>CM077643.1:320204775-320843346 GCA_039707465.1 Rhabdophis nuchalis
CAACCATTTGTCTGAAATGGTATAGGGTTTTCTGTTTCAGCAAGGGGTTGGACTAGAAGACCTTAAAGGTCTCTTCCAACTCTGTTATTCTGTTAATATTATACTGTCTAGACCAGAGATGTCAAACTTGTGACCCATGGCCAGATGTGTCACATGCTGGCCACACCCACCCCTGGTTTAGCGAGGAGGGGGACTCATGATACATCACATGATGACAACATGACACTGCGAGTTTGACATCACTGGTCTAGACTACCTTTCTAATACTGAATTGTGTTTACTTAGGCCACTATTCTTTATTCTTGACGTTGTCAAACTACCATCTGGAGCATCACTCACCATTGGCTGAAAATGCTGAAGATTGTAATATTGTATATGCGAATCTACAGGGGTACCATTCTTCCTCCTTCCCCCTCCTCTGCTCTTACTGACAACAAAGATTCCTGTCAATTTTTCTACCTAAAATATTTTAAAGATGGAGATACAGACTCCACCTGGAACTTCTGCATGTGAAATATCATCTGTGAATTACCAATCTTCCCAAAGAGCTTAGAATTCACCAACATTGCAGACCACAATGCCAAAAATACTGTGTCTACCTGTCATGCTAGTATATTGCATTCTTAGCCCCTGGCAATTAAACTAACAAGATGCCTCATTTTGACACCTCAGTCAAACACTCAAAACATCCTAAAAGACCAGTTCATTTTTTTTAAAGGGGGGGAGTTGGGGGCCAGCACTGGAAAGGAAAATAATCTATGTGAGCATCCTATTACCATAAGAAATTAGATATTTTTTTAAAAAAAATATGTAGTGTTTATTTTAAATCGCTTTCAAAACAATGAGACATTTCTTAAATGAGTTCTGTAATGTTCCTTCCCACAATCACCGATGCAACAAGAAAATTGCTAACTTCATTCCCAAGCCAAATTTGTCAGTCATGCTGCTCTGTGCTCAGAGTAACAATGTTCTGAGCAATTAATATCAAACCTTCCGAAGCAGCTCTGCCTTCTGATCGCGAGGGTGCTTCTTCTGCCATCATCAGAAACTGCAGCGAGTGTGAGGGCAACAAGGAGGAGGAGGAAGAGGAGGGAGAAAAAATGGCTTTCTCTTCAACTGGGCTAGGAATAGAAAGATAATTGCAGTGCATTTTGCACAAAATTGCTGCAGTTGGAAACATCTCCTCACTCCCCTCCCTGCCCATTTTCTGTTTTAATTATAGTTATTATTGCACTCTTAAGAAATTCAGCTGGTGTAGAACAATTTCTTTTCTTCCTTTTCAGATGCATCCAACCCAGCCATTATGCACTCCTTCCTTGAGCCCTGACATGAAACCAAAGGCTACCGAATTGTTGTTCACGGTGAGGTCCTCGGATGCAATCATTATTTTGGGGTCAGCATGCCCAGCTTCGGAAGGGAAACGGACAAGGGAGAGATAAGGAAGAGAACAGAACTATTCTTCTTGGCCTCTGCCTATCCTTTGCAGCCCAGTTTTTCCCTTAGGCTGAAGAAAGTGCATTAGCAGGCTGTAATGAATGTGTAAAAGCCCAGTGGGAAGGAAAGCACGGTTTCAGGTATGCATAAAGCAATCTGGAAACATGTGTTTAAACAGACGTTGGGAAGGCTGCTATTTGCAAAGAAGCATTCCGAATATTAGCGCTGAAGTCGGAGGGGGCAAAAAGCTAGGAAAACCCCAAAAGACATTTCTTATGGTCATGCAGTTCAGGCTTTTACCTGGTTGGAGTTCATGCATCAACTCTGTGAGCATAATGGGAAACAGCAAATACAAATTCAAGTGCTCCTGTGCTTTGATTGTGACTAGAATGCAAAGGTAAGCCTGCAGCAAGCAGGTGGGCGATAGAAGGTGGAAATACGGAAATAGGAAGGTGACATTTATTTATCTAAACCTGAAGAATTCCTGCCAAGCAATGTTGGACTCAGTCCAGAGGTTTTGTCAATCTGATCATTCTTTAGTTACAAATCTCTACAATGATTATCCAAAGCTTCACCTGAAGGGCTTAAAGCCATAGGTTTGGAAAGACCAGTAATCTGCTTTAGTTCTACTTTGAGTATTTCAAATCCATCCGATTTTTTTAAAAATTGCTTTTTAGTTGTGTGTGTTCTTATAAAATGAGAAGCTCCTGATTTGGAACTGACACCAGTTGGACACCTTTGCAATTTTGCTCTAGCCATATCGTCACTTCCATACCATCTCAGGAGAGTGTGGGACTCAAATTTGTCCAAATATTGCAGCTGTGTAGTCACACCCTTCAGCCCTGTATTACAAAATTTGATGTTTGGGAAATCTGAACAGTTCTTCCGTGTGTATGTAGAAGCATTCAGTGTTTTTTTTTCTGGTCTCTTTATATGAATTGTCAGTACATGCCTCTAGATACAGGTCTATGGACGTGAATGGGAATGTATGGGAGAAACAACTAATCCAACATTGAACTGTGGCCCAACCTATTATTGGCATATAGTACTTGATGTCCTTTTCTAAAGAAAATGCAACAGAAAGCAATGGGTGGAAACTAATCAAGGAGAGAAGCAACTTAGAACTAAGGAGAAATTTCCGGACAGTTAGAACAATTAACCTCTGGAACCTCCAGAAGTTGTGAATGCCCCAACCCTGGAAGTCTTTAAGAAGATGTTAGATAGCCATTTGGTCCCTTCCAACTCTGCTATTGTATTGTATTGTGTTGTGTTGTGTTGTGTTGTGTTGTGTTGTGTTGTGTTGTATTGTATAAAGAATGAAAAGGATTGCCTATGCTGGACAATATCAAAGATAAATAAACTGTCCCACCACAGATTTTTTATTTTATTTCAGCAATCATCACCTTTCATCATTATAAGTAGGGAATGGTGAGATTACCAATTGTACTGAATAGTTGCAGGAGCCAAGTGTATTTTTTATATCATTTGAACATTCGGGGAGGGGGAGGGGTTTCCGTCTGCTGTCTGAGCTTGGTTGTTTTCTTGGAACCTTGTTTCAAGAAAGATAAGGTTGTAACTGCTAAGAAGGGATTGGGGTTTCCTCTCATACTAGTGGTTTGAAGAGAGTAGTTAGTTGCTTAATTGGGCTAATGTTTATTGTTGTTTGAGTTGGTTGTTCCTTGATTGAGGTACTGTTTGATTCTTGATATTTGATCTAGTGTTAATCTTGTTAATCTCTGCTCATTTGGATGTTGATTGTTGGTAAAGAAGTGTTTTAGTCTCTTTTTGGCTCTTTGACTGTCTCTTGAATGGCATGTAAATGATGTTTATCTCTATGTGCCTGTTGATAGCTGATTTCTCTCATTGCCAGGATTCCAGGAATTTTCTACTATTTTTGGGCATGGCTTGCTCTAGGACAGTGTTGGCAAACCTTTTCGGCACCAAGTGCAGAAATGGGAGCACATGCATGCACGTGGGTGAGCGCCAGAAACCAGAAGAGCAGCTCCCCTGCTTGCATGTATACACCAGGAAACTGAGCTTCTGGTTTCTGGAACACACATGTGTGCTTTGGCTTGACCATTAATAGTTAAGATTCTTGTGTACAGGTTGCATGTAATAAACCTTTGGTGCTTTGAACTCCTGTTCCAGGTTATCTTCACCTGATAACAATTACTTGTGCCATTGTTTTCCATCACTGTGACTAGCTGCAGATATCTCTACTAGCATTTCTGAGAGTTGTTTTAATCTGGATTCTCTTTATTTGGTGGAGAGAGAAAATAATGATACCACATTTTATAATGAAAATAAAGTTATATATGTAAGCATTAAATAATGCTTTGCCCCCCTTAATATCAAGCATATATGCTTTTATCGATTTCCTTCCAAATTGAAATTCTGCGTTGATTTTGGCAACTGCTTTAATTCCTTTCCTTTTACCTTGCCTAAAGCAATTCCAAAAGATGCTAGCCTCAATCTTGTTTGTTATTGTGAGAAAGAAAGAAAAAAGATTTTTATCAATGATAGCCTGAAGTTAAAGACCAGGAAATTGTGTTAACTATTATGCCAGCTACAAATGAGAGTATCTAGTATGTGAATAAAATAGAACATTGTTTTTAATTAATGGACTAATTCTTCAGACAAATTAGTTGTGAATCCAATCCAAATGTCATCAATATTAAAATGTAAACAAATCTCTGACTAGCAATTCAAATTCTATCCTGTCATGTAATGAAATACAAAAGTTAAACAACAGAATAATTACTCCTGTTTCCATTGTTTTCATCTCTTACCACTTTGCAGGTGGTTCCCACTCAAACTTTTACCTCCCCCCCTCAATTTGTTTACCTAAAACTCCCATCTCATCCTGTTTTACAGTCCTACTATTACAGCAGTAACAAGGACTGTCAGGATTTCGTCACTAAGTGATATGGTCACGAGGCATCATGCTTGATGACTACATTGCTTAGCAACAGAAATTTCAGTCCTAATTATCACTGTAACTACCTGTAGAGGGACTGACATCAGCCTGTCAAGTTTGATGTCAGTGATATGAGTAATTTTATCTGCCAGATATCATGAATACTCATTATTGTGGCCCTGTAGATGCTCCCAGGATCCATTACCACAATATAGGCTCAAATATCGAACAATTACTTGGGTTTAGTCTATCTTCTTTGAACAATGCTCTAATATAGGCACCTGATGAAAAAGACATACAATTAAATACACAGATCAGATACAGGTTGCCTCATGTATTCCTCACTTTAACTAAAAGATTAGGCTAAAATGTAACAGTAGAAATTATGTTTTTATCATGAATTCTTCTCAGTTAATTTTTTTTTCCTCAGCAGAATAGTGTCTGCTGTTTTCTCCTTGTTTTTGCAATCAAGTGACAGAATACTGAAGCAGACAATCTGGTATTTTCACACCCACATTAAATACGGTAACTCTTAGAAATGAAAAGTAGGTAAAATTATTTCAGCTTGCGCTAACCAACATCACAGATCTTGGAAAATTAGACTGCTGTTGCTCAGGAAAATCTAAGTTCACTTTTGGGGGATAATTTAGATAGACCGCTCATAATAGAAACTGAGCATATTACATGAATGGATCAAAAATAGCACCAAGAACACCTCCATTTTCTCTCTCTCTTTTTGCTTATCTTATAATCCTATAAAATTGTGAAGCTAGCAACTTCTGTGCAATGGGCCACAATGTTCTTTCCAAGACAAAATTGTGAAGCTAACAACTTCTGTGCCATGGGCTACAATGTTTTTTCCAAGACAATCCTCTCTTGAATGACTTTGCAAATGCTATAATACACAAAGCCCAATTTTAAAACTAAGTTTTAAAAGTTATTTTACTTATCTTATTTCTTGGGTTAATGGCCCATAGTCTTGGTTCAAAGAAACAAAGAGTCCAAAGAGTTCCAAGATGACATTCTTTGATTCATCACGTTTCTCCATTACCGTACCATTTTATGGGATTCTTTGATTTTTTTCTTTGGTCAGGAATTGAGTTGTCATTACTATTTCTTTTATTTATATATTTTCTGCCTTTATTATTTTTACAAATAATTCAAGAGAGCAAATATATCCATCATATCTTCCTCCTCCTATTTTCCCCACAACAAGAACCCTGTGTGATAGGTTGGGCTGACAGAGATTGACTGGTCCCAAGTCACTCAACTGGTTTTCATGGCTAAGGCAAGACTTGAACTCATGATCTTCCACTTTCTAGCCTGGTTCCATAAACTGTTTCAACTCCTACCCTCAAAATGACACTATAGAGCACTGCACACCAGAACGATTAGACACAAGAATAGTTTTTTCCCCAAACGCCATCACTCCGCTAAACAAATAATTCCCTCAACACTGTCAAAATATTATTAATATTATAAATCTTAATAATAAAATCTTAATAATAATAATAATTTACTAAGTCTGCACTATTACTACTTTTCTCATCGTTCCTACCATCCATTTCCTCCCACTTATGATTGTATGACTGTAAATTTGTTGCTTGTATTTTTACGATTTATATTGTTCCTAATATGATTGATTGCTTATTTGTACCCTATGACTATCATTAAGTGTTGCACCTTATGATTCTTGATTAATGTATCTTTTCTTTTATGTACACTGAGAGAGTATACACCAAGACAAATTCTTTGTGTGTCCAATTACACTTGGCCAATAAATAATTCTATCTTCTTAACTACAAGGTCAAACTGGCTCAAAAACTTGAGCTCATGAAAGGACATTTTAAAGAACAAATGTGCTAATAGGTTTATCATTAAGACACCACTGAACACACATGGTAGGCAGCCATATTGACCAGCTATCATATTTTATAACAAAGCAAGCTTTCTTTGTCTTCCATTTTAGTCCAGATATGCCAACATGTGTTATATAGCCCCAACACTTCCTAGCATTTGGCTGGTGGCTTTCTTGATGACTTATCTCATAAGACTTAATCAATATTTAACAGATTAACAGAGTTGGAAGGGACCTTGCAGGTCATCTAGCCCAACCCCCTGCTTGGACACCCCTGACATAAGCATATGGTTGCATTTTGGGTACTTGGCAACAAACCTACATTTATGTCTGTTTACAGTGTCGAATAGTCACGTGACTGTGGCTTACAACATTTTTGCCAGGAATCGATATTTCCTTCTGGTTTCCTGCAAAACCTGCTCATTACAAACAATAGGTTTGTTTAATGACCACTGTAAAAAAAAATATGATGTCAAATAGGGCCAGTCACATAATGACCCACTTAATGACTGGCATGACTTACAACTTACACTTATCCAGTAATATAACCTAAGAAAAGTAAATGAAACAATTCAAAGGGCAATAACTGACTGCTCAAGCGAGAGGAGAATAAGTGTAAAGAGTTTTATTTTAATTGGTATTTTTTCAAATATGATTAATTAATAGGAAATGCACAACAGCAGCCGCAGAAAGAAAAAAGCAGACATGTAAATCCATTCATTGTCAAGTCTTTAGAAACACAAGCAAAAGCTAACATCTGCAAAAGTATTTTCCTGCAGTGAGGAAATTCATATCTATCTCATTGTGATGTGTTCTGCTAGGGCACAGGCTTGTTTTCTTGCACGTATCTTATTTAATACTTCAGGGAGAAAAATGGTATGAGTAAATATCTAGCCTACAATAGATTTCATTGTCAGGCCAACTGGAGAAAGTGAAGGCAAGAACAGAGGAGGCATTTGTGTCAACTGTTTCCATGTGTCAAGCAACTGACCCATAACTTTCATTGATGCTGCTTCTATGACAAACTTCAAGTGATTAATGTTACATTCCAGGAGCAATTAAAGTTGCAGTGCTGTTAGTTACAAAACTACAGGTCTAAGCATTAATTTGATCTGCTTACCAATATGAAACCCAATTTTGCTTAAGTGTGAACATAGAACTATTGATTCCTTTTTCATGAGTTATGTTCTCTCGCTGCAAAATCTGAAATCCTTGTTTCCTGTGTTGAACAATTTAAAAGATTCACAGCTACGGGACTGTTCTTGACCTCAAAAAAGGAAAATGCGCCAGAATCAGAAGACCATAAGCTGCAGCCTCCATATTCTCCCAAAGCTTAAATGTGACATGATTAAGTGTGAGCAGCCAGTCAAATGTGGCCGCCCATTGGCCTTATCATGTCTGCCACTGCTCTCTGTATTGTTACATGAACATTTTGATCTGGATTCCTTTGAGAAAAAGGAGAAGACTCTGAATCAGGACCAGTTTCCAAAAAGAAGAGTTTATTGGGTCAGACAGCAGGTCCCATTCCCAAGTAAGAATAGACACCAAACAGATGTTTGGGAAGCTTTTATACATTTCTGTATTTTATTACATGCGCACTACAACCTTTGGTGAAGTTTCTATCAGTTTTTTACTTTAGTCTTTATCATATACTAGCTGATAACCCGGCGTTTCCCAGGTATTTATTTATCCCAATCCTGTATTAGACAGGAATGGCAATGTCAAGTGGCAACATAAGTGTAGAATGGGCTGTCCTCCCTCCTTCCATTAACGTGGCCGCAATTTCTGAAGAGGCAATAACAAGAGCAACTTCTCCCTGAGCCCTGATTTCGGCAACAATTAAATTAGTTAAAAATGTTTGCCCTGTGCCCCCCAGAAGTGTAATTTCTAATGTTGAATTTTCCCCCTTACCAGAGGGAGCTCCCTTGTGAAGTACTGTGAAGCCATTACCATGGCAACTCCACTGCACTGTACAATAGAAGCCATTTTAAGGCAGTACAGTATAAGCCCCTTTAAGGCACAACAGGCTGTATCTTAACAGAACACGCACACACCGAGGGCTTTTAGGGGTGTCTTACTCCCACAGTATTTTTTTCCAGAGTTACCAAGTTTGATTGAAATTGCTCAAGGCATTTCAGAGTTATGCTGGAACACACACACACACACACACACAAACACACACAGCGCGATAGATAGATAGATAGATAGATAGATAGATAGATAGATAGATAGATAGATAGATAGATAGATAGATAGATAGATAGATAGATAGATAGATAGATAGATAGATAGAGATAGGTGGGTGGGTGGGTGGGTGGGTTCTTAAGGTGACTCCTTTATTCTTGCTTTATATGTCACTTTCTCACTTTGACCTAATTGTGGTTTCTGCACAAGCATCATTTCTTATAAAGGATTGTGGCATTGGTCAATCTGTCTAGCAGAATTAATTTTTTTCTTCCTTCTGGATCACTTCTTTCTTTCTCTCAGCTCAATCCCCTTTTTCACATCCATGTGGGAGGCACATTTTCCTTTCTCTCCTACATTGTCTGCTCCCCTGCCATCATTGCCCCTTGCCAGCTTTAATTTTCACTTAACGCATGCCTTGCAGTTAGTCATGTCTAAGGGACACCAGGAAAGGAAAAAGCTTCTACTCTTTTATTTTATTAGAGTGGTGGCACAGTGGTTAGAATGCAGTACTGCAGGCTACTTCTGCTGATCACTGGCTGCCAGCAGTTTGGCAGATCGAATCTTACCAGGCTCAAGGTTGACTCAGCTTTCCATCCTTCCAAAGTCGGTAAAATGAGGATCCAGATTGTTGGGGGCAATATGCTGACTCTGTGAACCGCTCAGAGAGGGCTGTGAAGCAGTATATAAGTCTAAGTGCTATTGCTATTTTACTTTTCAGTACAACTACTTCCTTCCTTTTGAGTTTTGCTAGGGAATGCTTTGGCAGTTGCCTACCTATACAAATAAATGGGTGAAATATTACATATATTTATTTTTTTCTCGGTCATGCATATTATAGCAGTAGCATTTAGACCTACCGTGTTCCCCCCAAAATAAGACAGGGCCTTATTTTCTTTCCCCCCCCAAAAAAATAAGCACTTGGCCTTATTTTGGGGGAGGCCTTATTATTTTTGAGGTGCGGGAGGTGGCGAGCATGGCTGCTGGTTTGTTGCAATATTTTGGGGGGAGGGCTTATTTTAGTGCATGCGCTCAAAAGCCTGATTGGGCTTATTATCCGGGGAGGTCTTATTTTCAGGGAAACAGGTATATACCGCTTCACTCTCTAAGTGGTTTACAGAGTCAGCATATTGCCCCTCCCCAACAATCTGGGTCCTCATTTTACCCACCTCTTTAACCACTGCACCACCACTGAGCCTTTATTTTGCTCACTCGTTTTCTTAAAGCAAATCTGTTGACTTCCTTTAAGAAAATGAGGTTGATCGGAATGAAGTCATATACTGTACATAGTATATAGTATTCATTATTCAGTAAATAGTACTGAAAAATTGTGCTGCAAGCAATACTTGGAGAAGGGCCAGGGAGACGATTTTGTGACACATGTAGGAAAAGGGCTGAGCTTGCATCACAAATCTATGATAATCCATGACATTCCTGACATCAATGTGACCCCACTTATGCTCCCACACGCACAACACAAAAATGCTGCTCTGTATAACGCTGAGGAAAGAGCTACTCCTTTGTTATATGCAGTCACGTTCCCTCCATTAGCCCCAAAGTATTATTCTTTATAAAGCAATAATCAGTAAGTCTCTTTTAATAAAACCAATGAAATATAGATGCTATCAAATCTGCATCCCACTGTGATCTGACTTCTTTATTTTTAAACAAGTAAACTACAGTGGGGTGATTAGGAAGGAAAAGGAACAAGACTTCATTTTTTTCCTCTTTCTTTCCAATTACTCCCAAGTGAGTCTCATTGTAGACTTGAGAGGGTAGTGACCAGGAAAATAAATGAGCATGTGTTGTATATCTGAGTACATGCTTTGATAATAGAAGACAAAACTTTGTATTAATACAGTGTTTCCCAATACATCCAAATTGGGACATAATTAGTGAGGCTATTAATCCTAAATGCAGTACACAGCTAACCCAACTAACCGTTCTTGGTTTATTATTCTGAAATTGCAGCCTCCTGTTTTAGATAGAAGGCAGAATGGTGCTTTTAAGAAAAAACCTAGGGATCATGAATAGTTTTTCATACTGGAAGAAGAATGAAGGCACACAGGCTTACATGACCCAGTTCCTATTTTGTAACTTCATAAACCTTTGTTAGTATGGCTAAGTCACTAATGGTTTCTCACATGGAATTCCCACTAACCTAAATGGGATTAATCAGTATCATTCTGCTATGACTGTCCAGTCCATCTAGTCTCTATGGTAGCTTTTCTCAAATAAATACTGGCAGGTGCATTCTGGAATTCTCATCAGCATGGCCAAAACTACTTAAGGCAATGGAGAAGTTTGGTCTAGTTTGGTCTAGTGGATAAGGCATCACACTAGAAACAAGGATATTGTGAGTTCTAGTCCTTTCTTAGGCATGAAACCCAGATGGGTGGCTTTGGGTCAATTCTCAACCCAATCCATCTCACAGAGTTATTGTAGTGGGGAAAATATGGGGAGGAAGAAGTATTAGGTATGTTTGCCACCTTGAATTATTTATAAAAATAATAAGGATGGGAAAAAGATATGTACATACGGACATACAGACATATATAGATACATACATACATCTGGTTTATGCATTATGATTTGTCAAAAGAAATTTGTCTACCAAGGAGAAACAGAAAACACCCTGCCAGGACTTTATACTCTTGGCATGTAGTCCTGTTGTTCTTTGCTCATCCCTCCAGGAACATCTGAGGAGTTGTCTTATCCCAATGAGACTAGCATGCTCTACTCATGCTAGCAGAAGAGGCCTGTGCTGAGTAATTCTGGCGGGCAGCATTAAAAAAAAAGAGCCTTTTCTGTGTCCCCATCCCTGTAGAATACTCTACCACTGGAGGTAAGAATTGCTCCCATCCTTTTGGCCTTCCAGAAATGTATTAAAGATGGTTTTGCTGGTTGGCTTGGGGACCCAAGGGGTGTTCACTGCTGGATACGGTGGACGGGGTAACAAGACACCTCATCCTGGTGCCATCCATCTTTAATTGCTTTTCCAGTGACCTTTTTTATGTTCTGTAAATTGTCCAGGGTCACCTTATTAGGGAGATGGACAGCATGTTGTTTCATTATGGTTGTGTTATTAAATACCGTTAAGGATATGTTATTTAATAACACAACCATATGTTATTGAATAACATAAGGAAACAACACAGAAAGGAATAAAGGAATCATGATTGTTTCATATCTTCTTATTTCTCCTTCTCTGCCAGAAAATAAACACAAAATCCTACATAACATCTGGACTTTGAAACTCCGTTGCATGTGTCAAGATGCTCAGGCAAAGTATATTACAGCAGGTCATCACCTTTTTGTTGCTATATAGTTTATAGTTTATAATTTAGTGCTCTCTCTATATTTCCAACAATACAGTTTTGCTCCCCATCTTTGGACAGAATTATATAGGCAAAACAGTAACAGAAACAAGACTGGGTAGATAGATGGATGGATGGATGGATGGATGGATGGATGGATGGATGGATGGATGGAGTTTATCTAAAGACTGAAAGATATGTACTCACTATCTTTAATTACTCTCAGAGAATGAGTTATTATTTGATATAAATTGCAAACTTGAAGTTCTTAGTAATCTTACACTCCAAGTACTGAAAGTGCCATAAATCCTTAACAAAAATGGATACATGCATGCAACACATTCCCAAACTCTTAGCTTATCAGTCATAAAAGCACTACTTGACATTCATCATTGATATGACTGAAATAGATCATTGAACAGCTGCCAGCAGAATTTAGCTATTAGTGTGCTTGAACAATGAGAAATTGAAATAGCTAATTATTCATGAATGCTTGAAATCCAAATGAAAAAATATATATGCAAGGTTAAAAAAAAATAGAGTTGTAGCACTGAGATAAAATTTCCAGTAAGTTCTCTTGAACATAATTGACTTGGATAACATGAAAAACACATAGTTAAAAACACATAGCTACAACTATCATTTTGAAGGGATTCAAAAGAAGGCTTCAGAAAATGCATAGAGGATAATAGTATTAATTAAAAATCATGATGGTTATATATTGAATCTAATATCAAGTATCACCTGCTAAAGAACACAAAGAAAGCTTGCCATTTAGATTATGCACTATTTTTTCTACTTCCTGTAAGTGTAAAGTTGATAATTGTAGAAATGGAACCCTGAACTATATGGGCCTTTAGACTGATCCTGTGAGAAACTAATTGTAATTTATGCTCATTACCATTCAGATTCAGATTCAGTTTTATTGGATTTATATGCCGCCCTTCTCCCAAAGGACTCAGGGCAGCGTACAACATAAGAGACATATAGTAGAAAAGTTAGAAAAATATTGAATAAAAAATCCAATAAGAAATAAATTAATAGACATTATAAAATAAATTAAAATTGGAATTAAAATTAATACGTTGTTTTGTTCAGGCCAGGCCGACTTGCTGGAAAAGCCAGCTTTTTAGGGCGCGCCGGAAGGACGGGAGGTCGGGAATTATACAAAGCTCCAGGGGTAGCTCTTTCCAAAGGGAAGGCACTCCTACAGCTCTCCCCCTGTGGGTCGCCAGCTGACACTGTCTGGCTGACGGCACCCTGAGGAGGCCAACTCTGTGGGATCGTACTGGACGATGGGAGGCGACCGGTGGCAGTAGGTGGTCTCGCAAGTACCCTAGGCCTAAGCCATGGAGCACTTTGAAGGTCATAATTAGTACCTTGAATCGCACCTGGTGAACAACCAGCAACCAGTGCAGGCCGCCAAAAAGGGGTGTAACATGGGAGCACCTAGTGATATAATGCACAACCTCTTTATATGCTGTTAGTTTAAAATAGGATTACACCTATTATATTACCATTGGGTTTTTTTTTCTAAAACTGTGAAAGAGTAGACACCTGGGTGGCTTTCATGTCTATAACATGGCTAGAACTCAAGCCATCCTACATGTAGTCCAGTGCCTTAACAAGACCAAATTGAGCATCATATGATAACACGATTGAACAATTTTGTAATGAAACCATAGTCTTTGGGAAAAAGCAACAGTCCACATATTTAATGTAAGGTAATAAAGGATGGGGGTCAGATATTTCCCTGATGACTTTAATTACTTTTTTTCCCTTTGAAGTCATATATTCTATTCTTCTTTGAAGATTGTCTAATCATAAAGGTCATTCCCCAAAATTTAAGTTCTCAGAATGTCATCTGAAGGGAGTATGTACAGCCTTTTAGTTAAGAATCTCAATAATTCAAAGGTCAGCACAAATGCTCAGATGTCAATGGGGTGATTTTACAGCTAAGATCCAGATTTTTCAAGTCCATCTTTTCCATAATTTGATGCTTAATGTGACAAGCAAGTGAGTGTTGAGGAGTTATTAGGGACAGTTGAAGAAGGTGGCTTTTGGGTTCTTTGAATAGAGGATTTCTTCTAACCTGCCCCTCTATCCTGCGTTGCAGGTGGGAAGAGAAGTTATTCCAGATCTTTCAGATTTGTAGTTAAAAAGAATTTGACGGAATTCCAAACAAGGAATTTATTGTGGCATCACACCAGGGGTGGGTTTCTGCAGGTTCGCACCTACTCGCGAGAACCGGTTGGTGAAATTTAGAGAACCGGTGAGAGGGGGTTCCACCGGCGTACCTGGAAGTAAATCTGGCCCACCGCTGCCAGTGACCCAACGGGAAGGAAAGGAAAGGAAGGAAAAAAGGAAGGAAGGAAGGAAAGAAGAAAGAAAGAAAGAAAGAAAGAAAGAAAGAAAGAAAGAAAGAAAGAAAGAAAGAAAGAAAGAAAGAAAGAAAGAAAGAAAGAAAGAAAGAAAGAAAGAAAGAAAGAATTTATCATCACAATTGAGTCCAAAATTTTGGTTGCTAAGCAAGAGCGTTGTTAAATGAGTTTCACCACATTTTAAAAGGTGGCCACTCCCACCCTGTCACATGACTGCCAAGCCATGGCCACAAAATAGGCCACACCTACAGAGTAGGTTCTAAAAAATTTAAAACCCACCCCTGCATCACACTACCGAATACAAATAATTTTATAGATAGGTACAAATGTCACTGTTGTATATTAGTTACACGCCTAACTTTTCCATTGCTGATGACAGAAGATCTGGCAAACAAAGAGAGATGAAACAGCTGCACATTATATTTTTGGTTGGTATTGCTAGGAGCTTTCCCTCTGGAGCCACTTGTCTTATTTTGAATACAGCAGATCAACAATGAATGAGTCTTGGACTAGATAATCCTACATTATTATGGTCATTCATGGCTCGTCAGAAAAGTAAGTAAAAGTTAAGTCACCTTTCAAGAGCAAAATCCAGACCAGGACAACATCTTTTTTATAGTGTGGTGACCAAAACTGGATGCAGTACTCTAGGTGTGATCTTACTAAGGCTTTATAGAGTGGTATTAGTACCTCACTTGATCTTGATTATATCCCTCTGTTAATGCAATTTAGGATTGCATTGGCTTTTTTGGCTGCCGCTGCACACTACTGGCCCATATTTAGCTGGTTGTCCACTAAGACTCCAAGATCCCTCTCACAATAACTGCTATTAAGCCTGGTTTCACCCAGTTTGTAAGTTTTTCTTGTCTAAATGTAGGATTTTACTTTTCTCTACATTAAATTTCATATTGTTAGATAGATTAGAAAAATTGCCTGCCTCCAAAAGTCTCTCCTCCAAAGGAAATTCTAATTTAAGAGAATCTGATACTGGAACTTCTCACTAGGTAAGAAAAGTAAGAAATAGGTAACAAAAACAGTTTCAGCTCTTGAGTAGATGACTGCTGCCCATTACCAACATTCTTTTCCTACCCGTCAGATTATCACTTGCCACTAAATCCAGTTTTGGGTGCATGATTTTCAGAAATTGATCTCATGAGTTTTTCATTACCTTAAAAAGAGTAATTCAATAGAACAGATGCTTTCAACTTTTGATAATCCCACATTGTCTCCCAACCATGCAACCTTTCCTGTTTTAGTCCTGTACCAGTTCTACTTGGGATTTTCTCTAGGCAAAAAATAACATTATTTTTTCCCTTACTTTGAACCCATTAGATCCACATTAAATCATGATGGCTGTTTGCTTATCCGTATGCAGGGGGAGGGGGGGGATAACTAGGGACCATTAGCCTGGATGGCAGGAAGTAACTATTTTCTTCTGGTCCTCTTATATGGCAGATTATTGGAGCTAAATCCACACAGAACAGCCCCAATGTTATCTAGGTGGTTTATGTTAAAAATAATTCCAGCAGATATAACTTTAAATAATTATCTGTAAATGCTTTTTATCTTTCTTTATTTTTGTCTTGGTTTTTATTTTACCTGTGATTTAAATTACATGACTTTGATCACTTTTTTCCTCCCCCAAATACAACAAACAATATTGAGAGATTAATTAGAACTCTAGGCCAGGATTTCTCATGGTCAAAAACAATTAGCAAACTTTTGTCAAACAGTTAAAGATAGATAGAACCAGAATGCTTGTATAATGCTATTTTCATTCAGCCTTTGCAGAAAATGCCACCCAGCACACCAATTAATGTCAGTATTGGAAACAACGTGTTGGCAGTTTAGATATAATAGCTTTTGCCTTTCTGTTCAACATGCTCAATCAGCTATCAACTATTGCATTCAAGAGTCCTGTTTCTGTTGTTAACATACAGTATGATGGTCAAAGAGATTGTCTGCTCATGCATAATTGGCATGTAATTAGGGGGTGCACACACACACACACACACACACATCTGTCCAACTTTTAAAATACTGTGGCATGTGCTAAATATTCACTTGGCATCAGTTCCATGTAGACATTTTGAAGACGTATCCAATATTTCTTTTCCTCTGTCATGCTCTAAATGGGAAAGCACCAATGGGGGTAGAAGGAAGAAGGCAGTAGGTTCATGATCTATAGGACAGGCATAACAAAGAAACAGAGTTGGAAGGGGACCCTTAGAAGTCTTCTAGTCTAACCCCCTGCTCCAGCAGGAGACCCTATACCATTTCAGACAGACGGTTGCCTTCTTAAAACCCTCCAGTGATGGAGCACCTACAAATTCTGAAGGCAAGGCATTCCACTGAAAGAAGGCTACAGCTCCCAAGAGTGCAGAGAAGAGCAACCAAGATGATTAGGGGACTGGAGGCTAAAACATATGAAGAACGGTTGCAGGAACTGGGTATGCCTAGTTTAATGAAAAGAAGGACCAGGGGAGACATGATAGCAGTGTTCCGATATCTCAGAGGGTGCCACAAAGAAGAGGGAGTCAAACTATTCTCCAAGGCACCTGGGGGCAGGACAAGAAACAATGGGTACAGGGGTGGGTTCCTAAGGGTTCGCACGGGCTCCAGCGAGCCCTTTCGTCAAATTTACCGATCCGGAGCGATCCCGTTGGATCGGGATCGGCCCGGTGGACCCGGAAGTAAGTAAGCATGTCCACACCCCTCCCCACCACAGCCTAGCCAGCGCTAAAATCGCTGGCCGCCGGTGGCTTGGAACTCGGAGGGGCACGTGTGAAGTTTGCATGCTCCCCCACTCCGCTTCCCACTGCTGCCCGGCGCTAACTCACTGGCTGGCTGTGAGAGGCGGTTGTGGAGGGCCGCGTGGCACGTGCAAACTTTGCCCACTCGCCCGCGGCTCTCCGCAACTGCTTCCCACCCCCGGCCAGCTAAACTCGCTGGCCGGGGGTGAGAGGCGGTTGCGGAGGAGCGCGGGGCGTGTGCAAAGTTGGCAGGCTCGCCCGCGCCTCTCCGCAACTGCTTCCCACCCCCGGCCAGGTAATAATAATAGTTTAATAGTTTAATTTCTTGACCGCTCCTCTCCCCATAGGGACTCGGAGCGGTGCACAGGGAAACTAAAAACCATAAATATACAATCAAGAACATCTTAAAAACAAATTAAATAGTACCTGTGCTAAAATACCCAATCTAAACTAAAATTCCCACTATACACTAAAACCCCATAGAGAGAGACTATCCCAGACCGGCCAAGCAGAAAAAATATGTTTTTAATTTCAGACGGAAGGAGCGGAGGTCCGTGGTCGTTCTAATGTCGGGGGGAAGGTCATTCCAGAGGGCAGGGCCCGCCACAGAGAGAGCCCTTCCCCAGGGCGTCGCCCGCTGACAAAGTCTAGTGGACGGCACCCGGAGAAGTCCCTCTCTGTGGGAGCGAATCGGCCGTGAGGAAGTATGGGGCAGGATCCGATCCCGCAAATAGCTAGGTCCCGAGCCATGGAGCGCTTTAAAGATGATAATTAGTACCTTGAAGCGCACCCGGAAGACGACAGGCAGCCAGTGCAGCTCGCGCAGGAGAGGTGTTACATGGGTAAACCTAGAGGTACCCAGGATTGCCCGCGCGGCTGCGTTCTGGACCATCTGCAGTCTCCGGGTGCACCTCAAGGGAAGCCCCATGTAGAGAGAGTTACAATAGTCCAGTCGAGATGTCACGAGAGCATGAGTGACTGTGCGAAGGGCGTCCCGATCCAATAGGGGGCGCAACTGGCGAACCAGGCGAACCTGGTAAAACGCCCTCCTAGCCACGGCTGTCACTTGATCTTCCATGGACAGCCGGGCATCTAGGAGGACACCCAAGTTGCGCGCCCCATCCACAGGGGCAAGATGTTCGCCCCCTATGGCCAGCGATGGAGTTAGCTGGTTGAATCGGGCAGCCGGAAACCACAGCCACTCGGTCTTGGTCGGGTTGAGTCTGAGTCCGTTACTTCCCATCCAGATCCGTACGGCTTCCAGGCACTGGCACATCACCGCTACGGCATCGTTGGGGTGGTTTGGGGTAGATATATACAGCTGCGTATCATCAGCGTAGAGATGATACTCTACCCCAAAACCACGGATGATCTCGCCCAGCGGCTTCATGTATGTGTTGAACAGGAGAGGCGAGAGGACCGACCCCTGAGGAACCCCACATGTGAGGGGTCTCGAGGTCGACCTCTGCTCTCCTGCCAACACAAATTGCGATCGGCCAGAGAGGTAGGAGGAGAACCACCGTAAAACGGTGCCTCCCACCCCCAACCCCCCCAACCGATGCAATAGGATACCATGGTCGATGGTATCGAAAGCCGCTGAGAGGTCTAATAGGACCAGGATGGAGGAACAACCCCCATCCTTGGCCCTCCAGAGATCATCGACCAACGCGACCAATGCCGTCTCGGTGCTATGCCCGGGCCGAAAGCCGGACTGGCGCGGATCTAGATACTCAACTTCCTCCAGGTGACGGGGAAACTGTTGTGCCACCACACTCTCAACAACCTTCGCCAAAAAGGGAAGGTTGGAGACTGGACGATAGTTGTTCAAAAGAGCTGGATCCAAAGAGGGCTTCTTGAGGAGGGGCCTCACCATAGCCTCTTTTAGGGAGGCAGGCAAGGAACCCTCACTCAAGGATGCGTTGATAACCTCTTGGAGCCAGCCTCGTGTCACCTCCCAGGATGCCAGTACAAGCCAGGAGGGACACGGGTCCAATAAACATGTGGTGGCTCGCAGTCGCCCACGTAACCTGTCCATATCCTCGGAAGTAACGGAGTCAAACTCCTCCCAAACAAGATCTGTCTCGTGGCATCTCACTGGGCCATCAATGGAGGGTAGCCCGTTCTGTATCTGAGCGATTTTCTCCTGCAGAAAAATCACAAATTCCTCTGCTCTACCCTGTAGCGGGGCTTCCCGCACCCTCTGTTGAAGGAGGGAGCGGGTCACCCTAAACAGGGCGGCAGGGCGGTTTTCTGCGGATGCTATGAGGGTGGCACAATGATGACGTTTGGCCACTCTCAGCGCCACAATGTAAGTCCGTAAATGGGCTCTTACCTGTGTTCGGTCAGATTCAGAACGGGTATTCCTCCATCTTCTCTCTAGGCATCTCTTGCGGCGTTTCATCACCCTCAGCTCCTCGGTAAACCAGGGAGCCGTGGTGACTCGCGGCCGCAAGAGAGGCCGCAAGGGCGCGACCCGATCCAAGGCTCCCGTGGTCGCAATATTCCATGCGACCACAAGGTCCTCGATCGGGGCGCGGGTCGGGGGTACAGGAAAAGGCCCAAGCGCCGTCTGGAACCCATCCGGGTCCATCAGGCGCCTGGGGCGGAACCAAATTGGAGACCCGGGTTCCGCCTCCCCGCGGAGGGGGGTGGCGGTTGGAAAGTCGAGCCGGAGAAGTGAGTGGTCTGACCATGACAAGGGCGTGATGACTATGTCCCCTAAACCCAGATCACTCTTCCACTGGCCAGAGACAAAGATAAGATCCGGTGTGTGTCCACCCTCGTGGGTGGGGCCTAAAATTAGTTGGGTCAGGTCCATGGCCGTCATGGAAGCCATGAACTCCCGAGCTACCCCAGGTAAACTCACTGGCCAGGGGTGAGAGGCGGTTGCTGAGGGGCGCGGGGCGCGTGCGAAGTTCGCAGGCTCGCCCGCGCCTCTCCGCAACTGCTTCCCACCCCCGGCCAGCTAAACTCGCTGTCCGGGGGTGAGAGGCGGTTGTGGAGGAGCGCGGGGCACGTGCAAAGTTGGCAGGCTCACCCGCGCCTCTCCGCAACTGCTTCCCACCCCCGGCTAGCTAAACTCGCTGTCCGGGGGTGAGAGGCGGTTGTGGAGGAGCGCGGGGCACGTGCAAAGTTGGCAGGCTCACCCGCGCCTCTCCGCAACTGCTTCCCACCCCCGGCTAGCGTCCCTGGCTGTTGGGGACTTCCGGCGCAGAGCGTTGCACCGGGGATGCCCACCGCTGCTCCACGTTGCGCCGTAAACCGTCCCCACCGCCTCTCCTGAATACGCAGCTGCTGTATTTAGGACTTACATTCTTATTTGTAAGTAAATCAATGGAAGTTGCTTGTTTATTTAAATGATTTATATGGCCACCTATCTTGGGACTGGGACTCTGAACTTTTACCGAATAAATTAAATGAGAAAAGTATGTCAGTTTTACCCATATAAGTTATTCGCATGAAAATTGCTGAGTTTCAGGCCTTTCCTCTTTGGCAAATCGATTGGTTTTTATGCTGCTTCCCCCCTCCCCAAATAGGAATAACAAAACATCTGGCATCCTACACCTGTATTCTATTTGCATCTGTATCCACTTTTCAGGCTTATAAACGATGTGAATTTCCAGCACTTTATATCTGGGAAACTGCTTTTAATATCAAAAATAGAATTGGAGTATTTCTTTACTTTGATACACTATTTCCCTTGTTTAATTTTATTATACTGTATTGTGCACTATACTATACTATACTATTAATAATATTAATACTATATTATTATTTTTTAAATAATTATGCTGTCCATCTCACTGATGCAGTGACTCTGGGTGGCTTATAGTTTATTATGACTTTATATACATAATCTAACACCTTTCTGATGTTATTTTATATTTCTTTGCCCAATAAAATATTGTTGCTTGGGATAACACAATTAATTATAAAATCATAAAATATTTATTCAGTGGAAACTATGTTGACCTTTTTCAGGGTAAATTTTCAGAGTATTTTTCTACATATATTTTCTTAAAAATAGACCTTTAAAGGTATATTTATGCATAAGAAATCACTTTTTATCTGGAAATCAGTGGCCCTTGGCTGATGTGAAAAAAATGTAAGTTGCATTTGATTAGTACTTGATTGGGAAGTCACTACAAAAGAACAGGCCTATAAGTGGCTAAGCAATTAAAAAAATAAAATAAAACAGTGACAACCACTTCTGTAATGCTGCCAAGTAAACTATAGGGATGTGCCACACACATCATAAGCAGTGGAGCTCAATTTCACTTACAAGTTTAAGAATGGTAATTGAGGATGTAATTGATACCTAGGATGTTGGCAACAACCTGTATCAACCTTATAGAATATCTTTTTTTTACATTATTTTAGGGAATTTCTATTTTTTAATTGTTTATAAAATATATTTACTACATGAAATGTTATTCCTTTTTGCAAATGTTTTCTTTGAGATGCAATATGTTGCTTTTAAGTGTTCAGACCAGATTTATAAAGTGGCTGCTTTTCTATGGGCTGCCAGGTTGGTGCATTTTAGTGACCTTTCCTTACATAATTGGTGTTGTCTTTCATACTTTTGGATTTCTATTTTCTGTTTCTGTTACTTAGCAATTGCTAAAACAAATCCCACGTGAAAAAATATTCAAAGCCTTCTTGATTTTAATTGTCACTTTATTTATTCCTGCACATTGTAGTATTTATTCATTTTCATATCTGTTTTTCCACTGTTGTACAAACATAATTCCAGCAGCTGCTAACATTCCCACCCGGTCACATGGCCGGCAAGCCACTCCCACCCGGTCACATGGCCGGCAAGCCACTCCCACAAAGCAGGCCACACCCACAGAATATGTTCCAAAATTTTTGAAACCCACCCCTGAATGGGTAGAAACTAATCAAGGAGCGAAGCAACTTAGAACTAAGGAGAAATTTCCTGACAGTTAGAACAATTAACCTCTGGAACAGCTTGCCTCCAGAAGTTGTGAATGCTCCAACCCTGGAAGTCTTTAAGAAGATGTTGGATAGCCATTTGTCTGAAATGGTATAAGGTTCCTGCCTACGCAGGGGGTTGGACTAGAAGACCTACAAGGTCCCTTCCAACTCTGCTATTGTATTGTAAGAGTGTTGAACAACATAGTTAGGAATGAAATCTTTATTATAGCAGTAGCACTTAGACTAATATACTGCTTCACGGTGCATTACAGCCCTCTTTACATAGTTGACAGAGTCATCATATTGTCCCCAGTAATCCTGGTCCTCAATTTACCAACCTCGGAAGGATGGAAGGCTGAGTCAATCTTAAGCCATTCAGAATTGAATTCAGCGGAATTAGCCTGCAGTTCTGCTTTCTAACCACTGTACATCTCAGCTCTTTTTAATTATTTATTAATTACTTATAATTCAGGAAGAGTGGCCATAGTCTAACAGTCACTAAATGAGACTAGGGGAGATAGAAAATGTATACCCCCTCCTATTTCACCTTCAATATGTTCTCTTCCCAGGCTTCCTCAGGTAGCCTTCTTTTTCTCAGTTTCTTGCTGATTATACCACACATTAATTGTAGAGAGGGAAAGGAAGGAAGTTGACATTGATGGGAGTAGAGTATTCAGGAATTGTTGCCTAGGAAAAAGGGGCTAATGCATTTTTAAAGTCCAGAACATCCAGGTAAAAATCAGGAGCTGCTTCAACAGAGACCTCCCTAATTCACTCTTCCGACCTAGCCTTAGCAAGAGCAAGAAGCAGACACCTTGTCATGAAAACCCCCTCTTTATTTGCCTCTTGTGAAGGAATTGCATTCACCCACTGAAAAGTCCAGGCAAGAGTCCTTCAAGGAGTTAACTGCAATATCAGACCTTATCAGTTCCTTGTGATAATTGCAAGGCTACGAGTTCCCAGGCAAAGGGCTGTAAATTAAGTTCTGGCAAGCAGTCTTTGTGGCACAAAATACAATGAGCAAAATCTTCAGAAGTACAAACTCTTGTCTCCTACGACAACCATTCCCCTTTTCTTTTATTTATTCCCCAGCCAGGGAGGGGCCATTCTGCATCCATGTGTGCTTTGCTTCCTGAGTCAACTCCTTGTCCTCCGTGGCTCACCTCTCCTAACTGCTCTGGGCCTACATGCATCTGGAACGGGCCCCAGATGTTCTTCTTCCTCACTCCTATCAACCTTCAAAGGCAGGTGCCTCTCTGATGGCTGGGAAATGTTGGACGGCCCTGGCTGTATCTCTGTGTCTGACACAGAGCATCTATCAGAGCCTTCCCCAGGTTCCAGAACTGGCCCAGGTTCCTCCCCAACCTCCTCATCATCGGAGTCTGCCTACAGCTCGACTGGCAGCTGGCGGGCCACAATATTCACCATATTATAAGTGGGGAGGTGGAGGAGGCACAACCTAGTCTTATTTGCAAGTTGTTGTAGCCAAACTCATTAAAAGAAGTTTCAGCCTCTCCACAAACTTGATTTTTCTGGTCTAGTCTACCTAAAGGGGCTGACATTAACATTCTCTTCATTTCTGTTCTGAGAATCATTGGCTCCAACCTGGGACGCTGCACATACTTGTTTGGGTTTCTGCAAGTGTCGGCCTGCCACTGTTCTGAAGCGGGTATCTGAAGCTGTAGCAAAATTAAATGCTAAAGAAAAGGCATGAGGATATCTGTAGAAGAAAAGCAGCAGGCATGGATGCGGATTCTTTCTTTTGCTTGGCACACTTCTCCTGTTAATTTGGGTTCCCCTCTAGGTCAGTTTCTGGGGAAAACTGTTTCTGCAAAATCCCCGATTGGCTAGTGCTTGTACGGTTAGGCATTTCCTTTCCTGGCCACCTGGATCAATTTTGCAGCTTTTAAAATGTTAATTGTAAGAGTGAGCGTGTTTAAAGGAAATTAAGGCGCTTTTGATTGCTTCAAATTTCAAGCATATTTAAAAGAAAAGAAAAAGTAAAGTGGCCTGCACAAAGTTTAGGGAAAGGCTTGGCATAATAATGAGTTTAATTATTGCCGAAATAGCTGGCAATTTCAAGGGAAATGCAAAGACAGCAGGAAGCTCCGCTCATTCGGCTTCTTTGTTCAAATCACCAATTACAGACATATTCCGTTTACAACTGGTCCAGGTGAGAAAGTTCAGAAGCGGTGGGAAGCCCCCCACACACCACACCAGAAGCTGATACTGTTCTTAGGCAGCGGGTAGCATTCCATAATTGACACCTGCTTTCTATCACAAGCGGCGGAAGCAATTGCAGCATCGATGGGGCTTTGATTAAAAAGGAAAATACAGCTCCTCTAATGTTCAGAAAATTCTAGGCAGTCCAACTCCAGCCCTAATATCAAGGAGAGAGAAAAAATGTCCGTAAACAATATTTCTGTTTGGATTTTTGCATTTTTCACTTGGCCAGCTGGCAGATGCCTCTCCCCCCCACCCTCCCCAATCTTCCCGACAACACTGCTTCTGCTTCCACTGGAGCAGCTGCAGCAGTTCCAGTTCTAGCGGATAGCTCAAGAGGAAGGATTTGTGACAGGAAGCTTCCTTCCTAGAGTGGAAAGATGACAGGGTCATCCCCTCTTCTATCAGCTTCTGAAGCAAGGCAGATGGTGCTGCTGCTGCAACTGCCCTTGCTTGGAACCAAAAGGAGGGGATGATTGGGAAGGCAGGCAGAGGATGCAAGCGGCTCCTTTCCATTGAGTTGCTCCCTCTGCAGCATGTGAGGGAAAATGAAATGTGACAAGCTGACACCAGCAGTATCACTGCACTGCAGGCTTAGCAGAAGCATGATGGCTTTTCAAAGCAAGGCTTCAGAAGACTCCAGTTGATGGACAGCTCCCAGCACCCCTTTTGGGGTCCTTCTTATGATTCATTAATCATAAGAAATACAGCTCTTCATGGCTCATTTAACCTCCATTCCAAACATTTTGTTGGATGTTCTGGAAATCTTTTATTTTCACACCTTTCCTTGGTATGTGCAAGATGGAGATGAGGTGATGGAGCACAAAGCCTTTGATACAGCCCACCCTTCACAAGCCAGAGCCCAAGGGCTAGTAGCCTTTTGTGTATATCTGTATGTGTATATAACAAGGGCCACCGTGAGTAGGGCAAATATATGAAACAGGCAGGAGGATGACAAGGAAGCAAACTTTTTGCACATTCCAGAATTTTGCTTGTTTGAGGAGGGTTTTTTAAATTATACCTTGCAAGCCCATCCTAAGGTTTAATAATAATAATAATTTTAATATTTCTAAACCGCGCCCTCTCCCCACAGGGACTCGGGGCGGTGCACAGGCACAGTAAAACAATAAATACATATAAACATTTCATTAAAAATAAATTAAATCCAAACCTGCGCTAAAATTCCCATTAAAACTAAGCAATATTACAAAACCCCAATAAAACCCCAAAGACAGAGAGACTATCCTATCCTAAACACTCATCCAGGCTACTTCCATCCAAAAATAATATAAAACAACATGCTCAATAGAGAAATTGCTGGGTTGAATCAGAAGAAATCTAAAATTCACCAAGAAGGCATAAAGTTAGACCACATATCTATCAGTTATTTCCTACAGTATTTCCTACTTAAATCAAGTCAATGCCGGCTAGCAGTGCCCAGGGGGAGGGCCTTCTCAGTGGCTGGGCCATCCCTCTGGAACGACCTACCCCCTGAACTTCGGACTATCACAGACCTTCCCCTCTTTCGCCGCTCACTTAAGACATATCTTTTCCATCAAGCCGGTCTAAGCCAATGGATAAATGTATTTTAGAATTTTAATGGGATGTTTTAACACAGGTTTTTTAGTTTAATCTATTTTAGTTACTCTGTATTGATTTTTATTTATTGTTTTTAACTCCCTGTGCACCGCCCTGGGTCCATTTCGATGGAGAAGGGCGGTTCTATAAATCGAAATAAATTAAATTAAATTAAATTAAATTAAATAGTGGCAACAATCATAATCATCTAATAGCTGGAAAGTCAGTATCCTTTCAGCCTAGCTTCTTCTTCTTCTTCTTCTTCTTCTTCTTCCTCTTCCTCTTCCTCTTCCTCTTCCTCTTCTTCTTCCTCTTCTTCTTCCTCTTCTTCTTCTTCTTCTTCTTCTTCTTCTTCTTCTTCTTCTTCTTCTTCTTCTTCTTCTTCTTCTTCCTCTTCCTCTTCCTCTTCCTCCTCTTCTCCTTCCTTCTTCAGTTTGGGAACAATCCATCCAGATCATCTAGATTTTGTTCTTTATATTCAAGCCATATTCTTATTTTTCCTAGCATTTATCACTTTTTTCAAATCATATTTTGGAGGTGTGTTTTTTTATGTTCTTCAATTACCTTCAAGTATACATTATCTTTACCATATCCTTATTTCTGTCTCCTGCGACACTATCAACATTACAAGAAACTTATTGTCAGTTTCACCTCTTCTGTTTCTTCTGATGTAGAAGAAGAATCTTTTGCTTACAATAGGATTTTAAAAACTTCCAAGCCACAGTGAGGGATGTTAACTGTTATTGCAAAGGTAACTTTTTAAAAAAATTCTTTCTGCCTTCCCACTTCCTCTCAATGAGGAAGGGATGCCAAGATTTCTCCATAATGTCTTGAAGCATCTAACAAGTAGAATGCAGCAGGTTTCTAACCTTTTAAATATTTAGGGGTTTCCAAAATCATACAGTAGTTCTGATGACACATCATCAGTGATTGGCAGAGTGTAATCTCAGAAGAATTCTTTAATAAACTCCCACATCCCCTTTCCTTATTCTAAAAGGGCTTTTAAAAACAGCAATGACAGCAGGCTAAAAAGGAATAAATGCCAGTTCTATTTTCAGGGATCATGTTAAAAGGTTCCATTTTTTGGTTCCTGACATAGACGAAGAATTATGATTTTTTTTTTTATTTGCTTCCTCCTCTGGAGATGCTTCTAGTTGTACAGATCCATGATTAAATGGGCAATATTGATTTTTACAATGTAATTTTCAAGCTTCAGGAATAGAAGACTTCCTTACCTTCTGCACACAAGGAACCAAAAATAGGGGGGGGGGCAGTTGCTTTAGTGGGCCACTCAACTAATAAATTATATACTGTCTTGGTCAATGCTCACTGAACGGAAACGGCAATGGATAAAATTATTAGTGGAATGTACATGAAGCTGTATCTAGGACAGAGGTGGAGAAACTTTGGCTGCAGGGTTGCTCAGGTTCCCCAATTTTCTCTCTGTAGTCTTCGTGTGCCCCGCTGACAATGGCTGTCAAAATTGTCAACAGAATTTCTGGCCCTTTACAGGTAGAAAAAGAAATAAATAATAGAAATATATAGAAATAATGGTGCAGTGAAATAGGCAGTGCAAAACTAAACAATAACACCAAACACTAATTTCCACTCTAAAAGTAACACCACCCATATGTGTGATATATCTCCAACTATTCTGCGGCTCACCCACAGACTTCCACTTCAGAGGTAGTATTCAGCAGGTTCTGACCAGTTCTGAAGAACTGATAGCAGAAACTTTGAGTAGTTTGGAGAACCAATAAATACCACCTCTGACTGCCCCCCCCTTCTATTTTCCCAAGCCCCAGCGGATTGGGAGGAAATGGAGATTTTGCAGTAACCTTCCCCTGGAGTGGGGAGGGAATGGAGATTTTACAGTATCCTTCCCTTGCCACGCCCACCAAGCCATGCCACACCTCACAAGCCACGCCCACAGAATCAGTAGTAAAAAATTTGCATCCCACCACTGTTCCACTTCCATGTTAAATGTGGCCCTTCACCATCAAGAGCTTGTCAGCTTCTCATCTTTAGGCTTTTTGTAGGGTTCTAGCCAGTAATGGTATGCACAGAAGGTCCATGATGATGACAGGGTTGGAGCCTTGCGCTGCTGCCACTATTGGTTCGTCCGAACTGGTGTGAACCATCAGAATATCACCTCTGGTTCTAGCCATAAAAAATCTCTGGATGCTGATTTTCCCAAGTACTTCTCTTGAATCAACAATTTCCACCATGAGCTGGGATTTAGATAGTTACAGTTCTCTTCAAAATCCTGCCACTGTGCTTCCCCTCAGGCGGATGAGGTGCCCTGTTGAACGCACCAGGCCAGAATACCACTAGATTAAAAGTTCACATGCATATGTCTTCAAGCAGAATCTCAAGAAACCATTGATTTAATTAATTAAAAGAGTAACTCACTAGTTACACTCTATTATGTAGCTTCTCAATCTCCCAACTTTGCTCTTGTGCTTAAGTGGCATGTCTTTCCCTAACATCCTTTCCAAATGCAGCTGCCAGTCAGAGGTGCCAAAATGTTTCTGCTAGGGAGACACTTTGAACACTTGAATTTTTTTAAAATTTTATTATTTTTTTTGCAGAGGGACAGAAAATGCACAGTAAGCCCGAGGCAATCCATCTCTGCTACAGCATTAGTATGGCACAGGAAGAAAAGCCACTTATTTACTGTCATCCGGAAATACCTCCAGCCCAGCAAAAGAATGATGGCACTGCCATTATCACTGATCACTCTGTGCCAGTTATTACGAAGGTCTGAAAACTGTATTATCCATGAAAGCTACAGTTACCAGAGTGTGCCTTTTATGAACCTCTCTGGTATCATTTTTATTGAAGAGCAGTGGACAAGCCAATAAAATGAAGTCAAACTGTATGAACCAGTTCAAATCAAAACTTTAGGTATCTAGCTATAAGTGATGTGACCAATTTGAGGGTCATAATTTCCAGTAAGTTTAATTCATTCCATGAAAAGTCCTGATGACTTTTATAATATTGGAGACAAGTCATCAAGGAACAATGGTTCAGACATCTTAAAATACCCTCTGAGGAGGTCTAAAGGAGGAAAATAATGTATGGCACCAAAAATGTGTTGGGAGCAAGTCTAAAATGAACACACAGACTTGGCTGCATGGGGTGTGCCTATATTATTTTGTCTATGAGTTTTAGTTCATGATAAACAATACGGGTTCATCTCAAAGACAGCACAGTCATTCAAATAAAATGTTATCATTTGGCAGCTTCAATGCTTGGATGAAATCTTGCCTTGGCTTATATAAAAGACTTCGCCCAGACAGAGGCTTGGTGAGACATCTTAAAATCCTCCAAATAGAGTATCCTAAGAACTAATTTTGAAAGCAACACAAAAGAGCCAATCCAATTCACAGTCCTTTTTCTTTTCCTTGGAGAAATTACACTTTATAACTAATTCTTGCCCTTACAAACTGACTATATCGTAACTTATTAACTGAATCAACTCCACTTGCTGTGAAAGCCCGAGGATAGCCTCCAGCTTTCGTCCCTTTCACTCTAATTATCAAGTGTGTACCAGATTAAATTCAAAATGAAGTAGCGGGGTCAGGAAATCTACTTAAAGTTTAATGGAAGTTAATGATTCATTGATCAAACTCATTTATGTCTAATTAAAGCCTTACTGCATTGGAAAAGACAAGGGGGAAATTTTTACAAAGCACCTCCTTCCTGCAGGATAGAAAGCTGGAGTGAATAGAAAATGCATGGCATCTGGATTCTGTGTTTCAGGAGCGCATGGCTTGGCTGAAACTGTGCATATTTGAAGCATCATTATTTCAGATGACTTCACCAAGTGGATTCTTTTTTTTTTTTTTACAGGACATTGCCAAAGAAAAAAACTGGGATCCAGCTGCATGAAGCCAGATTGTCCACTAAGCTTGGGCGTATCAGAATCAAACCCTAATAATTAAGCTCTGAGAGAATTACAATAATTAGATTGCTCAGAAATGGCAAGACTGAATCTCAAAACTCACAGAAATGTGAAATAACAACAGTTTGGAAATGGAAGCAAAGACTCCATATACATAATGGCAACCTTTAAAAAAAAGATTTAAGACTTCTATTTTTCTTTTCTTTTTTTTTAACTGTATGTAGTATTTTTTCCAAGTTTATGAAAACAGTCATACTACTTTTGAAATTCACAATGAATGGATGGATAAACAGTCAAGTATATATGGGATTAGAAATCAGGATCTCCCAGTTTCTAGCCTAATGCTTTAAATCTGTTAAATATTTAATAATATTTAACAGATTTAACAGATTAACAGAGTTGGAAGGGACCTTGTAGGTCTTCTAGTCAAATCCTCACTCAAGCAGGAGACCCTACACCAGGGGTCTGCAAAGTCGGCTCTTTTAATTTTTTTTTTAAATTATTATTTTTATTATAATTTTCCACAAATTATACATCTACACATAAAATTTACTTTTTTTTTTAACAATAATCCACCCGGTGCTATACAAAACGAAAGGAAGAGTTGGTTCTTTGGATATCTTCAATTGTCTTTAAGATCTCCAAAATCCGCGTTCCCTGGGTACAGGTGTCGAGGCATCCAAAGTTCCAAGTGCATAGTCCACAAATGGGTTCCAAGTCTTCCAGAAAATGTCTTTTTTATAGACCCCCTCTCTGAATTTAATATCACAAGTCATTTTATCATTTAAGGCTAATTTCCACATTTCACAATACCATTCTTCTATTTTAATATTTACCTCTATTTTCCAGTATCTTGCTATTATAATTCTACCCATTATAATCATAATTCTAATCAGTTCTTTCTCATATTTTGTTAATTCTAATTCCTTAATTATCAGTAATAATATAGTTTCTGATCTCAAAGTTATTCTTTTCTTCATCATTTCAAACATCATTTCCTCCAATTGTTGCCAAAACTTTTTAATTTTTTCACATTTATACCACATATGTTCATAAGTTCCCACTTCCATATTACATCTCCAACATTTATTACTAATTTTTTTGTCTATCAATGATAACCTTAATGGAGTCCAATACCATTTCCAAACAACCTTAAAGTTGTGCTCTTTAATCCTTATAGACATAATCCTCATAATTCGACTTTTCCAATTCACATTCCAATCCGAATCTAATATTTTAATCTTAAATTCTTCCTCCCAATTCGTCTTCATTACCATTTGTGGATTTCCATCAAAGTTTATAATCTTATATATCTTACTAACGAGTCCCTTTAACCCAATTTCATCCTTGATAATTTGAGATACTAAACCTTCAAATTCAGTTTTACTTCTGCCTATTTTACATGTTCCTCTTACTTCCATAGACCATTTTTCTACCTGTATTTTTTCAAACCAATTCAACTCCAATTTTTCAATTATTTCTTTTTTTCTGCTCTCAATTTCTAATGCTCTTAACCAATTTACTATACTTCCTATATTTTCATCCTCAACTACTTTATCTCGACTTATATTTGTTTTAATCGGCCAACTTCCAAGTGTCTTCCCCAAGAAGGATATATCCGGAATCAATATTTTAACAAATTTATTCCAAATTTTACTCAATCCCTTTAACCAATAACTGTTAATTGCCTTTTTTGTTTTTATTTTATCTAAAAACCATGTAGGGCCAAATCTCTTAATATCCTTTAACTCTAGATCTCCCCAATGTCCGTCTCCTCCTTTAAGTATTTTTATTACAGTTCGAATATTATAGGCCCTATAATAATTAAGTAGATTGGGAATTCCCAATCCACCTTCCTTTTGATTTTGATACCACATTTTCTTCATTAATCTAGGTCTTTTCCCACCATTGCAGAATTTATCTAATTTCTTCTGATATCCTTCCATATCCTTCTCTGTCAAATTTAATGGTAGCATCTCAAATAAAAAATTAAACTTTGGTAACAGCATCATCTTACACATTGCAATTCTGCCAAACCAAGACAACTTTATCTCTTTGTATTTATCTATCTTTTTCTCTATTTCATTCAACATCACATCATAATTAATTTTTTTCAATTCTCTAACTTTAAGTGAAACTGTTATTCCCAAATATTTCAGTGTATTTTTAATTCTTATCCCAAATTGTTCTTGGATACTCTCCCACTCTTTATCATTTTTGTTCATTAATAATTCAGATTTTGACCAATTTACCTTTAAACCTGTCATTTCTTCAAATTCTTTCAAATGTATGCTGGCTGGGGAATTCTGGGAGTTGAAGTCCACCAGTCTTAAAAGAGGCGACTTTGCAGACCCCTGCCCTACACCATTTCTGACAAATGACAGTCCAGTCTCTTTTTGAAAGCTTCCAGTGATGAAGCCCCTACAACTTCTGAAGGTGGTTTCTTTCCATAATATGGTTTAACAAACATCTTTGGAGGTGAGAATATAAGGAAGATGAGCTGTTCATAAGTAAAGACATAATTTGAGGCCCCATAATTTGAGATTAAAAATGCAGTGGATTCTTTTGATTTTGAAATCCCTAGAAACAAAAACTCTTGAATTGTTGTCAAGTGAAGCTGTCCAAATATTTTCTCCAGTGGAGGGGGCCAGGTCATTGAAATAGCCTTGTTACTTTCTCTTCAGAAAGAAAAATAACAGGTATACCATAAACTACTAAGAGAGGGGTTATTGCAATTTGGTTTGAGATTTGATATATAGTTATCAAAATTTTGCATGATAGGTGTTTGCTGTTTTCCTTGTTTTTCTTAAAAGTATTCGCACAGCTAAAAACAATGCAGTGGAAGAGGTTGCTGCACATATTCAACGTACTGAGCAAAAACCTGCCATGCATATGGGCATCAATTGAGCCGAGGTGACACAGTGGTTAGAGTGAGGTACTGCAGGCTACTTCATCTGACTGAGAGCTGCAGTTCAGCAGTTCAAATCTCAAGGTTGACTCAGCCTTCCATCCTTCTGAGGTGGGTAAAATGAGGATCCAGATTGTTGGGGGCAGGCAACATGCTGACTCTGTAAACCACTTAGAGAGGACTGTAATCCCTTAGAGAGGGATTCCCGGCTGTCCATGGAAGATCAAGTGACAGCCGTGGCCAGGAGGGCATTTTACCAGGTTCGCCTGGTTCGCCAATTGCGCCCCCTATTGGATCGGGACACCCTGCGCACAGTCACTCATGCGCTCGTGACATCCCGACTGGACTATTGTAACTCTCTCTACATGGGGCTCCCCTTGAGGTGCACCCGGAGACTTCAGCTAGTCCAGAACGCAGCCGCACGAGCAATTATGGGAACCGCTAGGTTTACCCATGTAACACCGCTCTTGCGCGAGCTGCACTGGCTACCTGTCGTCTTCCGGGTGCGTTTCAAGGTGTTAATTATCATCTTTAAAGCGCTCCATGGCTCGGGGACCTAGCTATCTGCGGGATCGGATCCTGCCTCATACATCCTCACGGCCGATTCGCTCCCACAGAGAGGGACTTCTCCGGGTGCCGTCCACTAGACAGTGTCAGCGGGCGACACCCAGGGGAAGGGCTATCTCTGTGGCGGGCCCGGCCCTCTGGAACGACCTTCCCCCCGATATCAGGACGACCACGGACCTCCGCTCCTTCCGTCTTAAATTAAAAACTCACTTTTTCTGTCTGGCCGGCCTAGGATAAGTCTCTCTGTCTTTGGGATTTTTATTGGGAAATTAGGACTGTTTAGTTTTAATGGGGATTTTAGCGCAGGTTATGTTTAATTTGTTTTTAGAATTGTTTGTATTTATTTATTGTTTTTATTCTACCTGTGCACCGCCCCGAGTCCCTGTGGGGAGAGAGTGCGGTTTTATAAATATTAAATATTATTATTATTATATTATTAAATATTATTATTAAATATTAAATAAAAGCACTGTGAGATGGTATATAAGTTTAAATGCTATTGCTGTCTGTAGAAAGGAACCGTTGTTTCTAATTATTTGTTCCCAGGCAGCATAATCCTACCGATATCTAAGTTTTAGAAGCTGTTATCTGAAGAGGATAATTTTTCTTCTTGGAAAAAGCCTTGGCAGGGAGGGGAAAAAATCTTTATATAAGTCCAGTTCCTCCCCATATTCGGTGGCTGGGAAGGAATCGCACTCAGCAGATTCTCAGCCTGCTCCTCTTTTCAATGCTTCTTTCTAATTACTTCCAGTGTCCAACTTCAGATGTCAGAAAGAATAAATTTCAGAAGCTTCTAGGGAGGTAATACAAATATTCACGACCTCTCACACTTGAACATTCAAAGAGGTATGTTGAAATGGCTGATAGATCCCAGAAAGGTTTTTCAATAGACCACTGGATAAAGCATGGATATGCAACACTGGATATGATGCCTTGGGGGGCCGCTCATCTCCCCAGTTCTCCAGTTTTAAATTTTAAATTCTTTTCAGTAAAATAAAGCTGACAGGCTGCACAACGTTTACATCTTCAGAATCATCTGTATTTCCAGAAAAGTCTCTCAGCAAGGTAGATGTCATAGTGTTCTTAGCCAAACAAAATGGTGGGTTGCTGAAATGCACAAAGTGCCTATCTATGCAGAAACAGGATGAAACAAATAGCATTAAGGTGAAATAGAATGTTCTGGAGAACTTAATGGGATGGAGATGAACATACCTTCTTATCCACTGATATCTTATTGCAGGGGCAAACCAATATTGTTGCCCTGCTGTGATACCTTTGCACAGTGAGAGCCATACTTAAAATGTGAAGTAGGCTGTAATTTAACTGTTAACCTTATAACAGAGATGGCTAACTTTTTTGTTGTTGGGTGCCAAAAATGTGTGCATGCAATAGCACATGTGTGCCGGCAAAATGTGCCTCAACATGCATATATGTGCAGACGCACCCCACGCTCCCCCCCCTTCATGCTGGTTACCTGTGTCTTTCGGGTGCGATTCAAGGTGTTGATCACCATCTTTAAAGCGCTCCATGGCACGGGACCAAGCTACCTGCGAGACCGCATCCTACCTCATACATCCCTGCGGCCAATCCGCTCCCACAGAGAGGGACTTCTCCGGGTGCCGTCCACCAGGCAATGCCAGCGGGCGATGCCCAGGGGAAGGGCCTTCTCTGTGGTGGGCCCAACCCTCTGGAACGACCTACCCCCCGACCTTAGAACAACCACAGACCTCCGCACCTTCCGCCAGAAATTAAAGACACTCTTGTTCCATCAGGTCGGTTTGGCCTAAATTATTTACCTAGCCTTCAGTCTGTATTATAAATTGTTTTAATTGGGTTTTTAATGGATTATGTTTCAACTTTTTAAATTTTAGCACAGGGATAACCTATTTAATTTGATATTAATTATTTATATTTTATATTGTTTGTTTTAACTTCCTGTGCACCGCCCCGGGTCCCTTCGGGGAGAGGGTGTGGTTATATAAATTCGACTAATAAATAAAATAAAAAATAAATGCATGCTGCACTGCTCGCCTCCCAACTGAGCTTGATATTTCCTCCAGGGGGCTGGGGGAGGCCGTTTTTTTCCCTCTCCAGGCTTCAGGAAAACCTCTGAAAAGCCTCTGGAGCCTGAGGTGAGGGAAAACGGCCTCCCACAGCCCTTCAGAAGGCCAAAAATCAGTTGGCTAGCGTGCACATGCAGATATGGCTCCACATGCCACCTGTAGCAGGCGTGCCATAGGTTCACCATCACAACCCTATAAGGTAGTCCAGGTGAAGAAACAGACCCCATGTGAGTCTAAAGTGGGGGTTCCCAAACTTGGCAACTTAAAGACTTGTGGACTTCAACTCCCAGAATTCTCCAGCCAGCCAACTCTTCAAGTTGCCAAGTTTGGGAACCCCTGGTCTAAAGCTACTTTTATTAGAACAATTACAGAACAATTCTAGTATAATCAAAGTCTGAGTGTGCTTTTCTTTCTCCCTCTTTTACTTTCATGTGAGTTTGGGGAATTGGGGGCAGGGGGGTTGTCTGAAGCCTTATCAAACCTTTCTTGGTCTGGTTTCAGGCCAGCTTTTTCTGCTTATTGTTTTTGTAATGGAATTTCCCTCTATTCCATACTATCTTCTATATTCTCTATTCTACCTTTGGCTCTTCCCTGTCCTCCAAACTATCCTCTATATTTTTCTACATCTGGAGTAAAGCAAAACATTTTACTTCTTTTAAGGCTGCTATTCACCAATAAAATATGGAATGATCCCAAGCCAGTCAAAAATGTATATATATTTGGCTTCTGCCTTTTGCAAATGAACTGCATTTGAAATGGCAGTTTTTCTGTAAGTGGAGGTGGGAGGGGTTGGAATGTTGGCTCTGCTACTTTTAAACCGATTGGTTGGCTGATTTGCCACATCCTGATTGGTAGCTGGAGTTTGTTGAGAGTGATTGATGATGGTGTCAGTGTTTGTGGCCGGGACTTGTTTAGTGGCTGGGACTCGTTTAGTGGCCAGGGTTTGTTTAGTGGCCGGGACTCGTTTAGTGGCCAGAGCTGGTTTCCAGATGTCTGGCAGGCGGGAGGCATCATCGTGTCTGTTCATATTTTGGGGATGTTTTTCTATTTCAATAGCTTCCATAATCATTCTCCTGTTGGAGTGTTCAGTCCTGGAGAGCAATTTGGTTTTTTCAAAGTCAATTTGATGACCTGTTGCTTGGAAGTGCTGGAAGAGGGAGGAAGTATTTACTTGTCTTTTAACAGAATTCTTATGCTCTGAGATACGTGCACTAATTCTCCTATTAGTTTGTCCAATGTATGTGGACGAGCAGACTTTGCATGGTATTTCATAGACTCCTTGGTTTTCTAGCTGGATTTTGTCTTTGGGGTTCCTTAAAATGTTGGCAATTTTTGATAAGGTTTGATAAGACCACCTGAAAAATGAATTACAAACCCTCACAAAGATATTAATCTCTAATGGTTTCCAAAGAAACACAATCACCAAACTAATCCAAAAGCAGACACCCCCCAAGATCCAAAACACAGAACAAGACAATGGCATCGCTCTCCTCCCCTATATTAAAGGTACCACTGATAAAATCAGCAAAATTCTCCACAAACACAATATAAAGACATCCTTCGACACTAACCAAAAAATTGCCAACATTTTAAGGAACCCCAAAGACAAAATCCAGCTAGAAAACCAAATTGCTCTCCAGGACTGAACACTCCAACAGGAGAATGATTATGGAAGCTATTGAAATAGAAAAACATCCCCAAAATATGAACAGACACGATGATGCCTCCCGCCTGCCAGACATCTGGAAACCAGCTCTGGCCACTAAACGAGTCCCGGCCACTAAACAAACCCTGGCCACTAAACGAGTCCCAGCCACTAAACAAGTCCCGGCCACAAACACTGACACCATCATCAATCACTCTCAACAAACTCCAGCTACCAATCAGGATGTGGCAAATCAGCCAACCAATCGGTTTAAAAGTAGCAGAGCCAACATTCCAACCCCTCCCACCTCCACTTACAGAAAAACTGCCATTTCAAATGCAGTTCATTTGCAAAAGGCAGAAGCCAAAGCCTGATGATGATGGGGGTGATCCCATCGAAACGTTGCAAAAACACCTTTAATTTTACACGGGAAAAGACCCGAATAAACCAAAATCTACATATATATATTTAAGAAACTTAAAGAAATTTAACACATATCTAAAAAGACAGCAGCAATTTAATAGGTCTCTGTCTGGATGGTCTCTAGGTTGAGTCGAAGGACAGAGAAGGATGACAAGTTTGTCTCCTCCCTTAAATAGGCCTAACAGGAAGCTGTAACAAAATATCCACTTCATCAATAAAGTCCTGTAGAAAGGATGATGTAATCAGGGATACTGGTTAGCTCAAGGCATAGAGAAGCCTGCTTTGAATGCTGGAGAGCACCAGTTCAAATCCCTGTAGGGAAGTATGGCCAGCTGACGAGGGCTAAGGAGCCCGAAATGGATCCATCCTGGTCTCTTAATTAATTATTATTAATCATCCCTTAAAGAAATTTAACATATATATATATATATATATATATATATATATATATATATATATATATATATATATATATATATATATATATATATATATATATATATATATATATATATATATATATATATATATATATATATATATATATATATATATATATATATATATATATATATATATATATATATATATATATATATATATATATATATATATATATATATATATATATATATATATATGTTAAATGTTTTTTTAAAGGAATGATTAATAATTAATTAAGAGACCAGGATGGATCCATTTCGGACTTCTTAGTCCTCGTCAGCTGGCCATAACAACCATACTAAAAAGACAGCAGCAATTTAATAGGTCTCTGTCTGGATGATCTCTAAGAGGAGTCGAAAGGCAGAGAAGGATGACAAGTTTGTCTCCTCCCTTAAACAGGCCTAGCAGGAAGCTGTAACATAGTATCTTCATATATATATATATATATATATATGTTAGTTTTATGAGCTGATCAATAAATTAAATTAGAAGAGACCAGGATAGATCTATTTCGAGCTTATTAGCTCTCATCAGCTGGCCATACCCCTTACTGGGATTCGAACCGGGGCTTTGTTGCATGCTAAGCAAGTAGCCTAACACTGTAGCCAAGCCGGTTCTCCTTATTGCATCAGCTTAGACAGGGTATATTAGTATAGGTATTGGATTGGGGCCTAATAATAACAGGTTGTTGTGAAACAATTACATATATATATATATATATTTAAATTATCAGGGAATAAACTACAAATAAACACCTCCCAGGCAGTGAGATAGAAGGATCATTCTTTTGGATTTCTGCCTATCATTCCATTGTAAGAAATTATTGAAGGACGTAGAAACCCTGATCACATCCAATGTGGCAGTTTCCTTTAGCCCAAGTTCAGATAAGAACATTCTTATCTCATTTGCCTTGATGTTATCCATTTTTGATGGATGTAATGAATCACGGACCTTTAAAAAAAATTTAATTACTCTTTTGGAAGATTTACATCATCTATAGAAGGTCATTAGCATGTGCCTAATATGCCTGATATACCTTTGAAAGATTGAATAGGCCAGAAGCAAAGGTGTTTCAGGGTGAATAATTATTCATTGGTGTTATGATTTTCTACCCATTAATATTGCCTCGACAACTTATGCATCAGATATTGAATAATTAATAGCCATTGTAGCAGCTTCAGGCCCATAATATGACATAAACATAGATTATATTCTTGTAGATTTAGGTGGCTAACAAACAGAATTAGGCGGCTAAAAACAGTTCAGTTTTAGAGTAGAGTTAATGCAAAATGAACTAATTTACATTGTATTATTAATAATAAATAATAATAATAATAATAAATTTTATTTGTTACCCGCTCTCTCTCCCCAGGGGACTCGAGGCGGGGCACAGGAAATTTAAAAAACAGTAAACACAGCAAAATACATAATTTAAAATCACAATTAAACAACAAATCCTGCGCTAAAACATCTATAAAAAACTAAAAAAAACTGCCCTAAAACCCCTAAACACTAAAAATAATTAAAATTACCCTAAAAACCCCAGGACAAGGAGGCTATCCCAAGCCGGCCAGACGGAAAGTAGGTTTTCAATTTAAGACGGAAGGAGCGGAGGTCCGTGGTCGTCCTAATATCGGGGGGAAGGTCGTTCCAGAGGGCCGGGCCCGCCACAGAGAGAGCCCTTCCCCTGGGTGTCGCCCGCTGACATAGTCTAGTGGACGGCACCTGGAGAAGCCCCTCTCTGTGGGAGCGAATCGGCCGTGAGGATGTATGAGGCAGGATCCGATCCTGCAGATAGCTAGGTCCCGAGCCATGGAGCGCTTTAAAGATGATAATTAACACCTTGAAGCGCACCCGGAAGACGACAGGTAGCCAGTGCAGCTCGCGTAAGAGCGGTGTTACATGGGTAGACCTAGCGGTCCCCATAATTGCTCGCGCGGCTGCATTCTGGACTAGCTGAAGCCTCCGGGTGCACCTCAAGGGCAGCCCCATGTAGAGAGAGTTACAATAGTCCAGTCGGGATGTCACGAGGGCATGAGTGACTGTGCAAAGGGCGTCCCGATCCAATAGGGGGCGCAATTGGCGAACCAGGCGAACCTGGTAAAACGCCCTCCTGGCCACGGCTGTCACTTGATCTTCCATGGACAGCCGGGCATCCAGGAGGACACCCAAATTGCGCGCCCCATCCACAGGGACAAGATGTTCGCCCCCTATGGCCAGCGATGGAGTGAGCTGGTTGAATCGGGCTGCCGGAAACCACAGCCACTCGGTCTTGGTCGGGTTGAGCCTGAGTCCGTTACTTCCCATCCAGATCCGTACAGCTTCCAGGCACTGGCACATCACCGCTACGGCATCGTTGGGGTGGTTTGGGGTAGAAATGTACAGCTGTGTATCATCAGCGTACAGATGGTACTCTACCCCAAAACCACGGATGATCTCACCCAGCGGCTTCATGTATGTGTTGAACAGGAGGGGCGAGAGGACCGACCCCTGAGGCACCCCACATGCGAGGGGTCTCGCGGTCGATCTCTGCCCCCCTGCCAACACAAATTGCGATCGGCCAGAGAGGTAGGAGGAGAACCACCGTAGAACGGTGCCTCCCACCCCCAACCCCCCCAGCCGATGCAATAGGATACCATGGTCGATGGTATCGAAAGCCGCCGAGAGGTCTAATAGGACCAGGATGGAGGAACAACCCCCATCTCTGGCCCTCCAGAGATCATCGACCAACGCGACCAATGCCGTCTCGGTGCTATGCCCGGGCCGAAAGCCGGACTGGCGCGGATCTAGATAATCAACTTCCTCCAGGTGACGGGGAAACTGTTGTGCCACCACACTCTCAACAACCTTCGCCAGAAAGGGAAGGTTGGAGACTGGACGGTAGTTGTTCAAAAGAGCTGGATCCAAAGAGGGCTTCTTAAGGAGGGGCCTCACCATCGCTTCTTTTAGGGAAGCAGGCAAGGCACCCTCACTCAAGGATGCGTTGACAACCTCTTGGAGCCAGCCTCGTGTCACCTCCCAGGATGCCAGTACAAGCCAGGAGGGACACGGGTCCAATAAACATGTGGTAGCTCGCAGTCGCCCACGTAGCCTGTCCATATCCTCGGAAGTAACGGAGTCAAACTCCTCCCAAACAAGATCTCTCTCGTGGCATCCCACTGGGCCATGAATGGGGGCTAGCTCGTTCTGTATCTGAGCGATTTTCTCCTGCAGAAAAGTCACAAATTCCTCTGCTCTACCCTGTAACGGGGCTTCCCGCACCCTCTGTTGAAGGAGGGAGCGGGTCACCCTAAACAGGGCAGCAGGGCGGTTTTCTGCGGATGCTATGAGAGTGGCACAATGGTGACGTTTGGCCACTCTCAGCGCCACAATGTAAGTCCGTAAATGGGCTCTTACCTGTGTCCGGTCAGATTCAGTTCGAGTATACCTCCATCTTCTCTCTAGGTATCTCTTGCGGCGTTTCATCACCCTCAACTCCTCGGAAAACCAAGGAGCCAGGGTGTTTCGCCGCCGCAAGAGAGGCCGCAAGGGCGCGACCCGATCCAAGGCTCCTGTGGTCGCAATATTCCATGCGGCCACGAGGTCCTCCATCAGGGCGCGGGCCAGGGGTACAGGAAGTGGCCCAAGCGCCGTCTGGAACCCATCCGGGTCCATCAGGCGCCTGGGGCGGAACCAGATTGGTGACTCAGGTTCCGCCTCCCCGCGGAGGGGAGCAGCGGTCGGAAAGTCGAGCCGGAGAAGTGAGTGGTCTGTCCATGACAAGGGTGTGATGACTATATCCCCTATACCCAGATCACTCTTCCATTGGCCTGAGACAAAGATGAGATCCGGTGTATGTCCACCCTCGTGAGTGGGGCCTTGAATTAGTTGGGTCAGGTCCATGGCCGTCATGGAAGCCATGAACTCCCGAGCTGCCTCGGATGATTCGCCCACCGATGGCAGATTAAAGTCCCCCATGACTAAAAGTCTGGGGGTCTCAACTGCCACCGTAGCGATCACCTCGAGGAGCTCGGGCAGGGCTGCTGCTACATAGCGGGGAGCCAGGTATACAACCAGCAAGCCCAACTGCCTCCCTAGGCCCCACTTCACACAGAGGGACTCACAACCGGTAGTCTGTGGCACAACGGTCTCTCTCGGCTCAAGACCTTCCTTTACAATGACCGCTACCCCACCGCCCCTACCTAGGGCCCGGGGCTGATGAAACGCGCGGTAACCTGGTGGGCACATTTCAACGAGGGGGAGTCCACCCTCGTGGCCCAACCAGGTCTCCGCAATTCCCACCAGGTCCGGCTCCCCCTCTGACACGAGGTCATGAACGAGGGGGGCTTTGTTGACAACGGACCTGGCGTTGCAGAACATCAGCCGCAGGCCCTGGCTCTGTACTCCCTGGCCACCTAGCCTGCGGGGGTTGAGGCACTTGACCATTTGTAGCCAACGGCTTCGTGCCCCCAACCGGGAGGATAACACTTGTCTCCCCTCGGACCTGCCTCTCCCCACGACCCTCTGGATGGGAATGCCCTCTGTCGGAACGACTAGAATCTCCCCCCTCCTAACGGAACCATCCGCTTCCCTCCGTCGCCCGCTGGCCTGGCTCTCTCTTCCCTCCCCCGCCTCTACCTGTCTACCCTCCCTGGTACCCCCTAAAATAATCACTAATTTGTTAATTAAAAAACCCCGAAGACCGCGCTTCGCCCACCTCTCCGGATTTATAAATCCCTCATCAAGGCGGGCCCTCGTTAAAATGGAGGGCCAGACCTGTGAGAGCGGGGACTCTCGCAGCAGCAGTAAATCAGTCCTGGAGTACATTGCGATATAATAAATAATTAAATAGTTAAAATAATTATAAATATATATACAATGTAAGAGTAAATTTCATAAGAGGGTCATGGGTAAAATTGTAAAAAAGTATCAATGGCCTTAATTTAAAACACACAATTTCATGAGTAGATGATAAAATTCATGAGTAGATGATAAATAGATGGAATAAAGTGCATAAAATAGATGGAATAAAGTGCATCAAGAGGAATAGTTAGGGATGGCAGTTCAGGTGTTTCTGTCCATAGGTCTTTCTTTCTGAGGGATTACAAAGGTATCTAAGGGACGTTGATGGATAAGGTCTCACAAACCATGGTGGGGAGGGTTTCAAAGATCTTAGTTCTTAGTTCTTATAGGTTGCATATGTGACTGGATCTTAACGTCTTGAGTCCACTGAAAATCTTCTGTCAGCGTCCTCTGGCCATCACTGGCCTGCCCGGCGACAGACCGCTTGGTCAGTGGCCCCGCAACCATGAAAGAGAAAAAAAGCTAAGCCTCCTGAAATTTACATTTCAAATATTTTTTTCCCTCCTATCTTATGCTGATAGATAAAATATCCATAGACAGGCAGACAGGCAGGCACATGGGAGCCTATAAAACTACAGAAATTAGGAGCCAGGTCATTGCTCCAGTCTCCAAAACCTAATCTGCTAAGAGAAACGTGCTGAATTTATAAAGTATAAAATTGTTGTCTTGGTAGTTTCTGTCCCCATTCCACCCCCAGTCAGACATACAGAAATATTAGAGGAGTATTATATGATATACTGAGGTCATTGCCAGATTTACAGTACTGAAATAATTGGTGTGGGATATGGCCTGGGGAAAGGACTAGGAAAAGGATAAAAGTAAGTAAGACTTATAGCATGAAAGCCTTCTGGGTCACACAACATTTCCAACTGTGACCAGTGGGCTTGGCAATTAGATATAACATACCAGTCAGTATATAGGGGTTGTGGTCTGATTTCTAGTTACTACTGTTAGGAATTATATATATAATTGTTTTCAAAACTTCCTGTTAGGGCCCCATTAAGGGAGGAGACATACTGTTTCCCTCTATCTTGGTCTCTCAAATTTAAATTTATTGATCAGTTCATAAAACATACATACATACATACATAGCTGTCATCAGCTAGCCATACCGTTACTGGGATTCGAACCAGGGCTGTATTACATGCCAGGCGAGAGCCTTGCCATTAAGCCAGCTAGGTTCTGTTCTTGTCAGCTGAGACAGAAGGATAGTTATATATAATTGTTTCCACAACACCCTGTTAGAGCCCCAATTAAGGGAGGAGACATACTGTTTCCTTTTCTGCCTTATCCTAGTCTCTCTGATTTATTTATTGATCAGCTCATAATACTAACACACACACAACATATATATATGTTACGTTTTTGAGCTGATCAATAAATTTATTGATCAGCTCAAAAACGTAACACACATATAAAAATTTTTTCACACAACGGAATTCATGGCTTTCTGTTTAGATGGTCTCTGGTGATGAGCCAAAAGGCAGAAAAGAAAACAGTATGTCTCCTCCCTTGATTGGGGCTGTAACAGGAAGTTGTGAAAACAATTTCTAAGCATCATTGTCAATTGCTTCAGAAAATTACATAGGTCTTCTGAATAAGCCTAGCAATCAAAAGAAAAATACTTTGATATTAAATTTAGAAGGTGAAACAAGGAATATTTCCCCATAGGCTGCTGCTTCTTTTTGAGATATGCAGTAGAAGAGACGAAAAGGTCATAATATTCAGATACATGGAGATAAAATCAATGGCTAAAGCAGAGGCACAGAGCACAAATGTGTATCTGTTTAAAGACTATAAACTCATTTCAACTGGGCCACTTCAGTTCAAATACCTCTACATGATGCACGTTAATGAACCAGATCCCATGATACCTCAGAAGTAAAATGAGAGAACTCTCCACTCAATCTCTAAACAGCTCATTGTAGAAATCTTTTCCCTAAGTCTAAAAATGACAGTCGTACAAAGGGAATATAGAAAGATTATTCATGAAGTCTTCCAGAGGAAATTTTGATTAAGGTATCAAATCATACTACTCAGTATAGTACTTTGATTAAACAGGTCATATTAAGGATTAGCAATGAAGAAAAGGTTTGAGAATCTCAGTATTGTAGGCCAGAATGGGGAAAAAAGCAGAATAAAGTTCACAAGTACAGTTTTTTGTGCACTTACTCAATTCTGTTCTGAAACTAGAAAAGTTCCACCCCCTGTTCTACCAGGGTGTTTTATTAACTTTAAAATTCCAATTTGATCAGAATGAAGATTCATCTGCTTCCATATTTTCCTTCAGAAAGCCTCTAAGGAACATTAAAAAGGAGGGATATCCACAGGGCATAGTCAAATCTCAAGTTGGCCACCATCATGATATAATTGATGCTGCATTTTTTATGTACAATTCATCTTAACCATTCCCTACAGACTGTAACTCCTATTGTAGCCAGACAAAACTATGATCAGTCTGAGACAGGCATCTTAGATCAAGTGTCCATGGACACATTAAAACCAACTCAAGAATAACAATCACTATACTTTTTAGCTGTGAGATTAAAGTATTTCACTATTTCTAAGACCAACCTACCTCAAAGGACTGCTTTATGCAGGAAAGATGAAAAGAAAACCTATAGGCATGGCAGTTTCAATTCCCAGTGTAATGGAGTGTGTGTTGTGCATTTGCAGGAGCAGAGAGGGGAGACTTTTGGCACACGGAGCAGAAGTGGGTTGCTCCTGGTTCAGCCTGGATCGGCCCAACCGTTAGTGGCGATGGAGGCTCTACCCACCTGCCCAGATGCTTCTGCACATGCGCAGAAGCATTGCGCGCGAGCACAAGCGAACCAGTAGCACTGGGATTTAAAACCCACCTCTGACACTGAGCCCTCCCAGAAAGAGGGACTGGTTAAGAGACTGCACAATCCCAAACTGGGAGGGGGGGGGGAGACATTCAGGGCAGTGGTGGGTTTCAAATTTTTTAGAACCTACTCTGTAGGTGTGGCCTATTTTGTGGGTGTGGCTTGGTAGTCATGTGACAGGGTGGGAGTGGCCACCTTTTAAAATGTGGTGAAACTCATTTAACAATGCTCTTGCTTAGCAACCAAAATTTTGGACTCAATTGTGATGATAAATTCATTCTTTCCTTCCTTCCTTCCTTCCTTCCTTCCTTCCTTCATTCCTTCCCTTCCCTTCCCTTTCCTTTCCTTTCCTTCCCGTTGGGTCACTGGCAGCGGCGGGCCAGATTTACTTCCAGGTACGCCGGTGGAACCCCCTCTCACCGGTTCTCTAAATTTCACCAACCGGCTCTCGCGAGTAGGTGCGAGCCTGCAGAAACCCACCACTGATTCAGGGTAACCAAACCCTAGAATTGCTCAGGATATGACTAGTAGCTTAGAACAACGTTTCTCAACTTTCTCAATTTTAAGATGCATGGACATTTCCACCCTAGGAATTTTGGGAGTTGAAGTCCACATATGTTAAAGTTGCCAAGGTTGAGAAACACTGGCTTAGAAAATTATAGCTTCTGATTGGCAAGATTCTGTCGATTAGGTATCAACAGATAAAGAATTGGACTCAGTTGTATTTCACTGTCTCTCCTCTGGACCTAATAAAAAGTGATATGCAGATGTAATAACAATATGGTTTTCTAAAAGATGACATAGATCATTTTGGATCTCTTTTTTTAAGCAAAGATATGCAAGATCAAATGTACTGTATTAATCCTTGATTATCTTCATGTATTTTTCTCCCCACCCCCCAATGTACTAGCAAAGGTCAAGAATGCTCATTAGAAGTAGTGGGAGCTCTCAGAGGGAGAGAATAATGGGATCTAAGAATAACTATTGATTTTCTCTCACCTTGCACTCGCCTTCTCTTCTTTTTTCTGTAGTTGGTAACTCTTGATCATTGTTACATCATGTCACTCTGCAAAATAAAGACAGAATACCAGACAACAGTCATAACTTAAGTGTCTTTTTCAAACAGGTTCATGTCTGCAGGTTGAACTGAAGGACCCTGGAGCTCATTCTTATGGGAGATATTTCTCTAACCAGTTTTTCCAAGCATTTTTAAAACAGAGAGCAGTAAACAATCCCATTGAGGAGCAAATTGTTTATTATGAAAGAGTAGGATGCAACCCCTCTATATAATGGTTTTAGTAATTTTTAAATATATATTTCATGTATTTTTTATCATTGATTTTATTGCTGCCTATACACCGCCCTGACTCCCGGAAGGGAGAAGGGCGGTATAGAAATTTAAATAATAAAATAAATAAATAAATAATGTTTACGTATGATTGATTATAGCAACAGGCATTTGATTGGCTATGGCAATATAGTATGGGCTTGGTGAGATAATGACTGTGAGATAATTTTATAAAAGGTAAAGGTTCCCCTCGCACATAAGTGCTAGTCGTTCCCAACTCTAGGGGAGATGCTCATCCCCATTTGCAAGCCAAAGAGCCAACACTGTCCAAAGACATCTCTGTGGTCATGTGGCCAGCATGACTAAATGCCAAAGGTGCACAGAATGCTGTTACCTTCCCTATTTTTCTACTTGCATTTTACATGCTTTTGAACTGCTAGGTTGGCAGAAGCTGGGACAAATAACCGTTACAAGCCACTGAACTGCTGACCTTCTGATCAACAAGCTCAGCATCTTAGCCCCTGAGCTACTATGTACCAATAATAATTATTATTATTATTATTCTGTGGTTAATCTTTGGTGAGATTCACAGCCTTTGGGGCTGGTTGGTAGCTCAACAGCTCGAGTCCTAACCAAGGTCCTAGGAACTGTTAAGGTACGTCGGAGGATATAAGCTGTTCCAAGTAGGGTAGTTTTTTTGTAGTCAGAATGTTCAAGTCCGGTAAATTTAGAATTTCTAAATAGCAAGGTAGCCCTTTAGGTATTGCTCCAAGGGCTCCAATTACAATTGGGACAACACACATTGTTGTTGTTGTTGTTGTTGTTGAATTTTTGAAGGCAAAAATTCAGCATGTTACCACCAACAGCAAATGTTGCCTCTGTAATGAGAAAGATGAGACAGTCGACCACCTGATCAGTGGGTGCAGCAAAATTTCACAAACTGACTACCTACAATGCCATGACCACGTTGCTAAGATAGTTCACTGGAAATTGTGCCAGAAGTTTGGATTTGAATACAGCAAAACCACTGGGAACATCAGGTTGAGAAATTTTAGAGAATGAGAAAGACAAGATGTTGTGGGACTTCAGAATTCAGACTGACAGGCACTTGGCCTACAACACACCTGACATAATAATAGTTGAAAAGGAAAAAGTATGGTTCATTGACATTGCAATATCTGATGATGCACGAATTGAAAATAAGCAGCAAGAAAAAATCACAAAGTACCAGGACTTGCAAATTGAAGTTGAGTGACTGTGGAAAAAGAAATTGTGTGTTGTCCCTATTGTAATTAGAGACCTTGGAGCAATACCTAAAGGGCTACCTCGCTATTTAGAAATTCTAAATTTACCAGACTTGAACATTCTGAGTCTACAAAAAACCACCCTACTTAGAACAGCTTATATCCTTCGACGTTACCTTAACAGTTCCTAGGACCTTGGTTAGGACTCGAGCTGTTCAGCTACCAACCAGCCCCAAAGGCTGTGAATCTCACCAAAGATTAACCACAGAATAATGATAATAATAGTAGTAGTAGTAGTAGTAGTAGTAGTAGTATAAAGCATTTAACACAAACTGCATTCTCAGTATTTGTTACTTTCCAACGTTCCATTCTTCTAAACATTATCTCCTAGCCAACTTGTATCCCAGAGTTGTTCTCACCTGTTAGCAACTTTTCAGAGTTTAATCAACATTCTTGTGTCAAAGTGTTTTACAGCTGAGCTGACAATTTTATTTCCCCTGGGAAAAGTAATTAAGGGAGAAGGGCTATTATTCTAACCATCATGATATTTCTTCTACAATCCCCAGCCAAAATATCCTGGGACTTCCACCATATTTTACTTTCTGCAAGTAAGAGGCTTGGCAATTAGGAAGCCTTAGAAATGAAAAAAATATATGCATAAACACATACATGCACACGTGTGTTTAGTATGTGTTTACATGCAAAAGTGTTTATATATACATACATCATTACATATAAACATACATATTTATAAACACATATTTAGGTCTACCATCCTACCTTACTTCCCAGAATTAATCTTTCTTTTATGATGGAAAATCTTGTGCTGTAGGTTCAGCCCTAACAATATATAGTACCATAAATCTAATTTCAGCTGTAACTCATACATACCACCTGCCAGCATGCTAAAAGAGAACCCCTGCAGAAAAGGTGACTTGTAATTGACCTGGCGCAGTAAAATACAATGCTTGGGAGATGTGTTTTTATAAAACTAAGAATAATTTCAGAAAACGGGGAAAGATTTCCTCCAATTCACAGCTGACTTGAGTTTTGATGTGGCATAGGGTTCAGAACTATACCTTTCTTACCATCTTCTTACCCTGTATCCATCCAGTAGCTGGGGAAACCCCAGAATTAGTGATGTGGTTACCTATAATCTATTGAAAGAAACAAGTAGGTCTTAGAATGCTTGGAGTCAGCTGGGACTTGGAGCTTGTTTTGACCTCTTACAGGAGCCTAGTATATGCAAGGTTACTTGCATTAGGCAACAGTGGGATTGGACTGAATATTTTATCAGGCCCCATTTTATAAAGTCAACTATTCCTCAGGCATACTGTGCACTTTGCATTCCTAGTACTGTTAACTTTGGATGCTGTTATTGCATGTATTTATTTATTTATTGAATATAGTTGCCCATCTCACCTGTGTGTGACTCTGAGCAGTGGTGTTCTGTACTCCCCAGCTATATGGTATCTAAAGGTTAACCCCGATACTTCATCTATTACCAAACCTAAGTTTTCTGGGGAAAGAGCCTGGTCAATCGTGTTTCCAAAGATGGAAAGCATTCCTCCTGAAAGCAAAAGCATGTTAGGCATTATGATATTGTAGTATATAAAGATCTGTTAAAGTTTCTGCCCTTTAAAGATGCAGGCAACAAACATTCATTGACCGACCTCATGACATTATCTTATCTGTCAGTAATTCTGATCACTGCCTGGCTGCTGAACTAAATGAGTACCTACTTGTTCTGGAAATGTATTTTCCATAAATGGATGCTGCTATTGTAGTAAAGAACTCCACAAAGGTGAGAGCCCAGGTGATGTCAGCATCTTACACAAAAATAGTCATCAAAACAGTGTCTAAATCCTAGACCTAGATACATTAGATCAGCAGTCCCCAACTTTTTTACCTTGGTAACCTGGCACAGGCGGGAGGCGTGTGTGAACTGCAGGTGCATGCACACCTGCACAGCTCCACCCTAATCCTAACTCTTCACTTATGTGAATGGAGCTTCCCATGTGAATGGAGGGCACTTGTGTTTGCAAGGTTCCACTCACACGAGCGGAAGGCGTTTGTTCCCATGCGCAAAGCTATACTTGTGTGAGTAGAGTTCACATACACACTTGCCAGTGGTGGGATTCAAATTTTTTTACTAACGGTTCTTTGGTTGTGGCTTTGTGGGCATGACATTGTTTGTGGGCATGACTTTGTGGTTGTGGCAGGGGAAGGTTACTGCAAAATCCCCATTCCCTCCCAACCTCACTAACCTGCTTTCTAGCTCCGTTCTCCTGTACAGGGCAACAAAAGAAGGTCATCTTGGAGGCAGCAGAGGCGGGGCCAGATCTCCAGCAAAATTTCAGCTACCAGTTCTCCAGAACATGTCAGAACTGGCTGAATGCCACCTCTGACACTTGCCCATCACTTGTGTGGCCCGAGTTGAAACAGGCTGTGGACCAGTAATGGGCCACGGCCCGGAGGTAGAGAATCCCTGCATTAGATCACACCCCAAAGGCCAATTGCTTCCAGAAATCATACTTGCCAGAGAAAAATACCACTGAACTCCTCTGAAAATGTAATAATAATAATAATAATAATAATAATAATAATAATAATAATAATAATAATAATAATAATAATAATAATAATTTTAATACTTATAAACTGCTCCCTCTCCCCATGGGGACTCGGGGCGGTGCACAGGTAGAATAAAAACAATAAATACATACAAACATTCCTTAAAAACAAATTAAACCTAACCTGCGCTAAAATTTCCCATTAAAACTGAACTATACTAAAACTACCCAGTAAAACCCCAAAGACAGAGAGACTATCCTAGGCCGGCCAGACAGAAAAGATGAGTTTTTAATTTAAGATGGAAGGAGCGGAGGTCCATGGTCGTCCTAATATCGGGGGGAAGGTCGTTCCAGAGGGCCGGGCCCGCCACAGAGATAGCCCTTCCCCTGGGTGTCGCCCGCTGACAGTGTCTAGTGGACGGCACCCGGAGAAGTCCCTCTCTGTGGGAGCGAATCGGCCGTGAGGATGTATGAGGCAGGATCCGATCCCGCAGGTAAGCCTTCCCTCCTTCATGGACTTGGAGATGGTGAAGAGATACCATATACCACCTGACTAATCTGGTGCACAAAGCTGGGTCTTGAAAGGATACTTTCAAGATACAAAAATACAATAGTAAATAATTCCAATAAAGTGAAGAGTTCTCTCAGGTTGCATTTAAAAGCTTCCATGGGATTACTACTATACTAATAGTAAGTTAAATCAGACCCATTTTTAGTGGAGTAGAAAGCTGGAATAAAAAAAGTATAAAATTAAAAAAAAAGTTGGTACAAAACGTATAAGAATCTCTATATGGAACATAAAGAAAGTCTTCACCTTTTCATACTGCTGGTATATTCCATTCTTGCTTCCTTTGAAAATAGTTCCATTAGTGACTCGGTATAATCTTGTGACCTTCAAGCCCCATGCCTTTATTTTTTTTAGTATATTAAGTCCATATCATTTAGTTTTATAATAGTTGCCTTGGTTCTAAGTCCTCTCACAGAAATTGGCAGCCATGACAATAGAACATCAGTATTTATGGTATGTTCAAATCCCCTGTTCCTTCACATAGTGGATTTTTTTAAAAAAGAGCATGACATTAATAACATATATGAAAAAGAAAAGAACTAAGCATTTATTCTATTGATGCTCTCATTTTACTTGAAGTTTTTATGGGTTATCATAGCCATTGTGTTAAGTTGAACACCTTTGCAAAAGGAAACTCATCCAAATTTATTGTTGAATGTGTTTCTTACAACTTTGAAGTAATATTGAGAGAGGGAGGGAGGGAGGGAGAGAGAGAGAGAGAGAGAGAGAGAGAGAGAGAGAGAGAGAGAGAGAGAGAGAGAGAGAGAGAGAGAGAGAGAGAGAGAGTGTATACAATCCTTGCCATTGTATCCTTGCAGCTTTGTTTAAGCAATGCTCTCTGACTCATACAAAAGATTTCAACAAGTTTAACATTCTCAGCCTACATTGAAAAAAGGCGCTGTGGCTCTTGAAACTTGCTGAACTTAAGATTTCACTCAACAATACTAGTCACCTAAATTGAATCTACAGAAGTGACTGAATGTAACAGGTTAAGTGGCTGGAAAGTTAAATAGCTATGCAGACACATATATTTGGATAAGAAAATATTTGTGTGCTCTATGCAAGCATCAACCCTTGCTCTCTCAGCTTCCATAACTGTTCTGCGACAGTTGCTAAGTAAAAACAAAAGTGTTCTTCAGTGTGCATTCTTATTCTTTTTCTCATCCCTCCCTCTCTATTCCATTAACCTGGAGACAAACTTTACTGTTGCCAGAGATCTTCAGTGCTGACTGCAATATCCATAATACAATTGCGCCTGTCCTGGCTTCCACAATTTCTCCTGTTAGTTCAGGGTTGTCAAACTCACATCGTCACAGTAATGTCCCGTGATGTATCAGGACTTTTTCCATCTTTGCTAAACCAGGTGTGCTGTGGCCAACGTGTGATGCATCCAGACCACGGACCGGGAGTTTGAAAGCCCTGCATTAGTTATAACAACCTTTTCACTAGCTGTAGACTATGTGAACCAGTATCTGGGAAATCAGGATCAGCTGTAAAGAGCTGCTAGGCAGGAAGCACATCAAAGGTCTATTGAAATTATTTTTTAAAAATAACTCAGTGGATGGGCAGAATTGGACTTATTCATGTGCCGAGTAGAACATCTGAATTTGCAGCTTTCTGAACTGCAGGAAAGCCATGCAGCTTTACCTGTCCCCTCCCTTTTTTCTAAAATGGGAAAAGAACAGGTAGCTTTCATGGTTTCTTCTCTGCCCATTAATCAGAAGCACTAAAGCTGCTTTTCTGAATAAAGGTAGTCCCTGTTTAGTGACTGCCTCATACAGCATCAGTGCACTGTTACAACTATGGTAAAAAAAAAAAAAAGAAATCCAGGTCTCACTTTTACAATCTTTGCAGATCTGTACAGCAAGAAGAAAGCTGAAATAAGATCATAAACAGAAGTGTGGTTTCACTTAGTGCCCACTTCACTTAATCACCAAATTGCCTGTCCCAATTGTAGTCACTAAATGAGGACCACAATTCTACCAGTATTCTCAAGCATGATACTACGTGTAGAAAAATGGTAGGACAATTTAGGAGGAGAAGTTAGATAAGACAGATCTAAATTCCAATTCCTGTCAGTCTTTGTATACACTATACATTACAACACTGCAGGCTACTTCAGCTGACTGCTAGCTGCAGTTTGGTCGTTCAAATCTCAACAGGCTCAAGATTGACTCAGCCTTCCATCCTTCCGAGGTGGGGAAAATGACGACCCAGATTGTTAGGGGCAATAGGCTGACTCTGTAAATCGCTTAGAGAGGGCTGTGAAGTGGTATATATGTCTAAGTACTATTGCTATTTTTCTTTTGGATGCAGGGATGATTTTTTTAAAAAAGTCATTTTATCTTTGTCCCTATCGCTTCATTCATTCAGATCCTTTTCAAGTATGATTGTCAAAACAACTGCTCGTAATGGAAGGAAAGCTGTTTCTTATCCTGACTTAGGTAAAGCCCTTTTTCTATTTTATTAGACTCATTAGTATTCTATTGCCCTTTAAATGTCATAAGTTCAAGAGCACAGCTGTACATAATCCTGGAAATATTTCTGTTTGCTGTAATAAAGCGCAAAGCTACAATTTCCTGGAACACAGATAAGCTGAAATGGCAGAATGTGGAAGGGAAGTGACTGGGACTCATTGATTGGAAACCAAGCTGGGGAAAGAAGAGGAAATGTGTGTTTTAATGCTCTATTATGATCATTGGCATTTCTGTGTCCTCTATCTGAAGTACTCATCCTGATTTACTTATCTCAGGTACTCCATTCAAGAAGTCCAAGGAAATGCTACAACTTCCAGCCCTGACCTATCAGTTTACTTTTTGACTGAAAATATTATACTGTTATTTTTTTCCTTGGTGGGGATTTATTTGAAGATAGAAACCTACAGAAATCCCTTGTCACATTTTCTCTTACATAATTTCCGTTATGTGGATTTAAAAAAAAACCAAGCAGAGTGATCACCCTGCCTACAAAAGTGTGTATATTCAAGGCTATGATTTTCCCAGTTGCAATGTATGGCTGTGAAAGTGGGACCATAAGAAAGGCTGAGCGCCAAATAATTGAGGCCTTTGAACTGTGGTGCCTGAGAAGGCTCACTCCTGCGAGTCCCTTGGACTGCAAGGTGATCAAACCGGTCAATCCTAGAGAAGATCAACCCTGACTGCTCTTTAGAAGGCCAGATCCTGAAGATGAAATTCAAATACTTTGGCCACCTAATGAGAATGAATTCTGGAGAAGAGCCTAACTGTAAAAGTTTGAGGGCAAAAGAAGAAGGGGACTCCAGAGAATGAGGTGTCTGGACGGAGTCACCGAAACAGTAGGCGTGAGCTTAAATGGACTCCAGAGGATGGTAGAGGACACGAAGGTCTTGAGGAACCTTGTCCATGGACCATGGGGTCCATGGGTCAGACACAACTAACAAACTGTTTTTTTTAATGCACTTCTTAGGAAAACTAAGAATTTGGCCAGAGAAAGAAGAATGCCAAAAAGCTTCAAAGAATGGTATTATCCAGCCATGCCATGCTCAGCTTTGCCTTATTGGTTGGCACCGATTTACTTCCACAGCAATTAATGATCATTTATTTTGTCTCCTTATCTGATTATTTTTCTAAGTGGTTATGGGCTGTTCTTTGCAGAGAAGGATGCATTCTAGCTATTTTCTAACATCCTAACTTATTTCTTTGATTTAAATACTGGAGGAAAACTTGACTGCATTTAAGCAATTTCATAACTTTAGAATAAAATACAGACCCCAATACTTGAAATTTCAGGTCCAGGTAAAAGTAGCTTCTTTGTATTTGAAAGTCTGAACATTGTTAGAAGCTTTTCAGATTCATATACGTAAACACAAACTAATAGTCTATCAACATCCATTGACTGTGTATGCTCCAGATAAAGCACTTAAAGCTACCACAGTAGCAAATGTTCATCTTTAAAAGGAAGTGCAATTGATCACACAAAAGAAAATTAGCCAAGAGGGAGGCCAAGGAGAAAAGCTACTGTTTTTCTTGTTTTATTTTCCAGACTTTACTTCAAGAAACATGAAAGACGTTACCCTCTTTTACCAACCTTGTTGCACCTGTATCACAAATTTCTCTGCTCCTATTGGAGATTGGGTTGATTTATTAGAGTTTAGAGTTTATTGGTTTTTTATACCACCCTACTCCCGAAGGCCTCAGGGCGGTGTACAGCCAAAATAAAAACAAATATATAAAAGTTAAAAGAAAGCTTTTAAAAGACATAATTAAAATATTGGCCAAAACGTGGGAAAAAAACCAAACTAACCCTGATTAAAATAATAAAAATTTAAATTTAAAAATTTAAATTTAAAAATTTTTAAATCATGTTTTATGCCAGCCCGGCTTGTTGGAAGAAAAAGGTTTTGAGACCACAGCGGAAGGTGCGTAAGTCAGGGATAGTTCTTAATTCTGGGGGCAATTCGTTCCAGAGGGCAGGTGCTCCCACGGAGAAGGCTCTACCCCTGGGTGTCACCAGTCGACATTGTCTAGCCGACGGCACCATGAGGAGACCCTCTCTATGGGAGCGTACTGGTTGGTGGGAGGCTCTTGGTGGCAGAAGGTGATCTCGTGGGTACCAAGGTCCTAAGCCATTAAAACAATAAAAGGCTAAATAACTTGTATCAGATTACAGACCATTTGTTGTGTTAGTGGTTGTTGTTATTTTTGCATCCCCTTCTTCCATTACTATGTTTCCCCAAAAATAAGACAGGGTCTTATTTTCTTTTGACCCCTGAAATAAGCACTTTGCCTTATTTGCAGGGAGGTCTTATTATTTTTGAGGTGCAGGAAGCATCGAGCGTGGTCACCTCGTGGCTGCTGCTGTGTTGCAATATTTTCTTGGAGGGCTTATTTTCAGGTGAGGGCTTATTTTAGCACATGCGCTGAAAAGCCCAATTGGGCTTATTATCCAGGGAGGTCTTATTTTTGGAAAATCAATGTAGTTGTTTTAGAAAAAGAAAGATTATTTTATTTGTGCCATTCAACAGACTCCTGCTCTCTCTCTCTGTCTCTCTTTCCCTGTCCCTGTCTCTGTATCTGCATCTACCTCTCTCTCTCTCACACACACACACACACACATATACATACACGCAAACTGTCATGCTCAAAGTCCCAATCATTTCCAAGGTGAGACAACGGCGCAGTCTCACTTTTGCCAGACATTGTTCCTTTTTGTCTTGAGCTGATGCCAGCCCTACAGTACACAGAACATCAAGAGACCACAGACTGCTGAGCAGAACTGACAGCATCAAGACTATAGATAGTAAATTTTGGCCCAGGAATCTGCTCCCTACATCCTCAAAGTCACCACGCTGCTGATTATTATTATTCCAAATTATTCCAAGGGTATGCAGTGCAGAAACATCAGAGAATAATTGAGGCAGAAATGTGCAACCTTTTAGCACTGGAGCATAGTTCAGATTTTGAAACCATTTCTTTATTTGTTGATAATCTGGCCACAATCAATACAAACTCTCAGTGGTGGGTGCAGTCAGTAAATGACTGCCATTCGACAGCCCCTGCAGAGGGAAGGAAAAGATAAATAGCAAAAGCAGCATTTTGCTGATGCCCACATATACAAAAGTGGCAGATCTTGAATTATAATAGCACAGTGCTGTTTTTGTCATTTTGACAGTAGATTCTGCAAGCCCTCTGCGGCCCTAGAAGATTTGCTTTATTCATGAGGTAATCTCATAGTAGACCCAGCAAGTTACATTAAAAAAAAAACAGAAAGGAAATTAGTTGTTCAAGCTGTTCTCTGCCATCCCAGTGAGAACTTTGTGGGTTCCCTGGCATTCCTGCAAATAGTTATGATGTTACAGGTTTGTTGTGGCCCAGCTGGCTCCGGATGAGCTGCTGATGGATTCCTCTAGTGAGGAATCCTATGAATCGGCTCTAGAGGAAGAAACCCAGTTTGTCCCGGATGTCAGGCTAAGGATTGAGAAGAGGCAATTATCAGAACAACGCCATCGGAGATAATCAGTATCAGCTGCCTAATTGCCTAGCCCTTCCCAAGAGGCTTTAAAAGAAATCCTCTGTGAAGAGTAGGTTTGCAACAACAGAGAAGCTACAGAGTCGGAGAATTGTGTCATGCAATCTTTCAGTCTAGTTCAGGTTAGTTCAGGCAAGCTGCCAAGTAGCAGTCCATCTAGTTAATTATCTTGTGAAGGGAGGGAGTCAGAACACAGGTTGATTATTTTCTTTCCAGTATTCTGGCTTTCCTTTCAGTAAATAAGTACAGTAAATTCCTTTAATAAGCCAGGCAGGACAGAGAATCTGGTGGCCACCAAGGGAGCTTCTGGAAGGACATTGTTGCAACAAGGCACCAATTTGCCTAACCTGGATACAGAACATGACCTTCATTCCTGTTATGTAGAACAGTATTTCCTGTTCCTCATTAGGCTCAAAGTCCTGGCGAGAGTATTCACTGAGCCAATGAGAATTTTCATTTAAGACAAGAGCAAGCACTTGGCTGCACGGTTCCTTTAGATTAACTGAAGCATGAATCAAGTGTTCCACAGAGATGGCTTCTCATCAGAAATGGAAACTGAGTACCTGTATGATGTGCATGGAGCATCTCTGTTGTAGCTGCCATCTGTTTTCAAAATAGTGAATGTCAGGGAGACATGCAAGCCTGAAAAATGCATTTTTACTCTGCTAGAGGACTGAAAAAGGTCAATAGCTATCTACTCCAATTGTCGGTCAAACCAAGGACAGATTACCTCAACTGCATATATCTCAGACATGTAGGAAAGTCAGCTCCCACAATATCCAGCCAACAGTGTTTCTTCCCCTACTCAATATATTAATGACTGTATATGATTTATTGTGGGACTACAGAAGATTCCATAGCATCAGCAAAGTAAGGAGATGGCATTCTGATGTAGGGAAATAGAACATGGAATAAAAGGGTTGGAAGGGATCTTGGAGGTTTTGTAGTCCAACCCCTGCTTGAGCATGAGACCCTATACCAGGGCTCTGCAAAGTTGGCTCTTTTAAGACTGGAGGACTTCAACTCCCAGAATTCCCCAGCCAGCCTAGCTGGCTGGGGAATTCTGGGAGTTGAAGTCCACCAGTCTTAAAAGAGCCAACTTTGCAGACCCCTGCCCTATACCATTCCAGACAAATGGCTATCCAGTCTCTTCTTGAAAATATTCACTGTTGGAGCACCCACAACTTCTGGAGGCAAGTCGTCCCACTGATTAATTATTCTCACTGTCAGGAATTTTCTCCTTATTTCTAGGTTGGATCTCTCCTTGATAAGTTTCCATCTTTTACTTCTTATCCTTTCTTCAAGTATTTTCAAGAACAGGTTGACACTCTCTTATCTATGACAGTCCCATAAGTACTGGAAGACTGTTATCATAAATCCCTAGTCTTTCTCTCCATTAGACTAGACACACCTATTTTCCTCAATTGGGAAGGATGTGATAGGTGGATAAAAATGTGAAATTGTGTCTGAACATCTGAATGAATGTGCAACAAGCTGTAATAATAAAGGAAATAAGTATGAAGACCACCAAAAGTATGTTTCTGCTCTTTTTCTCTTTTGAAAAAGTTTTATTGGTTTTAACAATTTATGTTGGGAAAAGGGGTAAATAAGGTAATGAATAATATTTGGAGCTTTCACATCGGATCTGATGACCGCCTCCGAGTCTTCATACATATTCAATTAAAAAGAAATTATCAAGGGGAAGGGGTACATACATTTTAAAATCCTAAATTTTCATATTATTTTATACATTCAATTACTTTATACTATTGACGTCCGTACAGGAATTACTAAAAAAAATATAACAAATTATTTTTGCGATCTGAGCCTCTTTGCTATAGTCTCTTCCTCCTCCCCCCCACCAGCAGGCGGATCCGTGGCTCCTCCCATTCCCATCTCATCGGCATCCAGGATTGAGGAATGTTTTTTTTTAAAAAGTATGCGCCTCTTCAACTGTTTTAATTCTAACTCTTCCTCCCTCCCAGAATACCAGCATCCCTTCCAGCATCAACCACTTGAGCCACACCCCCTTTTTGAATAATTTTTTAGTTAAGAAGGAATAATTCCTTCTTATATCTCTTATTTTCTTTGGGATCTGCTTCAATATGGCTACCTCGTTTTGCTGATACATCAAAGTGCCCCCTCTCTGCGCTCTCAGTATCTCCTCTCTCATTGACCTTCTTATAAATTTAATATGTATCTCTCTGGGTACCTCATTTATTCTGGCAAATGCTGAGTTAATTCTATAAATCAAATCAATGTCCCCCCAAATAAATTCCTTATCTTTCTTAATATAATCCGCTAACATAGTAGCCATCAACTCTCTCAGATTCTCATTGGGTAATTCAGGAACATTCTGGAATCTTTAAAAAAAAAGACATGCATTCAAAATCAATTTTAGACATTTGACCAGTAATATCTGTAAGTTCTTTCTTAAAGTCTTTTATCTCTTCCTTCACCTCAACCGCCCCTCCTTCCAGCCCCACAATTTTTTGTTTATTATTTGTTATTTCTCTTTGCGCCTCCAGTAATTCCAATCTTGTGCTTAAATTGTCTTTCCGGATTTGTTGCATTTCATTCATTATTCTTTGAAACATCTCCTCTACGTTTAATGGCTGAGGGCTTGGTGACTTAGGATCCTCCACCTCTATTTCCTTCTGTAACATTGCTGAAATCTTTGGTTGTGAGGATGGGCTGGGTCTTGTAGATGCTGGAGCAGAACTTGGTTTCCCAGATGGGGGTTTCCTCGAAGCCATAATTAAAGTTTTAGGTATTAGTGCGTAGAGAGGAAGAAAGGGAAGGGAAAAAAATGGCGCTGTTGGGTGGGCAGTCTGTGAAGTCCGAGACAAAAGCAGCTGGAATTCAAATTGAGTTTACAATGTCCAGAGAGAGAAAAGGAAAAAAAAGAAAAATTTTCCAAGCAAAACAGAAAGTTTCACAAAGGGAGAAAACACCAAAAGACACCAGGGCAGGTCCTTTTCTTATATATTTTAAAATCAGTCTAGTTCTGTTAAAATAGAGGAATGCTTATTTTCAAAAGTTCCATCCTGAGAATAAAGAGAAAAAAACAATAGACAAAGGAATTGCCAAGATAGAACAGCTAGAGCCAGTATATTGTTGATTAGAGATTAACTATAAAAACATTAAATTACATTTAAATACTTACATTATTTTGACAATGTAAGCTTTTAAATCTCTGATTTAAGTGCTAAAATTTGCTGTTTAAAATTATGAAAAAGAAACTACTAAAAACATTATAAAGATAAAGTTTCCCATCGCACATATGTGCCAGTCATTCCCAACTCCAGGAGGCGGTGTTCATCTCCTTTTCAAAGCAAAGAGCCAGCACTGTCTGAAGATACCTCCATGGTCATGTGGCCAGTATGACTAAACACCAAAGATGCACAGAATGCTGTTACCTTCCCACCAAAGATGGTTCCTATTTTTCTACTTTGCATTTTTACGTGCTTTCGAACTGCTAGGTTGGCAGAAGCTGGGACAAGTAACAGGAGCTCACTCAGTTACACGACGCTAGGGATTTGAACTACCGAACTGCCGACCTTTCTGATCAACAAGCTCAGCGTCTTAGCCACTGAGCCACTGCATCCTCTTTAAAAACATTATAGAGGAATATTAATTTCTAACTTTTAACTAATTAGTTTCTAATTTCCAATGAATTTGCATTCCAACTAGTATAAAATATAGCACGTATAGACATTTAAAACCTTTAGTATTCCTCTGATTTCAATTCTTCCTCCATTTTTTACCCTTAAAACTCATTCTCTAGATACTTACAATACAATACAATACAATACAATACAATACAATACAATACAATACAATACAATACAATACAATACAATACAATACAATACAATACAATACAATACAATACAATACAATAGCAGAGTTGGAAGGGACCTTGTAGGTCTTCTAGTCCAACCCCCTGCGTGGGCAGGAACCTTATACCATTTCAGACAAATGGCTATCTAACATCTTCTTAAAGACTTCCAGGGTTGGGGCATTCACAACTTCTGGAGGCAAGCTGTTCCAGAGGTTAATTGTTCTAACTGTCAGGAAATTTCTCCTTAGTTCTAAGTTGCTTCTCTCCTTGATTAGTTTCCACCCATTGCTTCTTGTCCTGCCCCCAGGTGCCTTGGAGAATAGTTTGATTCCCTCTTCTTTGTGGCACCCTCTGAGATATCGGAACACTGCTATCATGTCTCCCCTGGTCCTTCTCTTCATCAAACTAGACATACCCAGCTCCTGCAACCGTTCTTCATATGTTTTAGTCTCCAGTCCCCTAATCATCTTGGTTGCTCTTCTCTGCACTCTTTCTAGAGTGCATATATAAACTTATATTTACCTTGTTGCATAATACTTAGTTTATAAGGAAACCAGACCTGGTTAAATTTATTTAGACATCCTTAATTTCATCTGATATTTTCAGCAATGTATCTCTTTTTCCAGTGTTGTGTACCTCTGGAAACACTTATCTTAGTAAATTATGGCATTTTTTTTGCTCATACAGACTCAATACCACCCACTAAGGTATGTATATATAAACTGCTTCTCAGATATGATTCACACAGAACAAATAAAAACATTTCCTGATAAAATGGATTAAAGAAACCATCTTTAAAGAAACCATCACAATACAACAATGGGAAGCAGTATGGACCACGCTGAAGAAAGAAAGAAAACCGGTATAAAATGTTCTATAGATGGTATACAATTCTGTCAATAGTTGCTAAGATACACAAAAAATATCGGAAATGTCATGAGGCAGAAGGAACATTTTACCATGTGGATGTGTTTAAAATACTCAAATACTGAAAAGGAATATATAGCACTGTTCAGAAAATTTTCAGAGAAATCAGATTTGAAATGAAACCACAATTCTTCCTATTAGGCATAAATCCAAAGCATATTAAAAATGATGTTTTGATATGTTAATTTTAACATTTCTAGTCAATTCACTGTACATAAAGTAGCATAAAGGGAAGCAGAATTGAAGTCACACGTCTGCATATTCATACCCATATTTCCCTCATTTCAATCTGGGGTATCAGCCATTTTTTCTTAATCCTTACTTCAATCTTTAATGGGAATGCTATAGAGAAAGTCCAAATAAGAAAACTATGAGGAAGTCAAGCCTGAGGGGGTAAAGGGATCAACTCCTCCCATGCTGTTATTACTACTACCTAGACTTTATCCCCTATGGTTTATAAGTGAATGGGGCAGAACTAAAGATATTGTTTCTGTTACATCAGGTTTGATTACAACTATTGCATTGGCAAGAACAAATGGAAGGTTTCAGATAGCCAGGCTCACTCTCTTCATCCATATAGATTTAGTCACTTCCTTTGGATTAAGGTCTAATCCCTTACCCATGGCTGATTTCCTTTGCCAACAGTCACATTTCTAACCTCTATAAATTTAGACCCAACCGAAGTTCCATCTCCTACTTCTGGTGGAGATAAATCCAAATTTTGCTGTGGTTGATATTATCAGGACAGCTCATAAATATTATTACAATCTTTAATTCTCTTAATCTACCTTGCATTTTTTGTTATGCTGCCCTCCACATATCCATTAAACAGAATTCCAAGACACCAAGGAGATATGTATCCATTAATGAAGGCTCACACATATGAATCCAGTTCTTGCTTCCGCCTGAGAAAGTAGAAGCTGTGAGTAAATACACCTGTTAAGGAAACCAGTCCTGTCAATGCTGACCTGGTGCAAACTACTGCCACAGCACAGGTTTCTTCTCTGTGCACTGGTTCACCATCTGCATAATTGTTAGGAAGAAAAATATACATATACACAGCCACCCACAAAATGTGTGAGTCCTAATGTTGTTTTATGTAAAGGTTTTTCTGCATTATAGTCTTGAGTTGTATGACTTCCATGGGTGAACTGGCTGGAATGAAGATGGCTTTCTGAATCTCAGCCCCCTCCCTTCTCTTGGGCCATAGTGTTAGTCCAGGGTTCTGTTCAAATCTATCCCAGCCTTCAACTGGTGGCCTTCTTCTCCCATTTGTGCTAGGAAAGCAGGCAGCAATCATTTCTTTCCCATATATAAGACTTTCAGGGCTTGTGGCTTCTGTGAAAGAGGTTCCATTTCAGACCCGTTCTGTTGATCCTCCTTGCAGGATGGGAATCAGCTGCCTCTTCTGCTCTTCGGCTTGCTTGTTTGTAACTTGAGAGCAATGATGCTACTGTAAGGAGAGAGAAGAAAACAAAGTGGTCTGCTTTGGTGTCAAAGAAGTTAATATGGGAAAGTGATGTGAAGGCAACCATGACTGCAAATATCCAGACCAATATGGGGAAAGCATGGGAACTAGCAAGGAAGGAGCAATCTTTAATAGAAGGCAGGTATTGTTACACCGGTCCCCATAGGAAGAAATCAACAAGGCTGGCCTTCCTTGCATAGGTTGGACAGGCAAAAAATAGAGGGCCACTAATCAAGTTTTGTAGTAGCCCTGGTCTGAACTGTGCACCTATTACCTACCCACTGTAATCCAGAATATAATTTCAGAGGTTGATTTAAGAAACAGCCAGGAGCAATCGGAGAGAGAAGCAACTTAGCCTGCAATGAGGAATTGCCTTAAGAAAGAACATCAAACAAGATGACATGTTTATAACACTGCCTGTCCTTCCTTGCCTAAAATATGCTTCTCTAATAACATACTTCCACAGTACTGCAGTTGCCTAATATCTAGGACTCAGATTCTTCATATTTCACTTGGCTTGGTTGTGATGATCAGACTAAATAGTGTGCCCGGGGGTGGGGGGGAGTAAGAAGCCTCACTTGGCTTGTCTGTAGAGGATGCATTTTTCATATAACAATTTAAACTTTCTATGCTTCTTGTGCTCAAACATCAGTTGACATCCCAGCAGCCTCCAGGTCTTGGAAAGCTCCCTCTTAACCAAAATGTAGAGGTGTCCTAATATAATTCATACATCGGCACCTTCTTCCTCCTTTTACTTGGACCAAAAATTCCTACCCTCTGTTTCTATTTCTAGTATAATATGAAATGTGCATGTGCAGAATTCATGTAATGTAGTGAACCTGAAGGTAGACCAAGAAACCTAGAGCAACAACATATATGCTATTGCAAACTCCAGAACATTTTAGGGTTGGAGAAGATGATAGGCAAAGAATCATCATGAAGCCCCTTTAATAATAATAATAATAATAAATTTATTTATATACCGCCTCGTCTCCCCGAAGGGACTCGGAGCGGTGCACAGGGAATAAAAACCAATATAAAATACATAGAAAAAATAAATAGTTAAGAAACGAATTAAACAATTCTCCCTGCGCTAAAATCCCCTAAATTAAATTACACTAAAACCCCTAAAACCCTATAAAAAGACGGGAGCCTAACCTAGGCCTCAGCAGTTTTCCTTCCCAAGCAGCAATCCGGAAGGTAAGTAGTCTCTGAACTGTGCATGTGTGGCAGTGCACGCTCAGCAAACCAGTTGTTAAACCGATAGGATCCCACCGCTGGGCATAACCTGGTGAGGGCTACCTTCTAATGCCAACTCTGCTATACAAATATACCCTTTTAGGTTGCAAAGTGGTATAGAACACACAATAACAAAGTTGGAAAGGACCTTAGAGGCATTCCATGTTAGGACAAATCATGGGATGCTCTTGAGAGCATTGAATGAAACTGATTGCTCGGTAAAGATTCCTTTAAATAAAGTTATGTGCCCAGTATCCTTGGCAGCAATGTAGAGCCATTCATTTTTTCTGGAAACTGTTGAAATGCTTCTCGTTTTTTAACTACAACCTTTAGGTTGTTACACGGGTCTCCCATCTAAGTGCCAACAAGGATTGACTATCTAGTTTTTTTAAGTCAGCCCGAGCAAGTAAGGTGTTGTCATCTAGAGTAATGCTCAGTACAGGAGTCCATATTAAATTACTGATAATAGTGTCTCTCCATCCTCTGTTTAAACAGGAAACAGGAATTCACTATCTCATTGAAGATGAATTGAAATTCAGGTCCCTAATAAATATTAAATGTTCAGCAAATATTCAATGTGTGCCAAAGCTTTGTGACTGATGAACTCCTTAGCAATACCTATTATTCCTGTGTGAGCATCTCTGACCTCTAGCCTTTACTGCTGTGTGTGCAAATTTGTGTACTCCTCCTGGCATACACAGTACAAGTTGACATGTATATCCCTAGGAAATGTTTATAGCTTAATTTCCAGAAGCCTGAGTGCTTAAAGCTTGTTAAGCTCCCTATGTGTGTGTTTGTGTATGGGTGTGTATGTGTATGGGTGTGTATGTGTATGTATCTAAGAGGGAAAGAGAGAAAAGATAATTAGAATTAAAGGTCTGGGCTGCTTGTAAAAGCTGCCTTCTGCTTTTTTCAGAAAAACACAAGCATTTGCTGGCAAGAGTGCAAATTCTGCATTTGCGAGGCACTGGCTAAGAGATAAAATGCCAATAAATGGGCAGAATTTATGTGAGCCAAATAAGCTTTTGGCAGAAAGAAAATAACATTTCAGTTTTATAAAGCATTCTATTGCCACTGTTGGTTAGCAGGCTACAAAAATGGGGCCAGCAAAGATTGGTAAATCTGTCTCCAGCTTTTTCTAGACTTCAGAAGAGGATCTGATGAGATTAGAAGGCAGAACTTATATATACCCTGATGGCTCCTTTAACTAATGAAAACATTTAAGATGGTCTACTCTATCTAATAAGGCATGGGGAAAAAGCCAATAAAGTGAATAGGCTTTCACTGATATCTGAAAATATATTTACATTAAGGACTGGATCAAATGCTCATTACCTGAGCGTAGTATACATTTAATATAGGGATATAAACATTTCCTGAGGGATATAAACACTTCCTGACGGATATAAACATTTAAAAGTAAAAAAAAAGTTCCTTGCATGTATGGACGCATGCGCGAAGAATGGAGGCGAAGCCTTGAGCACGGCGAGGCTCGGGTAGGCCTTTTCTGGCCGTGAGGGATGTTGCCAGCTGAAAATTTTGTCTTGATGGCTAGGCACAGCAAGATTCCCTCCCCCCCCCGCCACGCTGGGGCTTTTTGATCCCGCGGGGTTGATGCGGGGGAGGGTAAAACAGCCGGGAGAGATGGAGAGGCCCACCGAAGAGACCGGGTGGCGATGAATCCACCAGGTAGGCCGCCGGCCGGCTGGCCGCAGGGAATACGGGTGGCGGCCAGGTGGCAGGACAGCGGCAAGACAGTGTTATCGGGGGGAATGGAGGAGATGGAGACGAACAACGGAGCGGGGGTGAGTGACGAGCGACGAGACCAGGCGACGGCATAATCCATCCTGGATGCCGCCTTCGGCCTTCGGCCTTCGGCATTGCAGTCTGCCCCACCCCACCCTGCGCTGGCTTTGCCCGAATACCGGGCATAGACCGGCCGTTGGCGGGGAGAAGATCTTGGCGAGTGTTTCTGCCCGCCCCCCCCCGCCTCGGCCTGAATTGCCGCCAAAGAGCGAGGAGCGAATGCCGGTGGAAAGAGCAAACATCACTGCGGCCCTAACAACGGCAGTAGAGCGGTCCCCCTGCCTGGCCATTTGGGGTTTAGAGTGGTCTCGGGGCCTATTGGTGGCCTAACGGCGACAGCAGCTGTGGTGGTGGCGCTGTCAAGGAGGGTCTCTGGGGCAGATCAGAAGGCGGCTTCCTTGAGATACCCATGGCGGAGCAGCAGACCTCGTCGGGGCTGGGGGTGTGAAACCCGGCTAGACGAGGCGAGCGTGGCTACAATCACCCGAGCTGGGAGGAAGACCGCTATTTGTGATACCCGGGGCCCGCGGAGAGCTCTATGACACCAGGCCACCCTACCATCATTGAGGCCTGACATCGTCCCTGGCCCCAGTGACTCTTGCCAGCCCACTCCTCTGCTGTTTTAAGAGCGGAGGAGTAGAGGAACAGAGGACTGCGGACTCAAAGGATCCTAATTTGAGGGCTACACAATTAACTATAAGACTGGCCTCCACGCCAAATCTCCGCCCCCCCCTTTTTTTATTTTCCTGTCCTGGGAATTTTTAGAACTATCTATCATCTCACCTACGCTCTCCTCTCCAAACTGTTGAAATGACGAACATTGTTGGACATTGAACCATCTAGTCTTGCTGTTTTTAGAGATTTTGAATGTATTTCCCTGTCATGACCGGGAGACCTTCCTCTCTGTATTGTTATCCTGCCCTCCATGTATTCAAGGGCAGAATAACAATACAGTTAAGTTAAGGGGATTTTTAAGTAAATTTTTAAGTCTGGTCTTAAGGGGTTCCAGGGTGGTGGAAGGGTTTTCTAATATTAGTTCATTAGGCAATACTGCTAGGCTGGTTGATGGCGGCGATGTGAAGGCTAGAGGGTCCGATACAAGAGGGGGGACAGGGGTTATTCCAATAGAGGGCCTTCCCATCAGGACGGTCCTGGGGAGGGGTAGGTATGACAGGAGCTGGGGGCCACATCAATCGTCGGGGGGGGCGTATCCGCTGTCTACAAGCAGTCGCCCGCCCCGACCCCCTGAGCTTGTCCTGCAACCTGGGTGGTCGGGACTCACACAGCCAGGGCCCTAGGCTGATGCAGTGCAATGCCATGTCCGTGGTCAACAAAGCCCCTCTCATTTACGACCTTGTATCGGAGAGGGAGCAGGACCTGGTGGATATTACGGAAACCTGGCTGGGCCATGAGGGAGGAATTCCCCTCGTGGATATGTGCCCCCCAGGTTACCTGGCACTCCATCAGCCGAGGGCCCAGGGCAGGGGTGGGGGGGTGGCGGTTGTTATTAAGGAAGGTCTTAAGCCAAGGGAGACCACTGTGCCCCAGGTAGTCGGTTGCGAGTCCCTTTGTGTTAAGTGGGGTCTTGGAAGGCAGTTGGGCTTGCTGGTGGTGTACCTGGCTCCCCGTTATGCATCAGCAGCCCTGCCTGAGCTGCTCGAGGTGATCGCCGAGGTGGCAGTTGATACCCCCAGACTTTTAGTCATGGGGGATTTCAACTTGCCTTCAGTAGGCGAGGCATCAGAGGTGGCTCAGGAGTTCATGGCCTCCATGATGGCCATGGACCTGACCCAAGTAGTTCTGGGCCCCACTCACACCGGGGGACACACACTAGACATAATTTTTGCCTCCGGCCAGTGGTTGAGTAATCTAGGATTTAGTCATCAAACCCCTGTCATGGTCAGATCACTCTCTCCTGTGGCTTGACTTTCCAACCGCTACACCCCACCGTGGGGAGGCGGAACCAGAGACATCAAGATGGTTACGCCCCAGGTGCCTGATGGATTCTGAGAGATTCCTGAGGGAGCGTGGGCCAATCCCTGTGACCCTGACCCACGACTCGACTGAGGACCTGGTGGCCACATGGAATAGTGCGGCCACGGAGGCCTTGGACCGGGTCGTGCCTTTGGTGGCCTCTCACGCAGCACAGATCCACCCTGGCTCCTTGGTTCTCTGAGGAGCTACGGGAGATGAAGCGCCACAAGAGATGCCTAGAGAGAATTTGGAGGTCCACCCGCTCCGAATCCGACCGAACACGGGTAAGGTCCCATTTAAGGACCTACTTAATGGCGATAAGAATAGCGAAATGGAACCATCTCGCTACTCTTATCACATCCGCAGATAACCGCCCTGCCACCCTGTTTAGAGTGACCCGCTCCCTCCTTCAACAGAGGCCGCAGGAAGCTCTTTTGCATGGTAGAGCAGAGGAATTTGGAGAGTATCTGCAGGATAAAGTCGCTCGGATCCGGGACGGGTTGGCCTCCGATGAGATAGATTTGGGCAGACCATCCGAGGCAGGTCTTTAGACCATATTATGGGACGAGTTTGACTTTGTTGCTCCTGATGACATGGACAGGTTGTTGAGGCGGCTGAATGCGACCACATGTTTATTGGACCCATGTCCCTCCTGGTTGGTACTGGCCTCCTGGGAGGTGACACATGGCTGGCTCCAGGCGATAGTGAACGCTTCCTTGAGTGAGGGGTTTCTGCCGGCCGCCTTGAAGGAGGCAGTTGTGAGACCCCTCCTCAAGTAGCCTTCCCTGGACTTAGCATTGTTGTTAAATTATCTCCAACCTTCACTTTTTGGCGAAGGTTGTTGAGAGTGTGGTAGCACAACAGTTCCCTCAACACCTGGAGGAATCTGTCTATCTGGACCTGTGCCAGGCCGGCTTCCAGGCCGGGCACAGCACGGAGACGTCATTGGTCGCGCTGGTGGATGATCTCTGGAGGGCTCGGGATAGAGGTTGCTCCTCTATCCTGGTCCTGTTAGATCTCCCAGCAGCTTTTGATACCATCGACCATGGTATCCTATTGTGCTGACTGAAGGGGTTAGGAGTGGGAGGCACCGTGTTGCATTGGTTCTCCTCCTTCCTCTCCGGTTGGTCGCAATTTGTGTTGGCAAGGGAGCAGAGGTCGACGTCAAGGCCCCTCACTTGTGGGGTGCCCCAGGGGTCGGTCCTCTCGCCCCTCCTGTTTAACACCTATATGAAGCCGCTGGGCGAGATCATCCACTGTTGTGGGGTGGAGTACCATCTGTATGCTGATGATACTCAGCTATACATATCCACCCCCAATCATCCCAGTGATGCCATTGAAGTGATGACCCGGTGTTTGGAGGCTGTGCGGGTCTGGATGGGGAGTAACAAACTCAGACTCAACCCATTCAAGACTGAGTGGCTGTGGTTTCCGGTGCCCCGGCATAGCCAGCTGACTCCTACGCTGGCCATCGGGGGCGAGTCATTAGCCCCCGTGGAGAGGGCTGGCAACTTAGGCATCCTCCTGGATTCATGGCTCTCCTTGGATGACCATGTGATGGCAGTGACCAGGGGGGCGTTTTACCAGGTTCACCTGGTCCGCCAGTTGCGCCCTTTCCTTGACCGGGATGCCCTCCGCACAGTCACTCAAGCACTCGTTACGTCCCGCCTAGACTATTGTAATGCTCTCTACATGGGGCTCCCCTTGAAGTGCACTCGGAGGCTCCAGCTGGTCCAGAATGCGGCCACGCGGGGGATTTTGGGAGCCTCACGGTGCTCCCACGTAACACCTCTCCGCGCGAGCTGCACTGGCTGCCGGTGGCCTTTCGGATGTGCTTCAAGGTGTTGGTGATCATCTTTAAGATGCTCCATGGCATAGGGCCTACTTATTTGCAGGACCGTCTCCTACCACATACCTCCCTTCGACCGGTCCGCTCCCACAGAGTGGGCCTCAGGGTGCCATCAGCTGGTCAATGCCGACTGGCGGCGCCCAGGGGAAGAGCCTTCTCTGTGGTGGGTCCAACCCTCTGGAATGACCTACCCCCCGAACTTCATACCATCACGGACCTTCGCCTTTTCCGCCGCTCATTAAAAACACATTTGTTCCATCTCGCTGGCCTTGCTTAGAGTTAGTGTATGCCTATATTTTGGTTTAGATTTTAACATTGGATTTTTAAGGGTTTCTATTTTTAGAGTTGGGTTTTTAAATTAATTTTCTGCATGTGCCCTGCCCCCCCATGAATGCACGGTAGCGTTCCGAATACCAGCTGCCTGGCGGGAGCTACATGTGCATGTGCGGTGGAGCTGAGCTCGCATGCCTGCAGAGAGGGATCTGCCATAGGTTCGCCATAATGTCTCTAGGGTAAGATCTAATGGTGGGATTCAAATTCACAGCAATGTCACATGATGTATCATGAATTTTTTCCCCTTTACTAAACAGAGTGTGAGCGTGGGCAGTGTGTGACGCATCCAGCCCTCAAGTCATGAGTTTGACAGTCCTTGTATAGGGTCTCCTGCTTGAGAAGAGAGTTAGACTAGAAGACCTCCAAGGTCCCTACCAACTCTGTTAATCTGTTTATTTTATTATTCTATTATTTTACTTCTGTTTTGTTGTCACTTTTTTCTTCCTTTTTATTGTTGTGTGCCCCCTATAGTAGCCCCATGGTAACATAGCTGACAAATCAATTTAACAACTAAACAACAAATAAATAAGGCAGTACTAGCCATATTGCAAGCATGCAAAGAGTAAACTAAAATGAGCATTTAATACTATCCAGTAAAAGCAGTCCCAAATACTGTTTTTCAATCCACTTTTTCACCTTTGTCAACTTAATATTTTCTAAGGTATTTCTTTGACAATGTTGAAATACCTGATATGTTTTCTTTCATGATGAAAGGTGGGAAGCTCATATAGATACCTCTCTACATGTATGTGTGATCCTTGTGACCAGCCTGTTTGTTTCATAATTAAAACCGTATTTCATAAAGTTTCCATATGATTGCCTGTTGAATTGAAAGGCTTTTGATTATACGCAGAGTGCCAGTTCTGGATAAATAGCTTTGTTTTTCATTAGAGAAAATACTTTTGTTTTTTGGAGCATGACAGGTTCTCTGGGGATAAACTTTTTTAATCTGCAGAGGTGATCAAATGGACTGTACCAGTTCAGAGTGCAAATGGATTATCGTGTTCTGAAATGCTTTCCTACAATTATTTTTAAAAACATGCTGTGCCCAAAGAAAATGAGAAAAGCTGGGAAAGGGCTTAGATACAGTATTTCACTCTCTGACGAGCAAAGTTTCTAAGGATTTAAAAAATATATATGGGGAAAAAATTCACAGTTGACATCCCCACCAGTCTACTATCTCCATTTTCCATTTTCTACCTCATTCCCTTACATCCATGATGGCGAACCTATGGCACACACATGCGTGCTGGAGCTGACAGGCAATGCTTCGTGTGCCCTAAGAAATGGTTCCGGGTGCCACTTGTGGCACCCGGAACCATTTCTTAGGGCACACGAAGCATTGCCCTGTCAGCTCCAGCACGTATGTGTGTGCTGGCCAGCTGATTTAGGCCTTCTTTTGAGGCTGTTTGTCGCCCTCTGGAGGCTTCAGGGAAGCTCCTGGAGCCTCTGGAGGTGGGGGGGAGGCTGTTTTCACCCTCCCCAGGCTCCTAGAAAGCCTCTGGAGTCTGGGGAGGGTGCACAAAACACGCCAAAAGCAGGGGGTCACACACATAATATTATGGGTGTGACATGCGCACGCATGACACCCCCGGCACTCCCTTCGCTTTTGGCACGCGAGCCAAAAAAGGTTAGCCATCACTGCCTTACATACTATATACTGTATGGATAAGACTTTGACACAAATTAGGTTTCCTAGGAACAGGCTGCATAGATTTGTACTTCTTTGTCCTCAGTGTGCACAAGCATCCAGGTCTCAATTAGTTCCCTAGAACCTTTTCTGCATATACTTAGCATTTAGACTTCTATACCGCTTCACAATGCTTTTACAGTCCTTTCTAAGCAGTTTTACTGCTTTTTTGTCCGCATATTATCCCCAACAATCTGGATCCTCATTTTACCCACCGCAGAAGGATGGAAGGCTGAGTCAACCTTGAGCCTGGTGAGATTTGATCTGCCAAACTGCTGGCAGCTGGTGATCAGCAGAAGTAGCCTGCAGTACTGCACTCTAACCACTGTGCCACTGTGGCTCTTGCAACTTCATTCTGCCTTTTTGCCTTCTATAATCATAACGGCTGGTTGCTACAAAACTATCGCTTTGTCACACAATATAGGACCTTTTTCTAGACATCACTTTTTTACTTGAATTTTTAAAAAGTGATGTTCCAAAACCTTGTCTTTCTCTTAAAAAAACGGGATGGATAGGACCTTCTTTGCCATTCATATACCAATATTGTTTTTGATAAGAAGAAACTAAGCCCAGAGCATTAAGGGCAGTTGTGATACTTCCCCAGCTCCTTCTTCCCCAGCTTTTGTTCAAATTAGCAATATTTCTCATAGGCATATATCATTAAAAGAAAAAAAGAAACATCCTGCAAGCTCAATTGGGAGACCCATATTTAACAAATTGTTTGGGCTTCACAACTTCTAAATTTAAAGTTTGCATCATATTTCAGGAGAAATTCTAGATCGCTTGTGATCATATCACCTTAGAAACTAAAGCTGCTGAGAACCTCCACAAAGACCATGGCAGCAAATTTGGTTTCCTTCTTCCCCTCCCCTCTGATCGCTTTCAAAGCCTAATCAATAGATGTATATTCCAGAAAGAGCAGAAAAGATCTCTGTCTAGGAAGAGATTGTTTTAGGGGCCAACTAAAACATAAGCAAGTTGATATAGCAAATATCATCCCTTGAAAAGAGATGTCAGAACATTTTGTCTATGAGATTAAAGAGTAGTTAAGTTGAAAAGGTTAGCAGGCCTGACCTTTTTTTTGGTAGAGGCCCACCTGTCTTCATGGATTCACCAGCTGAGACAGTTAAAACCACTAGACTCCCCCTTCTGTTCAAGAGAGAACAGCTTCCCTAACTGATTGAAGAGCTGTCTAGGGTCATATAGAGGAAAAAGGAAAACCCATTGATAATGAAGTAACCTGGCCAGCTGAAGCAATGCCTGAAGTCTCTACTGCTGCCGAATATTCCATTATAAAAAGACACGTAATAGCTCTACTTTTTTGCAAAGGAGATAAGTAAACATAAATATGTTGCAGCTTATTGGATTTTGAAGAGGATGAATCTTATGCTGTGTAGAGAGATTTGCCAAGTTTCTAGGGACAGTTTGTAAGTGTTCAGTCCTGAAAACTTCGGGGTCACTGACAGAGTAACCCAAATGAAAGCATTTTTACAGTAATTAATTCTGAATAATTCTGATTATCTTTTTTAGTACCATTCATGACAATCAAAGCAGAATGAAAATAGTACCTCTGCGGTTGAATTCTCACAATGTACTTACTTGCAGTACTGTAACTATGGTGAATTCAATTTCAACATTTTATAATATACTGAGCTATAAACCAACTCCACAGGCTAGGTTTTGCATCACATAATGGGTCAAAATAAATTGGCAAGCTGAAGATTTGGTGCTTTGGACAAACACAGTCTACAGCACAGGTGTCAAACTTGTTGGGTCTCATTGCTGTCACGGGATGCTTTGTGATGTTTTGACCATTCACAGAGCTGGAGTCAATTTCTGGGGCCTGACACATCCTGCCTGCAGGCCACCAATTTGACACCCCTGGTCTACAGCATGACTGTTCCAGCCAGCCCCTCATTTAACTCACCTTCATACATTGGTAGCACATGCTAGAAAATGGCTGGGTCTTCTGTGTACTTTGTGTGGTCCATAAAAAGGGGAAAAGGAGGTAGGGAGGAGGAGAGAGGGAGAGGAGAAGAGTTGAAGATGAACTAGACTATAATATAGTGTATGGTGTATGGAAAGCAGAAGAGCAAATAAAAATTGAAGAGGCTTAATGGCAAGAGGAATTGATATATTATTGAATATTCAAAAAATGTTTGTTAAGATGTAATGGTATACTTTGGATTATATTATATGTATGTTAAAAAAAAATTAAAAACTTTTGACAAGAAAAAGGGGAGATAGGTGCTGTGAACGTGTTTTATCTCCCATTTTCCTTTCCACCCAATACTAATTTGTGCTGGGTGTGTGTAAAACGTCAGTGTCACAATCGGAGTTGTTACCACAATGGGCAGATAGAGGAACCTCTATTAATGTATACCCCATTTTCCATTATACACAGAATAGACTACAGAGGAAAATATGACAGCAACAGAAATAAAGTGTCTGAAAAAGAATTATTCTGGAATGTCGTGACAGATGTGCACGTCAGGAGAGAGAATTCATTCTGAGGTAAATAGTTCAGATGGCACAAAACAGATTAGATCACTGGGTCAGATAAGAATAATGTTAAACAACTTAGATATGTTTGTGGTTAAATCCCAAATAAGAGTTAGTTGACAGGTCAAGCAATTGTGTTGTGGGTTCATACAAATATTTATTCCCTCAAGGTTCAGTTGAGTGTGACATATAAAGAGACCCAGCTCACTGCACTACATTTATGAGATTTGATGCTATATTCTCTTTCATTTTTCTTCTAGGGGCTACAGCAGTGCTTCTCAAACTTAGCAGCTTGAAGAGGTGTGGATTTTAGCTTCCAGAATTCCTCAGCCAGCCTGGCTTGGCTAAAGAAATCCCTTCCTTTATGTAGAATTGCCAGATCAGGCCTGCAAACCTCTGGACAATTACTACTAAAATTTCTAATTCTAGTACAGTAGTCCCATCCTAGGACCAAACTAGCTGTTATCTCAAACCATGCTGTACTTGAAACCAATGTTCACCTCTCTAATGTACTAACCTGCTGTTATAGCTCTCTTATCTATCTTCTTACCTCATGTCATATTAGCATGTCATCTTTTTTTATTTCCCCTGGTGGGTTTAAAGGAGTAGCAGGGTTCAATACAAATCTTCCAGCTATGTCTGAATCAGAACAATGGTAATAGTATTTGAAATAATATATTGCATTTACATCTGTTGCAGTCATTTTTTAATGTCATTTTTACAATAGCATTGATGATGTTACCTAGTTGGGCAATGAAATATCTGCAAGAAAACAATCCCGCTCAGAGAGTACCAAGGATCCCACAGTTCAACTCTGATCTATAAATATTCTTTTCTATTAGTCATTACAATATGAACTTGGAAATTACAGAAATTATATTTCAGCATATCTGGGATGGCTCCACCTTGAGCAAGACACTTATGTAGTCTTTTTAAACGCTATCTACATAATTCCCTTCTTATATACATTTTGGAAAGAATGTGATTTGATTCAGTTCCATCATGTATTCTGATGGAATTAGAATAGGGTTATTTCTATGTAATTGATGTGTGTGTGTATGTGTGTGTGTGTTGCATTTGTGCTGATAAATAAAAACAAGGGAGACTAGTATAGATCTCTTTCAAGCTATTTAGCTCTCATCAGCTAGCCATACCCTTACTGGATTTGAACCTGGGTCATTTTACCACTAGGTAAAATGTGCCACTAGCCCACAGGCTCTCATCCTGATCAGCTGAGCCAGAGGAACAAGTATATGTGTCACAACAGCCCCAAATAAGAGAGGAAGCAAAGCTGCTTTCCTTTTCTGTCTTTCTGCTCATCAAAAGAGACCATGCAGACAGAAAGCTATTTGTTTCGTTGCCTTTTGTTTACATTTGTGTTGCGTTTGTGCTGATAAATAAATAAATAAATCGGATGAGAGCTAAATAGCTTGAAAGAGATCTATACTAGTGTCCCTTGTTTATTTATTTATCAGCACAAATGCAACACAAATGTAAACAAAAGGCAACGAAACAAATAGCTTTCTGTCTGCATGGTCTCTTTTGATGAGCCGAAAGAAAAGGAAAGCAGCTTTGCTTCCTCCCTTATTTGGGGCTTACCATGGTGTTGTGACACCATACATACATACATACATACATACATACATACATACATACATACATACATTCGAACCTAGCAGTTCGAAAGCACTTAAAAATGCAAAGTAGAAAAATAGGAACCATCTTTGGTGGGAAGGTAACAGTATTTCATGTGGCTTCAGTATTTAGTCATGCCAGCCACATGACCAAGGAGATGTCTTTGGACAGCGCTGGCTCTTTGGCTTAGAAACGTAGATGAGCACTGCCCCGTAGAGTCAGGAACAATTAGCAGATATGTGTGAGAGGAACGTTTACCTTTATAAATATACTGTATTTTTCAGAGTATAAGATGCACCGAAGTATAAGACGCACCCAGGTTTTGAAGAGGCAACTTTTTTTTAAAAAAAAAGTAGGTAGGTAGATAGAGGGATAGAGAGGGAGGGAAAGAGAGAGAAATACAGTAGATTTATTTATTTATTTATTTATTTTATCAAATTTATACCCCGCCCTTCTCCTTGTTAGGTAGGTAGGGAGAGAGAGAGTAGGTAGGTAGGTAGGTAGTTAGGTAGGTAGAGGGAGGGAGGGAGAGAAATACAGTAGGTAGGTAGGGAGAGAGAGAGTGTAGATAGGTAGGTAGGTAGAGGGATAGAGAGAAATAGAGAGAGAGAGAAATACAGTAGATAGGTAGGTAGAGAGAGAGAGAGAGAGTAGGTAGGTAGGTAGGTAGGTAGGTAGGTAGATGTTTCCAGGTGTATTTACCAATGTGCTGGAGAAGGAAAACACAAATCTTTATTTCTGCAGGAACAAATCTGCAGAAACAGCTTTCCAAAAGGGGGGGGGAAACCTTTTTGCACTTTGCAAACTTCCCCCAAACGGCCTGTTTTTCACGAAAATGGCCCCATTTTTTGTCAAATAAAAGGCATGAATAGCCTTGGGTGGGCTTGCAGAATGCTCCAGGGGGGAGGGGAATGAGGAAAAATTGCCCATTTTTATGTGAAAAGGGGCCATTTTGGGGTCAAAAAAACTGCATGCAGAGCCTTATGGAGGCTTATGGAGTGCTGCTGGGGGCTGGGGGGAGGGGGCAAAAACGCCCTGTTTTTTGCTCATTTCTGCCCTCCCCAGCCCACAGGAGCTCTCTGGAAGCCTCCATAAGGGTATGTGCACGGCCATTTTGGTGAAGGGGCGGTGTTTCAGGAGGCAAAAAATGCTTTATTCGATGTACAACCCATATTTTCATCCTTTTTTAGAGGAAAAAAGATGCATCTTATACTCCGAAAAATACGGTAAGTTATTTGTGGTTTCTAAATGGTTTTTCTCTCTGTGCTTACTGGGTTCCCAAATTTCATCAGGTCATTCATATTACCCTACAAGCAGCAATATTTTTATATCAATTTCTATTCTGAGAATTGTCTTAAGATCATCAGGTATCTGAGAAAATGTTCTGCAAACTCATATATTCAACAATCTCCCCATCTAAACTCTTTTATCTATTAAAAGTGCCTATAGGTTTTCATACACATGCCATTCTTTGCACTTTGCAGAAGTGTTTGACAATCTACATAAAAAAGAGCAATATAAGAAGGAAGAAAAACAAGAACCCTTTCAAAAGACCTTAAAGTGAATTTCAGTGTAGCACAAACACTAGAATGTATCATTAAGGAAGAAAACACAATATTGAACCAAAGCTTATTCTTTTTGTAGCAATATCAAAAGTGGAAGCATCAGAAATAACAGCAGTGATGTGGCTGAATGTTTCCCATTTTATGAACTAAGGGCTGAGAACAATAAGAAGGCAATACTACAGGTTAAATCAATGTCCTGCAAATTCTGTTTATAAATGGCTCATTACCAGGCAACCTACAAGACCTTTTTTCTTTGCGTATTTTTTCTATCCTGCATTAACCAAGTCATTCTGCATTCCCATCCCTACATGAATTTTATTCAAAGCGATCTCTTGGCTTGATTGTTGATGTGTTTGTTTTCTAAGATAGTAGTGCATTGTACTTCTCTTCCGCCTACTAAGCAAAGTAAGGAAATGTGGGATCTACTTTAAGCAGCCCAGTGAGAGAGAAGAGGATGTTGTCCGTTTATAATGCTATCTACTTGTACTTCATTTTTTAATTTTTTTTCACTAAAAATAAGAATTAAAATATTGAAGACAACTAATGGAATATAATTATTTGCTAGTTTGCTTATGTGCATGATTTACAGGTGACACACAATTTTAAAAAAAATAAATCCATATAAAACAATATTGAAAAATAAATATAATAAAAGACAGGAAGCCTTTTAACTAAAGAAAGTAGCAATTATCCTTGAGCAGATTTCAGCTGAAATGGCTTTCAATTAAATTGCATCTTGTACACCAAAACCTGTAGGATTAGCAGAATCAAGGTTGTAAAATACGTTTTCTCTCTTTGCCATAGACCAGGGGTGGGCAAACTTTGCAACTTTAAGTCTGAAGGACTTCAGCTCCCAGAATTCTGGGAGCTGAAGTCCTTCAGACTTAAAGTTGCAAAGTTTGCCCACCCCTACCATAAACTGTACCTGCTCTTCCAATAGGAATTTCACATCAAAAACTCCCCTCAACCTGTGGCTCTGGTTTTCAAAAACCAGCAATCAACCCTAAAGTGGGAAGAACCCTGAAAATTTCGGCAGTTATTCAACAAAATAGAGGAGATGAAAACGCTTTGATATAACCCACACCAAAGAGCCTGAGGACTTATATTGTCCTCTCTCATTAATCCTGATTGGAACAACCAACTCAAAAAAGGGCAGAACCACTGCGGAATGATATGCCCAACCCTCACAAACAGTGCAAAATGATGCCATGACTTCTCAGTCCTGACCAATACCGAATAATCAAAGAGAAACAGAAAGATACAATCTCTCCTTTAATCTCATCATAGGTCATCTACAAAAGTGGCTAATGTTATCTTCATGCTGTCTCTGGGCCTGAACCTAGACTGAATCAGAGGCAGGCCTTTTATTGGAAACTCCCAGCTAGGCAGAAAGGAGGGGTCAAGCAGAGAATTAGTCATGAGTCCTTGTGCAGGCTCAAAAGGCATAAGTGTTCCCCACCTCACCTCCAAGTTCCATGGAACTTTATCTGATTGCTCCCAAGAGAAGGCAAGCAGTCTGGGAAGATTCTGTATGTAGGTAATCTTCCCTGACTCTTCCCAGACTGCTTGGCTTCTCTTGGGACTTGAACATTGCACAAGTGGATCTGGTTGCTAGCACCTGAGACGTTTAAAGCTCATAATCCAAACTGGTTTAGCATAAGAAGCATCATATTGTTAAGACAAGGACAAGAAATTATGACAGTGTTGCTCCTGGTATTACAGTTTATGAAATCTCTGCCCATTGGCCATGCTGACTGGACATCTGGAGTTTTTGTTCAGCAAGATTTGATGGACCATTGTTTCCTGCATATACTAGCTTAAAAGGTCTGCTTGTGCTGAAATGTCAAAACATTTGGCCATTAACATTAAGGCACAACCTTAGTACTTTTTCAAAAGTGGGGATCTGTACAATATTTCATGCATATTTATTTTAAACAGAAAATAACTGGAGAGTCTTTCTTCCTGCCACAGGATCAACATATATCACTAAACAGAATAATGTTATGGAAAAGAGCCTTTACTCATCTAAATTAGTATAAACCAGAAAAAAGCTACATGAACCAAAATAGAGAGATTAGGGATCTTAAAAGATGTTATTACACTTGAAAGAGGAAGACTTGCCCATTAAAAACAAATACAAAATATACTATTCCACCAAGTACTCATAAAGAAAATATAAAGACAATGGAACATAACTATCTTTAACACACAGTGGAGCAACAGTGATGTTGGGACTTGTTTCCAAGGTATATTTTTTATATTCCGAAAGATATCATATTAATGCATCAAGTTCATGACAAAACATGAGAACCAAAGGGTTAGAAAAGAAACAGTTGCAGTCCTTTTCCAGTTAACAAAGATATAGATCTGTGTCTGAGCTCCCAAGCCAATAGAAATTGAACAAGCAAAATTTAACTTAAGATATTAGCATAACCAATGGCCCACCAGAAGGGTTGAAATTTCAGAATGTTCCGTTTGGGTGATCAATACCAGATTTGGAAATATTCCCTTGAATAATAAACCATTGTTAGGATACTCTTTAGAACTAGGGCAGTGATGGCTAACCTTTTCCAGACTGAGTGCCCAAAGCGTGTGTGTGCAAATGCATGTGCGCCTGAACCCCCAAAATGCATTGTATGCATGGTCCCTACAAATGCGTGCCGTGCATGCATGGCAGAAACCTGAAGACTAGCTGGCCTACGGGAGGTGTGCACGCATGCACGGCAGAACTGAACTGGGGCGACGGTTCGCATGCCCACAGAGAGGGCGTTGTGCGCCACCTCTGGCACCCATATCATACTTTCACCATCATGGAACTAGGGAATCATTATTTTAACAGATTAACCCAATAATTTCACAATTTTAATCATCTCTGTCCAAGAGGAGCCAACAATTGTATTCAGCACCAGACTGTTAACTGGTAAAACGTAAGGAGTAAAGCTTTCATCTTACCTATTTAACTTGAAATAGAAAACTCAAATAATATTGAGACAACTGTTTTTCTCAAAGGAGGATTGCTAAACCTTTGATTTTATCTACTGAGCATCAAATGAATTTTCTGTCCAGGTCCTGACTTTGCTTAGAATTACAGCCCTTGGTCTTGCTTGTTCTGGTGCCTTATATCAGAGACACCTGTCACAATGGAGTGCAATAAGTCCACATTAGTTTATACAAGAACGACTAGCGCATATTAATTAACAGATTAACAGAGTTGGAAGGGACCTTGCAGATTATCTAGTCCAACCCCCTGCCCAAGCAGGAGACCCTACATCTGCCTCTACCTAGCATTGAACTCACAACCTCCTGTTTGGGAGGCGAGAGCTCCACCTCTAGGCCACAGCAGCAGATGTATGATGCATTGTCAATTGGGAAATTGTATCTATAAGTACAGTAAGTGATAATAAAGAAGAATTAGACAACAATCTCAGCATGGTTTTCTCAATTCAATCTGGTATAATGGTAAACTGTATGTTTTACTATATTTAATATTTAAATATTAAACACAGTTGTCACTGTATTTTTAATTATATTGTGTTAGAATTTATTTTTTTAATGTCCTGAAAAGTAATTGTTGTTGAAAGGCAGAAATAATTTAATTAATATATAAATATAGTTCTCTATTAACAAATTGTCCATAATAAGATAAAACATCTGCTTGTTCCTGCTAGATCTCAAAAGACAAAGCAGTAATGGATCTCATCAGTACTTGGAAACATCCTAGAAAAGTCAAGGACAACCTTATCATTGCCAAGAAATAATGAGATGAGTTCTATTTGAAGGAGAAATTATCTTTAAAAAATAATAATAACTGTACCTAAACTGTAGAAGCAAAAACAGACCAAGGGAAGATACTTGGGAACTATAAAGGAAATCTATAGAATTTGTGCAACAGTGTTTGCCTCCTTTTTATGCCTCCTTTTTATTAAATGATACTTCTATATAAGAGATTGAAAAACGAAGGCACTGCCTGCAAGCATACACTTTGCTTGAACGATTTATGAGTTCCATTTCAAGTGTTCCCTCTTTTAAAACAAAAGCAAAAATGCATTAATTTCCTTTCAGTCTAGTCCCAGCAACAGAAATTAAAACAAGCAACACAAGAAAGTGTCATTTAACATGGAGCAAGTGTCACAACATTGTCACTGAGGCCAGAGAACAAAAAATAAAATGCTGTCAAAATATAAAACAGTATTCCTACCAAACTACTTAAACTTTAAATTGTGCCATTCGTTATGCATTTACAATAGTCGCATGTTATTTTTCTTCTGAATAGTGCTGGTGGAAAATATGGCAGGAATCATGAAAATAAGATTCAAAAATAAAGTTTCAAAACATTAGAAGTAGGCATTGATTAGAAAACCATGTAAAAGAATGAACAAACATAGGATAAAGCTGTATCTTCATTTACATCTGAAACAGTGGTGGGTTCTAAAAAATTTACTACCTCTTCTGTGGGCGTGGCCAGGCGGAGGGCATGTGACTGAGTGGGTGTGGCCAACTTGACAACACTCATGCACACTCAGTCACGGGACCCCCCCCCCCCCATCAAGCCAGACCCACCAAAACGGTGGTGAAAATTTTGGGGACTCCAATGAGGGGGAGAGAAGGGGAAAACTCCCAAAAATAGACCACCAGAGGATTTAGAGTGTGGAAAAGCCATAGGTTTCGTAGAAGGAATTGAAGCATTCAATTTTGTAGCCAGGAGGCCATGCCTGGGTTTATAAATCCAGTGGGCGAGTGGGGGGGGAAGAAAACAGCAGGAAGCAAAGGGTGGGAGATAGGAAAAAATATGGACAGAAGCACTGGACTGTGCAAGCAGGGTGGGAGAGAGGGAAGAAAGTTTACCCGATCCTGGTTCAGGACAAGGGGGGGAGGTGAAACTGGCTACAACCACCCCAAAAACACCCCCATGGATTCACGTACATGCTTGTGCCCTGCAGTTGCGCATGGCGCCCCCACCCCAACCCAGGTTCCTCCTTGTGCATTCTGTTTTTGTGCCTTTGGGTGGAGCAGAGGAGCCTCTTGGCTTCATCAAATTCCTGTAATGGGTAATAATAATAATAATAATAATAATAATAATAATAATAATAATAATAATAATAATAATAATAATAATAATAATAATAATAATAATAATAATAATAATAATAATAATAATAATAATAATAATAATAATAATAATAATAATAATAATAAATGTTAATTTATAACACGCTCTCTCTCCCTGAAGGGACTCTAGGCGGGGCACAGGGAATTTAAAATACATATAAAATCACAGCATAATACAATATAAAATTAAATTAAACTAACCCTGCGCTAAAATCCCATTATTAAAACTAGAAATTAATCGTAAAAACCCTAAAAACAGTTGATTATCCTAGGCCGGCCAAGCAGAAAAAGTGTGTTTTTAATTTTTGACGGAAGGAGCGGAGGTCCGTAGTTGTTCTAATTTCGGGGGGAAGGTCGTTCCAGAGCGTCGGGCCCGCCACAGAGAAGGCCCTTCCCCTGGGCGTCGCCCGCTGGCATAGCCTAGTGGACGGCACCCGGAGAAGTCCCTCTCTGTGGGAGCGAATCGGTCGCAGGGATGTATGGGGAAGGATGCGATCCCGCAGGGTAAGTTGAGCAGTGGTGAAGAAAGGCAGTCAATCAAGATGCCATGCAGGATGCCATGCAGGCCCCATTTCCCTCCACCCAAAGGTACAAAAACAGAATGCAAAATGAAGAACCCAGGACGGGATGGGGGCACCACGCACGACTGCAGGGCACAAGCGCACATGTGCAGTCTGGGCTCTGCAATTTCCCACGATGGTCATTAAATGAGTGATTGTAAGTCAAAGACTACCTATATAATTCAAGCAAAAAAGAATTAAGAAGCAAAAACAAATCTAGGTAAGAAGGCAAGGATCGTGAGCTCTGTGGCATAGCCCTATCCACTTTGCAACATTCATTACATGGCCTATTGTTTTTGTGTCCTATCCTAAGCACATTACCCCTTCTTCATCTTTACAAGAGAGATTGAGAAGAAAGAAATGGGCATCCCCTTCTCTGCTTGCCAAAGGTTCTCGCCAATTATAATTTAAAACTCTCCAATGTTCAGCCTAAAATCCTTCATGGAACAATTCCAATAACTCAGAATTTATTCTGAGTCTGGGGAGTAAGTATGAAAGCTTGGATCTTCATCCTGGAAATCTCATTTTTTTTAATCTATAATTTTCATTTCATCAAAATTGTTACCATCATGAGATTTTGATTAGAGTTGTATGCTAAAACTCTAATTGCAATCATATTCTCCATTTAAACATCGTAAACAGTATAATTTTGAACACTTTCTGGAAAATTCTTGCTTTTCTTGCTTTACATTTTTTCTAACTTTGGCTAGCACAGTAGGGTACAGATGCTTCAAATTCAACTATTATAAATTATGAATAAGTTGCTCTTCAAGGGGGGCACTTAATAATTTTTAAACTGCTAAATAGGATATTCACATAATTGGAACCATTTTAATTGGCCAGGGCTATCCAACTCTTTTTTTTTTTAAACCCAAATAAAATTGGTGCAATCAATTTTACTTTACATTTTGCCAATTTGATGTTTTCCAACAACTGACTTCTTTTTTAAATAGCTTTTTATTAATCAGCAGAGCTATGAAGGAGAGACAGCCGATGTCCATTTAATTTAAATAATAAACTGTCAGATTAATCCAATTAAAGCAATTCTGACATAACATGATTGAAGTTAGAAAACAAGGAAGTATAAGAATATGAACCAAATTCCTATAATGAGTAGCTTTTTCAAGTGAGACAATAATTTGAAAGTTTCCACTAATCAGGATTAACTAATTTGACTCAAATTAAATCTAGTTGTTTAAAAAAAATGCCGTGATTGGTTCACAATTATTTCAACGATAATGTAATAGTAGTCCGATCGGAGGAAATAAAACCCTTTTTCTACTCCATGTTTTAAAATAAACATTTATCTTGGCACCTTAAGGAGAAATAATGTACATAGTGTTTAGGATTTCTAATTCATTGCAATGATACTAGAAAGAATGAATGAAAAAAGGCTTTAAGAAGTTATTAGCAATAGCAATAGCGCTTAAATTTAAATACGGCCCCTTAGTGCATTACAACACTCTCTGAATGGTTTACAAATGTCAACATATTTTCCCCAACAATCTGAGTCCTCGTTTTACTGACCACAGAAGGATAGAAGGCTAATCATCCTTGAACCGGTCAGGATCTCATCCCTTCCTTGCTATACTGCATGCTAACCACTGTGCCACTACAGCTCTTGTTGGCATATATTGTTTAATATTTCTGAATATTCATTCATTCATTGGTTTCCCCGTCCCTTTTTTTGCTTTGCTTTCTGTAATCAAGCTGATCCAAAATTGGATGGGGAGATTAAACCAGCAATAATTTTCAGCTAAGGACTGTTCATGCACTGAACAATTACTCCCCTATAGTCTGCAGAAGTCTATAATTAATAAGACTTTTCGCCACAATGACTGAGTCTAACATATTAAGATTAACTTCCTGAATGTGAGCAGGGGAATAAATTGCAATATGGCCATTATTGCTTCACATCCTCTGTGGGATCAACCAAAGAAAGAATTGGCTTGCATAAAACTTTGATTTTTGACCATAGAGAGAGAAGCAAGAAAGGAGCAGAAGAGACTACTGTCCAATGAACATTGTACTTTCCTAGGAAACCACCAGCCCTCAAATATACATTCATTTCTATCCATAACTGTTTCAGAAAGAGGAGGTGGAGAATAGGATAGGATGGGATCAGAGGTGGTATTTTGCCGGTCCACACCAGTTCGGGCGAACCAGTAGTGGCAATGGCGCGAGGCTCTGGCTACCCATACGTCATCACTGACTTTCAGCGCATGCACAGAAGGTTCTGTGCATGCTCTGAGGTGCACTCCCGCTACCAAACTGGTAGTGAAGATAAGAGGATTTCATGCCTGGATGGGATGGGATGGGGTAGGATGGGATTGGGTATGGCAGGACAGCGCAGGGCAGGACAGGACAAAACAAAATAGCAGAGTTGAAAAGGACTTGGAGGTGCTCAAGTCCAACTCCCTGCTTAGGCAGGAAACCCTATACTATTTCAGACAAATGGTTGTCCAATCTCTTCTTAAAAACTTCCAGTGTTGGAGCTTTCACAACTTCTGGAGGCAAGTTGTTTCACTGATTAATTGTTCTTATTGTCAGGAAGTTTCTTCTTAGTTCTAGGGTGCTTCTCTACTTGATTAGTTTCCACCCATTGCTCCTTGTCCTACCCTCAGGTGCTTTGGAGAATAGCTGACTCCCTCTTCTTTGTGGTAGCTCCTCAGATACAGAACACCGCTATCATGTCACTGCAGGTCCTTCTTTTCTTCAAACTAGACATACCCGGTTCCAGCAACTGTTCTTCATATGTTTTGTCCTCAAGTCCCCTAATCATCTTTGTTGATCTTCTCTGCACTTTTTCTAGAGTCTCAACATCTTTTTGACATCATGGTGACCAGAACTGGATGCAGTATTCCAAGTGTGGCCTTACCAAGGCATTATAAAGTGGTGTATAAAAATATAAAGATGTGAAGAGATATATAAAATTCAGAGGCAAGGGTGTTTTGCCCTATAAAGGCAAAACCTGGTGAGGTAGAAAACCAGTGGTACTCAGGTCAAACAAAGCTCTCTTCCCTCTTCTCTTCCTAGGAAGACATTGGCCAGATTCCATTTCTTTGAAAAGGCAAAAGGAAAAAGTCTAGAATATAAATCTTGAAGTAAATATATTGATATTGATATCTGTGTTCTGTAGAACACAGATCATCAGCACTACATGGCTTCTATTTTATCGGTAATAAAGTAACTGATTGAGCTGCATCTCTGTGAGGTTTTCCTATAAATAAGTGCCTGGATGTAATGAGTTAAGCAATTGGAGTCTTGAGATTTATTACAATGCTTGTTGTAACTGCTAAAACTCTGTTCCAAAAAGTCTTGCTATAAACTTGCTATAAACTTGGAGCTTTGTGGCAACTATTTTGAACTGGGGATTATGTTCCCCAACCCACACCCCCAAAACTGTCATGAGATAAAATCAAATTTTGAATTATTGGTCTTTTTTATTTATTGCCACTACCACCACAAAAAATCAAAAACTTGCATGATGTCATTGATTCCTCCATGTGGAGATGAGGCCAGTGGTGCAATAAAATAACTGTCAAAATAGAGCTTATGCTTTTCATGATCTGACAAAAAAAATCTATTTGGATTTTTGTATATCAGAAACTGATATAACTTTGTATATCAGTTTCTGACATTTGGGGCCAGATGTTGAAAATTAATCTATATCCCAATGGAAAGAAGTCTACATTCTTAAAAACAACTAATGAAGGGGAATGCGGTACATTAATCCATGCTTCAAAATGGAGCACGAAAGCTGAAAGGTTTTTATGATCTAAAAAGAAGCAGAGTTGGTTTGGTTTTTTTACTATTTTTGAATCTGACCATAAAAAGGAAACAGAAAAGGAAACAGAAACACAAAAGAGATCCAGTTTGGTGTAGTGATGAAAGGGCTGGTCTAAAAACCAGAAGATTGAGTTCTAGGCCGGTTTAGGCTTGAAGGCTGCTGGTGACTTTATTTTATTTTATTTTTATTTTATTTTTTAATTTAAATTTATACCCCGCCCTTCTCCAAAAGGACCCAGGGCGGCACACAGGAAATTTAAAACATAACAAATATAACAAAATACAAAATTTAAAAACATATTAAATTCCTACCCTGTGCTAAAATCGATTAAAATCCCCCAAATTAAAACTATCTAAGAGCAATCACAACAGGAGGTTACGCTAGGCCGGCTTGATGGAAAAGGTGTGTCTTAAGACACTGGCGGAAGAGGCGGAGGTCTGAGATGATACGTAGTTCAGGGGGTAAGTCGTTCCAAAGGGTAGGGCCTGCCACAGAGAAGGCCCTTCCCCTGGGTGTCACCAACCGGCATTGCCCGGCCGACGGCACCCTGAGAAGGCCCTCTCTGTGGGAGCGGATCGGACGAAGGGATGTATGGGGCAGGAGACGGTCTCGCATATAACTAGGGCCAGTGACTTTTTTGGGGGCTCAAGTTACCTTTCAATATTGTTACTATTGCATGAAAAATAATCAGTGGGAGTATTCAATATATTTTCTGCCTTGTGTTACATGTAAAAAAAAGATCAAATAAAAATCTTATAACGATAATGTTTCTGAAGTCTACCGAGTAATCAGAAATACACTTGGTAGCTGAGAAATATCATCTGTGAGAAAAGGAGTCCATATTTCCTAGGCGTAGCCAAAGTTTAAAAAGCCTTTTGTTTTAGGAAAGAACAGCATAAGTTTTAATTTCTAAAGCAATTATATAGATTTCTGTTGTGGCCCAGCCAGCTCCGGATGAGCTGCTGATGGACTCTTCTAGCAAAGAGTCCTATGAGTCTGCCCTGGAGGAGGAGGGAGACCTTGGGGAGTGCTCAGGTTCAGAGCAGGAAGCAGAGAAGCTGGTTGGCTACCAGGAGGCGCCTGAGGCATGGAGTAGTGGGGAGGATCAGGGGCAGTTTGTCCCTGTTGCTAGATTATGCAGGGCTGAGAATCGGAGGCAGCAGTTACATCAGAGGCAGGCTCGTAGGCCATGATTAGAACCAGGTAATTGCTGAGTGGCTCCTCCCAAGAGAGCTTATAGGTGAGATGTTGGGAGGGGACATTTGCAGGAAGCAACCGATTCAACTCCAGCCTTCTAATAAGGGTTTGGAATTATCTGGGCTCTTAGCCAAGGTCTTTGCTTATCTCATAATTAAGCAGTGGCAAGGTGATTCAGCCTGTGGGACAGAACAGTTATATATGGATGACCCACTTTCCATCAAGGGGGGCTGTGCAGAGAGAGTCTCCTTTTTTAAATTCCTGGGAGTCCATCTCAATGAAGATCTCACCTGGAAAAACAACATGATCCTGGTGGCCAGGAAGGCCCAACAGAGACTCCATTTCCTTAGGGTCTTGCATAAAAACATGGTGGAACAACAACTGATAAGCTCCTTTTTCCAGTCCACAATAGAAAGTGTCCTCCCTTTTTGCATCATGGTATGGCATGCTGGTTTGACAGCTGTGGATAAAAAAAAACATTACAGAGTGTGATGAGCACAGCACAAAACATCGTGGGCTGCCCCCTGATACCACATAGCTGGGGCTGGCTGCCTTAGAAGAGTGAGGAAAATCCTCACACCCTGATCAGCACTTCTTTACCTTCCTACCATCAGGAAGAAGATATAGAAGCATAGCCGGCCACACAAACAGGCTAAAGAACAATTTCTATCCGTGGGCTATCAGACTCCTGAATGCGAAATAACATCATAACTAAGTACTAAGGTAACTTGCAGGACTGGCGCAACGTGTAACATGTTCATCCTGGTGTAATGGGACTGGGTGTTCGTTAATATGATTTATTGGGTTAGGGTTTTTTTTTTTGTCTTCTATGTGAGTTGTATTGTATTGGGGGGGTGCGCACTGAGGGAGCTCAACCAATTTCATTGTACATATCTTGTGCACTGAAAATAAAAAATAATTATTATGATAATGTCACTCTTTCTTCCCACAATATGGGTCAAGAGTAAAGATGATCCTGAACACAGATATTTGACCCATTCATAGCTGCATCCTTCAAGTTTAATGGATATTGGAAGAGAAGTGCAAGACGCAGCTTCATTGCCTGTAGGAACTGAGGCAACATTTCTAGCCAATGTTAAAACAAAGAAGCAAACAAATAAAAATCGATGCAGCATTCATCCATTATTGTTGGGCCACACTGTGCGTTGTTCACCAATAAGATCTTCCAAGAAATTAACACAAGCCAGTGAAATTGTTTCCGTACAGCCACCCGGAAGCAACCCATCAAAAACTCAACCTATGCAAATCCCCCCAGCTAGAGAATGCAAGATATTTTGGTCACTTATTAACACCTCCATATAGCTGACTGACATGACGCATTGTATAAAATCCATCATGCGCCCTCAAGTTTTTCTGGGTAGAATGTTTTGCAGCTTATGAGCAGCTTCATGGCAGATGAATAATGAATTATCTGAAGCAAAAAGGCCTTGGGGAGCCATGAACACAAGGGTTTACAGATTTGTGGACCAGCTGGTAGTGATATCTGTCATTCACCGAAGACCATGAATGGTTTTAAAGACTGCCGGTATTTGAAGGGTAAGTGAATCAGGCTTATGTGCAACATGCCTTCTTTTTTTCTGAATCGATGCTCGGTAAGCCAATAGAAGATGAGTTAATGTGAGCGTTTTATGTCAATCCCTTTCCATCTGTTCCCTTCAAGGAAAAAAAGAGATTTCTTCCATGCTTTTGGGTGGGCAAGTCATTGGCATAAGAGCTTTCCTCTATTGACGTGTGGATATATCTCATCCTTTCACATGGTTAAGAAGGCAAGCACGACCTCTTCAAAATTATGCTCTTGTAGTTTGTTCTCTTTTAAAACGGTGCTTTGAAAAACCGAACTGAGCAATTTGCTTCTTGGCTTAGTACAATTCTCAAGGAAATATGAATGCTTACCCTTCATGTTTCTAGCCCACTACAGGGTGGGGGTGGGGGGGAGAAATGTTCATTCTCTATATTGTGATGCAACCTTTTCTAGCTCACACTTTCCTGAATATTTATGCAAACCGGGCTGAAGCGATATACTGAAATTGACATTTCCCCCCCCCCCTAGAGTTAAGAAAAAGTTCACAACTTTTTTTAAAAATGCTAATTTTTTAAAGTGTGGAAAAATATGTTATATTAAGAAGATAGTGTGCAAAGAAGACCAAGATGGAATCTGAAGCTGCAGAATGGAATGGAATGGAATAGGGAGAGGAGGAGGAGAGGGGAGGGGAGGGGAGGAGAAAGGAAAGGAAAGGAAAGGAAAGGAAAGGAAAGGAAAGGAAAGGAAAGGAAAGGAAAGGAAAGGAAAGGAAAGGAAGATTGATTCTGGTTCAGCTTATTCCATCTTGAAAATCTAACTGAAAGAGACACTTCATTTTTCAGGAATGAACACTATATATGGAGAAATGAAGATGGAGTGCCATGAATAGAAGCTACTTTTCTTGATGAAGGCTCTTATTTATTTATTTATTTATTTATTTATTTATTTATTATTCGAATTTATAAGCCACACCCATCTCACCACATAGGGACTCGGGGCGGCGCACAGGGAATATAAAATATAAATATACAAATATACAAAAATAAAACATTCTTAAAACTAAATTAAATTAACCCACCCTGCGCTAAAACCCATATTAAAACCCCTGAATTAAAACTTTGGTAAATAAAAGCAGTACGGTGTTCGAGTAAGATCATGCCAGGCTGGCTTGTTGGAAAAAGTGCGTCTTTAACCGCTGGCGGAACAGGCGGAGGTCCGAGATGACACGGAGGTCGGGGGGAAGAGCGTTCCAGAGGGTTGGGCCCATCACAGAGAAGGCTCTTCCCCTGGGCGTCGCCAACCAGCATTGCCCAGTTGATGGCACCCGGAGCAGACCCTCTCTGTGAGAGCGTATTGGTCATAGGGACGTATGGGGCAGCAGACGGTCTCGTAGGTAGCTAGGCCCCATGCCATGGAGCACCTTGAAGATGGTCATCAAAACCTTGTAAGGCACCCGGAAGGTCACAGGCAGCCAGTGCAGCTCGCGCAGGAGCGGTGTTATGTGGGAATGCCTTGAAGCACCCATAATCACCCGCGCGGCGGCATTCTGGACCAACTGCAACCTCCGAGTGCATCTCAAGGGGAGCCCCATGTAGAGAGCGTTACAGTAGTCCAGGCGAGAAGTCACGAGTGCTTGAGTGACTGTGCAAAGGGCCTCCCGGTCAAGTAAGGGGCGCAATTGGCGGACCAGGCGGACCTGGTAAAATGCCCCCCTGGCCATGGCTGCCACCTGATCCTCCAGGGACAGCCGGGAATCCAGGAGGACTCCTAAATTGCGCACCCTCTCCACAGGGGCCAGTACTTCACCCCCCATGGCCAGTGATGGTGTAAACTGGCTAAACAGGGAGGCCGGAAACCACAGCCACTCGGTCTTGGACGGGTTGAGTTTGAGTTTGTTGCTGCCCATCCAGATCTGTACGGCCTCCAAACACCGGGACATCACCTCAACGGCATCGTTGGGGTGGTTTGGGGTAGAGATGTACAGCTGAGTGTCATCAGCGTACAGATGGTATTCATCCAAAACCACAGATGATCTCGCCCAGCGGCTTCATATATGTGTTGAACAGGAGTGGCGAGAGGACCGACCCCTGCGGCACCCCACAAGTGAGGGGCCTAGAAGTCGACCTCTGCCCTCCTGTCAACACGAATTGCGACCGACCAGAGAGCTAGGAGGAGAACCACCATAAAAGGGTGCCTCCCACCCCCAACCCCCCCAGTTGGCGCAATAGGATACCATGGTCAGTGGTATCAAAAGCCGCTGAGAGATCTAACAGGACAAGGATAGAGGAACAACCTCTATCCCGTGCCCTCCAGAGATCATCAACCAATGTGACCAATGCCGTTTCGGTGCTATGACCAGGTCGAAAGCCGGACTGGCGCGGGTCCAGATAATCAATTTCCTCCAGGTGGCGAGGAAACTGCAGTGCCACCACACTCTCTACAACCTTCGCTAGAAAGTGAAGGTTGGAGACCGGACGGTAATTCTCCAATAATGCTGGGTCCAGGGAAGGCTTCTTGAGGAGAGGTCTCACCACCGCCTCCTTCAAGGCGGTAGGCAAAAACCCCTCACTCAAAGAAGTGTTCACTATGTCTTGGAGCCAGCCTCATGTCACCTCCCAGGATGCCAGTACAAACCAGGATGGACACGGCTCCAATAAACATGTGGTGGCCTTTAGTTTCCTCGACAGCCTGTCCATATCATCTTGGTATATTGGAGTTATAAGCAAACATGGCCTTTAGCATCCTCCTTGTGGACAACAGTATCCAAATAATAGTAAAACTGTTCTTGGATCTGAAAGTAATATATTCTCTCTCCCTCCCTCCCTCCCTCCCTCCCTCCCTCCCTCTCCCTCTCCTTCTCCCTCCCTCAATATATACACATGCATACTATACATTCATATAACCATGCATACTTAAGCTTCCTAAGAGGCAAATAGTTCTTGGAGCTGAAATATTGTACAAACTGTGGAAAGTCTACTCAATTTGAGAACCAAAATTTCAGTAATATTTTCTCTTTATTTTGTGCTTGGCTTGGAATCTATAATCTACCAAATCTGCCACTTACGTAAAAATTTATCTAGATTATAGCAAGGAGAATGAAATTGCTGGAGTGAAAGAAAAATGAGAAGGGCAATAACATATGGAAGAAACCACATATTTGAGGCCTGTCAAAAACCATTAAAAGTGATTTTTTTTTCAGATGATGAAAAATGTCAAAAATATCATAGGTGTCTCCCAAGAACACTGCAGCAGCAAGAAGCAGTTAAATTTATGAAAGGCTTTCAACTACTTTCTGGTTGTAGAGAAAATGTCATTCAAGATGACCAATCTTATACAGCTTTTGTTTCCCTTAAATTATATGGCACTGGTGGACTTAATCAGATTGAATCATAATAGCAGTTTTTCAGCTAGGCCTTGTAGAACAGGGGTCTCCAACCTTTGCAACTTTAAGTCTGAAGGACTTCAGCTCCCAGAATTTAAGTCCTTCAGACTTAAAGTTGCAAAGGTTGGAGACCCCTGTTGTAGAGGGAGGCAAAGATAGTGAAAGAATTCAAAATCTGTTAACAAATAAGAGATAGTAAAAAAGAAGCAAGTGTAAGGAACAGACTCTAAATAACTCCACCTTGATTCTGCGTGGCATAAGGAAGGACAGAAAGAAACTCTGGTATTTTTTTCCAGATTCTGTTATTATACATTAAAACAATAAAGTATTAATAGAAGAAACTATCCTTAGCTCAGGACTAGAGTTCTTGGTGCTCTCTGAGCTTCGTTGTTTGCTTGCAAATGCTTCATTATCCAAATAGGTAACCTCATTCTTACAACAGCATTGATGATGTTACCTAGTTGGGCAATGAATCATCTTCAAGCAATCAACCAAGTTCAGAGAGCATCAAGAACTTCACAGAAGTAGAGTACTCCAATAATATTTGCAGTGTCTGATTCCTGGCCCACCTACCTTGAAGGGCTGACACAGCAACACTCCGAGATGAAAGTGCCCCCAGTGATAGGTTTTGCTTGGGTTGCCTGGTATTATACATTTTCCAAACAAAGAAACTGATAAATGTATCTTCTCTGCTTAAAAGGTTACATCTTCATGGATGTAATTCATCAACTTTTTCCCCTTCTTCTGCTGATAGGGCCAAGAGTAAATGTGATGAGATGAGCTTTGTCTTGATGCCTGCAATTGATCCAGAATCAAGTCATAGAGCTCAGTGTTGAGATATAAGATGTACTTAGCCTGACTGATAGAGATTGCTGAAAAATCATTTGGCATGAAAGAAATCCAACCTTGTAATAAATGCATTTTATTCAGCATCTGACTGTGAATCACTAGCTGAATGAACCACATAAACGTAACTGTGAACTGTTTTCTGATAATTGTGGTGCCATTTTTTCCCCTATTAATTGGATCTTTGAATCTCCTTCAATGAGAACCTGATAATTAGACATATCATTGTCAGATTCAGGGATCCCTTAAACCAGGGGTGTCAAACACACATCATCATGGTGGCGTCATGTGACATATCAAGACTCCCCTCCCCTTCGCTAAACCGGACGTGGGTATGGCCAGCATGTGACTCATCTGGCCATGGGCCAGGAGTTTGACAGCCCTGCCTTAGATTCAATCCATTTTATAGCAAGATAATGCTAAATCTAGTTAAGAGATTTTTACAAAACTCTAATCACTTTCTAGCATAACCAAGAAACAGGTCTATGAAGGGACTGAATAAAATGAAAAGTTCTTGATTTTAAATAACTGTGGTCATTGTATTCATGGGATGAGTTACTTCAGTTGATGCAAGCAATCACTATATATTGTCATCCATGGAACCCATGTTTTGGGAACTATTCCTACCTATATGGACAGGTAAAGCACCACTAGACAGGTGAAATCTAAAGAGCTCTGTAGAACTAATAGAAAATCCACTATCTCCCACACACACACACACACACACATACACACACATAACAAGAGCCTCATTCATTTCCTAGTGTGGATGGTAAATGTACCATAATCCAAGAGAGCTATTTGTGTGGTGCACATCAGTACAGAGAGTTCATGTTCAATCCTTAGCATCTTCAGTTAAAACATTGAAAAAGTAGTGATGGATATAATATATAGATTATATACTGTATGTACTGCGGGGTTAGATCTCTGTCTGAGACCGTGGAGAGTTGCTGCCAATCAGACAAGATAATGTTGACTTTCATGGGCTAGTGGTCTGACTTGTCTTACTAACAATGCTGCTTCAGACTCAAAAGGAGTCTGAGTCCTTTTGGAGAAGGGCGGGATATAAATCAAATAAATAAATAACATAAAATAAATAAAAAAGGCATCCTGTGTATGATTTTCATAGAACACTCATGTCAATATCAGTTTACACTTCCAGAGAATGAGCTGTATTAGTTTTGTTACAACACAACAAATGCAAATTCCTCTAGCAGGAGGATAATCATTGGGAATTAGGTAGCATACAGGTTCATTAAATAGTTCCACTTAAGGACTAGCATAATCGGTTTCTGCAACATAGAGCCCATTTCTTCAGAAACATTTTGAATGTATCTGCAATTATCTTCTGGATATTAACTATCCTCATGGCACAAGCCCTTCACCCCAAACCCTGTTCAACACTTCCATGTCTTTAATAACATGCAAACTTTGGAACTATCTTCCTGTGTTCTTCAGATTGGCTGGCTGGTCATATAAGTATATCTTGAATACTTGACTTCTCCATTGACCGTAAATAGCTGGCCTCTATTGAGGGAGTTTTTGATCCCAAAGAACAGTCTCCAGACCCTTTGAACTTTTTTCATTTTAAAAATTAAGCACCTCATCGGCAAAATTGCTATTATATCAAAACTGTATTATGAAGCTTCTAAACACCTACAATTGCTGAGGTCTTTGATAAGAATAATCTGCCTACATGAAAAAATTCTAACCTTTAACTTGAGAAAGCAATCAACAATTCTTAAAACCTTTTTTCTTCATGCATGTATCCCCATTGTATGCAGGAATCATATTGTCCCTGTTTTTTTCCTACATAGCAGGCAGGAGACAGGCCCGCAACCTATCCATTAGAAATCTTCCTAGTTATGAAAGAAACAGAGAAAGATAATATTGTATCAGGAGCACAAAGGCTGTTGGAAGAAATGTTAGATATCCATCTTGAGGTGCACATTTTTCAAAGGGATAGACATTGAGCTGCGGTTTTTCCCCAAGAGCTTTTTTTGAATTTAGAACTTTTCTGAACTAAGCAAGTCCATGGGAGGTCCCTCTTCTGTGGAGAACAGCATAACTGATAACAAGGAAAAGTATCAAAAGCTGAGTTGTTCTTTTTTGGGCAAGAAGTAGTTTTCTCTGGTTTCAACACAACTATGCTCACATATGTACACAATATAGTGTAGTCCCTACCCTTATATCCATTTTTCCAAAATATATTCCTAGTCGTTACTTTATGCCTCGTGGAACAATATTGAAATCCTTCATATTTTAATAAATGTAAATAAAATTAGCATTAAATGTAAATAAGGACAATGGCTAAGCTGAAGGTCAACAGGAAAAAACAAAGTGAGTTTTGACCACATAACTTGTAAGGGGCCACTGTTAAAGTGCCTGAAAACCAGGCTTAAAATGGGTTTAAACCAATGGCAAGATTTCTCTCCTCTCCCATCAAAAGAATCTTGCAAATTACAGAGTTAAGAAGTTGATAGATAGGTGAACATGCAAATGATCTGCAAGCTGTGGTAATGATACACAAGCAGCAATATAGGACCAAGATTAAAGACAAAGAAGATCAAACCAATAGCAACAGGTATGACACCCAGCTGTAACAATGAAGATTTCAAAATGGTAGATAGCTTCTGCTTTTTAGGACCAATGATCAACAACAAAGGAGCAAGCAACAGACACATCTCCAAGCAATGCAGAAGGCTGCCACCATACCTACATCAGAGGTGGGTTTCTGCCAGTTTACCCCAGATCAGGCAAACCGGGAGTGGCGGCAGCAGGAGGCTCCGCCCACCCACCCAGATGCTTCTGTGCATGCGCAGAAATGTTGTGCCATGCGCACATGAGCGAACCAGTAGTAAAATAAATTGAAACCCACCACTGCTTCCATATGCTGGAAGACTAGTGGACTTCCTTCTGAAATTGTTTGGCCACTGTGGGATCAGATTGCAGCATTATGGTTTTGGTCAAAAAAAAGAGGTTATGTTGGAAATTAGGGCTGTGGATGCTTCAGGTTTAATTCCAAAAAGGTGCTATATAAATGCAGAAGCTGAGACACAAGCCAATTATATTGGGGTGAAGAGCCTACAATTGGAGACAGTTGTCTGTCTCTGGAATATATGATAATCCTCTTAATGCAGGCTTTGGATCCTATCCAAGATGTTTTACTGTTTCTATCTAATTATTTGTGATTGCATTTCAGGAATCTCCACATTTTGACACCTCTGATATGATGCAAGACATATATTTCATTTTTGCAGATGGCATGCAAAATCAGACAGGCTGATCTATGTGAATGCAGTGATTTCTTGTTAAGAAGTAGGACTTCCGGCTTTATAATCTCCTATTTCTAATGACTGCATTCACATTTTTGCAGATTTAACAGTAGTCAGTCTTCCAACAAGTTGCCTCTTCCTGGAAGTTTGTGAGCAAGCAATTCTAAAATCCTTGACAGCCAAGTGGCATGTCTTATGCCTGGCAAAGAACATTTTCCAATTCAAATCAAACCCTTTTGTTTGCCTCTTTTCTATGATGAGTGCTCTGCCTTGCTGTTCATTAACACCCCTACTCTCTCCCTCCCTTTCTCAAGAACTATTCAGTGACTCTGAAGATGAAGGCAACATCTGTGAAAACATGAAAAGGATGTGGGAGGCAAGGATGGTGAGGACCATTTTTTTCCAACAGCTGTAGACCATTCAACAAACTTAGCAAAATGCATGCTAATAGGAATAAATTACACAAGCATGCCCACCTAAAATGGGTATTTCTAACCCACAAGAAATTTGCCTATATAATATGCATGGTTACAGAATAGGATAGTCAAGGTTAGGAATCACGGGCCATTTCGTTGCCGGGTACACATAAAACTGTTGAGATTACTGGACTGCTTCATAACATATGTGCCTCTGTTGAAAGTAACAGAATTAAATCTTAGGGGGAAACATGGTTTAAATAAGACATAAATACTGAAACATTGGATGTAGCCATTTCTTTTGTGATGTTATGCTTGCTTTTGTGCTATGTATTTATCACTTTGAAATAATATAATTTCAGAGATTTTGACTGGGGAATAATACAAGATAATGAATAAAAAATGGCTTGGGGTTAAGTTGGAAAGAAAAGGAATGGGAAATTATGGTTGAAAAAGGCGGTTATCATCATTGTTGTCATTTAACAACCCCATAATCTCTTGCGGGGTGTAGTCCGGGCAACTGAAGCAGGGAGTTTTAATGGCCAGATGCCCTTCCTGTCACCAATGCGGAGTTTTGTTCAGCAAATCCGTGTGCCCAATGAGAGAAATATCTACCTCTGCCTAGGATCAAATTCACAGGCTCCTGATTGTGAGGTGAGGGCTCCACTTCTAGGCCACCACACCACTCCTTGAAAAAGACTGTTATACCTGCAAAAAAAATCGAGGGCATGTAAAATTAGGTGGCAAAGCTGACGTTCCAGAAGAGGGATTTTAAAAAATGAGAATCAGAAACAAGGACAACAGAGTAGACTGAGAAAATCAGATGCTAAGAATTGCCTAATCTGAGTTATTTCACATATTTTGCAATTTCCCCCAAAAAATTAAATTGGCTATCATAAGAAAAAGTACAGTTAAACATAGAATTCTTGCTTAGAAGTTTCATTGTTCATCAGGCTGTTTTCTGCCTTGTCTTGTGGAACAAACTGGCCCTTCCTTTCATCAGCATCACGAGAGTCCCTACGGCTGCCAAACCAGCGTTCTGTATCAGATTGCCTTGCAGTGTGCATAGATCTATGCTCATTTCAGAGCTGTAGGCTTTCCCCACCAGAGAATAGATCATGACTTAATTGCTTTATTTTCAAAAGCTTTTTTTCCCCGCCACCGGATGGTTACATTTCCATTTTGATATGCACAAGGTGTACTGCAAAACGTTCATATTTTCTTTCATCCTTTATTCAGTAGACTGACATTCTTCTTATGGATTTTACAAACCAACCAATAGAGCTGGTCAATAGAAAAGTTCTCTCTCATTGGCAGTTTTTACTGCAAAGTTTTTCATTTTCAGAAGCTTTTCCCAGCCTCTTGTTCATCTCCTTTTGTTCTAGACTCTTAATATTCTAGAGCAGTGATGGCTAACCTTTTTGTCGTCATGTGCTGAACGCACACACACATTTTTGTAACAGCGCGCATGTGTGCCCAAACCCATAATGCAATGTGTGGACACACCCTGCACACACCCCGCCTCCCTGTGCATGTGTGCGCGACACCCCTCTGCACTGCTTTTTGGGCCTAGCAAGCCTCCCTGAAGCCTCCTGGTAATAAAAAAAAAGAGGCACCGGGGGCGCCACACAACCCCATGGCCCATTTTGGGCCTAGCTGGCCTCCTTGAAGCCTTCTGGGACCAGAAATGGGCCATGAGGGGTGCACCTCCTTCTCACACTCCCCCCAACCCCCCACACTCTCAACATGTGTGTGACACACACCCCAGCCCCCCATTCATGCATGCACATCTCTCGCATGTGCCCCACCCTCATGCATGTGCAGCAGAGACCCAAAAATCAGCTTGCTGGTGGGAGGTGTGTGTGCATGCATGGTGGAGCTGAGCTGGGGCGATGGCTCGCATACCCTCAGAGAGGACTCCACATGCCACCTGTGGCATGTATTCCATAAATTCGCCATCATGGTTCTAGAGGGATGAAGTATGGTATACCATAAGTTTCACATAGATCCATCACACTATTCAATTTTGGGGAAGCAACGTTATGCAGAACATTAAAAGGCTTATGAGAGTAAAGAAATAAAGGCATAAAATAAGGAAGAGAAAACAAATTATAGCAACATCTATTTTATGCCAACATCATTCTCTATATCTATTCTTCACACCTTTGTGAATCATTATATCAATGAAGAGTCAACCAGGTAGAGTTGTATGGAAAGTTGAGTCATGGCAACTGGATTTCAATACAATACAATAAAATAGCAGAGTTGGAAGGGACCTTGGAGGTCTTCTAGTCCAACCCCCTGCCTAGGCAGGAAACCCTATACCATTTCAGACAAATGGCTATCCAACATCTTCTTAAAGACTTCCAGGGCTGGGGCATTCACAACTTCTGGAGGCAAGCTGTTCCACTGAAATTAATTGTTCTAACTGTCAGGAAATTTCTCCTCAGTTCTAAGTTGCTTCTCTCCTTGATTAGTTTCTACCCATTGCTTCTTGTTCTGCCCTCAGGTGCCTTGGAGAATAGTTTGACTCCCTCTTCTTTGTGGCAACCCCTGAGATATCGGAACACTGCTATCATGTTTCCCCTAGTCCTTCTTTTCATTGAACTAGACATACCCAATTCCTGCAACCGTTCCTCATATGTTTTGTCCTCCAGTCCCCTAATCATCTTGGTTGCTCTTCTCTGCACTCTTTCCAGAGTCTCCACGTCTTTTCTACATCGTGGCGACCAAAACTGTATGCAGTATTCCAAGTGTGGCCTTACCAAGGCATTATAAAGTGGTATTAACACTTCACATGATCTTGATTCTCTCCTTCTGTTTATGCAGCCTAGAACTGTGTTGGCCTTTTTGGCAGCTGTTGCACACTGCTGGCTCATATTTAAATGGTTGTCCACTAGGATTCCAAGATCCCTCTCACAGTTGCTACTATTGAGCAAGGTACCACCTATACTGTACCTGTGCATTTTGTTTTTCTTGCTTAAATGTAGAACCTTACTTTTTTCACAATTGAATTTCATTTTGTTAGATAGTGCCCAATGTTCAAGTTTGTCAAGATCCTTCTGTATCTTCTGGAGTGTTGACTATTCCTGCCAGCTTGGTGCCATCTGCAAATTTGATGAGTTCCCCATTTATTACCTCATCCAAATCATTGATGAAGATGTTGAAGAGTACTGGGCCTAAAACAGAGCCTTGGGGTACTCCACTGCATACTTCCCTCCATGTAGATGCATTTCCATTGAAGACTACATGTTGAGTATGGTTGGTCAGCCAATTGCGAATCCATCTGGTGGTGATGGATAGTAGGTTATGGATAGTAGATTATGTTCTAAAGTAGACCATAACCTACTATGGATAGTAGGTTATGGTCTACTTTATCAAATGCCTTGCTGAAGTCCAAGTAAATTATATCAACAGCATTCCTCTGGTTCACTAATTTTGTCACTTTGTCAAAGAATGCAATAAGATTAGTCTGGCATAATCTGTTTTTGACAAACCCATGTTGGCTTTTGGCTATTACTTTGTTTGCTTCTAGGTATTCACTTATTCGTTGCTTAATTATCTTTTCCAGAATCTTCCCTGGTATTGAGGTCAGGCTGATGGGTCTATAGTTTCCTGGATCTATTTTTTTCCCTTTTTTGAAGATGGGAACCACATCAGCTCTTTTCCAGTCTTCTGGTAGTTACCCAGTGTTCCAGGATTTCTTTTCTTTTCTTTTGGGGTTTGAAATGTTTCAGTGCTTATCCAAGTAGCTTCTTCAACCTGAGAAAGTTTGGTTAGAGGGATCCCCTAGATCAGAGGTATCCAACCTTGGCAACTTTAAGGCTTGTGAACTTCAGCTGGCTGAGGAACTCTGGGAGTTGAAGTCCACAAGTCTTAAAGTTGCCAAGGTTGGAGACTTCTGCCTTATATGTCCTTAAGGGTGATTTCATTTTCACCTAATCTGAATAGCGTCATTAAGTGAATAGGCAGAGAGTCATTCAGAGCAGTTGCTCTTAAATCCTTTCTACTAGGTGAGTTGTTAAGTGTGACATTTCTGGTAATCCTGTGAAGTGGTTGTGATCTTCTTGGGAACTGATGAAAGAGCAGCATAAAAAAAGAGGTTGTTGTCTGAGGCCTCCGTCTCTGTTGAGGGAAGGATTTTCCACTTAAGCTTAGATTCATTTTGTGAATCATTCCTCCTTTCACAATAGCCACACATCAGTTTACACAAGGCTTCTCTTTCTCAAGATTTCATCAATTCCATCCAACCACTTTCCCTTTCCCCTTGATTTTTTTCTTCCCTTCCTGAATGAAGTTATAAGACTGCCCAACCCAGACAATGTAACTCTAGCAGCTTATAAGAAAAAGAAACAATAAAGAAAAAGAATCATGTAATATTTAAACAAAATAGTCAATGTATAAAAGAATATGGTGAACAAGCACAATAGTGAAAGAACCAAAGGCGAACCTTCCTGCAATTCAAGTCAAATGATACCTAGGAGGAGAAACCAGAATTTTTCTAAAGGTGAGCAGAGTTGGAATTTGTAAACGGCTGCAAGTTGTCAGATTCAGCAGTGTATACATTCAATAAATATATAAAATATATTTGTTTTGCAGTTGAATCCTAATTAAATTTTCTGTCTATAGCCAAACCCCTTCAGTTTATTTCTTTCATGCTCATCATTCAGGTCACATTCAATCAATATCATGTCAGGTTTTTTTTGCTCCTCCTCTATAATGGTGCATGTGACTGACCTTGGGGACAGGGAGAAGAGACACAGCCAAGGGAGCAGTCAGAGAAAGGCAATTTAGCCTGCAGAGGGTAAGTAATGGTATGATGATAATAACATATATCTTCTAACATACCTATGTCCCTGGTATCCATAATTAAATGCATAGCTTCATTTCTCTGCGTCAACTCCATTCTCCAAGCTCAAACCACCTTCATTGCATCTTTCCCTGTTGCCTTACTTTATAAACACAAAATATTTAACTACCTTTGTTTATTTCATCCAGCATCTTCCCTATTACAATACAAGTTGCAATCTTCACATCAGATGTGTCTGTATATATTGAACTTCAGTCACCATCATGGCTTTGGTCAATCAACACTTTCAATCAAGACTTCACTAACACACACTCAGAACTTGCCAAAAGTTGAACATTTGTACCAAGCTCGGTGCACTAAAGCAGAAAATGACATTGATTGTCACCAAGCATAATGACAATCATATGTATGTTACGTTAGAAGCCCAAGCTCAAATTAGCCTGTCAGAATTTCAACATACCGTGATGCAAACCTGTCAAGTGACACAATTAGCTCAAGAGAATAAAGAAAAGGCTTGTCAAAGTCCTCCAGATTTTATTCTTGATCAGGTTGTGTCCTTCGCTAAGTGTCGTTATGAAATTTAAATGTGTTTCACACTTCTAATCAGATCAATGCTTATATTTGTTACCTCACTATCACTGCAGAACTTTGAATTTAATTTCAGGAACAGCAGAGTTTTGTATACAGAGGCCTCTATTCTGGATTCGCAAGAAGCTGTTTTGCTATGCATGAAATCTTATCAAAGGGTGAACCCTAGTGTTTACTGCCAAGGTAAACAGGGCAAAGAATATTATGTATTATATTATTTAAGATACAAGGAGGCTTAATGAATGGCTTTGCAAATAGATTATGCCCATGTAGGAAGTTAGCACCCACCCCTCTCCTAAGAAAATGAAATATTTTAGGAAATATTAAAAAAATATTAAAAGAGCAGAATATTTCCCCTAAAAGGGAGGCAGAAACTCACCCACTCCACACCACCTTTGTTAATGGGCCATTAACACCTGAGCCAGCTCATCTGCTACACCAAAGACATGGCCTCCAGGACATAATAGGACCCATCTAGCAACAGAAACTCACCACACGGCACTTGGGAAGATTACATCACCCAGCAAGGCTCAACCAAGCCTGGGACTCAGGACAGCCTACAGAATTGCCCCTGCATGGCCTCATGGGAGATTGACAACCAATCAGAATACAAGCTCCAATTCAAAAACCCAGAGAGGGCATAAAACCAGGGCAGTCTCAACATGTCTTCCCTTTCTCCCTCAGGACCGCAAACCGTGTTGTCCTGTCCATCATCAATAAACCTTCTTTCCAAGCAACTTCCATGAATCCAATGCCTTTTTCCACATTTGGAACTTAACCCAGAAGGATGTTTCTTTCAACAGCCATAAAAAAAGCCAAGATCCCAGCCATTAATGCATTGTAATAAAAACAGCTCTGAGAACGTGGCTCAAGAAGCCTGTTTTTTCTAGTTGTGAAAGAATGAAAAAAGAAATGTACCGCCTCTGTCTGATTTTTTCAAACGAATATGGGTTACCTTTGTATGTCCGCATATTTAGCATACAGCCAATCAAAATTTAGAAAAGCCAGAGTTGGGTGTTATCATGGGGTTGGGTTGGTTTTTTTTAAAGCAACTGAAATAAAACAAAGGACATGAAAGACTACAGAAACTCCTGAATTTTTTCTTAGTCAAGATAGTACCAAACAATAATACAGGTTTGCAAAGGGATGAATATCAACCCCGAAGGACTAATGGGATTTTCCCAAATGTTGATAAATGACAGAGGGTCAATATGTGGTTGATAAATGATGGAAGGTTGATTGGGATCAGTTCACCTTTGGACTCTCTGTGTTGCTTTGTTGGAAGAAATGTCCTTCTGGGTTCAGCTCCAAGTGGGGAAAAAGATACTGGAGAGCTGGAGGCTGCTTGGAAAGATGGTTTAATGGTGGACAGGATCACATGGCTTGAGTCCTGAACAGAAAAGGTGATCACATGCTTCAAATGTTGGGTGAAGAAGAAAGAGAGCGAAGAGCTAAAAGTTCCTGGCTTTATACTCTCTGTTCAGCCCCACCTCTCTGTTTCCTGTTCCTGTGTAAGAAATGCATGCTGATTGGTTGTCAGACTCCCATGGGGCCATGCAGGGGCAACTCTCTAGGCTGTATTTTGAGACTCAAGTTTGATTGAGTTTCCAGATGCCATGTGGTGAGTTTCTGTAAAAGGCTGATATTACCTTTATTATGTAAAGTAGACTAGCTCATGCTTTAACGGCTAATTGACAAAAGAGGGGTGGGCAGGAAGCTGCAGGGAGCTACTTTTCTTCAAAACATGTTTCTCCCTTTTCACATCCTGGGAAATATAATATTCTGCCTTTTCAATATTTCCTAGGATATTTCATTTTTCTAGGAAAGGGCTGGGTGCTAACTTCCTACAGTTTCATGCCAATCCCTAGTTCTGAAGATAAGTTGGGTAGTAGCTAGACAGTGTTATCTAGGATTGGAAGCAGAGGTGGTATTCAGCAGGCTCTGACCAGTTCTGGAGAACCGGTAGCGGAAAGTAGTTCAGAGAACCAGTAAATACCACCTCTGACTGGCCCCGCCCCCATCTATTCTCCGAGTCCCAGCTGATCAGGAGGAAATGGGGATTTTGCAGTAACCTTCCCCTGGAGTGGGAACGGAATGGAGATTTTACAGTATCCTTCCCCATCCATACCCACCAAGCCATGCCACGCCCACTAAGCCACGCCCACAGGACTGGTAGCAAAAAAATTGCACCACTGATTGGAAGGTCATCTGCCAGCAAGAGTAGCCTTGACCTGTCTCATAAACTTCTCAGCTTTTCCTTTTTGAAAGTCGCCAAATCCATCCACAGCTTTCTTGAACGTTTTTTCAATCCATTCACTCTTTCTTTATATATCTATTTTGTAAATCAATTCTCATTCATCTTTGTGGAATGTTCAACTATCTGATTATACTTTTTATTCCTACTGATCTATCATTTTTGTTTTCTCACCCATTCATCCTGACTCCTTTTCTTCTTATTTTATCACAAACACATAAGTTACCTATTCCCATTCAACTTATTTTTATGATTCTTTCTGATGTACTAATATTTCACATTATGTGCATTCCTCACAACAGACCTTATGTTGCCAACTTTTTTTTTATAACCATTTGGGGTCTTAAAATTTCTTCATCCGTTTCCCCATCTTTAGTACGATATATATTCTATCAAAGTATGCAAATTGTTGGGGGAGGGCATTAGGTGTGAAATACCAAAGGTTGAAGTCAATGATTTTACCTTAAACTTCTCAAAAGAGACGTAATTGACCCCATCTAGTGTGAGGCACCCACCAGGGGAGACATGATAGCAGTGTTCCGATATCTCAGAGGGTGCCACAGAGAAGAGGGAGCCAAACTATTCCCCAAGGCACCTGGGGGCAGGACAAGAAGCAATGGGTGGAAACTAATCAAGGAGAGAAGCAACTTGGAACTAAGGAGAAATTTCCTGACAGTTAGAACAATTAACCTCTGGAACAGCTTGCCTCCAGAAGTTGTGAATGCCCCAACCCTGGAAGTCTTTAAAAAGATGTTAGATAGCCATTTGTCTGAAATGGTATAAGGTTCCTGCCCACTCAGGGGGTTGGACTAGAAGACCTACAAGGTCCCTTCCAACTCTGCTATTGTATTGTATTGTATTGTATTGTATTGTATTGTATTGTATTGTATTGTATTGTATTGTATTGTATTGTATTGTATTGTATTGTATTGTATTGTATTGTATTGTATTGTAAGATGGGGTAAAAATGAGTTGGAGATTTTCTCCAGGCAATGGCAAAAGAGAAGAGTTGTACCTTGGCAATGGTGTCCACAGCATTCCTGTGTCCCAAGGTCCCGTGATCTCCTGTTGCGACCTTCTGACAAGCAAAGTCAATGGGGAATCCAGATTCATTTAACAACCGTGTGACTGACTTAACAAATGCAATGATTCGCTTAACAAAAAAAGTGGCCAAAAAAAGTCGTAAAATGGGACAAACTCGCAACAAATGTCTCATTTAGCAACATAAATTTTGGGCTCAATTGTGGTCATAACTCGAGAACTACCTGTATATGGAGAAACTTCCTCTTTTTGCAACTATAACCACACCTAAAAGCATTTCAGTACTCTTTTACAATATACAAAATGATGATTGTACTGAATGTAATACTCTACTACTGGAGTAGCATGCTTGTTGAGAATTTTACTGATTTCTATTAATACTTGCAATATAGAAGCAGCCCTTGACTTATGACCACAATCAGAATTTCTGCTGCAGTTAAACTACTGTAATGCTCTCTACATGGGGCTCCCCTTGAAGAGCACCCAGAGGCTCCAACTAGTCTAGAATGTGGCCACACGGGTAATTATGGGGGCAACGCAACGCTCCCATGTAACACCCCTCCTGCGCGAGATACACTGGCTTCCAGTGATCTTCCGGGTGCGATTCAAGGTGTTGGTTACTATCTTTAAAGCGCTCCATGGCTTAGGACCTGGGTACCTACGAGATCGCCTTCTGCCACCGAGAGCCTCCCACTGACCAGTATGCTCCCATAGAGAGGGTCTCCTCATGTTGCCGTCAGCTAAACAATCAGAGCCGTCTTTACACCATTTTGGGCCCCTGGGCATAGAAATAGTGTTGGGCCCCTGGGCAAAGAAAGAGTGCTGCCCTCCCGCAGGAATAAAAAATAAATGGTTGATAATATTAAAAATAATGTATTATTTATTTTATTGTCACTATACTAATTTCAACAAAATTGTTGTTAAAACATGCTGTACAGCTGCAACTATAATCAACATTAAACATGAAAAACAGAGAAAAGAGATTTTATTTACATGTTTTATAGTATTACACATGATATTTACAAAAACAAAAAAATTTACACACAAAAACAGATATTTACATATGTTTTTTAAATAATAAGCACCATAACATATTACATCTATTACACAAGGTCAAACAAAAGGTATTAAAATTCGTAATGGGAAAAAAAATACTTAGATTAGAAAAATTTCAGTACGGTACTTTATTATAACAAGCGTTTGCGACATTTCTTTTCAGAAAATTGTTTTATTATCGGCTTGTTTTATTATCGGGCCCGTTCGCATATAAACACAAAATTATGAGATTTTTATAAAATAATACTAAATTTTATACGGGTTTTCCGAAACCCTACAACATATTCGCATGGGGCCCCTATGATCGTGGGCCCCCGGGCAAATGCCCAACGGGCCTATGCGTTAAGACGGCATTGTAAACAATATCGACTGGTGACACCCAGGGGGAGAGCCTTCTCCGTGGGAGCACCTGTCCTCTGGAACGAATTGCCCCCAGAGTTACGAATTATCCCTGACCTACGCACCTTCTGCCGTGCTCTCAAAACCTTTCTTTTTCAACAAGCCGGGCAGGCGTAAATACGAATTTTATTAATCTTAATTGGGTTTGTTTGGTTTTGAACTTTTATTACGGGCCAAATTATTTAATATGTTTTAAAATCGTTTTAACTTTTTTATATCTGTGTTTTATTTTGGCTGTATACCGCCCTGAGTCCTTCGGGAGTAGGGCGGTATAAAAAAAATTAAATACATACATAAATAAATAAATATGTCCCGCTTTATTTATTTTCAATTTTTTTTTGTCACAGTTGTTAAGCGAATCACTGAAGCTAGTAAGCAAATCACATCGTCGTGAAGCCAATCCAGCTTCTCCCATTGACATTGCTTGCCGGAAATCAACCAGGAGCGTTGTACTGTATATGGTGAGCCAATGATCCTGGGAGAGGGCAAAGGTCATAAATAAATGTTGATTGCCAAGTGCCTGAATTTTGATCACACAACTGCAGGGGTGTTGCAACGGTCATAAGGGTGAGGAGTGGTCACAAGTCACTTTTTCCAGTGCCATTGTAACTCTGAATGGGCTGCTAAAGAAATGATTGTAAGTCAAGGATCCCTGGTAAAAAAATCATTGTTGGTTAGCCACCAGTTGAGCTACTGAAACCGAGTATCCTCCTCCGTTTCTCGAAATTATATCCCAGTTGCAGAAAAATAAAACCATTAACAGTGTCAAACATGAAGTGCTGGAGAATCAAATAAGTGCATTTGGCTTCACTTCATTTCTACCAAACTTTGCACTGTATGGTCTGAATAGAATAGAATAGAATAGAATAGAATAGAATAGAATAGAATAGAATTCTTTATTGGCCAAGTATGATTGGACACACAAGGAATTTGTCTTTGGTGCAGATGCCCTCAGTCTACATAAAAGAAAAGATACATTCATCACGAATCATAAGATACAACACTTAATGATAGTCATAGGGTACAAATAAGCAATCAAATCATACTAGGAAACAATCTATATAAATCATAAGGATACAAGCAACAAATTTACAGTCATATAGTCATAAGTGGGAGGTGATGGGTGATAGGAACGATGAGAAAATGAATAGTAGTAGTAATGCAGACTTTGTAAATAGTAAACACTTGGTCATTGATGTGGGGATTAGTTGTTTAGCAGAGTGATGGCATTCAGGGGAAAACTGTTCTAGTGTCTGGTTGTTCTGGTGTGCAGTGCTTTATAGCCTTATTCTGAGGGTAGAAGAGATAATTTATGTCCAGGATGTGAGGGGTCTGTAGATATTTTCACAGCCCTCTTTTTGATTTGTGCAATATACAGTACAGAATAAACATAAGAAAGGAAATTCATCACATTTTTTTTTCATTGAGGACGTTTTACTTGAAAGTATGTCTGATGAAAGCTGATATAAAGGAACAAATTTTTCAATTATTATTTGGGGTTTTTGTTTAGGAGAATGAAATTGCATCGGCATTTCTTTGACTCAAAAGATAGCCTCTTGATAGGAATCCTTCTCTCGGACGAGGCTCTTGTCCGAGAGAATTTGCTATTTTGCTAGCTCACATTTTCCCAAGTTAGTGCTCTCTGTGTATTCCTACAATTCTTAATTATTTGGCTAATTAGGAATCGTCTCTGGGAGCTGGGCCTTTGGGTCTGGAGGACAGTGGAGCCAAATTGAAATGATCAGATGGAATACTTGTAATTCAAGGCAGTAAAATTAATCAGCTAAGATTAGTTCATTATGATTTCTCAGTAGGCTCCTGTTTATTGGACCTTTACCTTCAGTGAACAAAAATATGATGAAGGAAAGCAAAATCCATTGATATAGAATATAGTGAGAAGAAAGTGGGGGCAGTCAAATGAATTTTATACAGGTAGTCCTTGACTTACAACAGCTCACTTACTGACAGTTCAAAGTTACAACTTCACTGAAAAAAGGGACATGACCATTTTTCACAGTTACAACTAGGGATGGGTTCCAGCAATCACTACTGCCAGTTCACTCATGGGCGTGCCATGCACATCTGTGCACTTGGGGTGCGCTGCATGTGCATGCATAGTGCAATAAGAATTGCTCTGCGCATGCACAGAAGCAAAAAACAAGATGGTGTTGGAGAACCGGTTTGGGGGTGTAGCGGGCCTGAGTCGCTGCTGGTTCCAGCGACCCAGGCTGCCAAACTACTACCGGTTCGACCGAACCGATCTGAACCGGTAGAAACCCACAACAGGTTGCAACCATTATAGCATCCCCATGGTCTTGGGATCAAAATTCAGATGCTTGCCAGCTGATTAATATTTATGATAGTTGTGGTGTCCAGGGATCATGTGATCAACTTTTGCTAGTTTCTGACAAGCAAAGGCAATGGAGAAGGCAGATTCACTTAACAACTATGTCACTGATTTAACAAATGCAGTGATTCACTTAACAACTGTGGCAAAAGAGTTCATAAAATGGAGCAAAACTCACTTAACAAATGTCTCCCTTAGCAACAGAAATTTTGGAATCAATTGTGGTCATAAGTCAAGGACTACCTGTACTCCAAGGCAAACCTGGGCACCATCTGCCTTCAGATGGTGCCTATCCTCCCTGTGACATCAGTGGCGTTCGAGCTGGGAGGGGTGGGTTGTAAGTAGCATTGAGGGTGGGGTGGTGGCACCCAAGGCAATGGTGGGATCCTGCCAGTTTAACAACCAGTTCGGTGAACATGCCTGCACACGCCTGATGTGCGCTCCACGCTCATGCACAATTTTAAGAATACTTACCTTCCGCGTTACTGCTCAGTAGTAACACAGCTGAGGTGCGGCAATCCACTGTGCCGCGTGAATCAGTTGATAAGATATAGGTCAGTATAGTGCAGGGGTGGGCGGGCGGGCCCACCTGTTTGTCGGAGCAAATCGGTTCGCTCCCAGCTGATCATCAGACCTACCAGTTCGCCCGAACCGCTTCCCAGCCCTGACCCAGGGGTGGGGCCACATCAGCATCAGGATGGGATGGCATGACCTTTTGCATCAGACCCAGTTTTTCATATGGCCTCTTGGGAAAATTAATTGCCCATCACTGTTTTAGGGCCTCTCAATGTCTCCGCTGAACCCTAGATCTTCTAGATAGCAATAGCAATTAGACTTATGTACTGCTTCGTGGTGCTTTTACAGCACTCTCTAAGCAGTTTACAGAATCAGCATATTGTCCCCAACAATCTGAGTCCTCATTTTACCCATCTCAGAAGAATGGAAGGCTGAGTCAATCTTGAGCCTGGTGAGATTTGAACTGCCAAATTGCAGGCAGCCGACAGTCAGAAGAAGTAGCCTGCAGTACTGCACTCTAACCACTGTACTACCATGGCTCTACATGGTCTATGATTGCTTGTAATTAATCTATTATTTACTTTGCATTTGAATCTGAGATTTTTCCATTCCTTAGCAGATGTTGGAGTCCCACCTCAAAGTTCTTTGTTAGATCAGACAAAGGATTCCGACTCAGGCATGGTCAAAACAACAGGAATGTTTATTCACACTCTTACAACAGCACAAGAATTCAACTGACAAGGTTTCTTCTCTGGCAACCTCTTATATAGAGTTACCAGGCAGGAAACTCCTAGCAAGCAATTGCAACATGTAACTCCTTTCCAGACAGATTCCAGACAGCTCGTCTCAGTCAATTAACACAGCTGCCTGATCTGTTCCGGAATGCGGTGACTCAAAAGTTACCAGACTTGCTGTCTGGGCTGAGGACTCAACATTCTTCACCCTCAGCCCCATATACAGACATATTATTTTTTTCCACAAAGAAAGTACTGTAGGTTGTGAATTCCTTCCTCCCACAAAGCAACTCAAGAGACGTAAATGCTTATATAAAAGTGTGGCAGGTCTATACTCCCTGTTCTGAATGCCTTGCAATGCAATAAAACTCTGCTGATTACATTTCTGGTTGAACAAAATCAGACTTTGATCCATTGTCAGATATTTTTTTGGGGGACGGTGTAGCCCAGATTAATAGCATATGTGGGTTGATAACTGCAAAGAAAGAAGACATCCTTAAAAACCAAACTATGACATATCTTCTATTCTAATTACGTTTGAAATGGGATGAGAAAATACTTTTACATAAAAATTCAAAAATTCAAATTAACTGTACATATCTACCCCAGACCACCCCAACGATGCCGTAGCGGTGATGTGCCAGTGCCTGGAAGCCGTGCGGATCTGGATGGGAAGTAACGGACTTAGGCTCAACCCGACCAAGACCGAGTGGCTGTGGTTTCCGGCTGCCCGATTCAACCAGCTTTCTCCAACGCTGGCCATAGGGGGCGAACATCTTGCCCCTGTGGATGGGGCGCGCAATTTGGGTGTCCTCCTGGATACCCGGCTGTCTATGGAAGAGCAAGTGACAGCCGTGGCCAGGAGGGCGTTTTACCAGGTTCGCCTGGTTCGCCAATTGCGCCCCCTATTGGATCGGGACGCCCTTCGCACAGTCACCCATGCCCTCGTGACATCCCGACTGGACTATTGCAACTCTCTCTACATGGGGCTCCCCTTGAGGTGCACCCGGAGGCTTCAGTTAGTTCAGAATGCGGCCGCGCGAGCAATTATGGGCACCTCCAGGTTTGCCCATGTAACACCGCTCCTGCGCGAGCTGCACTGGCTACCTGTCGTCTTCCGGGTGCGCTTCAAGGTGTTAGTTATCATCTTCAAAGCGCTCCATGGCTCGGGACCTAGCTATCTGCGAGATCGGATCCTGCCCCACACATCCTCACGACCGATTCGCTCCCACAGAGAGGGGCTTCTCCGGGTGCCGTCAACTAGACTTTGTCAGCGGGCGACGCCCAGGGGAAGGGCGCTCTCTGTGGCGGGCCCGGCCCTCTGGAACGACCTTCCCCCTGATATTAGAACGACCACCGACCTCCGCTCCTTCCGGGTAAAATTGAAGACCCATCTCTTTCGACTGGCCGGCCTTGAATAGTTCTCTCTGTCTTTTAATTACAAATTTTAATGGGTTTTAATTATATATTTTTAGCATAGGTAGATTTATTTAATTTTATTTTAAGTAATGTTTGTATTTTGTATATTGTTTTTAATTATGCCTGTGCACCGCCCCGGGTCCCTGTGGGGAGAGGGTGCGGTTAATAAATCTTAATTTGAATTTGACTTTTACATAAAACATCAAAACATAGAGACATCTGGTAAAGCCCCTTGTGAACTAATCCATTTTAGGAAGTAGGAACAGATTCTATCATTGAATATTGCATGTGTAACAATAAAATTTCAATGGGAACTGAAAACACAAGGAAAATAGCACATTGAGATGTAGATTTTGCTCACTGTTCTGTATGATGAGCCACCTTTTCATATAGAGTACGCTGAAATATGCAAACTAAAATGGCAGAATTGTAAATTGATATCTATCTTGTTGAGATACTCTTCACAAACTTTCTTCTCTCCTCTTTCTCTTCATTTGTTTCTTTTCCTTGCTTTTCATATTTTATCATGACTTAGCTCACACTGCCATCTAGGGGAAAAAATTCCCCATCTAAAAACAGCATAGCTGTTGTAACATATGAATGAATGGGATGGAATGCATTTGAAATGCATTTGTTACACATGGTGGATCACAGACTCTAGAAGAGGAGTTTCAAAATTGACAAGATACCTATTGAAACAAGGGAAGGTGCCAAATATTTTATGAAAGAAGACTCCTGGAGGAATTTTGCCATTGTTTTGGGTTTTGGTCTTTTCTTATGTAAATGGAATGGCTGTGCACATCTTTCAAAAATAGTGCTCTTCAACATTTAGAAACATATAGAATAGAATAGAATATTCTTTATTTGGTCAAGTATGATGACACACACAAGGAATTTATCTCCAGTGCATAAGCTCTCTGTGTATACACAAACAATAAGTGATAAATCATGACCATAATCATAAACTACAATCACCATTAATCATAAGATACAATCAACAAATAATAGTCAATAATAGAAACTAACAGACGAAAGTAATAGGAAAGATGAGGAGGATGATATGAAATACTTTGCTTTGAATAATTAAAGCAGCCACATCTTTTTCTAAAGCTATGCAGCAATTTCCAGATGCCTCTATATTAAGGTGACTAGATTTTTAAATTGGAAAAGTGGGACACCATTGAGTGGGGGGGGAGGCTACCTGCAGTTCCGCTCACTCCGCCTCCCACTCAGCTCTCTCGGCCTCAAAGTGGCCCCACTTGTGCTGCAGGAAATGCAGGATGCCGGGGATGCTGTACTGAGCCTGCGCTGCAGAGGCCGGAGCCGGCCCTGTCAAAGCGCTGCCAGCGGCCGCCGCCGCTGCTGCTGTCGCAGCCGCCGCTTCTCCGGACTCCAAGCCTGGCCTGGCCAGCCTGCTCATCCATGGCTGGAGCTGTCATCGCGGGCAGGAGGGACCCCTGGCAGCTACCGGGCCTCACTGGAGTCAATTCCAAAAGCGCGTTCAGTGCTTGGAGGACCTGAGGCATCTTGGGAAATGCAGTTCCCTATCAGAAAGAATGGAGTAGCTGCGAATTTCTAACAACAACAACAACAACAAAAGAAGATAATAATTTGGTGCTTCGCAGGTTACAAAAATCTCAAGTTTGTTTTGCAGACAGTTTTTTTTTTAAGTTAGATAAAGAAATTATGCTATGAAAGTGACTAGAGTTTAATATAATAATATAAAACTCATATCCTGGCGAAATAGCCACATGGCCGCATTCTTTCTAAAAATCGGGACTTTTTTAAAACGCCGCGGGACGTGGGACAAATTGTTAGAAATCGGGACTGTCCCGCCAAAAGTGGGACGTCTGGTCACCTTACTCTATATACATGTTCATGCACAATTACTTCACTTCATTGGGAAAAAAATCTTAAACATTGGAGAGAGGCAGTCTTTTTATTAAAAAAAAAATACTTTATTAGACCAGTATGGCATTTGTCAGCTGACTGTTGTTGTTTTTGTTGTTGTAGCTATCTGTCTTGCATGGTATGATTCAGAGGTGGGTTGCTCCCAGTTCGGCCCGGGTCAGATGAACTGATAGTAGAGGCAGTGGGTGGATCAGCTCACCTATCCGAACACTTCTGCACATGTGGAATACTAAGTTCTGGAACAAATGGAATCTGATTTACACTCAGGCTTTAAGGACACTGTAGCAATGAACAGATCTATGGAATTCTGATCCAATTGCAAAGAACAATAACCTGAAAATGGATTGCTGCAAGAATCTATGTTGACCCTCTGTCTTTCAGCTATTAGCAGTGCTCAAACAGGATTACGCTACCAAAAAATGTATTGCTTCAATACATTTTGAAATCCATATAGAATCTCCTCTCTTCGGTTAGGGAACAATCAACTGAGAAAGAAGAACAGCACAAGTAGGTGGCAATCAAAGTTATAAATAAATAATAAATAAAAACTTTATTGCGGTCATAGACCAAAAGACGCAATCAAAGTTCACAAAACGGTCTGATGGAAAACTAATCACAGATGTTTTCTGTGGACAAGATGATTCAGGGAGATGTACTTTGAAGTCTGAGACCAACTGGGGAAAAAAAGGTGATCTTAAAAGAATGGAACATCTGTCTTTGTCCTGTTAGTCTGAAAAAACAGTCAAAGCTATGAAATATACCTTTCTCTACACAGCCCTTATCTAACCATGGGCAATATGACATATATGAAATAAAAATTTAATTTTACAATTGTGATCACTGTTTGGTAGGGTTTGTCAGAAAACTCTGTTGTATCAAACATCTTGCTACAGGCAAAATATTTTAACAGGAGTGATAAAACAAGTATGAACCAAATCCAAACTGTACCATATACTATATATTTGAAAACTGTTATCAGCTTCTATTGCCACGTATTGCCAGCAACCATTCTTTGTTAACTGATAGTAATTTTACACGTTACTTTAATACAGCGTTTCTCAAATAGTGGGGCGCGCCCCCCTGGGGGGGCGCGAGGCTCTGTAAAGGGGGCGCGTTTGACCTCTGCAAATCGGCTCTGCCAATTCCCTTTCTCCCTCCTCCTCCCTCCCTCCACAGCCGGCATGCTGGCCACTCGTCGTCTTCCAGGGACTGCCGTTCCTCACACACACACGCACGCACGCACGCACACACACACACACACACACACGGAAGCTTCTCAGCTCCTGGAAGGAGCGGAGCGAGCGAACGAGCGATCAAGCACGGGTGGCCGGGGCAGGCTAAGGCGGGTGAGCCGGGCTGAGGAGACTCCGCGGGGAGTGGGGGTGGGGCGGGGACGACGACACACAGACAGAGAGAGGCACAGACACAGAGAGAGACAGGGAGGGAGGGAGGAATCAGAGAGTGACAGACACACACAGAGAGACAGAGAGAGACAGGGAGAGAAAGAGAGAGACACGGGAAGTGCGTGAATGCAAGACACACACACACACACACACAGTGATAGATGGGCAGACGAAGGAGAGACAGACAGAGATAGAGAGAAAGAAAAAGAAAGAAAGAAAAAAGTGGGAGAGAGAAAGAAAGAAAGACAGACAGAGAGAGAAAGAGAGAGACAGAAAGGAAAGAGAAAAAAGAGAGAGAAAGAAAAAAGAGAAAAAGAGAGAGAGAGAAAGAGAAAGAAATTTCTTTCTTTTTTATTCTCTTATACTTAATAAGGATACAGTGTTATGCAGAGGTGTACTTATAACAATTTTATAGACAAATGATACTATTTACAGTCACGCGGGGGGGGGGGGCGCGAAATGTTTTCTTCTTCCTAGGGGGGGCCTGACAGAAAATAATTGAGAAACACTGCTTTAATAGTACCCTGTTTCCCTGAAAAGAAGAGCTCCCCGGATAATAAGCTCAATTGGGCTTTTGAGTGCATGCACTAAAGTAAACCCTCCCAAAAAATTAGCCCTCCCAAAAAATATTACAACAGAGCAGCAGTCATGAAGTGACCACACTCGCTGCCTCCTGCACCTCAAAAATAATAAGACTTCCCCAAAAATAAGGCCAAGAGTTTATTTTGGGGGTCAAAAGAAAATAAAACCCTGTCTTATTTTCATGGAAACTTGATAATTCTTACATTGTTTCATTTTGGACTTTATTAAGAAGGGGAAGAATCCTCATACTTGAGGGCAACAATTTGCATGCAACATGGGTGGCATTTTTTTTTGAGTCAGGAGAATCCCAAAAAATATAAACACTTCATGGACCATTACCTCCGTAGAATTTCGATGAGTACTTGGGAACGAATAAGAAATGAATTTTATTTGATGACCCCGAGGTGGCTATCTCCTCTAGAGGCGATGATGTATCCGACTCTTTATAATAGAACTAAACCCCTAACCTACCAGGAACTATTGGATTCTTCAGGGAGATTGAAATCCCGAAGCGAGTTGACAGCCTTAGGTTGTGACCTAGATTGGTGGACCTACAATCTGCTTCAATCTAGAGTAGATAAGGATAGAAATAAGAGGGGAATCTAAAATTCTCCGCAAGAACTAGATAAGATTTTTATAGGGAATGATGAGAAGCTCTTAGCCAAATTTTATCAATTTCTATTGGAGCATTGGATTGGAGAGGAAGTGATTAAGGACTCAATGATTGCCTGGGGGAGAAATTTGGGACACTCGATTGAGCTCGAGAAATGGGAAGAAATCTGGAAATAAACTCTAAAATTAACAATGTCAGTCTCATATAAGGAAAACACATACAAAATGTTATATAGGTAGCACCTTCCTCCGGCCAGATTATCGAAGATGTTCCCAGAGGCCTCCCCGATTTGCTGGAAATGTAAGGTAGCTCTGGGAACTTATTTCCATACTTGGTGGACTTGTCCTCGAGCAGGAATATATTGGACTAGAATACAAAATTGGGTTGTTGAAATTACAGGATGTAGGATTAAGTTGATTCCGGAAACGTTCTTATTAGGCATGAAGCCAGATAACTTAAACAAAACTAATTGGTACTTAATTCTCCACATCATCATTGCAGCTAGAATTTCTTTTGCCCCAAAATGGAAAACCAGAGACATTCCATCAGAGACAATGTAAATCGCTAAGATTATGGACTGTGCGGAAGCAGACAAGGTTACCAGCCTATTGAGAGACAAACAAGAATCGGTATTCTACACGTGCTGGGATCGCTGGTACGCTTGGCTACAAAGGAACTCAAGGAAGCGGAATTAGCAACGCTATCTTAGAATCTCTATATGCTTTGATAACACCTCTTTACTTTGTTCTGTTTTCTTTCACTTTTTTGCTTTTTTTATTGGAGATATGCACTATATAAATAAGTGGTAAACTCTAGTTATATTGTATTACTCTCTGCAATCACTTTGTATCATTTAATGCTCCATTTTGTATACTTTTGCTTTTTAATGATTCAATAAAATTTATTAATAATAATAATAATAATAATAATAATAATAATAATAATAATAATAATAATAATAATAATAATAATAATAATAATAATAATAATAATAATAATAATAATAATAATAATAATAATAATACCTCCCCAAAAATAAGGCCAAGAGTTTATTTTGGGGGCCAAAAGAAAATAAGACCCTGTCTTATTTTCATGGAAACATGGTAATTCTTACATTGTTTTATTTTCACATTTTATTCATGAAACAAGCATGCATCAAATTAGATTTATGGTTTCTTTATTTATGGAAAAGAAAATAGGCATAATTTGGGTTTTGCTTTGTTTTTTTTTACTCTAGAGTAGGGGTGTCCAAACTTGGGAACTTAAAGAATTGTGGATTTCAACTCCCAGAATTCCCCAGGCTGGTTGGGGAATTCTGGGAGTTGAAGTCCACAAGTCTTAAAGTTCCCAAGTTTGGACACTAGCTCAGGCAGTCCACTAGCTCAGTGGCCCCCAACCTTTTGGCACTGTAGAGCAAGATTTTTCTGCAGACTGAAGGAAGCCATGGTTTTGCATGCTGCCTGCATCCCATGAATGGTACTTGGTTTGTTTCCATGGACCAGTTTCTGGCATGCCACAGACCGGTTCCAGTCCATGGACTGGGGGTTGGGGATTCTTGCGCTAGTATTCCCACGAATCCACCTTTGCCACAATACAGCAGGGTGGATAAAACATTAGAATGTTTTACTAACTCTGCCTCTTGCTCTAATTCATTTCCTAGGGTGGAATGTCATCTGCCATCCTGCCCTTAACATAGACCATGTAACAAATAGGGCTTCTGTAAACTGTGCTGCCCTTCTGAAGAAAGGGATATGAAACTGGGGAAAATAAAATTTCCATAATTCAACTTCTGAGCCTTGCAGCATACAGCTCTGTAGCTAAACGTTTCAGCATCTCTTTCCTCCGTTGAGAGAAAAACCAATTACGAAAGAGATATACAACATCACACACACGCACACACACGCACACACACACACACACCACAGGATAAACTCAATATATATACACATACACATCCCTATATATATGAATCTTCATTCATGCCAAACACATAGCATTTCAGGCATTTTATGAGCTGGTCCTGGCTTGCTATAATCAATGAGATAGATTTTCAGCTCTTACGTTAATATGAAGAATTTAAAAATAGGAAAACAGTCTGAAGTTACACAGAATGTATCACTAGAAGGAAGAATGAGGGTCAATAAGGCTACAAAGACAGACAGACAGACAAAATAAATTAAACTTTAACACAAGGTCTAAGCAGAGAAGTTACCTATTCCTTGGAAATAGTCGGAATCCTGAAGCAGAATCCTCTGCTCCTTTGATCCTGGATCTCCCACAGCCTTGGGAGACAATTCCAACTATTTTTAAGGTTGTTGGAGAGATAGTACACAATAACATATTGTTTCATTCTGAGTTCTGCACTGGTCTTTAAAGAGTTTGAATCTATGATAAACAAGGGTCAGCCAAACCAAGGTTGTGCTTGATTCCTGTGCATGTGCTTCTTCCACAGATTGAATGGCAAGTAGAAATATTGGTAAGTATAAGTGCTTATAGTCAAGGTACCACCTTGCCAGTGCACCCATAAGAGCAGATAAATGTTGGTTAGTCCAGAGCACTGGTAGGGAGTAATTTTAATGTGTTTTCAACCATGAAATGAAGGGTTCAGATAGTCATAGTACAGTCTGAGTTCTTCCTTGCAATATCTCATGTTTATCCTACTGGCACCTATTCTGCTGTTGTTGCGTCAGAGCCTCTAAGTAATCAAGAAATTCCTTGTGATTGTATTTCATTCTGTAGAATTATGTGATTGATTAATTAATTAATCTGCGGGATCGCATTCTGCCCCATACATCCCTGCGGCTGATTCGCTCCCACAGAGAGGGACTTCTCCGGGTGCTGTCCACTAGGTTATGCCAGCGGGCGACGCCCAGAGGAAGGGCCTTCTCTGTGGCGGGCCCGACCCTCTGGAACGACCTTCCCCCCGAAATCAGAACAACCACGGACCTCCGCTCCTTCCGTCAAAAATTAAAAACACACTTCTTCTGCTTGGCCGGCCTAGGGTAATTAAACTGTTTTTAGGGGGTTTTAGGGCTTAGTTTTAGTTTTTATATGGGATTTTAGTGCAGGGTTAGTTTAATTCGTTTTAACATTGTACTTTGTCTGTGGTTTTTATTAGTATTTTTAATTCCCTGTGCCCCGCCTCGAGTCCCTTCGGGGAGAGAGAGCGGGTTATAAATTAAAAATTATTATTATTATTATTATTATTATTATTATTATTATTATTATTATTATTATTATTATTATTATTATTATTAATTGATTCATCCTCGCTTGCAGCCGCCAAACAGAGTTTTGCAGAGGGAATCAGTAAGTCCCTTCCCCTGAATAAACTGAATTACATTCCATTTATATAAAATGTTTTTTGCATCAAAGTTATAAAGTAGAAATGCTTTTAGTCTATACAACAACAGAACAGAAATGATACTAGAAATCAAAACATTTCATGAGTAAACATATGGAAATAATCACCAGCCGAGAACTGATTGCTAAGGAAGCAGCTAATCTGAAATAAACTGTAGATTGCTTGTTTCGTATCTCTTTTCTCAATGATTTCTTGGAAGACCTGTCATTTCCAGTACTTCTCACTAATTCCCCACCCACCCACTATTCATGGAAAATCTATCAGTACTGTTCAAATCATAGCCAATTTAGCATATCGGAGTTATAGTCTGCATATTCAGTACCATGAGCCATAACTAGACTGTAACACTGAAAATTAATCTCTATATTTTTATTGTCCATATATCAAAGAGTTGTCACTGAGAAAACTTCAACCTTATTGAAAGGACAGCCCTACAAGCAAAACAAAATTGCCCAGAAACAAAAAGATAATATTAACAATGCAAGAGATCAAATTTAGTAATAGTTATGAGCTTTCCCGTATTTCATGCCGTTGTTTTTTTATTAGGGTTACATGTACAGGAGTGGGTGGCTGGTGGTTCACAGGGGTTTGGGAGAACCTCTAGCTAAGATTCTGTGCAAATCCCCAAATCCCACTTCTGGCTGGCTCCGCCCACCCCACCCCTCCCAGGAGTCCCCACGCGGCCCGTTTTGGATGCAGGTAAGTGCAGGACGTGCATGGAGACTCGGGGAGGGTGAAAAAACAGGCCTATTGGAAGTTCAGGAAGGCCAGAACCAGGACCATTTCCAGCCTCCAGAGGGCCTCTGGGGAGGTTGTTTTTGCCCTCCTAGAGGCTTGAGGAAAGCCTCCGGAGCCTGGGGATGGCAAACACACGCGCACACACACACACACAGACACCACCGCCGCCATGGTGCAGAAGGCTGACTAGACCACACCTGCTGTCCCCAGCAACCGGGCGAAGAACCCATTGCTAAAAATTTTGGAAGCCCACCACTGTATATGTGGACACAAATAACTTGATGCTGCTGCAATCTTTGGAGTTACTAACTCAAATTAAATTGAAACAAATGGTTCTGAAGGACAGAAGCTGCTTTTGAAGCAAACCAACAGTGGGGAATTTCCTTTAGTAAGAGGGACATTTTTAAAAAGAAGAATAGGGCCTCTATGGCTGGTGCTATCAGAACCTAATTGAAATAAGCAGAGCCCAATTTTTCATCTTTTGGTGAAGGGTAGATTTAATGGGCTTTTACCCCTCCATGGGGAAAGCAGGCTGATTGGGATAGAATTGAAGGGTCTTTGGGGAACAGACTGAAACCCTTAACCTCCTCAAATCACTGCATTTTTGGCCATGCTCATTCTGAAAGAGTGGAGGGCCTCTAAGGATTGCAAAAGTAAGATGGAACATATATGGCTATACGCCCTACCAGTGAACAAAGAAACTTTGTTTTTCTGACAATAGAAGGATTATTGCCCAATATTGCCACTAGCATTATTAATACAATGGTTCTCTGCACCTGTTGGAAATTTAAGTGAATAGTATGTAATTTTATGCTAATTCCAATTATATATTCTATATACATTTCCATAAATCAAGATTGCTCATAATAAATCCAATGAACACTAACCCACACAAAAGCAGTTGAATAGATAATTAGAAACATCTACTGCAAGAATATGTACCACATTATGAGACGTCAATTACACAGTCAACAGACAGGTGAAAAGCATTAAGGACAGACAAGGAGGAGGAGGAGGAGGAATTTTTAGCATTGACTACCGCATTTTCTTTCTTATTGCCTCCTTTGAAAAATGTTGAAAAGTTTCAGTAAAGTTCATAGTTTTGGTCTGTAAGTCATTTTACTTCTTAAAGAGAAATATTTACACGTTTCTAATATTTATAATGACGAACATACATGAGCAATCATTAAACCAAATAGGATGGTAGAATCACAGTCAGAACCATAACTAGCAATCACTCTAATTCTAGGGTAGAATGCAACAAAAATTCTACAGCAGCCTTCTTCATTTAGTGCCCTCTTGGTAGGTAGAGATCTCAAATTTCAATCAGCTGGCCATCTTCCTACTTGCTCTTTGTTTTATGTGAATAGCATGGTTTAATGTACTTCTTACACCATTCATTTTTCCATAGGAGCATTTGTGTCTTACAGATTAAATCAAATACGTAACGATGCCTGAGAAGATAATTCAAGTGTGTCTTCAACAGTATCTTCTTCAAGAGGTTGCAAGAAGTCCTTCACTAACTCCCACAAATGCCTACAAAGAAGAGCAATACAGTAAGGGGAAGGCATACTTATAACTAATGTTTATTATTCCTTAATAGTAGTAACTGTGAGAGACATCTTGGAATCCTAGTGGACAACCATTTAAATATGAGCCAGGAGTGTGCAGCAGCTGCCAAAAAAGCCAACACAGTTCTAGGCTGCATAAACAGAGGGACAGAATCAAGATCACATGAAATGTTAATACCACTTTATAATGCTTTGGTAAGGCCACACTTGGAATACGGCATTCATTTTTGGTCGCCACGATGTAAAAAAGTTGTGGAGACTCTAGAAAGAGTGCAGAGAAGAGCAACAAAGATGATTAGGGGACTGGAGACTAAAACATATGAAGAACGGTTGCAGGAACTGGGTATGTCTAGTTTAATGAAAAGAAGGACTAGGGGAGACATGATAGCAGTGTTTCAATATCTCAGGGGCTGCCACAAAGAAGAGGGAGTCAAACTATTCTCCAAAGCACCTGAGGGCAGAACAAGAAGCAATGGGTGGAAACTAATCAAGGAGAGAAGCAACTTAGAACTGAGGAGAAATTTCCTGACAGTTAGAACAATTAATCTCAGTGGAACAATTTGCCTTCAGAAGTTGTGAATGCCCCAACACTGGAAGTCTTTAAGAAGATGTTGGATAGCCATTTGTCTGAAGCGGTGTAGGGTTTCCTGCCTAGGCAGAGGGTTGAATTAGAAGACTTCCAAGGTCCCTGCCAACTTTGCTATTCTATTCTATTCTATTCTATTCTATTCTATGTATTTGACAGTTATCTTCCCCAATTGGTTCCACTTCTGATGTGTCATATTGCCTGTGTTATCGTTCCAAGCAATATGGCTACATCAGGAAATAATCAGTCCAGCATAGTTAGCAATTCCATTATTCCCCTTTCGTTATATCCGTATATCTGAAAAATACCACCCACTATCTTGTCTTTTCAAAATGATTTAATGCTAATTAAGTCAGGACAGATATTCTAAATGAAATGGCATATTACAGAAATAATGAACAATGCTGGTTTTGGTGGTTTGCCAGTTTTTTTATTTACTGTTGAAGACCACAAAGACCTTTATTTCTTAGTAGACATCTTCCTGCAGTGAAATCTATTCTAAACTATTCAAGGGAAGATACAGGTTTTTAGTAATAGTCTGTGTATGTGGATTCTGTATAAGCCTTGGCCCTTTCCTTAGCTGTCACTATTTTTTCTTAAATCCAAATTAAGCTTGGTAGTCTTAAATTTGGAAAACGTGGGGTTGACAGGCAGCAAATTGAGAAGGGGGAATCAACACATGGGCAAAATATAGGGGGAAAAATATTTCATTGTGAATACATTCATTCTCTTTCACTTTCTTTTCCCCATGTGGACTTTGCTGTTTAAAATGTTATAATATTTCATTTATTTTATTCGACTATTTTGTTTTTATGCCGATTTCTCACTCACCATTTGGAACGATCTTGAATAACAGAATAACAGAGTTGGAAGGGACCTTGTAGGTAATCTAATCCAAACCCCTGTTCAGGCAGGAGACCCTATAACATTTCTGACAAGTGGCTGTCCAGTCTCTTCTTGAAAGCTTCCAGTGATGAAGCACCCACAACTTCTGAAGGCAAGCTGTTCCATGGGTTGATTGTTCTCGCTGTCAGAAAATGTGTCCTTATTTCTAGGTTGAATCTCTCCTTAATCAGTTTCCATCCATTGTTCCTTGTCTGACCTTCAGGTGCTTTGGAAAACAGGTTGTCCCCCTCCTATCTCTGTGACAGCCTCTCAAATATTGGAACACTGCTATCCTGTTACCACTGGTCCTTCTTTTCACTAGACTAGTGTTCTGACACACTCCCGACACCAGACAAATGACTGTTATGACAGTTACTTGGCAACTTGCCTGGACTAACCTGGACTCAGGGTGGGGCCACAAGGGACATTGTGCATGGTAGGCCTGCACCAGAGCAGGGGCATCCGCGGCCTTCACATCCACCCAAGTTCCCCCATCCGGTCCATGGTCCATCCAATTGACCAAATACTGGAAGCGGCCCTTGAGCCACCTCGAGTCCTGGATCCTGGCCACCTCGTGCGCAGGCGGCAACTGCTGCAGCAGCCGTGGAGGAGGTCCTGTTGCAGACTTGGCCTGCCGGCATGGGACACACATAGTGACATACAACTGCACGTCATGCCACAAGTGAGGCCACCAGAAGCTATGGGAGACCCGATGCAGGGTCTTGAACAGGCCAAAATGCCCCCCCCCGCCGGCTTGTCATGACACTGAACCAGGACAAGCCCCGGAGAGGCCCTCCTGGCACATAGAGCTGGCCCCTGTACTGCAATAGTCCGTCATTGAAGGTCCACGGAGAGGCCAGCCCCACCTGGGCCTTCCGTCTCTCCACCAACTCATCATGCCACTGCGTGTCTCTTATCTGAGTCTGTAAGTCCACAGGCTCATGGACCGCAACGAAGGCCTCCACAAGCAACACTGTCTGGGGTAGGAGCGAGTCTGTGGTACCCGAGGACTCCAGCTTCCGGGACAGGGCATCCGCCCTCACCATGAACGGACGATGAAGACAGGGTGCTTCCAGATTGACTTCTTCACTCTCCGCGGGGTTTGCCAATGGTGCACGGCAGCCAATCCCGGCTCAGACCTGGAGTGCAATCGACCTACTGGGAGCCGCACGTCCGGCACCAAGTCAATGGGGCAAGCAGATGGTCGGTGCTGTGGCAAGAACACCCCGGGCGAACTCAGCACCTGAGCCCCACAGACATGCTGGGTGTAGTCGACACACTGCAGCGAGGGGAACACGACCAAAGAATCTGTGTTCCGTGACCAAAGAATCTGTGGATCGTGAGTCCTCAGACAGGCCATGCCCAAGACCATGGGGAAATGCAGACCCGAGGTGATATAAAACTGAATGGCCTCCTCATGTTCCCTGATGACCAGGCGCAGGAGCTGTGTGGCGGCCTTGATAGGCCCAGACAGGAGCACACAGCCATCAATGGTCTCGACCAACAGCGGGGGATCCACCGGACACAACGGGACAGCATACCGGGTCGCAAACGCCTCATCCATAAAGTTCGTGGTAGCCCCAGAATCGACCAGAGCATGAGCCAGAATCCCTGGTGGGCTACCACACAACAAAAGGCGTGCATCCAAGATCAGGTGTCGGGGAGGGCCGTCAGCCTCTGGCTCAGAACAGGGCTCCCTCAGATCAGACTCCGTCCGTATTTCCCCCAAGACGTTCTGAGACTGAGATTTAGGGCCAGGACCTCGTGGGGCTCTGTTCTTTTTGGGACAACCAGCTGCCAGGTGCCCTGGCTCCCCACAATAAAAACATCTCCGCTTGCGGCACTCTAGACCTGGCAGCACCCAATTCCATGGGCTCTTCCCTGAGGGCCGGATTCTCCCATGGCGCTGGAGCCTCCCTCAGGGCCAGTTCCTCGTTGATGTCCTGGGCCCCATGACGCTGTCCCCACCTCTGTAAGCGGGCATCAATACGCAGGCACAAGTGGACGAGGGCATTGAATGTGGGTGGCCTGTCCACCCACACCAACTCGTCCTGCAAGTCCTCCGACAGCCCATCTTGAAAGGTGTCCATAAGGGCTGCCTCATTCCAGGCCGAATCTTGGCTCAGAAGCCGGAACTCACTGGTATAGTCCAGCAAAGAGCCCCGACCCTGATGTAAAGCCTTGAGATGCCTGGTTGCAGTCTCCCCTTTGATGGGGTCTTCATACATGGCTTACAGGTGTGCACAAAACCCCCTGAAATCGTCCAGCAAAGGGTTAGCCTGAGCCAGCAAAGGCGTCGCCCACCGAGCTGCGGAGCCAGAAAGCAAGCGAATCATAAATCTCACCTTAGCCCGGTCAGTGGGAAAGTCCTCCACTCTCAGGCTGATAAAAAGCTGGCATTGCCCCAAGAAAGCTGAGAACATATCTGGTTTGCCGTCAAATTTGTCAGGCATGGCAACCGGACATTTCCTCCGAGGCTGGGGTGGAGCAACTTGCCCTTGAAGCTGAGCTAGCTGTCCTGCCAGCACGGCTACTTGTTGAGCAAGCTGAGCATTCTCCACTCGAAGTTGCTCCATTGTGGCAGGAGACAAACTGTTCTGACTCACTCCCGACACCAGACAAATGGCTGTTATGACAGTTACTTGGCAACTTGCCTGGACTAACCTGGACTCGACTGACTTAAGATAACACGACCCAAACTCTCCGACACTGTTTAACTCTTTGCGTTGTCTCCTGCAAACTGCCCTAAGCACAGAGGATTACTTTCAAAGCCTCTTGGGAGGGGCCAGGCAATTAGGCAGCTGATACTGAATTATCTCCGACTGCATCGTTCTGCTAATTGCCTCCTCTCAATCCTTAGCCTGACATGCGGGACAAACCAGGTTTCCTCCTCTAGAGCTGACTCATAGGATTCCTCACTAGAGGAATCCATCAGCAGCTCATCCTGAGCCGGCTGGGCCATAAAAACTAGCCATGCCCAGTTCCTGCAACTGTTCTTCCTATATTTTAGCCACATGTTTCATAAGATTGATCCAGAAAGTAAAATAAAAAATATATATCCTAATATACTCCATATTAAAAAATAAATATATTAAAGATGCTTGGGAGTGGGGCGGGGAACCACCATAAAACCATTTCAGAAGGAATGTGTCTTATATTGTGTCCTCCAGTCAGTGAAAATCATAACAGCACTTAAGAAGCTATAGCTTTTGGGATAGATGCACTGTTAATCTCTTCCCTGCTGGTTCATTAATATCATTCAAAGGCACTGAAGAACAGCCAGAGCCATGATTCAGACAAGGCAATTCTGACTACATACAACAGGACACTGACCCATAGTTCTGCTTCCAAAATGGATGTGGATTTTCCCTTCTCCCTGGTTTTCAGAGTCACTCATCTGTTAGTGTCTCCAACCGTGGCAACTTTAAGACTTGTGGACTTCAACTCCCATAATTCCTCAGCCAGCAAAGTTCCCAAGGTTGGAGATCCCTGGTGTAGAACAGTGTTTCTCAACCTCAACAACTTTAAAAGGTGTGGACTTCAACTCCTCTGCCAGCATGCTAGCTAGGGGATACTAGGAGTTGGAAGCCCATAGGTCTGCAAGTTGCTGAGAAATACCAGTGAAGCTTCACAAATACTTCACACGCTTCTGAAACAATCTTCACAATATAAGGGGAACAAAATTTGACAGCACTCTCATGAATGAACTACCTTGTGCAAATATTCTCATCTCATCATATTATTTAAAACAATGCAAATTTCCACTTTACTGAGAGCAAACCAGAACATTATCTTAGGAGTTTAGTGCATTTTTTAAAACCTTTAATAAGGGCATTTCTTTAACTGTCTCAGGGCTAATTACTTTTAATTATTAACAGGCTCTACAAGACTAATTAAAATGATGTTCCATTATCTGTAACTAAATGACTTGATCATTACTTTTAATAATTTTTGGATAACGATATTTCTGAAGTTTTAAAGTAACATGGTATATCTTTAATAAGCAAAGTAGGTTGGTTTTTGTGTTTTTCGCATTCCTGTCGTCATTATTTTCATTCTTCTTGCAGGAATGCAAGCTGACCACATCCTCTTAAGCTTCCTCTTTCTTGTATAATATGTATGTTCCTTTTCATGGTATAATGGACAATAGCAGATGTTTTTCTTCACCCTGAAAAATCCTTCCATTGGCTGAGCAATAATAACTACTAATGGGAATTTGTCAATAATTATTCATTTATTAATTAGTAATCACCAATGGGAATTAGTTCGTGTTTAAAGCACTGTTGGTGATGTATGATCACTCATCATCAGAGCTCCACATCGTTTATCAAAAACTGTCATAGAACTATTGTTGAACCACCCATAAGTGTGGACATTAACACCATATACACATTTTCAAAAAGATATTAGTAGACATGATTTTTCATAATCAAGTTTCACAGCACTAAGGGGTGAGATCATTACACAGCCCTGCATTGAGTATACATAGCAATGTGGTTGTTCAGAATAGAAGTAACACCACTAGCACCATCCTCAGCACATCTGCTTAGCAAAAAATCCATTAAGTAATGAAATGTGTATAACAGGGGAAGGCAATCTTCTGCCCTCCAAATGTTTTATACTACATAACCTTGCTTTCTTGCCTGTTGCCAGGAACCAGTGAGGCACTGACTTCTGTAAATTAGTACTAATTTTTAAATTATATTGTGGAAAAGAACCTGTGGTGGGGATGGGGGTGTATGTGTGAAATTAATTAAAAAATGTTTTGGAAGCAGTGATTTTCATATGGAAAGTGCTTTATTCCATTTCTGATGAGCACAACCTCTTGTTTAAGCAGAGATAAAGAAAATGTCCTCATGATAACCAATTTCATTGTAATTTTAGTACAATAACAATAAAGATGATGATGATGATATATGCAGGGCTGTTTCCCACAGTTTGTATGACATCACATGGATCCAGTTGTTAGCCCTGGAAATAGGGGTAACGTCCGAGACTATATCATCGACTGATTTTAAATTAAATTAAGTGAATAAGGGGTTTTAAATTGATTTTAGCACAGGTATTATCTAATTTAATAGGATTTTATTGATTTTATGATGTATTTATTCTTTGTATTGTCTTTTTCGTGTTTTAATTTCCTGTGCACCGCCCCGAGTCCCTTCTGGGAGAGTGGCGTGGTATATAAATCCAATCAAACCCAAAATCAAATCAAAATCAAATCAAAATCAAATGCCAAGGATGCCCAATAAATTCAGATACAATTTAAACCCTGTCTGGCTTCCATTAAAACCTTCAGACTTACCTTTGGTTTACTTCATTAAGCTTCTGCCTTCTTAGTGTTGCTTTGATACTATGTTCAGCATCCTATCACACAAAACATTTCAAGAACTGATTATGACATTTTGCATTACAAAGCTATAAAATGCATCATTATTTATTATCTCAGGCATCTTTAGTCATGCCTAACAGGTACCATTCTTAGTACCCTTCAGACTCCTTGCAACAGCCATTGGAAACAATATAATATGTGCTGTTAGTGCAGAGCAGGAAGGTAGCACAAAGCAGACCTGCTTACCCCCAGATCTTATACCTAGGATGCCCATGATAATAACCTGCAGGGCAGAATAGACACAGTCTTGAATTTTAGTTCTAACATTTTAATTTGTATACACAGTTTTTATATTTTTGATGTTTTATTGTACAGCATCCAAAGTCCCTCTTTGAGGGAGATGGGTAGTTTAGAAATGTGAAAAATAAATAAACAGCCCATATTTATTCTCAAACTATTAAAAAAGAGAAAGTGTGTTTGGTTTTGTAGTTAAGGCACCAGGTTAGAAAGGGGCAGATTGTGAGTTCTACTCCTGCCTTAGCCATGAAAGCTGGGTGACTTTGGGCCACTCCTCAATCCAACCCTTCTCAGATAGAAATTTTAAAAAATTAAGAGTGTACTTCGTTGCATACTAATTTATTTCAACCATGTCAAAGCAAATTTAGTAATGTGCAAAGAGGAAGTTTGGGAACAATTTATTTCAGAGGACTAGTCTCCAATTGTAATTCCTTCCCCCTCCCTACCTCCTCATCTCATCAAGCCAGTTTTGATCCTGCCTCACACTCATCTGGAATCTAGGCATGTTCAAAGTGGGCTCCATATTTCCTGAAAGATGTGAGTAACAAAGACGGTATATGACAATGAAAGTCTTCAGGATTCAAAGACTGATATTGTTGTGAGCATCCACGGACAGGATTAACAGCAGAGGTGGTATTCAGCAGGTTCTGACCAGTCCTGGAGAACCAGTAACAGAAATTTTGAGTAGTTTGGAGAACCGGTAAAAACCACCTCTGACTGGCCCCGCCCCCATCTATTCTCTGCCTCTGATTGGGAGGGAATGTGGATTTTGCAGTAACCTTCCCCTGGAGTGAGGAGGAAATGGGAATCTTTGCAGTAACCTTCTCCCGAAGTGGGGAGGGAATGGAGATTTTACAGTATCCTTCCCGTGCCACACCCACCAACCCATACCACGCCCATCAAGCCACACCCAAAGAACTAGGAATAAAAAAAATTAAATCCCACCACTGGTTACCAGATATTTAAACAAGCAAAGAAGGACACAGAAAATTGGAAAGGAGAACAAACCACATCTCCACATCTTCCAATCTTGTACTGCTTCTCTGAGTTTTTCTATGCTCTGTCTAGTGTCAGATTTGATGGTGTCCAGCCACCATGTTCTTTGACAGACTGGTTTCCTCTTACTGCAAACTCTTCTGAACATAATTGCTTTCTCCAGTGAATTCCTGTAACCTAACTGTTGTGTTATGACTTCTGTCAAAGAGTGGGTCCACATCAGGTTTGCTCAAAAACATAGCTTTTATTAGCTAGGCACAGCTTACAAAGGAAGATAGGTTCAGTAAAAGAAAATGTGCGGTAGACAGGGGCTCCCGCGCTTTGACAGCTCTTTATATTTGGAGCTGTCAAAGGGGGAGCCAATCAGGCTGCAGCAAGGCCAGGCGCGCCTCAGCCAATCAGGCGCGTCTGTCGGTTGGCCGCCTTGCTACAGCCTGTTGCCAAGGCTCCAAGAGGCAGCCTGGAAGACCTGCGGCCGGTCGTAAGTTGAGACCGGTCGCAGGTCGAGGACACAACACCCCTTTCCCCCCTCCCTCTGCGCGTGTGCGAAAACTGTCCATCAAGAAGTGGAGCATGCGCAGTCTGTTCTAATCGCTCCAGAGTCACTACGGCAGCAGAAGGAGAAGGACGTGCCCGTTGAAGCTCCTCCCTTCGGGGTGTAGCTCCGGGCGGCGGCGGCGGAGGGCCTTCCCGAAGAGGCGGGGTCATCAGGAGTGGTGAGTCGGGCGAGGGGGCGCGGTCTTCAATGGGAGGGCCTGGTCGGCTTGAGCCAGGCCTTTGTGGTTGTCAGGCGAAGAGGAGAAGGCGTGGTCTTCGATGGGAGGGCCTGGTCGGCTTCAGCCGGGCCAGGCCGGAGATGGTTGCCGGAAGCCGGGGTTTCGTTGGTGGCGGCGGCGGGGACTGCCGGTTGTCCGGAATCCGCCGCGGAGACCATGGGGTGGCCGGCGCTGGTGCCGGTGGCCCCTCTGGCCGCAGCGGCGACCGATGGGGCCCTGAACGGGTAATCGCCCCGGGGAAAGGCTTTCCCCACGGTAGGGGGTCGAGGTCTCGGCCGTCTCGCAGGCCCTGATCGAGCTTCCTGGCCTGGTCGTCGTGGGCCGGCAGGAAGGTGCTTGAGGTGGCCCGTGGTGAGGCCCAGCGGCAGGTAGTCGAGCGTCCTGGCCCGTGGGGAGGCCCAGGTTGCGGTGTCCCGCGGCTCGGCCGCCGCAGCTTGAGAGGTCGTCGAGCGTCCTGGCCCGGTCGTCGTTGGCCGGCAGGAAGAGCTCGAGGTGGCCCGTGGTGAGGCCCTGGTTTCCGTGGCCGCGTCGATGGGCCGAGCGGAGGAAAGGTCGTCGAGCGTCCTGGCCTGGTCGTCGTTGACCAGCAGGGAGAGCTCGAGGTGGCCCGTGGGGAGGCCCTGGTTTCCGTGGCCGCGTCGATGGGCCGAGCGGAGGAAACGATCCAGTTGATCGTACCGCAACAAAACAGGGAGGGTAAAAAATCTTTTCGCTGTTTCTCGATGAGCGCTGCCTGATCCCACCTTCGTCGCCAGTGTTGTATCTTCAAGTAAAGACAGGGTCCGGAATCCGACTTACGACCGGCCGCAGGTCGAGGACACAACACTAACAACTCCCCAAAATACATCTCAGTCTAAAATTGCCAACACTTGCTCCAAATGACCTTAGCGTAGTCTATAAGGAGGACCAATTCAGATGGGCAGCTTCACACTATACTTCCACTATTCCATTACTCTGATGCCATCATCTTTGCATACTGTTCCCTTTCAATCAGAGCAGGTTCCATTGTTTCTCTCTGGAAAGGTCTTCTCATCTCCATCTATAAATCAGGCCCCAAATAGGTCATGCTTGTTTTTACAAGGTCAAGTCCAAAGCACCATAAACTTACCCTTATTTGTATTTTTAGAAACTTGTTTGAGGCCTCAAGTTTGCTTGCTTCTGCCTGAAAAAGCCATGAACACAGGATTTCTGAATTATCTCACTGTATCTGTTCATCAGTAAATAATGATCAATCTTTTATCAAATATAATTTAATATTATATTGGAGTCTAAGAATAAAAATAGCAATGCTCAATCTTTTATCAAATATACAGTAGTTTAATATTATATTAGAGTCTAAGAATAAAAATAACAATGCTCATGTCTTCAAAAAGGGAGCACTTTGGTAGAGTGGTTAAGGCACCAAAAATTGGATGATATGGGATCTAGTTCCATCTTAGCTCCATTTAGTTCCATCCAGCTCACCTTAGCTTGCACTCTAAAAGACAAACTATACAAATAATCTCCTTTATCAGTAGATGGTACTTTCAAAGCCCTGAAGCATCTTATTTCTAACTCCCGGACTTAAATTTCAAGCCTCACCTCTAATTCTTTTACAGTCTTTTGTTTAATATTTATAATGCCACTGAAAGTCATCGTGTTTTTAATTTCTTTCTCAACTGCTTGAATTTCCTCCAATTTCATAATGATTTGGCACCTCAGAGATGTCAGCAGGTCAGCACTGGCCATAGAAGTTGCTTCTAGGCTTTCTTCATCATCTTTTTCCTTTTCTACAGCTGCAAAGAGAGGACAAGAACTTTGACTGAAGGGTTTCTCTTGAGACATTGCATGAAAGGACCTACTGACAGGGGCAGTCAATGTGATACACCTCTAGGGGAGGACAAGACAAGTCCCTCATTTGACCATTAGATCTATTTTGAGCTGTTTAGCTCTCATCAGCTAGCCATACCCTTACTGGGATTCGAACCGGGGCTGTATTGCATATCAGGCAGGAGCCTTTAGCCATTCAGCCAGCCAGGCTCTCTTATTGCATCAGCTGAGACAGGAGGATTAGTATCTATAATTGTTCCACAACACCCTGTTAGGGCCCCAATTAAGGGAGGAAGCATACTGTTTCCTTTTTTGCCATTCAGCTCATCATCAGTTCGAATCCCAGTAAGGGTATGGCTAGCTGATGAGAGCTAAAAAGCTCGAAATAGATCTATCCTAGTCTCCCTGATTTATTTATTGATCAGCTCATAAAACTAATATATATAATAATATATATATACATATATATATATGTGTGTGTTGCATTTCTCAACCATGCGACATTAAGTCCTGTGGACTTCAACTCCCAGAATCCCCCAGCCAGCACAGCTTTAAGTTGCAAAAGTTGAGAAACACCGATCTACATCTACATCTACATCTACATCTACATCCATCCATCCATCCATCCATCCATCCATCCATCTATCTATCTATCAGCAGATTCTCATTCCATGCAATCTTATTACTTACCTGTTGCTTTTCTATCAGTCTGGCTCACCCAAAGTTCAATTTCCAATTTATTTCTAAGTCTAAAATAGAAAAAAAGGAGAGAGAAACCTCTTATTAAATCCAAGCAAGTGTGGTGTTTCCACCCACTGAAGAAGGGGGAAGAGCTTACTGTAGGAAATATCATTACTAAGTTTGCTAACAATGCAAGAATTGGTTCATTTTTGCATGCAGTTACTCTCCCCCTTTTGGGGGGAGAGAAGGGTATCCTTCCAAACAAAAAAGTAGACTTGAAGTACATGTCCATGTAATATGTCCTCAGATTGGGTTCAGGGGCATTCGTCGAAAATATGTTCAAATATAGCAGCCCACATACTGAATTTAGACTATATATATACTGTATATCAGCACAAGCGTAACACACACACACATTTTATATGTGTGTGTGTGTGTGTTAGGTTTTTTGAGCTGATCAATAAATAAGTCAGGGACACTAGTATAGAACTATTTCGAGCTTTTTAGCTCTCATCAGCTAGCCATACCCTTACTGGGATTTGAACTGGGGGTGTATTGCATGCTAGGCAGATGCCTTACCAACTTGAGCCACCAGGTTCTCTTCCTGCTCAGCAGAGACAGGAGGATAAGTATATACTTTGTTCCACAACACCTTGTTAGGCCCCAATTAAGGGAGGAGACATACTGTTTCCTTTTCTGCCTTTCGGCTCATCCCCAGAGACCATCTAGACAGAAAGCCCCTGCTGATAAATAAAGGAGACTAGGTCTAGATCTATTTCAAGCTATTTAGCTCTCATCAGCTAGCCATACTCTTACTAGGGATTTGAACCGGGGATGAATTACATGTTAGGCAGATGTTTTATACTAGTCTCCCTTTATTTATTTATCAGCACAAACATAACACACACACACACACACATTATATATATATAAACACAAATAAAAATGGCAATGGCAAACTACCAGTCTGCTTCCACAGAGAGGGCCTCCTCAGGGTGCCGTCGGCCAGACAATGTCAGCTGGCGACCCCCAGGGGGAGAGCCTTCTCTGTGGCAGCTCCTGCCCTCTGGAATGACCTCCCCCCTGAATTACACACAATCACAGATCTACGTCTCTTCCGTCGGACCCTGAAGACACATCTATTTTGTGCAGCCGGCCTGTCATAGTCTTTTAATTGGGTTTTAGCATTGGGTGTTATAATTAAGAGGCCAATCTATTTAATATTTATTAATCTGCTATCTTAACTTTTGTATTTCTTCTTTTATTGTGGCTGTTCACCGCCCTGAGTCCCGAGAGGGAGAAGGGCGGTATATAAATAAAACATAAACATAAACATATCATTATCTGCTTAGAAAAAGGTCTGTTTAAAGTATGCACTTTAAGCATAGGTTGGTTCAAATGTACATAGGGCAAAGGAATGAATATAAATCTAAAAGTATTATTTAATTGGTTAATTTGAAAGAATGAATTATGTGATGAGAGGTTCTGAATGAGGGACAGACCTTTTTGCTGGAGGTTGTTTTTATAGATAGAATCAAATGTGCATCTTGGGAAATGAATGATGTGGGGGGGAAATGCTGCGCTGGACATTAAAAAAAGAGACCAATTGGCATCTCAATAGTTAAAAATGATACACAAATAACAAACCAAGAGAGTGACCTGGATAATTTTCCTATACTATGTTTCCAAAAGAAGCCTGTTAAAGCTCTGATTAATTTTTTACGGCGGGAAAAAGAAAATAAAATTAAAGGAAATCAAGTTCTAGAGCAGGGCTGTCAAAATCATGGCTCGTGGGCTGGATGCGTCAAGCACTGGTCATGCCCATGCCCACTTTTGTGAATGGGGGGAAAGTCCTGATGTGTGATGCTGCCATGACGACATGAATTTGACACCCCTGTTCTAGAGCATTACATGAAGGGACCTAAAGATCAAGATTGATAAACTAAAAGGAAGGAATATAAAATTGATCAAGGGTAAAATACATATATTGTTATCTCTTGTAACCCTTACTGCATTTTTGCTGACCAATGAAGCTTTAAGGATTTGTTTAGATAAGAGATATGGGAAAAAGAAAAGACCATTTGTAGCATTTTAAGAACAGATGTTAAGTTACAGCAGTGCTTCTCAAATAGTGGGGCGGGCCCCCCAGGGGAGGTGCGAGGCTCCGTAAAGGGGGGCGCGTTTGACCTCGGCAGAGGTGTACTTATAACAATTTTATAGACAAATGATACTATTTACAGTCGCGCGGGGGGCGCGAAATGTTTTCTTCTTCCTAGGGGGGGCATGACAGAAAACAATTGAGAAGCACTGAGTTACAGGTTGTGGCAAGAATTAGCTTGCAATACTGCATTCTAACCACTGCACCACCAGGGTTCCTACTGCACAACTACAAATCTGTTCACGGGCTATTTAAACAACCCCACTGAATTTGATATAGCTTAAGAAGGAAAAGTGTCCCATGCATTTCACAGCTGGAAAGTGATAAAAGTTTATTTCTTTCTAAGATTGTTACAAGTGAGTAACTGGTAGTGAATCATGTGTAACAACAAATTAGGCACATTTTCTTGCAAAAATAATATTGTGCGATATGTAAAGATCTTTAGAAGGACCTATTTTGAAAAATCCATTTCAAAATTCTGGCTGCTCATTTTCCCGATGTCATATAAATATTGCACATTTACACAACTCACTCTTCATTTCTTGCTAAAGCCAATTTGCTTTTCTGCACAAGGTCCTGTATTGTCTGTCTGCTCTCTTCTATTTCATGAGTCATCACCATTCTTTTCTTCATGCCTTTGACTTGCTCTTGCAAGGTCTATTTTATTACCCAAAAGAAGAGAAAGAAACCAAATGAAACATTTAAATCATAAAGAAAGATAATACCTATAGCAAAGCCACCTTATGCATTTTGCTTCTTTCTTGGGCATCTTACAAATCTGTATTTCCCACCAAGAATTAAGATTTAGTTTACAACCAATCTATAGATTAATGCTATAGATAATGCTGATGTCCAGTCCTTACTTTTACCCTGTAAAGTCAATAAGGAAGAATGGGATTAACCCCTCAAGGACATCTTGATTACTACTTCCCCAACACCATAGTACAACCTTCTTTTCATTTTGATGGAAGAATCTAAATTAATAAAATTAGGTACAATGCTTATATAAAGCTACCATGTTAAAAACATAGCAAAAACATATTCCAAGATATGCCCGTTATCATGCATATCCTAACACTCAGACATAAGTTCTGATCATTTGTCATGGAAAACAATATTGTTTACATCATATTTTCACACAGATAGAATAGGTTCTTATTTGTTGTACATCATTTGAGTGCTGAATATATTTCACTACGAATGAATGAGCCCCGTTGAAAAGCATAATGTCTGCAATGATATGTCATGATTGGAAAGGACTCTCAAGTCTGAATTAAGGAGCATTTCATGACACAAAGCATCAAGAGCGGTTTTCTTAATAGAAGGTATAGAAGGTGTACAAGAAAGATAGTTTAATACCTGTGATTATTTATAGAGACAAAAACATTAGCTGTGCAGGGGGTGGGCTTCAAAAATTTTAGCAAGGGGTTCTCTGCCTGGTTGTTAGATGGACATGGCCATGGTAGGTGTGGCCTAGTTGGTGGCAGGCATTTTTGCCCTCCCCGGGCTCTGGAGGCTTTCCTCAAGCCTTTGCGAGGATGAAAATAGTCTACCAGGTTCTGGAGGTCCTCTGGAGACCAGAAACAGGCCCATATTCGGCCTTCCTGAACTTCCAGCAGGCCAGTTTTTTGCCTTTCCTGAGCCTCCGTACACACCCTGCACTTATCTGCATCTAAAACGGGCTGGGTGGGGACTCCTGGGAGGGGCGGCTTGGGGTGGGTGGAGCCAGCCAGGAGTGGGGTTTTGGGGTTCTCCGAAGTGCACAGAATCTTAGCTAGAGGTTCTCCAGAACCCCTGCAAACCCCCAGCAGCCCACCCCTGTAGCTGTGCTGTGTGCACAAGGAGAGAGAGAGAGAGAGAGAGAGAGAGAGAGAGAGAGAGAGAGAGAGAGAGAGAGAGAGAGAGAGAGAGAGAGAGAGAGAGAGAGAGAGAGATGCTGCATATTTTTCAAGACGAGTTACAAATGCAAACCATCTTGAAATTCAATACAGCAAGATATAGACTAAACTGAAAGATGAAGCAGACAAGAAGACTGTTTCTTATGCAGTGAGGAGGAATGTTTTTAATGAGTCTCCACTTTAGTGATTTAGCTTGTTGTATTATATTTGCTTGAAGGTGTCCCTCTAAAGCAGGGGCCTCCAACCTTTGCAACTTTAAGTCTGAAGGACTTCAGTTCCCAGACTTCTCCAGCCAGCAAAGCTGGCTGGAGAATTCTGGGAGCTGAAGTCCTTCAGACTTAAAGTTGCAAAGGTTGGAGACCCCTGCTCTAAAGAGAGCAGTTCCAAACAAAAAACCGATTCCCTCACTAATGATAGTCTAAATTTGTGCAAACTGTTCAGCCCCTTCAGTCAGACACTGTAAGGCAAATGCACTAGTAAACAGTGCATTCCATTAATAGTGCTTTCTGTTAGATATAGAAAGGAATCCCAGATCAAAGATGAAAATAAAATAAGAAATACTTGGGTGATATGATCTCGGAAGCCAGAGACATCAAGAACATGATTTGTGACAATATGTTATCCATTACATACCATCACATAAGAATAAAAACTAATCCTTTTATAACCAAAGAGTTCCAGCAGTAGACATTAATTTGCATCAAAAGAAAATAGTATTACTCTGTATTGCATTGCAGGCAAAGAATCCAGCAGGATCACCATGTAGAGCTCATATTCATTCTGTAGAAAAGAGCCAAAAAAAGAACACGTCAGAAAGAATTTGCCAGACACTTAAAGAAAATCCAAGTTTAGTGTAAGACGCACTGGAATCAAACTGTGGCCATGGTAGGTGTGATTAAATGATCACCATTCTAAAATAATTTTGCCCACTGAATTGCTTAAACATTGTATATTTCTGCCTTTAAATTCACTGATGATAAATTAATTGATTGGAACTTTATGCATGTTTTACAGAAGTAACTACTACTGTATAAACTCCTTGAAGTATTTATGGGATTTTTGCTTCGTTTTTGTGGTTATTTGTGTATTATCAAAATAGTTTGTCAGAAACTGCTGAAATTATGATACTGTTTAACCATGATACATTCAAGGATAAAATCTCAAATGTTTGGAGCAGCGGTAGTCAACCTTTTTATACCTACCGCCCACTTTTGTATCTCTGTTAGTAGTAAAATTTTCTAACCGCCCACCGGTTCCACAGTAATGGTGATTTATAAAGTAGGGAAGTCAATTAAATTTAAAAAAAGGAAAGTGCTTCAGTATCGGACAAAACCCCTACCACCCACCATGAAAGCTGGATCGTTCACTAGTGGGCAATAGGGACTAGGTTGACTACCACTGGTTTAGACACAGGTTTCTTCCAGACTGCAATAACATACCAAAAGCAAATTACATTCCAACAGTATTTCAAACGATCTATGGTTCACACCTCTTCCATCATCTGTCTAATGCAGGGGTGTCAAACTCAAGGCCTGTGGCTTAGATCTGGCCCACAGAGCTGCCCTGAAAACAGCAAAGGACTGGCTCATGGTGCCTCTGCATGTGGCCCTCCCAAGCTCCATTTTCACTGGCAGAGGTTTGCAGGAGACCAGCGCAAGTGAAAATGGAGTTTGGGAGGCTGTTTTTGTTGGCAGAGTGCTTGGGCCACCACAGGTGTACCCGACATGAGTGATGTCAAGCTGGCCACACCCAACCTGCCATGCCCACTCTGCCCCCCCCACCAAGGTCAAACACAACCCTGATGTGGCCCTCAATGAAATCAAGGTTCACAACCCCTGGTTGAATGCATTCCAAGCTACAAATCTCTCTCTCTCTCTCTCTCTCTCTCTCTCTCTCTCTCTCTCTCTCTCTCTCTCTCTCTCTCTCTCTCTCTCTCTCTCTCTCATTTCTGTCTCTATCATCTCTATTTATCCCTGCTGTTGCCTAATACTCCTCCCTTTTCCTCTTTTACCCACAACAATTGTATTAGGTGAATTAAGCTGAGAAAGACTGACAGGCCTGTTGGGGATATCTCCTTTAGTTGTGCAGCGGAATGTGCAGCTACAGAAACTGTTGCTGGTAGACACATGAATAGAGTCTCAGACACTGCTAGTAAAAACAAGTAGCTTTAGTTGTGATGTAAAACTAAACTACTGCTTCACAAGCAGTGATAATAGATATTGAATCAAATACAGTCCTTAACTCAAAAACAATTGCTTACAGTTGCAATCCACGATTCTTCCTTGTTCAGTCAGTCAATCAGTCAGTCACAGAGAGCAGAAACCAGAGAGAGTGAGCTCTCCTGGCTTCCTCTTATTGCTGAGTTAATTACAGCTGCTAATTACATTCAAACATTTAAAGTAACAAAGACCATTTGCCATCATGGCTTATATATATTGCCTACCCAACATTAGGATTATACTCCTAACAAGGCCCAAAGTTACTCAGCTGCCTAAGGCAAGAGCAGAATTCCTAGTCTCTTGGTTTCTCACCCACTGCCTTACCCAGTAGACGCAGTTAGGCCTTTCATAGAACATTTTACATTTTATATTTTTAGAAATGTTATAGAATATTGTTTTATAGAACATAACCTTTTATTAATCTTTGCCTCGAGTTGGCTGAGTTACCTAAGACATTTTAAAATACTAGGCCCAACACCTACTTTCACTTCCTTCAATATGTCACCATATATCAAGGAACTATTACAGATATCTTCAAACACTTGACCAATAGCCTGTAATCGATAGAAATGTGGACGCCTGCAATCACAGATATTCTGAAGAGCCTGAAAGACAATCCATTTACAGGGTTACTTTAGTTGTTTTAGCTTGATTTCCACATGCAGTCTATGAAGCAAATCAAAAAATTATTACGACCAGTATATATATATATAATGTCTTCTTCGACTGGAATTTCACTCCTTATGATTTCCAAGATACATCCATAATGTTTTCTTGGCAACAGTTCAGAACAGTTTGTCACTGCAGTGCAATTTGTTTTGCTTGACTGCTGTCTAGAAACCAGGTGACTTTCTGAGTGCTGCCCCCAAATGGTATTGAAATATATCTATTTGGCCTTGATTCCAATTCTCTACCTTTTTTTAAAAACTATCCATAGGAAGTCTCTGGGAAGGATCCTACCTGGATTTGAAGTCACTTTCTAACTTTTCTTATCCTTGCTGGAAGCTCAAAGGTGAAGATTGCAAGATGTTTTGCCTAGCTGCACATTGTAAAATATGGTAGACATGGGAGGCAGGTTTGACTTCTAAGATCTGGAACCTTCTGGCAACTGACCCATCAAGAGCAATTAGGGATTTCCTTCATTTGGGTGGGAGGATCATTTAAGGTCAGCAGGGATACATGTTTGTTTTTATCCCTTTTTAGTAATTAAACACACACACAAAGAAGGAAGAGTTTGCATCTATGTTTGAACATAGACATAATTTGTCTTTGGAATTGAGTCCAATTTTAAAATCTTTAATGGAAAACACTGAAGGCCAGTAAGAATGATTTTGAGCCATCATCTCTACTTACTGATGCTGAAAATTACACTTCATGCATCTGGACTGAACCCAGCATAGAAATTAAACCATAAAGTATGGCTTATCTGTGACTTTTCACATGTCAATGCACAAACATTATCATTCCGTTGGACCCACTGACTTACCTGAGCCAACTTTTTTTCATGGCGCTCTGTTGTCTTGCTCCCAATTAAATCATTATCCAGCAAATCCTGCGTGGCAACGTACTCCTTCTGGACTTGCATGAACTTGTTATATTGGTCCTTTTTAGTCACACCAGCCAGATAGGAAGGTAAGAACAGGTATTGGTCTTTAAACTCCTTTGTGACACAAACCCTGCTGCTCTTGAGTCGTCTCAATTTCAACAATCTCATTTCTGGAATGTCCAACTCTTCTCGTATAAGCTGCTTTTGAAATGTGCCGGCTTCCTCTTCAGGCTTCTCAGAAGCCTCCTTCTTCTGTCGTTTGAAAGCAGCAGTATTGAGTGACATGCTTACTGGCGCTCTAAAGCTGGCCAGGTGGACTGGGGACCGATAACCCAATAGGGAAGCAGATTTGGCCCGGATGGGCATTGGAGAAGCATCTTTGCTGCGGCTAACTTTTTCCTGGATTTCATGGGGTCCTCCAAGGGCATCCTCTTTGGCAGACAATAAGGTGGGTTTTTTGGCACTCACCCAATAGTTGTATTTTGCAGATTTATGGGGCTTGAAGAGCTTGTTATGGTTTAGGTGGCCTGACACATAGAGCCGAATGTCAGATTTTTGAGCCTTTTCCACATCATCTAAAAGCTCAGTCAGAAGGGATTTTGGCTTCCTTCCTGCCATCTGAAATGTTAGTCTCTGTGCACACAAAGAAATTCATCAGCAAGCACCAAGAGGAAAAACACATTTCAACATCTTTCATTTTCACCTAGACCAGGGATGGCGAACCTTTTGGACACCGAGTGCAGAAACTGCTTGTGCACGCATGGCCAAACTGAAAGGTGCGCGTGCACGCATGAACATGCATGAATGCCTGCATGCACAAATGTGTGCATGTGCGGATTTGCATGGTCATGTATGGACATGCACAGACATGCATGGACATGCACGGACATGCACGGACATGCACAGTAGAGACTCAAACACCGGCTGGCCAGCAGCAGCCGGGGCATCTCAACACCGGCAAAAGTAAGATCTTTTTCTTTTGTGAGCTTCTGTTTTGTCAGTTACAGGGAATAATAAGTACACATCATAATAAAATTATACATGGATTCAAATGTCCATTTGAGGAGATATATATTCATAGAAAACATTCTCCATTCATGGCGGGAATTTTAAGCTCCCTTCTTTAAAAAAAATTTACATGACTTTAATTTTTCAAAGCTAACAACCCTCTGCCACTACCAACACCATTATTCTATCGCACGAGACTTCTATCAGCTAATCAAATTCACTTTGTCGGCATGAATAATTCTTGCTGTTTGGGGAATGTGTCTCTAAAAGTTGCTATATGTCTCTGTAGGCATATCTTCAGTTTTGAAATCCTAGATGAATATGCCATCAGACTTTCAAGAGTATGTTCCCCCCCCCCCCAAAAAGAGACTCTTGAAGTTTTCCTGGGATAATAGCAGTTTTTGGGGGAAAAGCTCAAGAGCTCCTTTGAAACCTGTGGTCAGAACTTCAAGTCCCTTTATCGGCTACAAACATATCTGGAAATCAAGAAAAAAAAATATTCTGCAGAGACTTGCCAATGGACACAGCTTAAATCCGGCAGGGATAGCTAGTGTATATGCATAAGCATTTATATCACTTTCTTGATATTAAGCAACTAAATGAACCACCAGAAATGCTTTTTTTGAAGTAAATGTTGATGTGGACTTCTGAGTGGCATGTACAACCTGCATTCCAAAAGTGAACAGGACCAGGATTTAAATTAATTTGAGTTCGGTTAATATGATAATCTGATTATTCTGTATTTAGCTTTGCTTTCCTGTTCTGTCACATTAGATTACTGTTCACAGCAATTTCCGAAGGCTCTCTGGGATTCATACCCAAGACTTTGGAGTAAGTGATGCATGTGATTCTGAAATCACAGATTATATAGTTTTATGGTAAGTCCTTCTAAGAGCCTACTATTCTGCTTGCTGCAATTCTCTAGGCAACCAAATTTTTAAAAAAACTCACTTGGAATAACCAGAATTCTTCAGTTGCTGCTAAATCAGATTTTAGGTTGTAAGCAGAAGAATTGACTGAATGAGATCAGCTCATTCAGTCATTGAAACATCCAGGCACTTTGACAAGAAGTAGTCATCTAAAAAATGTCCCTGCTGGTTTTAATTTTTATGTCACATTCAAATTATCTCCCATCATTCTCGACTATTGACCACCCTGGTTGAAGCTCATGGGATTTGGATGCCATGGTTATATATAGGCTTCCTAGTGCTGCTTCATTCAAACTTGTCAACAGTTTCTGCAACGCTTCTAGGCATGTCACTTCATAAAAAGTGTGTGTGTGTGTGTGTGTTTAGCAGCCCAGATTCAAATCCCAGCACACACACACACACACACACACACACACACAATATCATCAGTGTTCAACAACGACAGTAAATGACAATTTACAGCATTGAGAGGAGGGGGGGGTTCTTTGTTTGTGTGAGAGTGTAGAAATAAGGTTTTAAAAAGTTGCATGCCTCACCAAGCTTTGATGCAATATAGCTTATTTTTTCCCTAAACACGATTTCCAAAATGAAATAGTATGATTGAAAAGAATCCTTTCCAGAATCTAGGAAACCTGTCTCAAGGAATTTTTTGTTTGGATTCTTGGTTTTTCCATTGTAAGTATCAGAAATCGTCATAGGCAGCTAGTTAAAATCTCAAAAATAAAGCAAAGCAAAGCGATGTGAAGATAGATGGGGCAACCCCATCATGAATGGGAACGATAGAGCCTTAACACAACAATCATAGTTTCTTTATTAACATTTAGAAAACTGTAAATATGAAAACACGTCAATATATTATTTAATTTCTCTGTTTTATATAAATTCCAAAGCTGCAGCAAAAAACTGAATTTGGTTTTCAACCACTACAATTCACTTCAAAATAACACATTCAATTCTTGCTAACAGTTTCAGTTTCAAGGAAACAGTAAAATTACAGTTCTGTTTTGTAGCTTCAGCTTTCATGCATTGATCCTACTGGTTCTGAAAAAATACGTATCCATTCCCTCCCCTCAAGATAATCTACAAAAACTACATAAATTAACACTGAGATTCATTTAAGCTGAGCCCTAACTTACATTTCACAAGCTCCATAAAGTCTCTGGCATATCTGCTGTTAGCTTGGTATGTAGGCAAGGAAACCAGCCAAACATTCCGAGCTCTGCTTTGTGGCTGTTAAGCAACAGCGCAGGACAGAAAAAAACCAAAGCTTTCCTAAATATCATGTTTCTGCATGGTAACTTTTCTTCCTAGAGACATTGCATTTGAAAAATGCAACTTATTTTTGTTGCTTGATCATCTGACTGAAATGAATTACATCACTCAACGTGTGATGATGTATGCATCATCATTATGTCAGGCAGGGTGAATGGCATAAATAACCAGTCATAGAAATGGTTTTAAAAGCAACGATAAAAACGAAGCCTATAGAAACTCCCAAGTTATCTACTACATCACTTGGTTAGCAAAAGGTAACCAACAAAGAATTTGTGAGACATCAGAAATTCTTGTTGCTATTATTGATCCAGAGTACAATTTTCTATTTTGGCAAAAATGGATAAATATGACTTCTCCTAGGCCAGTACCTGATCCCAAGAAAATGTAATAAAATATAAAACTTATGTAGGCATACTCAAGCACATAATTACTTTACACATATTATCATAAATGGAGAGGATTTTATTGTATACACATTTTAGTATCCTTTCCCAAGCTGTATAGTGTGTAAGCTCAACTTCCAGAATTAACCAACCAACTAGTGTGCATCAGTTTAAAGAAATCTGCACTTGTGTGCAGGTGTGCACAGGTGTGAAAACCTTACAAATGTGCATTTTCCTGTATGTTTTATACATTCTGTGAAAGTGTTTCTGAGAGAAAGTTTATAACGCTTGTATTCATACATCTTCATATGTTTAGCAGGTTACTATAGGGTAGTTTTCATGTAATTTGAAAACCTTGGTTAGCGAGAACATTTTGACTGATCCTGTTAGCTAAGCAGTCTGAGTAAGTATTTGCATGGAAGACTATCTGGAAATTAAAAATACTAGGATTTTTTAAAAAACCAATCCCAAAGCAAAGCATTAGCAAGTCATTTCTGTACTTCTTATGATAAAAATTCATGGATTCAGTGAATGAATGAATAATAATAATAATAATAATAATAATCATCATCATCATCATCATCATCATCATCATCATTGTCATTGTAAAAATTACAATGAAATTGGTTAATATTTGCAAGTGGTAGGTTAAAGTTTTAATGCAATGAGGCCACCCAGGGGAGAGGATGTCAAACCATTATCTGATAGCCCATGTTATTTCCCACCAATGAAGACAAATATATGTGTCCCGGGATAATGTTGCAGGATCCAATCTGGATGGGTCATTGGGATTCAAGTTTTTGTCTTTTGAGCTTTCAAACTCGGCTAGGCTAGAGAGAAGTTCCCTGAAGATAGGCTCCAGCACAAGTGCAAAAGCTCAAAAGACAAAAACTCTGGTCCCGGTGACTGATCCAGATTGGATCCTGCATATTATTTAACTTTGTCAGAACAGGAAGTCATTCCATTGATGACTATAGGATGCAGGTTCCTAGAAATCTCTGGGAAAACTACAGAGACTACAGCAGAGGCCTAACTGAAAATAAGAAGCTAGTGGCAGAGGGAGATAGAGATAGAGGGAATAATAACTTAAAAACACAGAACAGAGTCAAGGTAAAAAGGAGGTCTTAAAAATCCCCAAACCTTTGGCAGGATCAACACCAGGGAAATTCTGTTGGAACAATTGAGGTGAGAAAGGTAGCTGACTAAATTATCTAGTATTCTGTGTGTTTTATTTACTATTTTATTTTTATTTTCCTCCTGCCCTAAAGTCATAAGGTGTAATAGATGAAGACTAGCTTGGTAGCCACAATATTAGCTAAACTCTGATCTTACTCAAATTTATTTATTTTATTTATTTATTTATTAAATTTATAAACCGCACCCCTCTCCCCAAAGGGACTCGGGGCGGTGCACAGGAAATTAAAATAGAAAAAATACAAACATAGCAATTAATAATACTAAAAATAGATTAAATCCCAATACCCTGTGCTAAAAATCCTAAAACCTTAAAATCCTAAAACTCTACCCCTTAAAATCCGAATTAAAACAATTTAAACTACAGTCTACAGCTTGATGGTATGGATTAGGCCAGGCTGGCGAGATGGAAGAAGTGCGTCTTCAAACTTTGGCGGAAGGAGCAGAGGTCCGTGATGGTTCTAAGTTCGGGGGGGTAGGTCGTTCCAGAGGGTTGGGCCCGCCACAGAGAAGGCCCTTTCCCTGGGCGTTGCCCGCTTGCACTGCCTAGTGGACGGCACCCGGAGAAGTCCCTCTCTGTGGGAGCGGATCGGCCGAAGGGATGTGTGAGGTAGGATACGATCCCGCAGATAACTAGGTAAATAAAAATTATATGCTTTTCCTATTGGCCACATGTACCTGTTTCCCAAAGCTGTTCTTTTTTGCCCTGTGTGTAGATCAACATATGTGTAGATTATATGTGAACATATTTGAGAGTCCAACATTTTCTCCCTTGCCCTCCCTGCAGAGGCCCATGCTTCCATTAAGCACCAGAAACAATAAATAACAATAAGGAAAACTATGAAAGGGTTTTCTTTTTAAAAAAATCTGTATTCCATAATATTCACAACATTTGTGTTTTATCTATATTTATATATAGATAAGTATTGAATTAAAATTATGAACAGCTCTAAGTATTTTATATATCATACATATATTTATAATTACATATCCACAGAAGATACCTTGCTGCACTACAGCCAGCTGTTAAAGCAGAAATAAATTTCATCATTGGCTCCCCAGATATGCATATATTCTGACTGTTGGGGTTTTCTTCTTTTTTTGCAAATGTATTTACAGTTTACTTAGATCATAATAAATGGTGGTATGCTCTATTATATAAACATAATAAAGATTTGGGTTTGTTTAAAGTACAAAGACTGCAAATGAATACATGAAAAAATACATACCAGGTACATTATTTATAATTTATAAATGCAAAGTTAAGACCTCTTAAAATTATTGCACTTGAGTATTTCTTTTTACAAATTTCTCAGCAATCATTCATATATGTACACTTACATCAACACACACATACACACATAGCACTCTTCCCCAACTCCTTGGATATAGTGGATATTGTTGCCTTGAAGTTTTATGTTCCTTGTATAACTTGAGTATACACAGATCAAATTTACCACAGCTTTGAGTGCATGCATTGAGTATACCCTCATATTATAACTGCGCACAGTTTTTGGTCAGCAAGCATAACATTTAGAAGAAAATTATTGTGATGTTTTCTTGTTAGATTGGATTTTCAAATTATAATGCAAAATTCTAAATAACAGTTAAAGGAATTCATGTTCTCTGAAGAAATGCAGTCATCTTATACATGTGACACAATGTGAGAATTACATCGTAATTTCAAATTTCTGCAGAATGATGGAAACTGCATGATTTTGTGCAGGCCTGCTGCATTTTTTCAAAAGAAAAAGTCATGCCTATTATTTATAGCTTTAGTGCTGGCTGAACAAACGACTCGTACATGCTAATACTACCCAGAGAAGGGAAATGTTTCTGGTTATCTATGTAGAATCATTGTTCCCCTGAGCTCTACACCACATGCCATGTGCCAACTGATTTGTATATTTTATGTCCCTTATTTAAAAATTATAGTAGTGTACTCTTCTAGCAGTTCTAGAGTACAAACTAGACAATAATTACAGTGGAATATTACTGCCCACTTAAAAGTTTTAACACATCTGTGCAATTTCCACCAAGCAAAATATTTGACCTATTATGTATATTATGTTTTATAAAGATACTACAGTCAAAAGCGTTTCTGTAATCTGCTTTAAGTTGCTTAACCCCCGATAAGATAAATAAATATGTGCAACAGTGAAATAAATGCCCAATATGGACATTATTTAGAACCTTATCACATTTTACTCAACTTCTGGGAATCCATTTAAAATGAAATTTTGTATGATTGCACTAATCTTGGCGTTAATTTCTAGCAATAACCAAACAGCGGGAAAGCGTATAGGTTAAACACCTTCTCCCAAACTGTGTATAGGATCTTAAGGACAAATATTTCATGAATAGTTTGTTAGAAAACTGTACTCATTTTGTAAATGAAATATAAAAATAGACTTCAACAGTTTTTCTCTATATTCATACTGAGAGTATCAAATTATAAGGAGTTCTGACCCAGAGAATGAAGGGGGGAAAAGAAGTTTCTTTACCAAGAAAATTGTGATGATATTTTTAAAAATATTAAGATTTTCTTTTCTCACATCTGTTACAGCTTGGTGCAAGATTGTACAGCAGAAAATAATTTATTTTGTTGTTCAACACCAACATTAATACTTGTAATTTACATGGTTTTTATATTACCTCTATAAATCATAACCAGCATATAGAACTCATTACCTGAAAAGATCCAGGTAATTTAATAAATAAAGATGCAGGAGTATCTTAAGTTGTAGTTTGAACTGAGAAAATGACTCGGGACAGCAAACATATTTTCATATAACAAAGTCCCAATTAAAAGGTTATACCTAAGGGTATACTTCACGAGATACGCAACACATTCGTAAACTTATTCCTGGCAGTATTGTATCCTTGACATACTTTCATATTTCAGTTCTGATGAAGCGGACTGTGGGCTGGAGCAATAAACAAATATTAAAGATAGTTGAAGCTAAAATCCTATGATCCTAGGAACTAGCCCTGGGATAACAGCATTGATGGTTAAGTGTAGAAAATATCCAAAGGGGGTTAACAGGTGCTGAAGAGAATCAATATAGTAAATTAATGTTAGTTCACATTCTGAAAAACAAATATTTGTAGGGGACCTCTACTGATTGCTTGAGGGCAATCTGATGTCTGGCTAGCCTTTTTTCATGACTGTGACAATATACCACAATCATGCGTACAATGACTGGGAATAGGGACTATACATGCTACATATCCTATAAGATATGTAGAGGGTGGTAGGCTGAATCGACCAGACCAATCTATCATATGACAAGCCAACATCCCTAAGTTAAAACTTTTCCTTAGTGCTTTTCTAATACTCTGCTAGCTAGTTTTTACATTGTGTTATCCAAAAACACACATATTGTATATGTGCATTGTGTATTCATACACACAGTTATTCAGATGAACCAAATGCATTAATATTTTGTGTATGCTTGCGTTAATACTTCCTTGGTTGTGCCACACAGTAATATCTGCACAATGATGAAAGTGAACAAGCTTAATACCATGAAGTTTAGGCAATAGAAAGCTTTTTTTTCCAAGAACCTACACCTTTCAGGGCACAAAACTAAAATCTACAAATTAAGACATATGCTAAAAGCCCTAGTGTTTTTGTGCAATTATATTTCTAACCAGATTGTGCACATTTATAAATAACAATATTCCAAGAGTGGAACTAACCATTCCCAACCTCCCATGCTACTAATCTCTTACTCTCATCATTTATCATCATGAGCAACCTTAGCCAGGGCAGCTGGGAGCTATTGTTCAACAAGATCTGGAAGGGTATAGGTCTTCCCATCCCTATTATATGTGCTCAGTTGTAACCCAGATTCTTTGGATGCTCACCAATAAAATAATTAATTAAAATGACATTGAACTGGCACAGTATAACTTGTATAATATCATTCATAATTAATCAGCTAAAAATACAATTATATTCCAGAGGTAGCCATGGTAATCTTATGCATGAAAAGCAGAAAAGGAACAAAGAGTTATTTGTCCACAATCCATTTTAGGACCCAAATCTCAGTTTATAAAATCAACTACCGTGTTTTTTGGACTGTAAGACGTACTGGTGTATAAGACGCACCAAGGTTTCAAAAAACTAAGTCAGGAAAAAAAAGTTTTTGTCCTCCCCATCCCCCCAAGAGCACTGGGAAGGGGAAAATGCCCCCATTTTTCACCAAAACATGGGCATTTTTCCCTCCCTCCAGCCCTGCTGAAACCTACAGAGTGCTTCTGGGGAGTTGGAGAAGACAAAAATGCCCCCCGTTTTTCACAAAAATGGGATGCGGGGGCAGGGCTTTGGGAGGTCAGAAATAGCTGTATTCGGTGTATAAAATGCACCAACATTTCCACGCTCTTTTGGGGGGGTGAGGTGCATCTTATACTCCGAAAAATACAGTATTTGCTTTCCAATACTTTCATTTAACTCTTTCAACATTTCATAGTTATGTTCCAACCATTGTTGCATGGCACATGAAAGCTTAGGAATCCAGTAAATGTCTGCATTTTTAGTAGAATGCTGGAATGGGGCATACAATGGTGATGTGTTGTGTATGTATTGTACATAAGATTTTGCCGAGAAGGCCTATATGATAGACCCATTTAAATGCTATATCAAGTATACGAATGAAGCCTACTTCAGCAGGAAGACTCTCCTACCGAGATAGAGGGAAACAAAGAGAGGCAGAGAGAGAGAGAGATTTCCATTCAAGTCAATAGAGGTGTTCACACTGAGGTCAGTGGTGCTAGGATTAAACCTCATGGCTTATTGTTACATTGTCTAAAACTAGATTAAGGTTAACATATTTGCAAATATAGTTCTGCAAAGAGGTATAGACATTAGGACTGTACATGCTTCAAAACGTGGGGCCTCTTAGGAGCACAGCTCCTCTCTGCTATTCATTAAAATAACTTTTTTCAGGGTTTTGTTGAGTATTGGAGAAAAAAGACATTGTCCCTTTAAGGAACCAATTTCTTAACCTTAATGCAGCCACAACTTGTTTCAAGTTCCCAAGGAATCCTGAAAAGCGACTATTCTAATTAGAATCAGAGATGCTGTTGCTCATCTAAGGTTTATAACACTTCTTTCAATTTCTTTCTCTCTACTTCACATTTTCAAAGTGTGTACAGCCCAAACGCATATGGAAATATATCACATAATGAAATTATGTGCAGAATTGGGGCCAATATCAATACAGACTTCATTCACAGTATGTAAGAGCAGTGGTTTAACGTATCAGCTTTCTTGTTCCACAGGTAACAGGTTACAAGACTAGACAATTTGTTTTAAAGGTTTTTGGGTACATGGAGATTCAAAGTGAAAGGTAGAACAGAGCCCACCTGGTGCTAATGAGCAACACAGAAGCTACTAAGAACATGTAAGTACCATTATGACTTCTGGAGATTATGACTATGTCCGGAAGGTCCTATTTTTTTGTGAATTAGCTGGGATTTGGAGGCATCCATCTGTAATATTTGTTGAAACAATGACTAGCTTTTCCTGACAGATTTACACTACCACATTTGAAATTCAACCCAATACTGTTACTAGGGTTGAAAAAATGGGTCTTCGGGTACCTAATATGATACTTACAACCAGAGGTAAATATTCTGTTTCCAGGGTAGAAATGGACATTTCCCCTAAATTATAAAATCACTAAAGAAACACTGATATATTTTTCCCAACGTCTAATGGGTGCAACAAAGTAGTTGCTTCATGATGCTTTAGACTACTAATATCTGGAAATTAAACCTCCCATTTGCAGCAAGATAAATTCAAGTACTGTAAACTCGGTGATAGTTTCTGCCCCAGAGATTTTCTTCTGGAGTTCAAAGATCAAACAAAAACATTTACCATATCAGTGTGGAAATGTCCTATTACAGTCTAGACTTCCCCAGGTGAACCTGGTATTTAAGCCAATCACAGTATTGTGTAATAATATGCAAAAGTACCAATGAAACCTCCTTACCATAAAGACACAATTTAAAACCAAGCCTAGGTTAGCTTTCCCAGCCCAATCATTTTGAAATTAAGGCCTCAGCAAAATAGCCTATTAAAAAGCCAGTCTTTTATATTTACAAGCCGACTTTTGCTTGAATAGTTGAATCTTGTGTTCACATTGTATCACCGAAGAAAAGAAATTTGCACTCAGTCTTCCCACAGTTTGTATTTGCAGAGTTTATCCTTTTAAAAGGCTAAAAATTGCAGAATAAAAAGCCTTAAATGTGGATCAGTCAACAATCTTCACAGGGAAAGTGTCTGAGTCCGAAGTAGTGGTTTGGGAGGGTATCCATCCATAAGCTTCTTCCCCTCGTATCACCTTTTCCCATTGTTTAAGATTTTCCCTGGAGAGAGAGGAAAAATTACTCACTTTTCACATATTTCACTAATGTATCACTATACAAGAAACATTTATAAAAAAAGGATGTCGTGATTTCATCTGATATAAGCTTCTCCTTCAGAGAGACAGACTGTGACCATTGAGCTCTCATATCTGGGCTTTCAATTTGGAGACAATGACAACTGTAATGCTAATTAACAGTAAAGGTTCCCCTCGCACATATGTACTAGTCGTTCCTGACTCTAGGGGGCGTTGCTTATTTCCGTTTCAAAGCCGAAGAGCCAGTGCTGTCCGAAGACGTCTCCGTGGTCATGTGGCCGGCATGACTAAATGCCAAAGGTGCACGGAATGCTGTTATCTTCCCACCAAAGATGGTTCCTATTTTTCTACTTGCATTTTTACATGAACTGCTAGCTGGGCAGAACCTGGGACAAGTAACGGGAGCTCACTCCATTACATGGTGCTAGGGATTCGAACCCCCAAACTGCCAACCATTCTGATTGACAAGCTCAGTGTCTAAGCCACTGAGTCACTGCGTCCTATTCCGTAACATCTATTCAGTAATTACTGAATGTTCAATATCAAATTGAATGTTCAATATCAAATTGAAAAAGTGTGCTTTTATTCCCCTGGATGTAGTAATCTTATTACCATGGCCACAAAATATAATCAGCATTGCTTTGTGATTAATCTACTAATGTTGCATACATTTAAGTTTCTTTGCCTTGTGTTTCCCTTTCATCTTGTCTGCAACCTCTAAACAGAACCACAAAGGTAGATTAATGCATTCACTACCATTTTTGATTTAGAAATGGTAGAACAAGAAGAGCAATCAGGATTCCAAAGGGACAGATGCTAGCTGAGTCATAGTGATTATTGGTGATTGATTGTTTGCTTGCAGGCATTTTATTACAGAATAACAAGAGTCGGAAGGGACCTTGGAGGACTTCTAGTCCAACTCCCTGCTCAAGCAGGAAAGGATATCACATCTCAGACAAATGGTTGTCCAATCTCTTCTTAAAAACTTCCAGTGTTGGAGCACCCACAACGTCTGGAGGCAAATTGCTCATTCATTAATTGTTCTAACTCATAACTAAAATTTAAGGGTTTTCAGCTGACTGTTCAAGTCAAATTTATATTTACCTGCAGGCTCGATGGAGTGGTGATGTAGAAGGGAGGATCTGTGCAAGTGTACTATAGCAGGGCAAAGCTACAGCATTATAGAATCCAATCTTTGGGGAAAAAATCAAAAATCAAAGCACTATTAGTCAAATAATATTCAACTTCTATTTACGCTCAATTCGAATTGATCATACTCCCAAACCATAGATTTAGATCCCCATAATGGTTAGATGGTATGGTTGACAGAATGGCCCTTGCCATCGATTCTGCCTGCCCGTCTCCCACCCTTCAGTAGGGCCCAACTGTACATCCACATGTGATCTGTTTATCTTGTCTTTTGATCTATGACCGCAATAAAGTTTTATTGTTATTATTCAACTCAAAATGTGCAACAATTCCTTTGCTAACAGACTGTCATATATCCTCACTAAATTTTACAAATAACAATAGCACTAAGATTTATATACAGCTTCACAGTGCTTTACAGCCTTCTTTAGGGAGTTTACAGACTCAGCATATTGCCCCCAACAATCTGGGTCCTCATTTTTACTGACCTCGGAAGGCTGGAAGGCTGAGTCAACCTGGAGCCTGATGAGAGTTGAACTGCCAAATTGCAGGCAGCCAGCAGCCGGCAGAAGTACCCTGCAGTACTGCATTCTAACCACTGCGCCACCACAACTCTTACATGTTTGGTAAATCCCTTTTTTTCCTTTCTGTTACAAATCTGAAAGAAGCTAATAAGCTATAAATGTTCTTTTTTTATAGCTCTGGATTTGTGGAATGAATATTATTCACTGCCAAATCAATGACTAACATTGCATTTTACAAGGGATCATATTAGAATTCCAGATAGGCCTAGTTGTTCATAATTAATAAATATAGGCTTTCCTTTTACTTTCACTATTTTTAAGGATAAATACTGTGGATCATTTAATTGTTTAATAGGATCACCAAATCAACAGATAAACGCTGAAAAAATTGTTGCCTTATTGGGGAGATAGGTGGCATAAAAATTTATAAATAAAATGAGAATTTTGAGAATTATGAAGTTTATTACATTAATTTGGGTTTAAAACAAAGAATTAAAATCAATCAAAATGCAAACACAGCAATATTTAAGTAATGGATACATATAGCCAACTTAAATCTATTCAAAACCTACTTTAGACTTACCTGACCCTGAGGAACTTCATCTTTTTTATCTCTGTCCATCATAGGTATAGGTTGAATACCTAACTTCTTCATTTCATCACCCTAAAAGAAAAATAAATTCATTCATTTCTTAATTATTCAGCTCCCAATAATAAAAAATAAAGATATTAAATATATAATGGAGAAAAAAAGGCAGAATTATGAAGACAAACATTAAGTTCTTATGCAGACACGCTTGGTGTCTATGAACTGTTTCTTAATTTTTTTTAATTTTTCTATTGTTCCGACTTGTAAAATACAAGCTGCTTGGAGCCAGGTGGCCTCTTAATTACAAACAAATGAATACACAAATAACATCAATAGTTGCAATAATCCAATCAATCTTAATTTTCTGTTCAAGTGTCTAGTGATAGATGTGGAAATGAATGATGAAATACACGAACCTCAGCCCAAAACTCTGCGTAGATATCATTGGCTGTCAGTCTGGTAACGTGCCACAATTTTGTCACCGAACACAAGTCGCAAGATGTCATCATCAAGGCAATCATGCGATCCCTGAAATATAATAACTTGTGTAGCTGAAACAATTATTTGCCTTTTCAAATATATCCTATAAGTAATAATTGATATTGGGAAAAATCTTGATTCGAAGGTAAAACAGATCAGTTCAGGTAAAAACACAAAGAAAAAAAAATAAACAATAGCATACTCAGTGCTAAGGATAATCAATACTATTAAAACCATTCAAGAACCTACCAGATGCCATTTCACAACATAAAGGCATCTGGTAAATCTACTGTAGTTTGGAAAAAATACAGTCACAAAGGCATGCATTCCACCAAAAAGACTCTAGTCATTAGGTGCTGGAAGGGAAGATAAAAATGCAACCAAATTGGTTACTGCAGCTTCATACCAACTCAAATATATTATAGCATAACATTGCCGAAGCAGTAATTAAATAATTAAATAAGTGTTAAATAAGAGAATAATGATTGTGTGATAAAACGTCCTTGAATCTTGGATTCATATTCACCTGTACGGTGTTTTATTGGCATTGACAGATTTTTGTTAATCTAATGTTGTATAGCTATAGATCTCTGAAGATCTTAAAAACTGTATTCTTATTGTAGATTTAACCTATTATGCAAAATACTTTATGATATTAATAGCCTCTAAAAATAATTTCCCATAAAATCCATGTTATATGTGAAGCAAAGCTATAAAAATTGAGGTGGATTCTTTAAAACCAATGACATTCTCACGAGGTGAAATACATATATGCAGTTGCATTTTGTTAACCTAATTTTATCAGCACATTGATCCAAATTGCAAAATGAATTGCTTTTGGGTGTCTTGCTTTCTCTTTTACTTTTACTCAGTAATAATTCAGCAATTTCCATTTTGAATAGTAGCCATCATGAGCACAGTTAAAAGGGGCAAATGAACAGGGGTGGCTGATGACTATATATCTATATATCTATATCTATATCTATATCTATATCTATATCTATCTATCTTGTGTGTGTGTGTGTGTTAGTTTTATGAGCTGATCAATTTTTTTTAATTTATATTTATATCCACAGAGGACCCAGGGCGGCGCACAGGAAATTTAAAATATACAAAAGTACAAAAAATAAATACATAATTTAAAATATATATTAAATTATGCTGGTCCTATGCTAAAAACCAAATTATTAAAATACCCAATTTAAAACTTTCTAAAAATCCCCGTGGGAGGTTAGGCTAGGCCGGCTTGTTGGAAAAGGTATGTCTTTAGACATACACTAATTCTATTAATCAAGATATATAACTCTAAATAGTTCCAAAGATGGAATAGTGTACTACTATAGAGATACATAAATGCTCCCTTGATGGGAAATATACAATCCATTTTCCTGAAACGCATCTTGAGAGTGGGCAAATCTACACTAATAAATAAATCAGGTCAGCTCATAAAACTAACACACATATGAAAAAAAAACCACACAACGGAATTCATGGCTTTCTGTCTAGATGGTCTCTGGTGATGAGCTGAAAGGCAGAAAAAGAAACAGTATGTCTCCTCCCTTAATTGGGGCCCTAACAGGGTGTTGTGGAACAATTGTGTGTGTGTGTGTGTGTGTGTGTGTGTGTGTGTGTATGTACCAGTGGAGGTAGTATGGCCAGCTGAAGAGGGCTAATAAGTCCAAAATGGATCCATCCTGGTCTCTTATTTATTAATCAGCCCTTAAAAACTTAACATACATACATGCATACATACATACCAGGGGTGGGTTTCTGGGGGTTCGCCTGGGATCGGGCGAACCCTTTCGTAAAATTTCCGGATCCCGAGCGATCCCTTTGGATCGTGGACCAGGAAGTAAGTCGCCACTGCTAACTGCTGCTCCCAGCTGGGGCGGGCAGGCAGGAAAGCAAGCAAGGCGACTGCGCTGTCTTCTTTTTCTATCAGCGAAGCGCCGCCTCCTCCTCGCCCATGCTTCGCTGAGAGAAAAAGAAGACAGCCAGGCCGGCTCTCCGAAGGGGTCCTCCTTTCCCCTTCTCCATGGGGGTGGGTGGTGGGGGTGGGCCGCTCACCTCGTCGCCCCACAACCTGCTGCCGTGACAACTCCGAAGAGCAGCGCTCAGGCCAGGAGCCGCCGGCCAAAAAAAAAGAAAGCACACACACACACACAACCTACTTCAGGCGGCGGGAAACACGCAAGGAGAATCCACTCCCAGCTGTCTTCTTTTTCCTTCTGCGAAGGGTACTGGCCGCTGGCAAAGCGGGAGGCTCGGGAAGGCGGCGGGAGCGCCTTCCCCCCCCCCTTCCCTTTGCTCAGCCACCTCTTCCCCCCTACGCCTAGCCGCGAGTGGATTCTCCTTGCGTGTTTCCCGCCGCCTGAAGTAGGTTGTGTGTGTGTGTGTGCCGCCTTCCCGAGCCTCCCGCTTTGTCAGCGGCCAGTACCCTTCGCAGAGGGAAAAAGAAGACAGCTGGGAGTGGATTCTCCTTGCGTGTTTCCCGCCGCGGGTAAGGAAAGTTGCTGCGCGCCCCAAAAATCCTCTGGCCCGCTGGCCGCGGTTGCTCGCTCGCTCGCTTGCTCGCTCACCCATCGGACGCCAGGTTCCTTCATCCGGTGGATGGGTGAGAGAGACAGTAAATACAGCCAGCGGGTTCTCTGGCTCTCTGGTTCCCCCCTCCCTCCCTGTCTCTCTGTGTGTCTGTGCCTCTCTCTGTCTGTCTCCCCCCCCCCCCAAACCTCCTCAGCTCCTGGAAGTAGCCTGACCGGCTACTCTCGCTCTCTCTCTCACCCATCCACCGGACGAAGGAACCTGGTGTCCGATGGGTGAGCAAGCGAGCGAGCAAAGGCTTTTGAAGCAAAGGCTTCAAAGGCTGCCGGCTAGGAACAGCGCGCTACGCTGCGCGAACCCCCGCCCCACCCCCTGCCAGTCGCGCTAACAGGGAAAGTTTTGCCGCGACTGGGGGGGGGTTCGCGCAGCGTAGCGCGCTGTTCCTAGCCGGCAGCCTTTGAAGCCTTTGCTTCAAAAGCCTTTGCTCGCTCGCTTGCTCACCCATCGGACACCAGGTTCCTTCGTCCGGTGGATGGGTGAGAGAGGCTGAGGAGGCTTGGGTGGGTGGGGGGAGACAGACAGAGAGAGAGAGGCACAGACACACAGAGAGACAGGGAGGGAGGGGGGAACCAGAGAGTGACAGACACACACAGAGAGACAGAGAGTGGGAGGGAGAGAAAGATAGACAGACAGAGAGAAAGAGAGAAAAAGAAAGAGAGACAGAAAGGAAAGAAAGAGAAAAAAGAGAGAGAGAAAGAGAGAAAGAAGAGACAGAAAGAGAGAAAGAGAAAGAAAGAGAGAGAGAGAAAGAGAGAAAGAAAGACAGAAGGAAAGAAAGAAAAAGAAAGAGGGAGAGAGAGAGAGAGAGAGAGAGAGAGAGAGAGAGAGAGAGAGAGAGAGAGAGAGAGAGAGAGAGAGAGAACTTATGACCACAATTAAGCCCAAAAGTTTGGTTGCTAACCAAGACCATTGTTAAGTGAATTTCACATTTTCCAAATTGGCCACTCCCACCCGGTCACATGGCTGGCAAGCCACTCCTACCCGGTCACATGGCCGGCAAGCCACTCCCACAAAGCAGGACACACCCACAGAACCTGTTCCAAAAATTTTGAAACCCACCCCTGATACATACATACATGTAATTGTTTCACAACAACCTGTTATTATTAGGCCCCAATTAAGGGAGGAGACATACTGTTTCCCTTACTGCCTATCGGCTCATCACTAGAGACCATCCAGACAGCAAGCCAAGAATTACATTAGATAATATTTTAGATATGTGTGTTAGTTTTATGAGCTGATCAATAAATTAAATTAGAGAGAGACCAGGATAGATCTATTTCAAGTTTATTAGCTCTCATCATCTCTCTCTAATTTAATTTATTGATCAGCTCATAAAACTAACATATATATATATATATATATATATATATATATATATATATATATATATGCTTTCGTAGATTTTAACGGGTGTTGGTATTGCCATCCTCGTGTATATAGCATGGAATTGATCTTGCCAAAACGTTGCAATAACAATTCCATGCTATATACATGGGAAAACACCCAAGGATGGCAATACCAGCATACACACACAAACACACACACACACACACACACAAATAAATAGTATAGAATAAAGTAAACCAGACCATAAAGAAGAAGGAAGTCTCAACAGGCAACACAATATAATTTCTGCTTACTTTTGCCATCCCTGTTTTTTATTATTAAATACTGTATGTTGTCCTGACTCAACTCCATACATACCTTAACAAATAAATACACTCAACCTGTTGGGTTATTAAACGGAGTATTTCAAAATAAAATGGTGCAATATAAAAGATGAACAGATCAATTCCAGAATGCTTCTAGGATTCCATTTTATATAAAATTCAATCTTAAATCTTACACACATCACAGCACTGTATATAGCAATAGCACTTAGACATTTTACAGTGCTTTACAGCCCTCTCTAAGCAGTTTACAGAGTCAGCCTATTGCCCCCAACAATCTGGGCCTTCATTTTACCAACCTCAAAAGGATAGAAGGCTGAGTCAACCTTAGCCTGGTTAGATTTGAACTGCCAAAGCAGTCAGCAGAACTAGCCTCCGAGCTTTACAGTACTCTCTGGGTGATTTACAACATCAGCATATTGCCCCCAACAATCTGGGCCCTCATTTTACTGACCTTGGAAGGGTGGAAGGCTGAGTCAACCTTGAGCCAGTCAGGATCGAACTCCTGGCAGTGGAATGCAGAATTAGCCACAATATTGCATTCTAACTGCACAACCATATTCCAAACTCAAAATTGTCAGAAAGTTCCTGAATGCACTGCTGAATATATACCAACAGTAAAATAACTCTTGTTTGATTCCTTTATGAGGGTTTAGTGCACATTCCTCAGAAAGTTGTATATAATAGACTAGTTGGATAGCCAAATACAGGAAGTTAAACATTTAGCCTTCAAAACAAGGAAATATGATTGAGATTTCAAACCATAAATATTCACTTGTATTTTACCTATGTGATTGGTTTTTAATATTCAGTGTTCTTGTTTGTTGTAACTCTTCCAGTTGCTTTCGGTTTCCAAAGTACAGAGCAAGATCTGTAGCAATAATGGCTTTGCGGATAATTTCCAAAACCTGTTCATACTCATTGGAGTTCAAATTAGAGAAAATATTGTGGCCTTCCAGCTAGAAAAAAAGTAAAGCATATAAGAATATTGCTATGAATAATTTAAACCTTGTCTTAAGTCTATATTGGGCCTATACAGTAGCTGTTTTTAAGATTTTAAATTTTAGCGCAGGGTTAATTTATTTAATTCGGTTTTAAATATTTGTATTGTTACGTTTATATGGTTTTAAATTTCCTGTGCACTGCCCCAAGTCCCTTCGGGGAGAGGGGGTGGTTTATAAATCAAATAAAATTAAAATTAAATTAATTAAAACAAGACATTGAATTTATCTATATGCAATTCAAAGAAACAATTATATTTATGAACCTTTAAGGACCTAGGACGTTTTAATATGGTAAACAGATTTGGAATTTTGAAAACATGTGATGGGTCTGTTGTAAGCCAAAACAACACCCAAACCAGTTCCTAGTTATTTTTATTATTATCACAATAAAATGAAAATAGAAGGCAAATCAACACTTCCCACTGTCTATATTTTATCATCTCTGGTAGACTTGTGACAAAGCAAAGAAATATTGGGATAGATTTTTGTCTCAATTCAGAAGATTATTAAATCAAATATAAAATTGAAACCTGATATTTTTTTTCTTTAAAGACCGTTTGATAAAGAATTTGAAAGAAAATTTTGAACTTTGTTATCATATACGCACAAAAATGGAAAGACAGCTCAATTCCCACCATAGAAGAAAGGGTGAAAAATTTGATGGAAATGGGCAGAAATGGCAAAATCAATTGAAGAGAAGCAAGGTTAGCAGAGATGGAAAAATTAACTGAAGAGGGATCCTTATCCAGAAGACGTTGTTTCCACCTGGAAATTACTTTTGGACTTTGTTCAAAAAAAGAAAAAAGTTTGATCTTAGGTTTTGATGACTAGAGTAACTTTGTTGCTATAGAAATGGTTTGTATCCAGCAGGAGTCTAAAGCAAAAAGTTGAGTGGCAACTAACTGTGTTTTGTATTCTACTGCGTCAAAAGAGACAGAAGTCAATCTTTTTTTTTCTTTTACTCCTTTCCCCTTTTCTTTCTGATTTCTCTTTGCATTTAACACAAAAACCTGAAGATAAGCTTTAAAATATTTTCTACCAAATTGTTTTTGCTGTCTTTAGCTTCAGTTATCTCAGTTCATTTTAAGGCCTGTTATCTTTCACTCTAAGATCACTTTCTGGGAAATATTCTAAATCAACATCTTCAACAGCTGCCAAGTGTGCAGATAGGGAATATGCCTTCAGCTGCTTTGATAGCAACTGGGTTTCTTAATAAGAGTGACAAACCTAAATTTTCCTTTCAGTTTTTATTCTTTGTGACAACATAGCTGATCTCTCCTTCTCCATAATTTCTTTTTCTTGTATCAATCCTGGGCCACTATCCGGAATTTGGTGTTGAAATAAGCTAGCCAGTCACTCTGAGTTTTTCTTTCCCCTCAGTCTAGTAACCAAGGGATTCCCATTCCTCCCTGTATATCTGTTCCTTCTTTTGCAGGTGGTAATTTACTTCCATTGGGTTGGCTCTGTGCATACAAACTAGTCGCCTTAGGGTCATGAGCCAACTCTAACCCTGCTGCAAATGTCACCACTGGATAGAAATATCCCTGTGCTCAGGTTTGTAAGTAGAGGGATGGTCTACTTTTAGCTATACAATTTGGGATGAACACTCTTTGAATGGTGTGGGAGTAGGAATGGGTTTCCAGAGGGGGGGAAATGCAGACTACAGGAACCAGGAGCACTACTTAGGTGTCCCAAGGAAACCTCCTAGTGCTTCAACAGTCTTCTAAAAGGATTCAGATTACCAGCTTCCTGCAAGGAAACCTTCCATTCCCCACTATCCTGTCAGAATTGAAGAAGCTTCTTAGATGAGAAGCGAAACGTCTTCAAAGAAAAAAACAAGAAAATCCAGTTGCCTCCAGGAAAAGCACCTTTGGGACTACTAGGAAGATGTTATTATTTGTCACCCTCTTGTTTGCTTCCAACAGGATCATTCTTGGGATAGACCAGTGATCAGCAGGCTTTGACTTCGACTATTTACTTATAGGAGTAATAGGTGCTCTCCAGCTGAATGTTTTAGTCACACTCAGCTGGAGTCTGGTGTAACTGACTCAGCTAATGTTGTCTAGGTGGGACCTTTCTGGGACTCTGGATCAAGCTAGTCAGATGTTTCTATCATCAAATCCATTATTCAAAAGCACAATACTAAATTTGCTACTGCCAGTCAATTCTGATCTTTACAAACTTTTGTGAGATTTTACCTTTACATTTTTATTAGATGGCACATAATTAATTGTTTCTTCAAATCATTTAATTTTGTCTTCAATTTGTATTGGGATCATTTGAAACCAGCAACTAAATGTTGATTTATTTTTTATTTATTTTATTTTATTTTATTCAAATTTATACCCCGCACCTTCTCCAAAAAGGACCCAGGGCGGCGCACAGGAAATTTAAAACAATACAAATATAACAAAAATACAAATTTTTAAAAAGCTATTAAACCCATGCCCTGTGCTAAAATAGTGTAAAATCCCCTAATTAAAATCTATCTAAAAACAGTCAAGAACGGGAGGTTATGCTAGGCCGGCTTGTTGGAAAAGGTGCGTTTTAAGACGCTGGCGGAAGAGGCGGAGGTCTGAGATGGTGCGCAGTTCGGGGGGCAGGTTGTTCCAGAGGGTAGGGTCCGCCACAGAGAAGGCCCTTCCCCTGGGTGTCGCCAACCGGCATTGCCCGGCCGACGGCACCCTGAGAAGGCCCTCTCTGTGGGAGCGGAGCGGTCGAAGGGATGTATGGGGCAGAAGACGGTCTCGCATATAACTAGGCCCTGAGCTATGGAGCGCTTTGAAGATGGTCGTCAGCACCTTGAAGCGCACCCGAAAGGCCACAGGTAGCCAGTGTAGCTCGCGCAGAAGAGGTGTTATGTGGGAATGCCTAGAGGCTCCCATGATCAACCGCGCGGCCGCATTCTGGACTAACTGTAACCTTTGAGTGCACCTGATAAAATGTTCGTTTTTGTTGTGGTACAGTATCTCTTTCTACCTAGGACAATTTCAACTTTCTTCATTTAATGCTGTCTACTTATTACACTTTTTCATTTTATCCAATCTTCTAAACAAACTTTAAATAATTCTACCCTCTTTTCACTATGACATCCTTTCTGATACCTGAAGATATTTATTAGATTTTTTTTTAAATTCTGCCTTTATTACTTTACCTTAAGGTAGCAAACATATATAATATGCCTTCCTACTCCTGTTTTCCATCCTCAACAACAATCCTGTGAGGTGGATTGGGATAAGAGAGAGTGGTTGGCCCAAAATCATCCAGGTGGCTACCTAAGGCAGGATTAGAATTCACCATTTTGAATTTGGATGAATGGAAGTGTCTGTTTGATACAAGCTTGATAGGAAAATGAAGGCAAACTTTCTTTCCTACCTAAGCCTTCTGAAGATTGCTTTACAAATTTAATAAATCACATATTCAATTCAATAAATCCTGACTCTTAACCAAACATTTTTCTCTGGGTTTCAAACTTCGATTTTTGCACTTTTATTTTACCATACCATACTCTTAATTGTGAAATAAATAAACTATCTTAAAAGCAGAACAGATTTGCCATATTAAAAAAAGGAAATGTCCACATTGAGAATCTGAACAAACTTCCTGAAGTTAGATTTGCTAGTTTTCTAAATCTTAGCCATAGAAATGGAGTGAAATGAATTACCTGCAAAATAGACACTGTTTGAGAAAAATGATGCTGTTCCATGGTTGAGGTGGAATAAAGTGCTGCCAATGGATGATCAAATTTCTGAAGATAGCTGTTGGTATAACCCCTGTGATCCAAGTCATGACATAAACAGGCCACGAGAAGACCCCTTCGCTAGAAAAATAAGCAGACAGGAAGTTAATCTTCAAGTTAAATTTATACCACTAGATGGCACTCTCTACTAGGCCAGACACTTTGCTAATTCCATTAATATATAAAATACATGATTCAGAAATGAGTTTGCGTATGGAATGATTGACTGCAAGAATTATGAATAATCAGTATTGATAAAAATATGTTTGGGTTATTATTCTTCCCCCCCCCCCCTAAAGATCGTATGTTCTGATTTGGTACCATATTATTTTATTTTATTTTTGCTTGTGAGCCACTTGGAGACAGGGTGACTTAAAAAACCCTACATAATAAATATTATTTATTCCCAGCCAATTACCCTAAAGTGTTACATTCTGCCACTAAGCATGCTGAGTTCATAAGAGGTAGTTTATTCTATTTGTATTTTATATTAAGATAACTTTTGATAAAAAAATATATTTTAAAAAGTTAAAAATAGGAGGTAGTTTATCTGGTTATATCAACCAGATCATCAGTTTCATCAGACGAAATAATATACAAGATAATTACTTAATTAATATAGCCACCCATGTCACCAGAAGTAATTCTGGGGATTGCACGAGATAAAACATGATGTTGATGATGATTCCCAATTCAGGAAGTTCTTGAAAACCCTCAAAATAATTCCCAGGTTAGCTACCTGGGAGAAGTCATGGACTAACGATGTAATTTTCTGTTTATTTTGCAAGTACTCTAAAACGAAGGTCCAGACCTTCACCAGGTGTCTAAAGCTATATTTGTATCTTGGTTTAATAATACAAGAAACACATGACTATTTTCCTGCTGGCATTTTATACTTCATTGAACACCTGGATCTTCTCTTGAGCCAAGGGTCTGGAGGTTAAGTGAGCCTGTCACTAGGATTTCATGCATTTTATTCCTGGAGCTGGCTTGTCTTTGGTCATTATCTCATCATGTTTATGTTTTAGCTTGGTTTTAATCCAATGTGTGCTACTCAGATTTTGCAATCGTGAGAGAGCTGTAAAGGTAAAGAATTGCTTAACCATGATAACTGGGACTAGAATTTCCATTCCTAAGCAATGCAGTCAAAAAGCATCACTTAGGCAATCCTGGCAGTCCCCATTTGCCATCATTAAGTGAGGATCACAGGCAGAGGTGGGCAGCTGCAGTTTTGCACCAGTTCACACGAACAGGTAGTAAAGATTCTACACAGTTCAGTGAACCAGCAAATTCCACTGGCTGGCCCTGCCCCCACTCATTTTGGGGCTGTTTTCAGGCCATTTTTGGCCCCAAGCGGCCAAAAAATGGCCCAGAAAAAAAATATGGCCAAAAACAGGCCAAAAAAAGGTGGGGCAGGGCCAGCCAGTGGTGGGATTAGCCCCAACCAGTTGCATCCTACCTCTGCCTTTGAGGTGAGTGGCTTGTAGGCGGGGCTGGATGTGATGACTGACGTCACCCACCCAGTCACATGATCAACCTGTCATGCCTACCCAGCCAGAGAACCGGTTGTTAAGTTATTCAAGTCCCACCACTGATCACGGGTCATTAAGTGAGAACCTCCTCACAACTCCTCCTGGCTTCAAAGAAATAGCAACAGGCAGGAAGTTGCAAGTCCCATGACACCCAGAAGCAGACCAGCAGGATCCAAAGTGGCTGCTGCAGTACAAGTGAGGCACCCAGGTGGCTTCTGCCAGAAGAGGGAGGATATGCAGTTGGCCACTGTGGGCAGGAGGGTATTTTGTAGAGACACACGTGCTATGGAGACCCCTGGAATCTCATAGTCTGCAACCATGATCCTGTAGGGTCCTATAGGTCCCGCAACCTGTAAGCTTCCCCATTGACTTTGCTTATGGATGTCTGCAGGAAAACTTGCAAATAGGAATCATATATTGTGGGATGCTGCAACTGTCATAAGCATAAGCAGGTTGCCAAGCACTTGGATCAAGATCATATCAGCACAAGGATGTTGGGATGGCTGGCACTTCAAAGACCAGTCAGAAACACCACTCATTCAGTACCATTATAACTTCAAATAGCAATAGCACTTAGACTTATATACTGCTTCACAGTGGTTTAACAGCCTTCTCTAAGCAGTTTACACAGTCACCCTATTGCCCCCAACAATCCTCATCTCACCTACCTCAAAAGGATGGAAGGCTGAGTCAACCTTGAGTCTGGTGAGATTCAAACTGCCAAATTTCAGGCAGCTGGCAATCTGCAGAAATAGCCTGCATTCTAACCATTGAGCCACCACAGCTCTTATGGTTACTGGCTGCTGAACGAATGATTGTTAACCAACAACTATTTGTATAAGTTGATTAAATAATAAATTTGTTTGGTTAGATCTTCATGTTGCTTCTTTATTCTTTTTTTTTTAAACAGTTTATTTACGGTATATATGTTTTCATTTAACATACCTAAGTGCTTTGTGAACAATGTATTTTAGGGGTAAATTTGCTAACATAATACTACTTTTCCAGCTCCTAATTTCTACCTCTATTATCCAATCATTTATGAAACAAATCCCATGTTCAAAAATACTCTGTATCTTCTTTTTCTTTTATCTTTAATGTCAGTTTGTCCATTTCTGCACAATCTAATTTTTTTAATTACACCTCCTTCTCTTGGTGTTTCCTCATTTTTCCAGTATTATGCAAATATAATTCTTGCTGCTGTCAAAACATGTAGTATTAAATACAAATTCCCCTTATCATACTTTTCTGATATTATATTAAAATATTTCTGTCTTATAATCTATATGCAGCTATAACATTTTTTTAACCGTGTATGTATTTTTGTCCAATATTCTTTATTCTTTATCATTATTCATGTGCTCCTCTTTCTTAATGTGCTACAGCAGGGGTCTCCAACCTTTGCAACTTTAAGTCTGAAGTCCTTCAGACTTAGCATTGCAAAGGTTTGAGACCCCTGTGCTACAGTAAGCAGAAAATCATCAGTGAACTGAGAAGTTGATTTAATATCCTGACTTGTTCTTAACCTGCTAACCCAGGGGTGGGCTGCTACGGATTCGCCAGGTTTGGGAGAACCCATAGCTAACTTTATGGCCGGTTCAGAGAACCTTCAAATCCCACCCCTGGCTGGCCCCACCCACCCCTCCCCTCCCACCCCATCTCGCCCTTCCCAGGAGTCTCCATGCAGCTTGTTTTGGATGTGAGGTAAGTGCAGGGCCCGCATGGAGGCTTGAGGAGAGGGGAAATCAGGCCTCCTGGAAGTTTTGGAAGGCCAGAAATGGGCCCATTTCCAGCCTCCAGATGGCCTCCGGAGCCAAGACGTTTTCACCCTCCCAGAGGCTCGAGAGACGCCTCCAGAGCCTGAGGAAGGGAAAAACACCCCCCTGGTGGAGGCTGACTAAGCCACACCCACCATGGCCACACCCATCCAACAACAGGGCAGAGAACCCATTGCTGAAATTTTTGAAGCCCACTCCTGTGTTAACGTCAGTTCTCCATTTCAATAGCAACTATAAACTAAAGTTCATTGAATACTTTGAGGATTAGCACTGATATGCCAGAAAGGAATGGGCAAAAACGGCATGAATGCAGCTTCCTGTGCACCATCTCAAATAACTGGCTATTGCTGAGAACAAAAGATCTTCTAATGGGACAAGTCCTGTAATATAATCTGCAATTCTACTCTGAGAACTGTGCTAATTCAGTGTAGTAATAAAACATAACATTTCATAATTATTATTTCTTCTGAAGGCAGCTGAATGAATTCCTTTTCATTACAGCCATTTAGTTGGTCTCTCGGGTGAATAAAATAGAGTGGCTGTCCAATGAAGTATGTCCTTCACCAGCACAGGGTTTTTTTTTTTCCTGAAAAGACAAATGAAGCACTCCAATCCCTGGACATTGGGCATTGGCTGCTGGGATTCTTAAATCCGCACAACCACAGACCTGCGTCTCTTCCGCCGGGCCCTTAAAACTTATCTATTTCGTGCGGCCAGCCTAGCGTAGCTTTTAAATTTGTTTTATCAATTGGGTTTTATTAGGGACTTTTTAGAGCAGGTTTTTGTTTAATCTGTTTTTATTATATTTATTGTACCTGATGTTTTATGTTTTATAATTGCCTGTTCACCGTCCTGAGTCCTGCAAGGGAGATAGGGCGGTATATAAATTTAAATAAACGTAAACGTAAATCAACCAACCCATTTTCTCTAGTGCAATCCAAGGAAAATGGGTGGGGAAAAGTAGACTACAAATGGAAATATTGCAAAAACAAAGCATATTTCCAAAAACACAGAACAATAAGAAAAAATTGTAACGTTCTGTCAAAGTGGGAGAGGAGACAGAAAAAGATTATAAGAAAAAGTAGGCACATGATTCTGATCTAGGACAAACAATCTCGTATCCTGAATAAATAATAAACAAAGCCTACTTTCACTTTGCACAAAGATTAGGGAGGGAAAAATACAATGAATTATATCTAGAAAATATGATGCATAATATTCTTCATCAGATACATGACATTCTTAACAATATCTCCCACTACACAACACCCTTACATCATTATCCATTTCATATAGGTTTCTCCTGATGGATGAATGCAGACATGCAGTTAATAATCTAAGATTGAAATCTGAAACGAGGAGAGTTTATACTTCATAAGATTTCCTCCATTTCCAAAGGATACTACCGTATTTATTCGAGTATAACGCGCAAAATTTTCTACCAAAAAAAGAACTCAAAGTTTGGGTGCGCGTTATAAACGAGGGTGCGCGTTATAAACGAGGGTGCGCGTTATAAACGATTTTTATCATGTCCGCACGTGTTCAACAACGTTTGTCACTTACAATGCTTGGTCTGAGCTGAGAAAAAGTGAAACAAAATTTTATACCGATTTAAAATCGAAAATTAGGGGGTGCGCGTTATACACGTGTGCGCGTTATACTCGAATAAATACGGTAGTTCAAAACTGCTAGGGTATTTTCCATATTGTTTTGAAATATCATTAGAAACAAGGCCATACCCTGTCTTTCTTGGTTAATAGTCACACTTCATTAGTACTGATGATGTTACCTAGTTTGATAATGAAATGCCTGCAAGAAAACCACCAAGCATAGAGAGCACCAAGGACCCCACAATTATACATCAGTCTTTTATAGAACTGAGTTCATTTTTAAAACTGAATTTTATAATTGTTACTCTTGTAAAAAAAAAATTTAAAAGTTGGTTTCAACTGTTAATCTCAATTTTGTGCTGTTATTCTTTATTATCCCAAAATTATGGGATAATTTTCTTCAATTGCCATAGAAGAAAAAATAAAAGCCGAGTTGAAATATAACAGGTTCTAACAGGTTCTGGAGAACCGATAGTGGAAATGTTGAGTAATTTGGAGAACCAGCAAATATCACCTCTGGCTGGCCCCAGAGTGGGATGGGAATTTTTTTTTTAAATTCAAATTTATACCCCGCACCTTCTCCAAAAAGGACCCAGGGCAGCGCACAGGAAATTTAAGAACATAACAAATATAACAAAATACAAAATTTAAAAAACTATTAAATGCTAAAATCGTATAAAATCCCCCAAATTAAAACTATCTAAGAGCGGTCACAATGGGAGGTTACGCTAGGCCGGCTTGATGGAAAAGGTGTGTCTTAAGACACTGCCGGAAGAGGCGGAGGTCTGAGATGGTACGAAGTTCAGGGGGTAGGTCGTTCCAAAGGGTAGGGCCCGCCACAGAGAAGGACCTTCCCCTGGGTGTCGCCAACCGGCATTGCCCGGCCGATGGCACCCTGAGAAGGCCCTCTCTGTGGGAGCGTATCGGACTAAGGGATGTATGGGGCAGGAGATGGTCTCACATATAACTAGGTCCCGAGCCATGGAGCGCTTTGAAGATGGTCGTCAAAACCTTGAAGCGCACCCGAAAGGCCACAGGTAGCCAGTGCAGCTCGCGCAGGAGCGGTGTTATGTGGGAGTATCTGGAGGCTCCCATAATCACCTGTGCGGCCGCATTCTGGACTAGCTGTAGCTTTCAAGTGCACCTCAAGGGAAGCCTCATGTAGAGAGCATTACAGTAGTCAAGTCGGGATGTCACGAGTGCTTGAGTGACTGTGCGAAGGGCAGCCCGGTCCAGTAAGGGGCGCAATTGGCGCATCAGGCATACCTGATGGAACGCCCCCCTGGCCATGGCTGCCACATGGTCCTCCGTTGACAGCCGGGAATCCAGGACGACACCCAAATTGTGCGCCCTCTCCACGGGGGCCAGTGTTTCGCCTCCAATGGCCAGAGTTGGAGTTACCTGGCTGAACCGGGGTGCCAGAAACCACAACCACTCAGTCTTGGACGAGTTGAGCTTGAGTTTGTTACTACCCATCCAGATCCGTACGGCCTCCAAACACCGGAACAACACCTCAGTGGCATTGTTGGGGTGGTCTGGGGTGGATATGTACAGCTGAGTATCATCAGCGTACAGATGATATCCCACCCCAAAACCACGGATGATCTCGCCCAGCGGCTTCAAATAGGTGTTGAACAGGAGGGGCGAGAGGACCGACCCCTGAGGAACCCCGCATAGGAGGGGTCTCGAGGCCGACCTCTGCCCCCCTACCAACACATATTGCGACTGACCAGAGAGCTAGGACGAGAACCACCGTAAAACGGTGCCTCCCAGCCCCAACCCCCCCAGTCGGTGCAATAGGATACCATGGTCGATGGTATCCAAAGCTGCTGAGAGGTCTAATAGGACTAGGATAGAGGAACATCCCCTATCTCGCGCCCTCCAGAGATCATCCACCAACACGACCAATGCCATCTCGGTGCTGTGACCGGGTCGGAAGCCGGACTGGCGCGGGTCTAGATAATCAATTTCCTCCAGGTGTGGTGGAAACTGTTGGGCCACCACACTCTCTACAACCTTCGCTAAAAAGTGAAGGTTGGAGACCGGACGGTAATTCTCCAACAATGCTGGGTCCAGGGAAGGCTTCTTGAGGAGGGGCCTCACTACCGCCTCTTTCAAGATGGCAGGCAAGGACCCCTCACTCAAAGAAGCATTCACAATATCCTGGAGCCAGCCTCAAGCCAGGAGGGACACGGGTCCAATAAACATGTGGTAGCCTTAAGTCTCCTTGACAACCTGTCCATATCCTTGGTAGTAACAAAGTCAAACTCTTCCCAAGATGGTGTCTCAAGAACAGCCTCGGACAATCCGACCGGACCACTCTCGATGGAAGGCAACTCATTCCGAATCCGAGTGATTTTGTCCTGCAGATATATCCCAAATTCCTCTGCTCATCCCTGCAAAGGGCTTCACACGGCCTCTGGTGAAGGAGGGAGCGGGTCACCCCAAACAGGGCGGCAGGGTGGTTATCTGCGGATGCAATAAGGGTGGCACAATACTCACGTTTGGCCACCCTTATCGCCACTAAGTAAGTCCTAATATGGGCTCTCACTAGTGTTCGGTCGGCTTCGGAGCGAGAGGATCTCCATCTGCTCTCTAGGCGTAGATTTTGTAATATTCTTCTCCTGCCATGCCCACCAAGCAAATTTCACCCCTGCCTAAGAGGCCTTGATGTGCAAACTATTTCTCTTTATTTGCATAGTGGGGGGAAAGCTGCACTCCAAGAGCCAAAAAATTGTTCGGGGAAATTGTGGTGGGGATTCTTCAACAGCAAGATCCTTTAAAAAGCAGATCTGGCCTGAAGCAAAGCTGTCCTGTTTTCAAAGTGGTTTCTGCAGCCTTTACTTCTGCTTTGTATTTGATATTTGGGGGGGGGGGAGCGGAGATCTACACTTACTTCTAAGTCTGTGAAAGTCCTGTGGTTGTGCTGAAGAATAGCATACATGCAATGTGCAACTGTGATGGCGTGTTTCCAGTTGTGATAGGGCACTCGACGGTAGTTCTTCTTTACAGACATCGTGAAACGACATAGTTTTTCCATATCAAAACTTGAAAGGGAAAAAAAAAAGGAATCGGATAAAGCATTCAGAAGGAAAAGATTGCTTTCAATTCAAAATTCTATTTACTTCATTAAAAATAGATTTCAGTATAACTTTACCACAAAAAAAAAGATTGTTGATGGATTTATTTTCTCATCAGTTGAACCAATTAAGTTCCATTGTACTGCAAGCACAGGGCAAGAAGTTATACTGAAAAAAGTAGAGGTACATTCAAGCATAAATTCAGAAATTTCCACCCAAACCACAATGATAAATATACATATATATATTCATATGATTCAGATTCTTCTGTCAGATACATTGCCTTGTATTCTTCATTTGGCTGAAAACAATTATGGCAGATTTCTCTTAAAATGCCACTATTTATAGCAGAGATTAGGTCATGCTGAGTAATGCCTAACTAGCCAGCAAATCAACAGATAAGAAGACATTGGATGCTATATTTAAAAAAAGGCAAGGAAATAAACTTGCACCTCCGCTATTTTGTTTGTATAATGATAGTAGGCTGGTTTTTATAACCTTTATGGGAGATGGACTAGTGAAAGACAATGGAAGTTCTGAGAACATATGCTTTACTTTGCCATCTGTATGTACTAGAAATGTGCCTGTGTATGCTTGCTCTAGTTTTCCAAAGAAGCAAACATATACTTTTTACTCGCAAATAATTTCAGGGCACATGTATGAGAGATGTGGAAATAAAGACAAACCGGGTTTTTTTTTTTCTTGTTACACAAAATAATGTTTTGCACATGCCACTGAAATATTTTGAGAATGGAGCAGCAGAACTGCATGTCCATTTCAGAGTCCCACAGAGCTTTCAGTTATAACCCTGGAATTTGTACCCTGGAAAAGAAAGTAATTCCTTTTTTCTTTTCTTCTTCTTTTTTTTTTTCAGAGTAAGCATTTTAAGAGATAGTCACAAGTAATAATGCTAGATTGAGCCCTACTTTTCAAGAATTTGGTTCCTACTGCCAATTGTATTTTCACATTCCCCCCACCCAGCCACCCACAGACACATGTATACACAAATATTGCATCTCTTCAAAGCTGTGTCCAGGCTAAAAGCTCTAATTACCCTTCCTCCATAATATCAGATTCCATATAAAGGCTCAATGCTGACATCATAGCACTGCCATCTTCTCTCTTGTTAGCCTTTCGACTTCTGTTCATCCTGCATGTGCAAAATGGGGCAGACTTACATCGCAGGAAAGAGAACTGCCTTGCCACTATGCTTACAATTCAAACTAAGAATTAAACTGTTGAACACATTTTAAAAATCAAAGCTAAAACTTGGTTTGGTTAATCAAATAATTTTAAGTGTGTGGTAATGTTATTGCTATTTATATAGCTAATGCCTCAGTTAAATGCATTAAGACAACTTCTCATGTTGCTGGGATTTATTTCCAAGGATGCATGCTTACATTAACCAACAGAGGTTACTTTAATGTTCAATTAAATCAAAGCTGAAATTTTTAACCAAATCAGAGTAAGCAAAAACAAGAACTATACCTTTGAATCTATAGCCCTTTTGGTCAAATTATAGATCTTTCTGACAGTAAAAGACACATTATTTTTAAAAATGTATATGATTTAAAGTACAGAAAATTAAAGTGCAGAAACTAAATGCCTGCATTAAAAAAAAAAAGCAAAATCCTCACAGAAATGTCTATTAAATATTTATATAAATGTATTCAAGGAGAAAGTGAGCTTTTATTACAGATATATAGGCTAAAATAATAAGCCTCTAAGTATCTGTCTTTTCAAAGGGGGTTGTTTAGAAATTCATTCTAATATGGTTTGTTGAAAAACATCCAAATATTTTCAATGAAGTTAATTTCTTTGAAGACATTCATAAGTAGAGCCGTGAGGCTTGCCAAAATAAACAGGAAAAGGATTTCAAGTGTATGATTATTTCCTGATAGACGGTTTTACTGATGATAATAATTTCAAAAATTAGACAGATTGGGGTATTATAATACCTCCCCTTCCAGTTCAGAAATTAATAGACCAGCTTTCAAAATCAGGGGACTTTAATGGAGATCCCAGTTTTCTCAAAACAAGATGTGAATTGGTCATTTCATCAGTTCTTATATAAGTATGAGTTTCCTAAAAGTTTCTATAGAAAACTTTAAAAAAAAAAAAAACTAACTGCATGATCATGTGATACAGATCAGAATTCTATTTCGAATATTGTTTATTCTTGGATAGGGAAGAGCAAATTAGGGGGTGAAAGTTTGTGTAATGTGGCCATAGGAACCTGGGCTACAGAAGAATCTTTTTCTCTCTGTACCCCCCTCTATTTTAGTTGGTTCTAAACATTTCTAAGCCCCATATGCATAATGCGTTCCTGCCCTATTGAGACGTTCATTCTCAATATCCTCAGTTTAATTAAAAATGCTAATGCAAAAACATTTCTACTTGCAGAAATGATTCAATCTGTGCAACCTATCTATAGACTCAGTCCCAATGGGCTCTATTTAGGCAGAAACCCTTGATAATTACATGCCTCTCAGAGACCACATCTGGTTTCTGTCAGGTAGAGTAAGATTTATGCAAAAAAATCACCCCTTATATTTTTCTGATTATAAGCACTGAAGACATATTAATAGAAGTATATATGTGTATAGCCATACTATCAAAAAAAAATACGGGTGAGGGGGGGTCTGAAGACCCTTTAAAATAACTCTCTCAATCAAAAGCTCTGCAGGGCTCTGAAGCATACATGGAGATCTGCACAAGCTGGAATTGTTCCATTGACTTCATTTCTCCTGATTCTGAATAAATTGAGCAGATCTTGCTCATGCTAGAGATATGAAAGCCTAGGGAAAAACAGAGAAGGGCAGGGGGCGGAATATTCTTGACTTCTTTTTTCCCCCCATTTTCCTATTTTTTAAAAATGGAAATGTGGAGATATTTTTTTTACAAATATTTTCAATATAAAACCCCATTTTAAGGCAATATTTTAGCATATTGTTTTAATTCTGGTTACTCATTTAAAGGGCCTTTGAAATTTAAGTCACTATTTAAGAACACCTAGTCATTATTAATAAGCATTGCATATATGTGAATGTGTAATTAATATATATGATAGGTAGGTAGAGGTAGAGATGATAGAGACAGAGGCAGAGACAGATATAGATATAGATACAATCCCCTTCAGGCTCTGGTATTTCTCCAGCTTCTCATACTCCTTCCTGTTTTTGCTTACTTGGCACAATTATATCAATCAACATCACTGTCCTCTGGTCTTTATCTACTACTACAATGTCTGATTGATTGATTAGTAACTGCTGTCACTCCAAATCTGTCAAGTTCCACAGAATCTTAGTCCTATTATTCGCCATGACTTTTTGTGGAATTTCCCATCAGGATTTCAGAGGGTCTAGCCTACACACTGCGCAGATGTTCTTATACACAATGTTGGCTACTTGATTGTGTCATTTAATATGTATTCATCTTACCACTATTTACTGCATTGTCACTGAGGCCTCTCTGTAGAGTGTACACTTTAGGTCAGGGGTGTCAAACCCGATTGCATCATGGGCTGTATCATGACATATCAGGATTGCTTTTCTGCTTGCAGAGTTGGGAGTGGGTGTGACCTACACAGGCCATATGCGGCCTGTGGACCACATATTTGACACCCCTGCCTTAGTCTTGCCCAGTATGAAAAACACCTGTTTTATGATTCTGGGGCTTAGTTCCTTTTCTTGTGGTGCTATAACTGGTGCCTCAATGTTGTCTTAAACTGAGTTCCAGTGTTGTCTTCTATGGTCCCACTAGGTTCTTGAGAAAGGTTCTTAGTGTCCTACTGATTTTGCATAGCATGTGGCATAGTGTGTGTCATTGAGTCGTAGGCTTTCTTGTAGTCAATTCAAACTGTGCTTAGATTAGTCTGTCTAGATCTTGAGTCTTGAGAAACTGTTCTATCTATGAGCTACTGGTGTTCTTGATCTACATGTGATACAGATCACATGTTTAGTAGTTGGTTTTGAAGCAGGAAAGATACTTTCTGATGTGGGCACATGATCAGCAATACATGATACCAACACAATAACAGAGATCCAGCAGTGGGTTAAGAACATGAAGGTGACCACCTGAACTGGCTAAATTAAGGAAGGACAATATTGAGCATAACCCCCCAACTAAAGAGCACAGTTCAACTGCACACCAATAACCAGCCTCTCCATAACATGGAAAGTCCTATCAAGCATCCTAACTGCCAAGCTACAGATCCCAATGGACCAATATGTGAGCACAGCTCATAGGTTGGAGAGTTAGAACCAAGAAAAATGGTGGTTTTTTTTAAGATGTTACTGACAGGTACTGTGAGTGTGTACACACTAGATCCAATGTAGCTTTCTCTCTTTGGATCAAAATGCCTGCACATCATGCTTACCAGAGATGGGGCAGGCATGTAGTAGAAATGGAAGCACAGATCAACCTTTGGCAGCATCTGGTGTGTTTGGGAAATCCAGGTAAGAAAATTATAGGTAAAACAATATCTTGGCTAAGGTGAATACCTGCAGGTTATTGCATACAATACTACTTTATCCTTTTTGAGGGGCAGAGATGATTTTATAATAAGCTATGGTGATCATTTAAAACATTTATAATAAAAAGATAAAGTCAAAGCAGAAAGAATTGGCTCCACAGCAAATATGCAAGCATCTAAACCGAACAGAATCTCTACAGGGTGGTCAAAAATATGGTGTTTTCTTTTATTTTTCTTTGCTTTGTTTTTTCTTTAATTTTATATAGTTTTTATTTTGTAAAATACCTCTTTAATAAAAAATAATTTAAAAAGGAAATATGTTGGTCTGCATTCAAAATGAAGTTTTGAATTTGAAAAGGTCATTTTCAATTCTATTTGAATTTGAAAATGTTGTTTTCAATTCTAAGAACACATTCCCCATTCAAGACTGGGAAACTTCATTGATGTAGCAATGGAACTCAAAAGGAACTGGTAAACAACAGTAAATTCTATGGGCATGCATTGTGTGAAAACATGTCTCTAGGCATATGAAAATAGAGCTCAGCTCTAAGATGTCATGGATATCTGTGTAGGAATAGGAAATCTGGAAATGTTATGTACAGAAATAGTGAAGAAGAATCAGCTGTAAATATATGTTTTCAGAATTTTTTTTGACCCAGCAAGCGCCTTCATTAATTGAAGAGAAAGGGAATATAGTAATTTCAGCTGGTTTCTCCTTTCTCCATTGACCTCTGTGCTACATTAGAATCTGCCCCAACGGATTGGGAGAACCTTCAGATCATCAATGAATACAACTGGGGATCTGAATGGAGAAGATCTGATCTATGAAAAACATTTTCATTCTACTAACAACGATATCTACCAGGTTGAAAATGCTTCTGCAAGCAGAAAGTCGATTTTTAATTAATTAAAAGATATCACTTCATACGCCCACTGCTTTGGGCTGTACAAAGATGTATCTTTAAGTGCCAGATACAATGAAATGATGGTATAATGTGCTAATATAGATATAATGCATTTCATTTCTTAGAGAAATAAACTTAGAATATAATTAATAGATTTTCAAAGATTTCTGTTTTTCTCCAAATCATCAGGGGGGAAATGTAACTTTTCTCTGCACCTCTTCAAACACTTTAGGAGCATTTTTACACCTCTAGTTCAGACATCCATCCATGTGTGTATCAGAGTTCCCAAACATGATCTTGAACTTCTGGATCATGTCTAATGTGTTTAAATGTATAACATTTAGGGTAAAGTTGATTGCATGCTTTGCAATCTATTAATTGGCTTTTATGCATATAAAATCACAAGGACAAGTTATTTTTGTAGTGACATTTCAGTGCTGCAGCTTTACTGCCCTGCCTATAAATACCTAATATTCTGAACAGATACAGCATCTACTGGGAAAATCAACCCTATCATTAAGAGTCCAACTGGATATCTCTGAATTTGTACGTGCATTTTTTGACCTTGATGTTTGTCTTTATTTTTCCATCTTTGAGAAAAATAGAGAAAAGGTAGTTTCCTCCACTTTCAATATAAAATATCATTGAGCACCTCAGCAGAACTATTTTCCTTTTTTCGAAAGGCCCTAGTTTTATTATTTATTAGTCTCTAGAGCCCGTATGCTACTTTTCTCACTCATGTTTGTCAATCCAAAGGAGTGTCTCTTGTTAAACCTAATTATTCTTCATCCATCTTCTAGATTACAGAATTCTGATCATAAACCTCCCAATTGCCAATGTCAGTAGCATAATGGGACACACAAGAATAGACACTCTGCAGCCCTGGGGTGGGGTGGGGGAGTTAATCAAGACTTCATCCAACATATTTACATCCCAGTTGACTGAGCTACACTACCTGACTTTCCCAACATTAAGTCTTCCAGGGGTTTTGAACCAGAGCTTCCATCAGCCAAAAACACCATGGCCATCCATTTGGCAATTGAAGACATTTAGTTGAGGGAAGCTGTTGGTGCAAAAGCAATGTAGTTCCCCGCCCAAAAAACGAAACTCAAACTAATTTAATCCTTCAACTACACAAGAAGCTACACATAACTCAAGTCATCTTATCTAATACATTGCCTCTACATGGAAAAAAATATCTTAATCCATTCACTCCTGTGAACTAAAAGCACAACTTGATATGATACAAAAAAATTTTCAGAATTAAAGATAACTGTTTTCTGAGAGAAAAACAGAATTTACCCTTTTATAAAATAGGAATGATAAAGTAGAATTGGAAATAGAATTTTCTGGTCCCTTATGCCCAAATCAAATAACATTAGAGCTCCAAAAGTTAATACAAATATTTCTTTAAAAATATTTTAAAAGTGTAAGTTTAAAAAAGAGATCATACCAGCCTACTCCACAACTTTGATGAATCATATAAATGAAAATTGCTGGCCAAAACTCTTCATAAGGACTAATGTCAAAATGGAATCTGTTAAAATAAGAAATATAAAATTAGAAGAAATAAAATTATTTGCATATTTGCTAAAAGTGTAAATATACAAAGCTGGTTTCATTGATCAGAGTTTCCTTTTGTCAACATTAAAAAAGTCCCTTCTCTCAAGTAGCAATAATGCATCTTTGATTCATACTGGCTTCTAACAGTAATATACAGAAATATGTAACATTTCATGCATTAATTTAGTTCTTTATAAAACAAAACAAAAATGGATTGCTAGAACTTAATGAATGAGACCATTTGTGTGGGAAAAGAGAATATTGGCACTTCAAAGGGGGGCCCTTCCATAGCATTTATCCCCAATCTCCCAAATAATTTATGTATTATTTTCAGACTATGAAGTCCACTTCCATCAGGCACATTATCAACGTCTCTTGGATCCAATTAAATATATGTAAGTGCTCTGTTTATTGAAAGAATGATTTAAAAATAAAGTCTATTTAAGCATGTTTCTAAATTCCTTAGCTGAATAGAGAAGAATGTATTCTTTACAACACGTAAAGAATTAAAGAACCAACTACTAGGTAAACGTAAAGATTCCCCTTGCACATACTTATCCGCTAGTCATTCCTGACTCTAGAGGGCTGTGCTCATCTCTGTTTCAAAGCCAAAGAGCCAGCGCTGTCGAAGACATCTCCATGGTCATATGGCCAACATGACTAAATGCCAAAGGTGCATGGAACGCTGTTACCTTCCCATCAAAAGGGGTTCCTATTTTTCTACTTGCATTTTTACATGCTTTCAAACTGTTAGGTTGGCAGATGCTGGGACAAGTAATGGGAGCTCACTCTGTTACGCGGTGCTAAGGATTTGAACCAACGAATTGCCAACCTTTCTGATCGACAAGCTCAGCATCTTAGCCACTGAGTCGCCATGTCCCTCTAACCATCTACTACCCACAAGGAAAACCCATTATGGAGTATCCCACCAAAAAATTGTAAAGAAAGTTTTGAAAAAGGAAAACAAAAGTTCATTAAAGTATGATGAATAAAAATTTAGAAATCAGAATATTTAATTATAATAAATTATGGTAATAATACTGAATAATTCTAATAAATCATTATCTTGATTATAATGAATAATTAAGAAAGCAATTATCAAACTAGTTTATCCAGATTTCTCACTTAAAGTGCAAATACTTTTTTTCTTTGAAGAAGTCCTTAATGTGGGAAAGATGGAATGAAAGAAAAAGACAACAAGCACAAGACAGATGGACTCAGTTCCAGTAGCAATGTGTATATTGTCTGAAATCCAGAAGGACAAGGTTGGAGACCGATCATCCTGGACAATGTCTATCTAGATGGCCACTAAAGATTGACACTGACTTGATTATACATAATAATCCATTATAACAAGATATACTTTTGATTATAACAAATGTGTACCATGTTTAGGGATGACAAATAGTAAATATGTCATAAACAATGTAAAATGAAATAATGTAATTCAAACATTCCACATTATATTTTATCTTGCTATTCAGTTATATTTTGTAATCTCAATATCCATAACCTCACATTAAGAATCAGCACGATAGAACTGCCAATTGTGTGGATACTGTTTGTCCCTGCATTGTCCTTGTGTACAGCAGATGTTCTATTCCCATTGCCTGAACTTAATAATAACACCCGGGTGCATTAGAAACATAATAATGTGCAGCAGAGATCTGAAATCAGCTGTTCTGTTTACACAAATGATTAACATATCATGGTTATTATGGAACCATGGGATACTCCCAGCATATCTGAGCATCTGCATATTTATCAGGACATACATTTGAGGCATTATCTGCCAATGATAACAATAATCAGTGAAGTACTTATCAACAGTTTCCTTGCCATTAATTTCCTAGTGAGATACAGACTTAATGGAAATTTCAATACTGAAAAAGAAGCTAGACAGGTGAAACTGATATTTATAGAATGTTTCAACCCATTTGAAATAATAAAAGGACAATTGTGTGTCTGTTTTGTGTGTGTGTTCATGTGTGAGAAGGAATAGTCTTTAGGAAAAGATTTGAGAAAAGGATTAAATTGCCCCACAATGATCCAATCTCCTTCCCTAATTGATTGCGGCTATCTATTACAAGACATCCATATTAAAATATTTAATTTAACATCTACTACATTCACAATATTTATTAAGGTTTACTTCAATATCAATAATATACTATAAAAACATACAGTTCAATGTCTCTGCAGAGTTGTGGTGGCAGTTTACAATCCATTAGATTTTTCCACTCTTCTGCTGTACAAACACTGTGATATGAAAGCTTCTCCATTGTTACCCGATATATGCATTCTGAATGGTGAATTCTGTGATACATCTGAAATAATGGTTTAATGAAAGTAATTTGTATTTTCCCCTTATTTGAACAAAATTCCTAAGGGTTTCAAACTAAAAAGTTATTCTTGTTAGTTACACCTATCCAAACATGCCATTTCTGAAGACCAATCAGACATAATTTAACAGGAAATAATTTCTTTTGTTTTTCTTTCCCTTCATAGCCTGCTGGGCTGTTTCATCATGGTGGGGACATGTTACTAACAGAGATGACTAGACAATCCCAAGTGTATGTACCAAAAGTATATAATTCCAGCATGGTCAAGCAAGGTATGAAGATCATCCCAGCTATCTAGTCAAAGCAAATAGGTACCACTGGAAATCTGCAATATAGGAAGATGTTGGAAGTGGACGATCACTTAATGAGAATTGCCAAGCGACCATTTCACAGGAAAAGTCATTGTAAACCACTCCATTATTCTCCCAGGAAAGTCACATGAATAGAAAATATAAAGTGAGTGAAGATGTAGCGTTAGTAGATAGACCTCTACTGAATAGATAATATTCAACATGTTACTGAGAAAGAGTGAGAATATTTCATAATTATGACATGGCTAGATCAAAGCATTTGGGAGCCTAGTACTTGCTGTTACCATGAAGGAAAAGATAAACTGAAATTGTAAAACAAATTTATAATGGATTCATGGAATGCAACAAGCATGAACAATGGAAAAAGTCAACACAGTGAAAGAGGAAATGAATCAACAACTCCTTGACATACAAGGTATCACAAAATTGAAGTGGACATAAATTGGATCCATTCAGTCAGAAGATCATGCTGTTCATCATTCAATACACAATATCAAAGAAGGAATGGCACTGCTTTTATAGTCAGGAAGAATGTAGCATAAAAAGGGTGAAGCATAGGAAGGACATATTAGGAACAATACTTGGCTATAATGCAATTAATGACCAAATAATATTAATTAGACTTTATAGGCAACCCTTTAATATTAATTATTACCCAAGTTTATGCTCCAACCACTAATGCAAAATAAGAAAAGGTTGATGTTTTTTATAGTTAAAAGTCAATCTGAAGCCAACAGAATATGAAAGCAAGATGTGTTGTTTGTGATTGAAGACTGCAGCATCAAAGTTGGAAATATTGCAGAGAAAATTATGGCCTAGAAACCTGAAATGAAGTAGGGTATGATTTACCAATTTCTGTTAATCCAATGATTTCTTAATTTCTAGTTATTATAACACAGTCTTCCAGCAACCAAAACATTACCAAATGGAGTACACAGAAATCAAATTGACTATATTATTGGTACAAGAAGATGGAAGATTCAATTATTGCAAAGAAATGGCCAAGGTATTATTGTGGAACAGATTATGTGCAAAATCCAAGTCAAACTAAAGTAGAGGAACAAAGCCAAACAGTTTTTGCAATATGATCTTGACCATCACCCCCCCCCCCACCCCTTTGCATGAAGAACATCAGGAATTAGTGTAAAGTCCTGGATCTCATTGATAGGAATGTACTAGTGGAATGAAATCAAAATGTTGCTAAGAAGCATTATAAAAGAAAGCAAACTGAATGTCAAAAGAAATGATAGACATTGCAAAGAAGAAATCATAGCCAAGAAAGGCAGATATCTGAGAAAGAAACTTTACAAGGAGATTCCAACCTTAATTGATATACAAAAGGATGTAAATGCGCAGATAGTAACTGAAGAAGATCAGACAAAGATGAAAGGTGCATCTTGACATTAAGTTAAAATCCAAGAAAGTACTGAAGATATTCCCAAATTATAAGAATCTGTAAAACCTGAAGATAACATTAGATCAGTATTCTGTTACTACCAGTCTGAATCGATAGAATACCTGCAGAAATATGGCAAGACTAAAAGGAAAATCTGAAAACTTCTAACCAAAGTATATCAGAGAATCTGGACAGTAGATGGGAAGGCATGAGTTTACTTAGGAGGCTTAAGAGGTTGTGCAAAGTATCACAAAATACTATTAATTTTCCATGACTGTAAAATAATGCTTAGGATCATCCAATTCTTTTAGGACCAACTATTAACAGTAAATGGAAACAATGGTTAAGAAAGAAATATGCTGTAGTCTATGCTGGAGGCTAAAATATATGAAAAAGTGGTTGCAGGAATTAGATGTGTCTAGTTTAATGAAGAAGGGTTTGGGGTGATAGTGATGTTGCAAAATCTAAGGGGATGCTGCAAAGAAGAGGGGGTTGACTTATTCTCCAAAACACCAGAAGGCAAGATGAGACAAAATGGATGGAAACTGGTAAAGGAGAAAGCAGAATTTCCTGACAGTTAGAACAATTAATCAGTGGAATGACTTGCTTCCAGAAGTTGTGGGTCTCCAACACTAGAGATTTTTAAGAAGAGGTTGGACCCCTATTTATCTGAAATGGTATAGGACAGGGGTCTGCAAAGTTGGCTCTTTTAAGGTGGGTGGACTTCAACTCCCAGAATCCCATAGCTGGCTGGGGAATTCTGGGAGTTGAAGTCCACCGGTCTTAAAAGAGCCAACTTTGCAGACCCCTGGTATAGGATATCCTGCTGAGCAGAAGGTTGGACTAGAAGACCTCCAAAGTCCCTTCCAACTCTGTAATTCTATTATTCTGTACAGATAGCCCTTGATTGACTTTGTTTGTCAGAAGGTTACAAAGGTGATCGCATGACCCCAGGACATTGGTTTTGTGACCATTGGAAATTACAATCCACTGAAAAAAAGTGACATGACCATTTTTCACACTTACAACTGTTGCAACATTCCCAAGATCATGTGATAAAAATTCAGATGCTTGGCAATTGACTCATATTTATGATTATTGCAATGTCCTATAGGGTCATGTGATCACCTTTGGCAACCTTCTGACAAAGTCAATGGGGAAGCTAGATTCACTTAACAACTGTGTTACTAATTTAACTGCAGTGATTCACTCACTTACTGTGGCAAGAAAAGTCATCAAATGGGGCAAAACTCACTTAATAACTGTCTTACTTATCAACAGAAATTTTGGGTTCAATTGCATCGTAAATCGAGGACTATCTGTACACCAACACTTAGTAGGGTAGTTATGAAGGCCTTGGAAAAGATATTAAAATGCTGGAATGTCTTCAACTACAAAGATCAGAATTGGGCTTTTCCCTGTGACACTCTATGAAGTTGGAGTTGGAGAATGTAGGATATGAAGAGGATTGGTATTTTGAACTTTGGTTTTGGAGAAGACTCCTGAGAAAACTATGGATAGTCAAAAATAGACAAACAAATGGGTAATTGAAAAAATCAATCCAGAGTTCCCACTTGAGGCACAAATAATCAAAATCAAATTATCATACTATGTATACTTTATGTGAAAACCTAACTCCCCATAGAAGTCTATAATGGTTAAGAGATGGAAGGAACGAGAAGAGAATGATAATCAGGAAGATGGAAGGACTCTATTAAAACAATGATGGGTGCACTGTTGGAAGACCTTAATAACTAGGTTTGAGGTAAATCATCCTGGAGAAAATTGATTGATAACTAAGAGTCAACACTATCTCATTGGCATATCATCATTATCCCCATTATCCTCATCAAAGAAATAAAAATGTTTAAATATTTTAAATCAAAAATTTAATACAAATGATCTCACAATATGAGAATCAGTGTGGTGCTTGTAATCACTCAATGGAATAATTATTAGCGGTCAATATTTTATATTAAAAATAATGTTATTTTGGTTCACCTTGTTAATTTTCTAGAACAAAACTTACATTAGCACAGTGTAATGCCAAAGCACAAAAGACTGCAAACATTTTAAAATTGTTCTCGTCAGTTTTAGAAAAGGCACTTCCAGTTAGTTTGTTCACCATCTGCACAACACCTATGACACTTCCTCGACTCACAATAGGCATGCATAAAATGTTCCTTGTTGTATAGCCTGTGTAGAGATCTACCTCCCTAGAAAATAGAAAGGGTGGAAAGAATAAGAAAAGGAAAACCAGTCATTCATTTCATAGTAATGCATTCATTTTGTTAACAATAGACTGAACATTTTTTAGTGAGTAATCCAATGTCCCCTTGGGAAGTCATATAGATGTGTATGTGTAGTCAACCTTCCTTCACAAAAGGAAGGTTGTCCTTAGAGGCCAGCATAAATCTTTATCACCAGTTGCTACTCCAGTGGATCTAACACCCCACTCCTTACTTTTCCCCATAATACCTTTTTCCAAAAGTCAGTAAAGGAGTAATATTTTCTCAGTTGTAGGAAAGTAAAGAGAATTGGGAAAAAAAACATGTGAAGGAAACAAAAAAAACCCCACCATTTTATAACTCATATGTTAGGATTCCTCTGCTCCTATTCAAACTACTTCATATACAGTATATCAGGGGTCTCCAACCTTTGCAACTTTAAGTCTGAAGGACTTCAGCTCCCAGAATTCTCCAGCCAGCAAAGCTCAAAGTCCTTCAGACTTAAAGTTGCAAAGGTTGGAGACTCCTGCAGTATATCATAGAAGTGAGTACACTCCCTCACATTTTGTAAATATTTAAGTATATCTTTTCATATGACAACACTGAAGAAGTGACACTTGGCTACAATGTAAAGTAGTGAGTATACAGCTTGCATAACTGTAAATGTGCTGTCCCCTCAAAATAACGCAGCGCACAGCCATTCATGTCTCAACTGCTGGCAACAAAAACGTGAGGAGGTGTACTCACTTCTTGATTTGTTAAAATATACACAACAATCTTGCAAAGTCAACAGCATCGTTTCTGTACTTCAAACAGGGGTTAAAGTAGAGACAATATCTAAAGTCACTCTGACTTTATTACCAGCTTTGAATTGATGAAGAAACATCCTAATGTATACTTCACCACATAAATTTTCCAATTAATAAATAATTCCAGTAGTGTATGGGATATACATACTAACTTGTCTCTAGTGCTTAGGGGTGCAGCTGAATTGGAGTTTTTGGGGGAAATAATAATATAACTCATTAAGTCAAAGCAGAGGTATAAATAAGTGGTTTATCCTAATGAGAAACTGCATTCTGTGCAGTTTTATGAATCTATTAGATATGTAACATGCATATGACAAATTGACAAGCTTAAGCAGAAGTTAATTGTAGTATACCTCAAGATTTCAAAGTCTATGATTTAACCACCTCATTAACTGTATATTATGTACCGGTATATGTTTTTCTTTTACAAATGTATGAGCTTTCAAAAAAATCAATTAATTAGCATTCATTCTCCTCGTAAACAATGCTTTAAAGGGACAATATAATTACCACATTAATTCATAAAGAAAACAATCTTCAGCAATCATATATCAGTTTTAATGCAAAATGATAAATATATTTTATTTTAATTGTAGCTGGAGATTATTTACATTAAAGGAAACAGCTGTTCCTTTTAAACAATCTATGTCTTAAAATGATATCTATGAACACTTCCTGTTCTTAGGTAAATATGCTCTCTAACTTTGACCAGGGTTCCAATTTTATATCCAGTGTTAGAAAAAATAAATTCTTACCTGGAAATGTTGCTCCTGTGGGAGGGCATTTAGTTCAGAAAAAGTCCAGCCTCTGATGCTGAATAGGCAAGGCTAGGAAGCATTTCCTAAGGAGGTAGGACTTCTTTAGATCTCCAAAGTATTGCCAAGGTAGGAGATTATAATAGGCAAATCAACAAAAAAAATTAAAATGTTGCTTGCTAAAATAGAAGAACTGTCCACCTCGATCAATAGTATCAATGATTAGAGAGGATCAGAATTGTCTCAACGTTGGGGCAAAATGATTTCCTTCCTATGAGAAGAACTAAAGTTCAGTACACAAGAATTTCCTTTTCTCCCCTTATAGGCACGAGGACATTCACCTCAGGGATGTCAAAAATAACAACAACAAGATAATACAGCACATGTTTAATTACTGAAGGAATAATCCACGATTTCCTCTAGAAGTGGATGAAATATTTTGTATTCTAATTCCCAAAGAACTGTGATTATAGATGATTTGTTTTTCAGGGTTCCAGAGGAAAATGAGAGCACATTAGTTTAAAAGTTTGGGTTAGAGTTTGAGACCCTTTTTCAGAGATGTTCTATGTAAAAGAAGACAAGACTACCGCTGATGAACTGATGGAAGGCAAGTGGCAGATCACTGCAAGGTAAGTTCCTGTCAAGCTATGCGTCACATTATTGACATTCATCCGAGATCTGTATTATTGACATTCTTCAATATCTAAAGGTTTCTGCAAACTGTGTTCTTCACATGTTGATGGAATAGATAAAAGCTTAAGAATTGAAATTTTCCACCAATTGTCATCAGAATTTAGGTGAGGAATTTCTTCCTAGAATTATGGCAAGCTAACAAAACATTGTCTTATTGTTATGATTCAGAAATGAAGGATCGGTCCATGAAATATGATCACATAGTTTCACTTTCAAAAATTCAAAATTCAGATTTGGTAAGTAAAAAATATATGGTTACAGTTTTTGGGACATAGATGGTGTTATTCACATAGATATTTTTGAACCTGGCATTGCTATCAGGGCCACACTGCAATGCTCAAAACTTTGACACAATGATTAAGCACAGTTCAGAAGCATAAGAAGGGCATTTTGCTGCAGAATAATTAAGACCTGGTGTCTGGTTCTTAAGTCTCTAGAAATAACAGAATGTTAATTCTGGAGAAATATAATACAATAACCAAATAAAGAGGAATTATGTGAAAAAAAAACCTAGGCCCTTTTCCTTTAATGCCTGAGGTGGGGTAAAAAGAATGTTTTGCTGCCTTCTAGATCATTATCAAATGCTGCTCCATTTGTCTACAATCTCAATTGTTGGTATGAATGAATTCTTCATTAAATATTAAAGAAGGATTCTGTTCAAGAAGTGCTTCCTCTGACACAAAAACACACATGATTTTTACTTGTGTGGGCCTCCAAACTGAAGGACAAGAGAAGAGAAGGTGAAATGCTTTGTAGGAACTTAAGTCTCTTGGCCAGTTGAATTCAAATCCAGCATTTCCCAACATTAGGGGAGAGATGAAATGGCCAAATCAATAATGCTCCACAGCATGAAAAATGGAAATTATGGTGGTTAAACATGCATGTTAAAATGTTTCTCTCCACTTACTTTTTTTTTTTACTTCTGATTTGTACATGTGCTCTTTCTTTTAATATATTTCCCTCAGCTTCTTTCAAGAGCTCCAAACTTTCTTCCCTTGATTAAAGGAAGGAAAACTCGGAGTGTCTGGGAATAAAGCTTGCTTCCAAAGGTAGCCCTTGTTAGCCTTTTTTCCATCTAATCCTATAGACGGGACATTTTCAGAACTGAATGCGCTCACACCTATGAGGGGAGAAAGCTATAAACATTGCTATCAGACAACAAAAAAATACCTATCTTCCAACTTGAAAAACAGAATTGTTATTCCAGGTTTGAGCCACATTTCTTCTGGAAACAGCAGAAACATTCTTACCATAAATTTCTGTTCTGTATAGAAGACATTCCTTAACCTTGGGATGGCACTATGAGTACGTTGGAGTTTCTCTAAGAGAAATGGCTGATTTGCTCTCCTAGAGTTCCTGTCCTGGAACAGAACAAAACTACATATCTATGCCACAGAGTCCCAAAAGTGCTTTTAAAAAAAACTGGATTGCCTTGGGGTTTTTTTTCTTGAAAACATTTCACTTCTCATTCAAGAAACTTCTTTGCTTCTGAGAGTGAGAACTGAAGAAGCTTCTTGGATGAGAAGCAAAATATTTTCAAAACCAAAAAGATCCACTTGCCTTTTGAAAAGCCCTGTTGGGACAATCATGACCTGGATGATTGAGAATGTCCATAGAGATGTATGCCACTGAGACTACTGTACGTAAACATGAGCATGTCAGAGCACGTTTAACTTGAATTACCATCCAAAACTAAGAAATGCCTCTGAGAGAGAAGAGAATTTGTCTTAAAGAACTAAAATCATTTAAAAAAATTAACTGCATAAAAACGCATCAAATATTGTAAACATACCAAATGTGTGCTGAAAGCCTAATGAATTCCTACCTGTTAAAACGTGGATCTGCATAGGCATCGGGTATGTTGAGGACTTCACCAGTTCTCGCTACCTGACCAGCTATTCCTTTTTCAATAGAAAATCTGCATAGATTTAAAGAGATGTGTCCTGTTAAAGTAATATGCTGATATGAAACAGTAACACTTGTAACTGATGAATGTCATTCATCACTGGATAGTATCTCACAAGCTGGGACAAAAGGCAAAGTTAGAGCTATTTCCTAAGAGGTAAGGCAATGGTGGGCAAACTCATTAGTCAATAGAGCCAAATATCAACAGTACAACAATTGAAATTTCTTTTGAGAGCCAAAAGGTGTGGCCTGTTTTGTGGGAGTGGCTCAGTGGTCATGTGACCGGGTGGGCGTTGCCAACTTGAAAAATGTGGTGACACTCACTTAATGACGGTCTTACTTAGCAACCAAATTTTTGGGCTCAATTGTGGTCATAAGTTCTTTCTTTCTTTATCTCTCTCTCCCACTTTCTTTTTCTTTCTATTTTTCTTTCTTTCTCTTTCTTTTTCTTTCTGTCTCTCTCTCTCTCTCTCTCTCTGTGTCTGCCTCTCTCTCCTCCCTCCACCCATCTGTGTCACTCTATGTGTGTGTGTGTCTGTCTCTCTCTCTCTCTCTGATTCCCTCCCTCCCTCCCTCTCTCTCTGTCCTCTCTCTGTCTGTCTCTCCCTCCCTCCCCCTCTGTCTCTCTGTCTCTCTGTGTGCCTGTCAGTCTCTCCCTCCCTCTCTCCCCCCCACCGGGAAGCAGCAGAGGGGTCGGCTGGGGAGGCTACGGCTGCCTCCTCCCACAGCGAGCGGGCGGGCAGGAGGAGCACCCAAGTCTGCGGCTACCGGGACGCCCTTCGCACAGTCACTCATGCTTTCGTGACATCCCGACTGGACTATTGTAACTCTCTCTACATGGGGCTCCCCTTGAGGTGCACCCGAAGACTTCAGCTGGTCCAGAATGCAGCCGCGCGAGCAATAATGGGTACCGCAAGGTATACCCATGTAACACCGCTCTTGCGCGAGCTGCACTGGCTACCTGTCATCTTTCGGGTGCGCTTCAAGGTGTTAGTTCTCATCTTTAAAGCGCTCCATGGCTCGGGACCTAGCTATCTGCGGGATCGGATTCTGCCTCATACATCTTCCCGGCCCATTCGCTCCCACAGAGAAGGGCTTCTCCGGGTGCCGTCCACTAGACTTTGTCAGCGGGCGACGCCCAGGGGAAGGGCCTTCTCTGTGGCGGGCCCAGCCCTCTGGAACGACCTTCCCCCCGACATTAGAACAACTACGGACCTCCGCTCCTTCCGTCAGAAATTAAAAACTCACTTTTTCTGCTTGGCCGGCCTAGGTTAGTCTCTACCTCAGGGGTTAGGGAATGTTAATTTTAAAATGGGGATTTTAGTACAGGGACAGTTGATTTAATTTGTTTTTATTGTATTTATTTATGTATATATTTTATGCTGTTTTAATTTTCCCTGTGCACCGCTCCGAGTCCCCCTGGGGAGAGGACGCGGTATAGAAAAATAAAATCTATCTATCTATCTATCTATCTATCTACCTTCAGCACCGCCAAGGCTGTCCGGGTGCCACACGCCCACCTCCCTCCCAGCCCCGTGTGGCAGGCAGCCCCGGAAAGTGCACCGCAGTGGCCGTCAGAGGGAGACGGTGGAGATGCGCCCGGCCGTCCTGCTTGACGCTCCTGCCGGGCGACCTCAGACGGCAAGCGCTGCGCATCGCAGGGCTCGGGGGGCAGCAGTAGCAGCCACCTATGCAACAGATGGAGTCTGCCCAGCGGAGGAAGAGCCGCACTCGAGGGGCCAAAGAGCCGGCTCGCGAGCTGCGGTTTGCCGACCACCAAGGTAAGGTATCCTATATACATATTAATAAGAGCTAAGCAATAATAGCATTAACATCTCACTGTAGCAGGATCTGCTCTGAGAGTACTTTTATAGTAATGAAGATATTTTAAGAATACTCTTTTTCCTGCCTTGTGAAATGACCAAATACTCACATGGGAACCCAATAGGTTTTTGTCTTCCTTGAAGAGATTCCATGGATTATATTTAGATTAAAAATCTGCTTTTTGTTAAAACAGTAGGTAGGGATAACACTTTTGCCTAGACTCTGGAGTGGAAAGCCTTAAATAAGTGCTAGGTTTCCTAAGAGGATTGACACGGTCAATGCACATTTTCCATGTAGACTTTAAGTGGAAGGGGAAATCTCAAAAATGTCACATTAATTTGATCCCCTGGGAAAATACAAAGGGTTTGCTCTTATCTGGTTTTGGCCCCTCTGAACTGAGTCTTAAACAAGAGGAAATTCAAAAAGTAATACCACGTTTTTCAAGAGAGACTTTGGAATCACTTAAATAAAATAGGCTATATTTGGTGGAAGATGATGCCATGTTATGAAATTAAGGAGGCAGTTATGAAAAATGCATTGCTTATTCGGAGAATGGGGGAAATTGTTTTCTATGCCACCGGTAACATTACAGTACACAATGAGAAATTGTATTCTCAATCACACAGAACCAATCTCTCTTACTCAACAGCCATTTCACATTTCCATCTAAATTCCTAAAGTCTCTGGAAATTTATCTTTAGCTTTAAATTTATTCTTTAAATTGACAGAACATAGAATCATAGGACTGGAAGGCACCTCTTGTAGTCCAACCCTCGGCTCAAGGCAAGAAACCTTATACCAGTGATGGTGAACCTTTTTTGGCTCACATGCCCAAAGGAGGGGGAGAACAGAGGGAGGACATGCGCAGGTGTACCAGACCCATAATGCTTATGCACGGCCAGTGCCACCCCCTCCATTTTTGGCATGTTTCTTTCACCCTCCTCAGGCTCCAGAGGCTTTATAGGAGCATGGGGAGGGCGAAAACAGCCTCCCCTACCACCCTCCCAAAGCCAGTTTTAGCCCTCCGGAATGCTCAGGAGGCTTCATGGAAGCTTCCTGGAGGCTTCAGAGGGCTAAAACTGGCCCTATGAGCAAACCAGAAATATGCTCCTGAATTTCTGGTTTGCCCATAGGGCCGTTTTTTTGTGCTAGCCTCTGGAGGGCGAAAAATGGCCTCAAAAGAAGGCCAAAGTGTGCCCTGACAAAGGGCTCCATGTGTCACCTATGGCACATGTGCCATAGGTTTGCCATCATGGCCTTATACCATCCCAGTCAAATCATTGGCCATTTTTTAAAAACTACAGTGATGGACCATCCACAACTCCGGGGGGACGGGACGATGACAACACTATTTCAGTGATTAATTGTTCTCATTGTCAGAACATTTCTTGGTCAACCAATTGTGAATTCACTGGTGGTGGTACTGTCTATCCCACCTTTTTTATCTTATCAAGAAGTCTGATGTGGTCTACTTTGTCAAATTCCTTGCTGAAGTCCAAGTATACTGTGTCTATAGAATTTCTCTGGTCTTTATCAAAGAAGGCAACATGTTGTCTGATACGATCTGTTTTAACAAACCCATGCTGCCTTCTAGTAAATCACCTTGTTCATTTCTAGGTGCTTACAAATTCTTCACTAACTTCAATGAGAATGAAATCATAAAATGATAAAAACTGTCACAGTATCTGTAAATACAGACAGAAGTTGAATTAATGTATGAAACTTTTAAAAACAAACTCCTCCTCCTACCTTATTTCTTTGGTCTTCCTGAAGACAGGCTTCCCTTCATGTACTTCTCCAATATCAAACAAGTCTGAATACAACTCATTGTTCTTCTGATCTACCTGGAAAAGTGCACAGCGATCTGCATTCACCAGGTTTTTTGCATATATCTACAAAGAGCAAAGCTGGATTAACCAAAGTGGGCACGAGGCAAGGCCAGAATTGTGTTATACTAATATACTAAGAGTAATTAACCTCAAAAGATATACAATTTCTGTCTTGTTTATGGAGCTAGGTTGATGGTTATATACTGTAAACATGTTCTACTTATCTGTGATTTCATATTGAGAGACCCACTATTAAACTATTTTCTCCAAGATCAGGCTTCACCAGTCTGTAATCATGGAAGATGAGGTTCTAAAAAAACCCAATCTTCACAAATATGGTACATAAAAAATTCAGATGTTGTGAATTTTAATCTAACCAAAATGTTTGATGATTGATGATTCAAATGGCAACTGCAAACTATCTTTTCCTCATGATAATGTTTAAGTCCCTGCATTATACCACTAGTAAATAATATAAAAATTTGAATCAAAAAGATCTTTAAACAACGTCTGTATATTTATATATCATACAGACTACAATACTGATGATCTTTTTGCCAAAAGCATGGTGCAGCTAAAAATACATATTTAGCTCCAATTAGATTTCTTTCCCAATAACATATATTTATATAATGAAAAAGCAAGCTGAAAGAAAGTATCACTGTATTTATCACTGTATTTATATAATGTACTTAAACAAATATTCAAGCAAGTTCTAACATATAAAGTTATTATTAAGAGAATAAATAAAAGGTTCAGTTCAACATGTAACTTTGAGTCTCTACCATTTAAGCATTTAAAGATCTCTAGAGACACATTTGTGTTGCTAGACTTTTAATTATTGAATTTAATACTAATTTTACATTACATACTGAAGTTTTGTATTTTACTTCTTTTTAACGTTGTCCCCTGCTGAGAGTTTATTTAAGTAAATGGAAGGATATAAATGTTATAAACATTTAATAATCAAAAGCTCCTCTTCATGTTTTGTTAATTATCCTTTCCTCCTATGCCATCTCTGTGATGTTCTAAAGAGACCTCCAACTCAACTAGAGTTTATCTGCTGGTGGGACAAGAGTTTACTAAGGAAAGAAAGAATTTGCACAAAACTTTTTTTCTGAGGCAGGAAGAATTTGTGAATATAGCTCTTCTCAAACAGCCTTTGTTCCAAGCTACTGTTGACAAATACTTGTTGCTATAAAGTTACTCCAAAGTGTGTCAGATTTATTTTGAAGCATATAAAATAATTTTAGAGACAAATGTTATTTTGCTTTGAATCTCACCATGCTCTCTCTACCATTATTTATAGCACTGTCATCATTTTTTCAGATTACATCAAAAGTTAGATATCAGATCCACAATCACATTGTTAAAAAGTACCTAGCTACTCTTCCCACCTTGAATTAGTTAAAACATTTTCAAGTTTTTATTATAAATATCCAAAACAGCTTGCAAAGGACATATATGTAAAAACCTAGTATTAATATATGAAAATAACAGTGAAATTTTAAGAATTTGACTGTGTTACTACTTGGGATTAACCTTAAAATATTCACTGGTTTCAGAAAAACTCTAGACCCCAATACTGATCACCAAACCCCAGTATGCATAGAATTGCAGCAGAGAATTGGACTTCCACGGTGCCTGACAGCTATTGTGGTCTGGTTGGGGGAGAACAGGCTTCAGCTGGACCTTGGTAAGATGCAGTGGCTATGGGTGCAGGAAACCTCAGGATCCAGTTGTTTATCATTTTCAGTTCTGGATGGGGATGCACTGATTCTGAGGGTTCTCCTAAATCCATAACTCTTGCTCAAAGGGCAGGTGACGGTCATGGCTAGGAGGGCCTCAGTGCAATTTCATGTTGTGCACCAGTTGCACCTTAACTGGATCAGGAGGCCTTGCACACAGGCAGTCATGTCCTGGTCATCTCTCACTTGGATTACTGCAGTGGGATCTATACCCTTTAAGAATATTCTGTACCTACAGTTGGTTCAGAATGCAATGTTGGGGATAGTTCTGGAGGACCCTAGAGTGGTGCATATAACATGGTTGTGCAAGCTGAATTGATTACCAGTCTGCTTTCATGTCCAATTCAAGGTGTTGGTCATTACCTTTAAAACCTTTTAGAATGTGGGTACAAGGTATATGAGAAGCTATTTCACCTGAATTGGATTTACCCACCCTACTTGATCCAACAGAAGGGGATTGTAACAGACTTAATCTGTTAAGGACTTTCACTTGGTGGGATCAAGGAGAAGACTCTTTTCCACTGTGACTCTTGCTTTATGGAACAATCTATCACCAGAGGTAAGATCTGAACCAATCTTCCTGACCTTCCAAAAGGGTTAGGGTTAATGGACGCATTCTTTGTTGAAAGTGGTTGATGGGGTAAGAAGAAGACTTCAACCCCATGCTGCCCATCCTCTTGGTTCTATTTTTTAAACAATGTTATTATTAAAGGCTCTTCTCCTGATCTTGCTCACCAGAATTCCTTAGTGGATGGGGTCCTTAGCAGGCCACTTCCATTGGTGTGAGTGGGATGGACTATTGGGATCCAATTGGGGGGAGACGGTTCCTCAAATACCTTGGACTTGTGCCATATAGGGCTTTAAAACTAATAAACAACACAACTGGTTACCAATCTAGCTCACACAATAGAGGTGTTATATATGCCACTCTAAGGGCTCCCACAACTGTCCATACTACTGCACCCTGCAAAACTTGTACATATGTTTTATATTGTTTGTTAAAACTTTAAATTCTGAAAGCATAATTATTGTATGAAAGAGAGATGTATTTAGGTCAGAAATAACCGCATTTCAAAGATTATGTGGCCTGAATGATACTAACATTTAAGTAAAAGTTACCTTACCATTATATTTTCAAGTAGAGAATCTATTGCAACTATGTTATCAAAGTAGGTCCTGTAGAAGAAGAAAAAAAAACACCCAAATTTCTTATTGTAATGAAATTCTTTTCAAATTTTATCATGATCTATAGAGTTTGTTTTAAATTTACCACTTTAAAAGGCATTTTTACCTATTTCAGAAAGCTTACTTTATAAGTTTTCTTACTGAAATTATTTTCTAGGTACTGGGTTCCAAAAGTTATCTGTAACAATGAAAGGAGTTATGAGCCATACGTAAGACCTATAAGATTGGTACATTAAAGGCAACTACTGATCCCTATGAGTTTCCAGTGGGAATTTTGGATTTCTCCCAAGGAACTGATCAAAGTTCCATCACCTTGACAGCACTTATCCAACTCTGAGTGCAATTTTATCAGCAGATGCCTAGAATATTCCTTACAGTGGTTATCCGGGTAATCCGGTGGCTTGCGGTAATGGCTTGTGGGAATGACCTTGGGAGATCAGGAAAAAGATGCTGCCTAGGGAACAATCAGAAAAGAGGGAGTACAGTCCATAGCTGCATAGTTGACAGAACAAGAGGCTCAGGAGAGACCATCCTTAAATTCTCAATTTATTTCCTATTCAAGAAAATTGGGCAGGTTTTAAATCAGTATCTGATATAATTAATAACTGGATGTAGGGAAAAAACCTAAATAAAACAAATGCAGATCTGTCAACTCAAATACAGATTAAGGAAAAAAATAAATTCATAAACTTTCTTCAATTCTTGAATCTAGAGTACCTGGTTTGGAATGGTGTCTGTGTCACTGGTTCTCTGTTAAACCAGAGGTGGGTTTCTCCCAGTACAGTATGGTACGCCAGGAGAGTTAATGAAAATCTGGCATATCTGATAGAACCGGTAGTGATGGTGGCCTGGCCAAGCCCATGTACTGGCGAAAGAAACAGCCGAGGAAGGAAGAGGAGCAGAGGTCTCGGCTGTTGGAAGAAGCACCCGCACTTTTTTCTCTTTGCTTGCCGTGAGGAGAAATCAGGGGGAGAGATGGAGGAGAAAGGCAAGCTTCTGGAGGAGGACTGGAGGAGGAATTCTGGGAGTTGAAGTCCACAAGTCTTAAAGCTGTGAAGTTTGAACACCCCTGGGTTGTTGTTTTTTGTAAAGGGTAAAGGGTGCAAGGGTCTTGTAACTTGACAGCTTTAAGATTTGCACACTTCAAATGCCAGAGTTTCTGAGGCAACATTTTGGTTGCTAAGCAAGAGCTTTGTTAAGTGAGTTTCACTACATTTTACAAGTTGGCCATGCCCACCCGGTCACATGACCAAGCCATGCCCACAAAATAGACCATGCCCACAGAAAAGGTAGGAAAAAATTTAAACCCAACCCCTGTGTTAAACCATACCAAAGTAGGTTATCCCAGACTTGAGAGACACAAAGCATTGAACCCTGGACCAAGTGGTTTCTTTATATCTCCCTATTGGGGTTGGGGATGGGGTGGACTTTTTATTTTGAAAAACAAACATATTCTATAAAGGTGATGTTCAGATTTCTGTGTGCGGGCGCACATGTGCATGCATGGGCCACTTCCTCTAACCCCTATCCTATACTTTTACAATTAATATTACAATATTTCCTCTATATTATACTCTTGCAGTAACTATTACTATGCCCTATAGCAGGGGTCTGCAAAGTCGGCTCTTTTAAGACTGGTGGACTTCAACTCACAGAATTCCCCAGCCAGCATAGCTGGCTGAGGAACTCTGGGAGTTGAAGTCCACCAGTCTTAAAAGAGCCGACTTTGCAGACCCCTGCCCTATAGTATTGACTATGCAATTGACTATATCTCAAAGTTTTCTTTTTACAAAACTTGTCCAGTCTTTTTTCTTCCATCTGCAATCCTATCTATTTCTTTCCTCCCTCTGTTAATGGCCCATTTGTAAAACACCTGGACCTTTTCAGGTTGTGTTTCAGCTTTGCTGGGACTTTATACTTTGTTCTTATCTGGACTGTCCATTTCCTCTGAAGGAAAAGCATCTTCTTTCTTTTGGCTGCCGCATCTTGCAATTTACTGGTGGCTGCAGAACGCCAAAGAGAAATGTGATATTGTGTCGCACCCTAACCCTCTATTCCCATCCTCTCCTCCCTCACCTGTGTCAAGGTTGCAACTTTATTGCAGACTGTATTAAAAAATATCATTTTAGTGGAGACGGCCTATTATAAAATAATGATCATATGGGCCTGTTCCTAGCTATAATTTATGAGTATATAGGTGGTCCTCATTTAGTGACCATAATTAAGATGGGCAACGTGATCATTAATCAAAGCTATGGGAAACCATGGCTGTGTTCATGACCTTATTTTAGCTTTACTTTGCTTTCCAGGCATGCAAAGGTTGGAAATGCGGGGATTGGTTGCAAAATTACTTTTTCAACATCATCATAACTATGAACAGTCACTATATGAGGCAGCCACTAAATGAGGGCTATCTGTAATAACCTCTCACTATTCATCATACAAAACTGCACAGAGAATAGTCTTAAACCAATTTCCAGAGCAATGAATAACCAACAATAAATATATCTATATTAATCATTTAAAAATAATCATAATATGGCTGTAGAGACTCACTTTCATGTCACTTACTTTGATACGTCAAGCAGGAAGTCATTCAGTTCAGTCTGTTTGGCCAAACCCTTGGAGACCTGATGCAAATGTAGGAAACACTATTGCTTATTTAAGCAGAACAGAATCAGAATGAACCTACAAACATAGCTATTACCTGTCCAGGATTGGCTAAGAAGAGATAAAGCAAGGAAATGCATGTATAAAATTCAAGCGTCACATATGTTGTGCTTCAAGTTGAGATTAATTGTGGACATATATATGCTAATAACTCTAATCATACATTTAAAAAATGGCATTGACCTTAAATAGCAATAGCACTTAGACTTATAGCACTTAGACTTAGTGTGTATACCGCTTTATAGTGCTTTTACAGACCCCTCTAAATGGTTTACAGAGTCAGCATTTTGCTGCCAAACAATCTGGGTCCTCATTCTACTGACCTCAGAAGGATGGAAGGCTGAGTCAACCTTGAGCCAGTGTGATTTGAACTGTTGAACTCAGTGGTGGGTTCTTAACTAGTTTACTATGGTTAGCTCGTGGTCACGTGCATGTGTGCAAAATTTCTGTGCATGCACAGAAGTGTCCAGGCGGGTGGGTGGAGCCTCCCACCACCACCACCACTACTGGTTCGGCCAAACCGGGCTGAATCCGGAGCAACACACTTCTGGCTGAACTGCAGCTACCAATCAGCTGAAGTAGTCTGCAATACCGCACTCTGACCACTGTGCCACCTCAGCTTTTACAACTACAGTGATCCCTCGTTTTTCGCGGCTTCATGTTTCGCGGCTTCACTGCTTCGCGGCTTTTTTAAAAATACAGGGGGAAAATGCATTGGTAGGAGGCAAGCGCCCCCTAATGCTTGCTTTAAACGATGTCCACCAACTCAAGTTTCCGGTGCGAATCCTACTTCGCGGTTTTTCAGTTTTCGCGGAAGGTTCCGGTCCCCATTAACAGCGAAAAATGAGGGATCACTGTACTCCCTGCCTTCTCTTTTCAGAAAAGTGGAGTATTAGCCCAAAATGCAAACCCAATCTGGACTGATCCCAAATTAGAAGGAATTATTAGAAATACACAAATGATTTTTTTTTAAAGGCCTTCAGCTTAATGTCCATTTTTTGCAATATCCAACTATTACAGGACAAGCTAATAATATTTTATATCCTTAGAATTAAGTTATTCTTCTTAGGAAAATCAACATTTAATCCAGAGACTTACCTCTACTTGATGCATTGCTACTGAGACCCATGCAAGGGTTGCTACTGCAAACTGGAAAAGAACCACAAACTTTTGTTTATTTGGAAGACAACAAAATTTGACTTGTTTTGATAATTTTAGCAAGGTTTACCCATATTTGGGTTATGTAAGCAATAATGAAAGGTGTGCATCTAGTAAAAAGGTATATCAGTTTAAATGACATCTAGGTAACTGGGTTACATTATTTATGCTATTTATTTTTCCATTAAAAATTACATTTTTATTATCTATTTGATAAATACACTAAGTATAATCTTTATTGTCATTGTACTTAAATAAAATGAAATTGGTTAATACTCAAGTTATCTAGCAGAAAATTAAAATAAGAACATGAATTAAAACAATAATGTTAAAATATTATTATATAATAAACTATAGAAGTGTGCAAAACCTTTGGGAGTCATCTTGTCTGAAATATCCCTTACAACAGGGGTGGGCACGTTGCCAAGGGCAACAGGGGAATCACCTCATGACTGTTCGTCTTTTGCAGTGGCACGAGTAGTGGAGTCCGGGCAGGGGTTTCTTTTGGCTGCCCTGTTTCAACAAACTGCCCGCTTCCACTCCGCGGTGGCAGAAGCCAGGAACCGCCCCCTACACAACTTGCCTGAGTCACCTCTCTCCCCCGGGGGAGGGGGACAGAGCCCACTACGAAGAGGTGCTTCAGTTCTGCCTCAGGTACTGCCCACCAGGCAGAGCCTGAGGAAACTGAAGGGAAAATTCCCCAGGTAAGTCTTCCCTGGACAGCCTCCCTCTCCCACCCGCCCCCAACCTCTTCCCACCGCCTGGCTCTTCAAAGGCAAATTCAAAGGCGAGATAATTTCCCTTCATTGCGGCAGCTTTTTGCGCTGGATTTTAAAAAGGAAGCAGGAGATTAGAGGAATAGTGGGAGTAGGGCAGGGGGAAGCCTCCGCCTCCACGCCTCCTCGCCGATTCTGTCGCCATGCCCACCGGTCCTGGCGCTTCCAACACCCCCCCCCCCACAGCCAACCTGCCCCCCCTTCCTCCAGGCCAACGGCAGCAGTCACCCCACAGCCCCACAGGACGCCACGTGAGGAATAGTGGGGGTGGGGCAGGGGGAAGCCTCCACCTCCACGCCTCCTCGCCGATGCTACCACCATGACTGCTGCTCCTGCCGCCCCCACCGCCACTGATGCGGCAGCCCCGCCCCCCACCGGCCCACCAATCTCTTCTCACCGGTGCTGCTGCCACGGAGAGGTTGGAGGGCCGGCAGGAGGCAGAGGGCGAGGAGCGGCAGGCACCATGACAGCATCAGTGAGGAGACACGGAGATGGAAACCTCCCCCCACCCCCAGGAGAAACCAGACACGGCGTCCCACAAAGCCACAAGGTGGCTGCTGCCCTTGGACTCAAGGGAGGCAGGGAGGGAGGGAGGGGGGCCTGGTGGAGGTTGATTGTGGGGGAGGTGGTCTGGGGAGGGGAGGGATAGGTAGGTAGGTAGAGGAATACAGAGAGGAAGAAATACAGTAGGTAGGTAGGTACAGGGATAGACGAGAGAGATGTATACAGCAGGTAGATAGGTAGATAGGTACATGTATATAGAGAGAAATACAGTACATAGATAGATAGATAGATAGATAGATAGATAGATAGATAGATAGATAGATAGATAGGTAGGTAGGTAGGTAGGTAGGTAGGTAGGTAGGTAGGTAGGTAGGTAGGTAGGTAGGTAGGTAGGTAGGTAGAGGGAGAGAGGGAAGAATATAGTAGGTAGGTAGATAGGTAGGTAGAGGGATAGAGAGAGGGGGGAAATAAGGTAGGTAGGTAGGTGGATAAAGAGAGAGAAATACGGTAGGTAGGTAGGTAGGTAGGTAGGTAGGTAGGTAGGTAGGTAGGTAGGTAGGTAGGTAGGTAGAGGGATAGAGAGAGAGAGGGAGAAATACAGTAGGTAGGTAGGTAGGTAGGTAGGTAGGTAGGTAGGTAGGTAGGTAGGTAGGTAGGTAGGTAGAGGGATAGAGAGAGAGGGAGAAATACAGTAGGTAGGTAGAGGGAGAGAGTAAGAAATACAGTAGGTAGGTAGGCTGGGGGTTATACGGTGGTTGTGTGTACAGTTTGGTTGGCTATTTAACCAGACTGGACCACAGCAACGTGTGGCTGGGTACCAATAGTAAATAAATAGAAGAGGGGCAAAAGTGCAGTGCCTTGATATTAGTCTTGTGCTCCTTCTTCAGACTGAATCCAGAAGTGTACCAAATGTATCACTACAATTCCCTCATGGAATATTGCGTTTTTCTACTCAATGGGGCTGCCAGAGTCATCCTGTTCAGAACACATAGTCCTCATGCGCTGGGCATAAGAGGTTTCCTCTGGCTTTTTCATGTATTAAACATACACCTGACAGTGAAATGGGCAGTCATCCACTTCTAAAGAGAAAGCAAAGTTGGCCATTGATAAAATCTGCCTAGAGGAAGAAATATAACCAAACTGAACAATAGTAACACTGCCATTGTGTAAGATTTTGCCACGTTAGGACATTATTTGAAGCAAGGAGACAACTGGATCTCAATTGATGGTGGTTCAAGTCAGCATGTGGCATTATCTGACCCTTTGCTTCTCATCTAATGTATCTTGGTAGTCTCATTTAGCAATTAAATATCCTCAATATAATTTCCAGCCGCAGAACTACATGATAGCTGCATGGAATTATACATGAATATGCTCACTGCTACATTTAAGATTTACCTCTTGGTGACTGAGATGGAAAGTTTCATTACCCCATTTTCGATAAAGCTCCAGGATACCAATTAGATCTCCAAGCACGGTCACAATTGGCAAACAAAGTACAGACTTGATACGAGTCCCTGACTCCAGCCCAGTTCCTTTGGGAAACCGTTCATCCTAGAAAGGCAAGTGCTGTTTTATATTGATGATATAATATTTAGTTCATTTATAATGGAACAGTTTTATTAATAACTAGGATAGCTATATATTTAAGCAAAAACCCACTGGTTCTCTCACAGAGATTCTGTCCAATGTTGAAAAGTAGAACTTAGAATAACTATTGTCACTTTAAATGTGCACTAATCAGCATATATTAAAATGAAATTTTGTTGCATACAGTTCTCGAAGGGTCATCCCTTCAAATGTACACTACATAAACATGACAATAGAAAAATATGCATGTAATTTAAATAATTATAATTATTATAATTTAATGTAAAAACATGTGATGATAAATTGTGGCTTTAATGCAATGGTTCTCAACCTTGGCAACTTTAAGTGCTGTGAACTTCAACTCCCAGAATTCCCCAGGCAGCTATGCTGGCTTGAGGATTCTGGGAATTGAAGTCCACAAGACTTAAAGTTGCCAAGATTGAGAAACACTGCTAATGGCTAGTGCAGAAAGTATATTATGTTGATAAGATGCATAGAGAAGTATATGAACCTTTCCTGTTCTATTATTTTTATCAAATTAAATTATCTACATTGAACAATGATTTTTCTTCAGCACTTTTCTTATGCATAAATAAGAATGAGGAAATTTCTACGTTTATCTAAATTTGTATTTATTTATTTATCACATTTTCTAAATCACCCTTCACGTGACCATGTTTGCAATGGACTTGATTGATTATAGTGAATTTCTCCTCTTTCATAGTCTGACAGTAGCCCTTAGTTTTTACATCTATGTAATTTTATTTACTGAATGATACTCTTGAATATACAGCATACATATTTATCAAATAATGCATGCACTTTAGTCCCATGCTGATAAAACAGCAATTTGCTACCAAACTTTATGTTATGTTCAAGTTATGAAAATGGGAGTTGCAGCATAATTGCATTTGTTATGATGTAACAAAGGAAATGTTTCTGGAATTTACCTACTGTAACTGATATTACTAAATTGTTTTTATAAATCATCATATTTTGAAGGGAAAAATTCTTGACATGCAAAAGTTTTGATTCCTGACACCTCCATGCAGCTTAGAAAATACATTTCTTTTTGAATCCCTGGCTGAGCATATACAACCATTGCATTTTTCTACTAGTGAATTGCACCTAAGAAAAATTAAAGGCACAGAGATTGAGAATACAAATGTAAACTGAGGAATTTAGATACAGGTAGCCATTGTTAAGTTTCTGCATTATTTAGTGACCCTTTGCAGTTACGACAACAATGAAAAAGTACCTTTGTGACCAATTCTCACCTGTAAAACATTCACAGCTCTGTAAAGCAAAGGAAAGCCTATACAGGTCATAGGCACAGTTGCTGTTTCACTTAGCAACCAATTCACTAATAACTGAATTACCAGACATAATTGCAGTTGTTAAATGAGGACTGCTTGAATAGGCAAACTGAAATAGGTAAATTGATTCTGGGCATATTTAGAATCTTGAGAACATATTCTCGCAAAATAGTTGCTGTGCTGGGATCACTCAAATTCTGCAGAAGAATCCAAGACGTTTCTTCTACAGAACTGGAGAAGCTTCTTGGTTGAGAAGCAAAACATCTTCAAGGAAAAGCAAAGTCCAGTTGCCTTTTGAAAAAAGCATCTTTTGGACAGCCATGACCAAGATGACTGAGAATCTCCATAGACATTGTGCGCACATCAGTTTTTAGACATTCATGTTAGCCAAAAATTAATAATTCTAATTTGAAGCCCCTGTTTTTCTGAAGACATATTTACAACCTTCACAGTAGACGTGCTTCTCATCCCATTCCCAACATTCCCCTTCAAAGGTTCCTTTGAAAACTTTCTTTCTACCAATACCAAAAGTCATTTTATCTGACTCCAATATTATTTTTAAGGAAAATAAATATTTACCCCCAAAATATCTTCTATTAATAGTGTTTTCTTAGATTTGGCTACATGAGCAGATATTGTGGTGCCATATTTAACTGGTCCTACAGGAACAAGTACTGGTTGTCCATCCTTCACTCTTGGTGGTGTGAACATGCAAAGACTCTGAATAACAAAAGGGGGGAAAAAGAAAGTCCAATTAAATTATTTGCACAATAAATCATTAAATACATATGAAATCAAAATCTAACAGCTCACGTTCAATGTTTGTGCTGCTAGAAATATGACAAAAATTATTGTTTTCTTTCAAGTAGGTCTCATGCAGATGAACAGTAACAGATTGCCTATGTGAGTCAATCCATTACTACATAGATTCCAATTCATAATTGATATTCTATATGCCATAATGATCATCTGAAAGCTCACAGCTTGTACCTACCTCATCATCAAAATCATTACAATATCATTTGAACTTAAATATGAAACTCTGGAGAAGAAAATAAAAAGAACATAAAATATAAATAAGCTACACTGCATAGAATGCATAGAAAATTAACAGCAGAAAAAGATCCAGTGGTCCATCGAGTCTGCCCTTTAAAGTTTTTAATTTTGTTTTTATTCATTTATTTACAATTTATTTTTTTAATTCTTTAGCAAATGATAGACAAGTGTTTATCCCAAGTATACAATACAATACAATAGCAGAGTTGGAAGGGACCTTGGAGGTTATCTAGTCCAACTCCCTGCCTAGGCAGGAAACCCTATACCATTTCAGACAAATGGCTATCCAACATCTTCTTGAAGACTTCCAGGGTTGGGGCATTCACAACTTCTGGAGGCAAGCTGTTCCACTGATGTTCCACTAATTGTTCTAAGTATCAGGAAATTTCTCCTCAGTTCTAAGTTGCTTCTCTCCTTTATTAGTTTCCACCCATTGCTTCTTGTTCTGCCCTCAGGTGCTTTGGAGAACTCCCTCTTCTTTGTGGCAACCCCTGAGCTACTGGAACATGGCTATCATTCAGTCCCTTAATCATTTTTGTTGCTCTTCTCTGCACTCTTTCTAGAGTCTCCACATCTTTTTTACATCGTGGCGACCAAAGCTGAATGCAGTGTGAATCCAAGTGTGGCCTTACCAAGGCATTATAAAGTGGTATTAACACTTCACGTGATATTGATTCTCTCCCTCTGTTTATGCAGCCTAGAACTGTGTTGGCTTTTTTGGCAGCTGCTGCACACTGCTGGCTCATATTTAAATGGTTGTCCACTAGGACTCCAAGATCCCTTACACAGTTGCTACTATTGAGCAAGGTACCACCTATACTGTACCTATTGCATTTTGTTTTTCTTGCCTAAATATAGAACCTTACTTTTTTCACCATTGATTTTCATTTTGTTAGATAGTGCCCAATGTTCAAGTTTGTCAAGATCCTTCTATATCTTAAGCCTATCTTTTTGAGTGTTGGCTATTCCTGCCATCTTGGTATCATCTGCAAATTTGATGAGTTCCCCATTTATCCCGTCATCCAGATCATTGATGAAGATGTTGAAGAGTACTGGACCTAAAACAGAGCCTTGGGGGACTCCAGTGCATACTTCCCTCCATGTAGATGCAGTTCCATTGAGGACTACACGTTGAATGCGGTTGGTCAGCCAGTTACGAATCTATCTAGTGGTGATGCTGCCTAATCCACATTTTTTCTACTTTATCTAGTAGTAGGTTATGATCTACTTTATCAAATGCCTTGCTGAAGTCCAAATAAATTATATCGACAGCATTCCTCCGGTCCACTAATTTTGTCACTTTGTTGAAGAATGCAATAAGATTAGGCTGGCATGATCTGTTTTTGATAAACCCATGTTGGCTTTTGACTATTACTTTGTTTACTTCTAGGTCTTCTCCAATTTGTTGCTTGATTATCTTTTCCAGAATCTTCCCTGATATTGAGGTCAGGTTGATAGGTCTATAGTTTTCTAGATCTTTTTTTTTCTCCTTTTTTGAAGCATGTTTAAACTCAGTTGGTGATGGAAGTTGGTTCCAAGCTTTCACAACTCCTTCTATGAAGTAATACTTTCTAATTCCATTGCCACCTATCAGTTCCCTTCCCTGCACTAGGATGCCTTCTAGAATTCTATACACTCAAAACAAATTCCATTTACCTCTGGGACAGACTGTCTCTATGACTTCTTCTTGACCATGTCAAGAAGTGCAAAGCACTATCACTTTGTAGGACCTTCTCAAATAACAGCATGTGCCCTTATGCAACTGCATGCCCTGAGAATCATCTGATCCTGACCTTTTAGAGCTTCCATAACTCCCTTTTTAAACCTTGTAATCCCTTAATTTTAGGTAGTCAGGGTGACTTGATGGGGCTGAGCATTTACCAGCCAGATGCCCTTCCTGATGCCATGCAGAGTTCTCAGTAGATATTTGTTTCTTTGCACCCTAGGAGAGAAACATCTGCTGCTACCTAGACTTGAGCAGTCAATCTTCTGAGTGGGAGGCGAGCATCTTCACCACTAGGCCACCACACCACTTACTTTTAGAGCTTCCATAATAAAAACTCTAGGATAGAAAAAATTGGCTTGCTCCACATTAGTAATCTAGTGGGAAATATGTTTGTACAGATAGCCCTAGACTTACGGGATCAGAATCTCCATTGCTACACAAAGCAGCTGCCACACCTGATTTTACAAGATTCTTGCCTTGGCTTTTAAGGCAAGTTGTTTAAGTTGTTAAGTGAATCATGCAGTTCTTAAGCAAATCCATTGTCCCTCATTGACTTTGCTTATCAGAGATTGGTTGGGAAGATCACAAGCAATCATCTCATGACCCCAGAACACTGTAACCATTGTAAATGGCACATGCCATTTGCCAAGTGCCAAGATTTTGATCATGTGATCATGGGGATGGTGCAGTGGTAGTAAGTGCAATAACCATCATAACTCACTTTTTTTCCCAGTGCCATTATAACTTCAAATAGATGCTAAACAAATGATTGTAAGTCAAGGACTACATGTACTCTTATTCTCTCTCCCCCCTCCCCCTGTATAGGCCAATGTATTCTTTAAGTGAGTGTTTGTTTGGTGTTGATGTTTTTTACTTGATGTTTTGTAAACTACCTACTCTGTAAACTACGAAACTACTTCATGATTGAAGTAGCCCACAATCAACAAAGACAATAAATAAATGAAATATGAAAGTGCATGTGTCTAAATGTCTTACAGTGCTCTTATAATTAAGAAGCCTGGCTTGTTGCTTATTTATAATCACTTCGTCTGAATGATTTACTTCCCGCTTGGACTATTGCAATGCTCTCTACATAGGGCTCCCCTTGAGGTGAACCCAGAGACTGCAGCTAGTTCAGAATGCAGCCATACAGGGGATTCTGGGAGTCTCTCGTTACTCCCATGTAACACCTCTCCTGCGCGAGCTGCACTCGCTGCCTGTAGCCTTCCGGGTGCTCTTCAAGGTGTTGGTCACCATCTTTAAATCGCTCCATGGCACGGGACCTGGGTATTTGCGAGACCACCTCCTATTGCATACCTCCCTTCAACCTGTCCGCTCGCACAGGGAGGGCCTCCTCAGGGTGCCGTCTGCCAGTCAATGCCGACTGGCGGCCCCCAGGGGAAGGGCCTTCTCTGTGGCGGGTCCGGCTCTCTGGAACGACCTGCCCCCCAATATTCGCACCATCACGGACCTGCGCCTCTTCCGTCAGGAGCTCAAATCACATTTTTTCCATCTGGCCGGCCTGGCTTAGAGTTTAATAATGCAAATTTAATTTTAATAGAGGGTTTTATAGTTTTAATCTTTATAGCACAGTTATATTTATTGAATTTGGTTTTAAATTGTGGATTGTATTTATATGATGTGTATGCTGTTGTTTTTACTTTTTATCTTCTGTGCACCGCCCCGAATCCCATTGTGGAGATGGGGCGGTATAAAAATTAAATTAAATTAAATTAAATTAAATTATGAAGTTATAAAATACTGCAATAGTCACAGTACTTTTTGAGTTACTAGCAGTGATAATTCTTTAAGCCTCATGTGAAAGGAGGGGGAGGGGGAAATCACAAATATTTGAATTCATTTTTATCATCACAGACATTGGAAATCAGATCTTTCTTTACAATATTGAGGATCAACACCTGAACACTAGCAAATATGCTTTGGGTGATGAATACTTGTGTCGATCAATTTCAAAGCCTCACTGTTAAGTATTCAATTAAGACCTGTAGGAAGATCAGTATTCATAATCTCTTATTCCCTTTGTATCCTTCTACTACTTCTCTCAGCATTTTATCTTCAGCAAACAAATCAAGCATGCATTTCAGATTTATATTATTTCTTTGTCATGTATATGCATTGGTAGACTCATGAACCTAGTGTTAAAAACAGACTTTTTTCTAAGCAGATACTCAACAGTTCCTATTCTGATTCAATTTTAACTCGTTTTTTCTGTACTTTTCTTTCTCATTTTGTACCATTCCAATCTCATTACCTCCATTCGTTATTGTCACCTAACTGAATAATATTTTTCCTGAATCATATTTATATATTTCTTCAGAATGTACATTTTCCCCAGAACTCATTTTTGATTTCTCCAATTTCTGAGCTTCAATATGCAACTACACACCAACCTATGGATTCCTACTTATGAACCTACTTTAGGTTCTATTCCTACTTATGAATTCCACTCTACAAGCACTTATTCAATCTACCAAATTCCACTCTAAACGCATTTATTCCATTTATAAATCAATTTTATGTTGTAAAACTGAAGGCAGTTGTAAAGTACTGGCCTAATATTTGAAATGGGACGAATAGATCTTGCTTGTAAGTCCTAATTATGAGTTTGGTCACAGCCTAATGGCCAACAGTAGTCTTCATGGTGGCATCACCAAATAGGGAGTATTCTCTTAGAAAAGCATGCTGCCTCACTCCCTCTGTCACCAATATTCTTAGTTTAAGCAACAAAACATTTCAAAGATTCTACTCTATGGGGATAGGTTAAACACATATGTACAATTAATTCACAGTGTTTTATAATTTATGGAATTCTATATTTACTAGCCTGTCTATAAGAATAATTGAAAAGAGGTTTCATTGCCAATACATAAAAGTATTGAACAGAAATAGACTGACAGTTCCAAACAGTTCAATATAAATAAAATAGTTCTAGTAAAATGACAAGTAATTAATCATGCCAGGAAAGTGATACTTTAATGCAGTATTGATTATGAATGAAGGCAAATATGTGTGCCAGAATGTGTGGTGAGAGAGAAGTTCCTGGAGGATGGGCTCCAGTACAAGACCTAAATCGGAAGGCCAAACCTCTGGCCTTGGTAACCAACCTTGATTAGATCCTGCAATATTGATTACCATTAGAGTATGTAGGGAAAGCCTAGCTGAACTTCTTAGGAGAAAAACAGAAATCTCCCAACTCCTCTACCCAAAGTCCCCTATGTCTACATAATAGGGAGCTGCTTTAGGGAAACTTGATACTTCTTCTACCTATCTTTGTCTTACTCCACATCCTCTCTCTGATTCTGATATATGTGAGAGATACTCTCCTACTTTCTTCTCGTCAAACTAGATTCTCTACAAAACTTGGGGGAGAAATGCATAATGCAACCTGCTGGTTATATAGCATAGATCTATGTGACTACAACATTCAGGTCCTCCTAGTGTTTGAGAGAATCATCATCTCCTTTCCTTAATTTTGCCATACAACTTCTGCTTTTTCTAAAAGGTTCAGAACTTCTCTGTATCCAGCAAAAATAAAGGTCTTATGGCACAACTGACTCTGTATATGACCCTGCACATGTATCTCTTTTTCTCAAAAAGATGTAGATTGTATGCCTGAGATAAGTGAAATATGTATGAGCCTAATAGTGTGTATTACCATGAATAAAACACCATGCCAGCTTAATATTAAGCTTGTATATTGGCAATATCTGTTAATAAGGCTTGTGATAAAGTTTGCAGCATACGTGAATCTTAGGTGTCTTGAAGTAAGAAGCAGTGAACTTTAGTTCATCTAAAATAAATGATACGTTTAGTTTATACCAAGCAAGCTCTGGCAGACAAACAGATTCTAACATGATGCAAAGATGATTTGCATCAACAGACTGGGTTCATGAAACCCAATCTGAAGGAATTTTGGAACTTTCTCCCTCACATAGGAACCATCATACAAAATTCTAAAGATGGCCTTGACTCTGAGAAGTGATTTTTTAGGGTAAATGGAGGGTCTAGTCGAAAGAAGATGCCCAAAAAGTACATTGGGCATATGCAATTCTACTTAGTATGATTTTATTCATCAGAAATATTAACAATCCCTGTTATTTGAAATTCTATTCTATAAATACTAAAAATCTCTAGGTGGCACTGTCTTGTGCAAAAAGTGAACTAATATTTTACCCATGTATATACCCAAAGCATGAAGATGCATTTGTGCTTCCTTATTATCTATTTCAGAATAAAGATCTCACGTCAACTAAACAAGAGGCATTTATACAGTCTTCTTTCTTATTTTTAGCTTTTTTAGAGGAATATGGACTCAATAACATTTGTAAATGTGAAAGATAATGCCAATTAAATTATAATATTCTAAGAGGACCAGTTGATATATATATACCAATAATTCTTTTATTTTTAAATTGCAGAAAAATACGATATTAAAAATCAATAAGCATATAAACTACATAGTAATGGATTTTAAAAGAAAATTAAATGAATGGGTATTATTGATAGTACAGGAATTTACAAATTAATATTAGATGATGGGAAAAGCTCTATTTCTGAAAACAGTTTGTCTGTTTATCTATCACATTTTTTAACTGCCCATCTCTCTCAGAGAGGACTCTGGCTGATATACAATAACGTTTAAAAGGAACAAAAGCAATAAAGAAGACCAGGAGTTGTGGTGAATGATACAATCCATTCCTGCTAAATCTCCTCACTTTATGTGAATTAAAGGGTTAGTGGCTTCAATAATCCTTCTTGGTGGCTGCCCCCACTTTGCCTTACTTCTTGGGACACCTCATCACTTTTAAGAAGGTATTAAGATGTCTGGGGTATCTGAGTGCTATTAGCATAACATATGGGTGCTAATAGTGATAGGACTTCCACATGATAAATATGTGCATACTTTTTGACTATATGTTTCTGGTTTGACAGTGAAATATGGTAATGAAATAGGTAGCATAGCTATTTTTATTTCAATAAATTAAAAAACTAAAAGACTGCCATTCAAAGGATCGAATCCATCTCTGTTGCTCCAGTGTAGAGGACAGAGCATTTGAGAAGAATTAAATTTATAGGAAGGCGGATTCCAAGTAAATATTAAATACAGCTTCAGAACAGTAACAACAGTTTGTCAATGGAGCCAATTACTCCATCAAACAGACCAGAGGTCTCCAACCTTGGCAACTTTAAGACTTGTGGACTTCAATTGCTGGCTGAGGAACTCTGGGAATTGAAAACCACAAGTCTTAAAGTTGCCAAGATTGGAGACCCCGGAAACAGAACATCTCCTTCCTAAGATATGTACCTGCAGAAGCTTAAAAAAAACATGAGATGGAGATACTTTAGTTGGATTCCTCATTGAACCAGTGATTTTATCATTCCTCATTGAATCAGTGATTTTATCAAAAGTCTTACAGAACAGAAGAGCTAAAAGAGGCTGCACTATTTGTTAGACGGCAAACTGTAATCTATCAGTACTGTATCTAAGTGCTTACAATGCATACGCTGTTTTTAGATCCAGGGCTAGAAGTAAGTTTCCAACAAGGTGCATCTGCAATACAGATTGATTTAATATGACAATTTGGTAAATTTTAAAAAGAAATTGCAGAGGAAGTTTGAAAAGTGTGCAAAGAAGAAAACTGTTTCAATAGTTTAATCCATCACCTACTTTTTTAAGTGGCCAAGAATAGTTATCCTCTGTGAAACTTTGTGCAATACATTACACAAAACACCCTGGAAAGAAGATTATTTCTATAAATTACAGTTTTCCAAATTTATACTTACGTTATTGCATTCTCCCAGGAAATACAGTGCAAACCCATCAGCCTTTGTAGCTGCCAAAGCAATCATTTAAAAAAGTTAAAAATGATGTATGTTCTATTTCTGAACAGAGTGCTTTCCTATTAGCACAAGTATATATTTTGAATATTAAGCCACTATATGAAGCATTAAACACAAATAACTGAATAACAAAAAAATAAATCCTGCATTCATATATTCCATGAAATTTGGATATCAATATTGATGCTTAAATATCAATGTCATCAATGGAATTATACAAAAAGTTTGTTAAGGAGAAACAGTTTTCTGCTATAAACAAAATAAATGTTCAAATCTATGTAAGCTAAAATATTGACATAGTTTACTAATTAAATAATTTATTGACTAGAAACTGAAAAATACAAGTCATATATTCTGTACTAACCAAAAGAGCTAGAGCAACTTAAGAAAAATGTTTTCCAATCAAATTTGTTGCTCCACACATGTTTACCCCATTGCTTCCTGTTAATAGCTTGCAGCTCAATTCCTGCTTTGAATTCCAGCTTCGTTGGATCCAGAAGTCATTGCTGCCTCATTAGTATAATCAATAATGAAATCTTAACTCTGATGTAATCAATCAGGAAACAGACGCAGTGAATAAATGCACAACATCCATTCCTTAACAACAGTATCTAATAACCAATACTGTACTGAAAGGTGTCTAAAATGGAAAGATAAGGGTAAATAGGAAATACTCATCTAAAACCATCTGATTCCTACATAGAAAGGATAAATGCAAACTAACTATTGATTATGTCAAAAATTAATTTTTTTTCCCACACGTACACTTTTTTTTACTACAGTGAAACCTCCATTTGGTAAAACTGGATGCATTGATCTTTGTATGCAATTCTTTGCCCCAATTCATTTATGTACTGTAATTATATAATTAAACAAATTATATAGATTGATGCAAATAATTTAATATAGCATAATATGTGGCATTTATTAAATGCCATCATTACACCAATCAGGCAAATTATCATTATTATGTGATTCTGTAGGTAACTGAATCCTATTCCTCCAATTAGTCTATTAGATTGTATAGAAGCTTATAACAAATTAAGAACATAAAAATGATTTTATGATTATACAATATAATAAGATGCAGTATCTTTAATTCAGTTAACTTTTTATTCATTCAAATGATTCACAAACTTGTATGTCATCAATTCCATTCAACCCATTGAATTTGCTTGTCACGAGCTGACAAAAGGTGATCACATGACCCTGAGACATGTGACATAACATGTGGACATGTGACATAACATGTCACATGTCCCAACATAATAAATATTTATTTATTATGTCACAACATAATAAATGTGAGTCTGTTCCCAAGTGTCTCAACATGACCAAAGAGATGCTGTAATGGTCATAAGTGTGAAAACAGTCCTAAGTCACTTTTTTCAGTGCCATTGTAACTTTAAACAGTCACTAAATGAACTGCTGTAAGTCGAAAACTACCTATATTATTCTGAGGAAATGATTACAGATGAAAACATCCACAGTAACCAGTAAAGTTTGGCTCTGGGTGCCAGAGTGATGTGTGAAGGAGGACATGGGTGCACTGCTAGGATGGAGAAATTGCTCAATTAGAGGCAGTAAATGTGCTACAGACACACCAGAACCTAGGCAGAGTCAGTCTGTCTAAATTGGTTAGGATAATCATCGATGATTCCAAATAGGGAGAAATGGTATAGGAGGACATTGTAATGGTGATGGGCATGGTCATGGGTAGATATAGCTGAAGGCGGGGGAGAGTCATTCTTGGAGAAGGGAGCTCTGATTTTATAGCAGTACCACATTTGAGCCTCGTGTGATCAACTTCAGGAACTGGTTTCCAAATTTTTGTTGGCTCTGTCTTCCAGCTGCTACTGCTTAATGCCAGGGTTTCCGCTACCAGTTCTCCAAACTATTCAAAATTTTCACAACAAGTTCTCCAGAACCTGCTGGATTTCACCCCTGAGTGGGGGCGATATTAACATCAGTCCCCTGCCATGGAAAGTTCTCTACAGCGGCTCTCACCACAGGGAACCGCCTCAGGATGGGGGATGCTGCAATGGTCCTTGGTCTCATGGATCTCTTAGTAATTTTCAGTACCATTGACCATGATACTCTCTAGGAGGGCCAGAGATGGGAGTTGTTCCTCCATCCTGGTCCTATTAGACCTCTCGGCGGCTTTTGATACCATCGACCATGGTATCCTATTGCATCGACTGGAGGGGTTGGGGTGAGGGGCACCGTCTTACGGTGGTTCTCCTACCTCTCTGGTCGATTGCAATTTGTGTTGGCAGGGGGGCAGAGGTCGACCTCGAGGCCCCTCCTATGTGGGGTACCTCAGGGGTCGATCCTCTCCCCACTTCTGTTCAACACATATATGAAGCCGCTGGGTGAGATCATCCGTGGTTTTGGGGTAGAGTACCATCTGTATGCTGATGATACTCAGCTGTACATATCTATCCCAAACCACCCCAACAATGCCGTCGAAGTGATGTCCCGGTGTATGGAAGCCATGCGGATCTGGATGGGAAGGAACAGACTCAAACTCAACCCATCCAAGACCGAGTGGCTGTGGTTACCGGCGCCCCGGTACAACCAGTTGACTCCATCACTGGCCATAGGGGGCGAACATCTAGCCCCCGTGGATCGGGCATGCAACTTGGGCGTCCTCCTGGATACCCGGCTGTCTATGGAGGACCATGTGACAGCCGTGGCCATGGGAGCGTTCTACCAGGTTCGCCTGGTATGCCAGGTGCGGCCCCTATTGGACCGGGATGCCCTTCGCACAGTCACTCATGTGCTTGTGACATCCCGTCTAGACTACTGTATCGCTCTCTACATGGGGCTCCCCTTGAGGTGCACCCGAAGACTACAGCTAGTCCAGAATGCGGCCGCGTGGGCAATTTTGGGAACTCCTAGATACTCCCACATAACACCGCTCCTGCACGAGCTGCACTGGCTGCCTGTGGCCTTTCGGGTGCGCTTCAAGGTATTGATCACCATCTTTAAAGCGCTCCATGGCACAGGACCTAGTTATTTGCGGGATCGTATCCTGCCCCATACATCCCTTCGGCCGATTCGCTCCCACAGAGAGGGACTTCTCCGGGTGCCGTCCACTAGGCAATGCCAGCGAGTGACGCCCAGGGGAAGGGCCTTCTCTGTGGTGGGCCCAACCCTTTGGAACGACCTACCCAAATTAAAACTACCACGGACCTCCGCTCCTTCCGCCAAAAATTAAAGACCCATTTTTTCCATCAGGCCGGCCTGGCCTAATTCATGCTCCTCGCCCCAGTCTGAAGTTTAAATTGTTTTAATCGGGTTTTAATGGGAAATAGTTTTAATGTTTTTTACAAAATTTTAGTACAGGGTTAACTATTTAATTTGGTTTTAAATATGTATATATTGTTATGTTTTAGATGTTGTTTTATGTTGATTATGTTTTAATTTTCTGTACACCGCCCCGAGTCCCTTCGGGGAGAGGGGGCGGTTTAGAAATTCAATAAATTCAATTCAATTCAAAATTAGGCCTATTAATAGTTTCCCCTATAGATGAACCTTTGTGATGATATTCTATGAACTGGCACTTCCTCATACTGATGCATGGATTCTAGTTCCAAATATAAAACATATTTCCCCACCTGTTTGAATAATGGTGCTCAATTCATACAAGAGCAATTGATTGTTCCCTACTGCATCCGTCCGTTTCTCTAAATGGCTGTTCAGGTCATACACCATTCCTTCCATATCAGGATTTTGGTACTATTGGGAAAAAAAGATACATTTCAAAATATCTTATGAATAAATAATTATGTGGCATTTAAGGAAAAAATAAATTATTTTATAAAAGAAAAGTTTCACTGAGAAAACACTGAACGCTTAGACCAAGGGTGTCAAGCTTGATTTCATTAAGGGCTGCATCAGGATTGTGCTTGACCTTGGGGAGGGGGAAGAGTGGGCATGGCCAGGGTGGGCATGGCCTGTTTGACATTACTTGTGTCAGGGGCACCTGTGGTGGCCTGAGCAGTCTGCTAGAGAAAATGGGCTCCTGAGCTCTGTTTTGAGCCTCCTGCAACCCTCTGCCAGCGAAAATGGAGCTTAGGAGGGCCGCGTGCAGTCCTTCTCGCTGGCAGAGGCACTGTGGGTCAACTCTTTGCTGTTTCCAGGGCGGTCCCATGGGCCAGATCTAAGCACCCTGCAGGCTGGATCTTGCCTCTGGGCTTTGAGTTTGACATCCTTGGTTTAGCCAAAAGAGAAAGGTGAATCACAAGACCCTATTTTTCAGTTTATCAATATCAGTTTATCAATATCAATTTCCTATGGACTAGATCCAGGTTAAGTCATTTTTTTTTCCATACTGAAATCAACTGTACAAGTTAGTCATAGTTGAATGTACTGTATACAAATTGTTCCAGATTTAATTCTCAGTATCAGAGAGCAAAGCAAGGCAATACAATTTTCTAACAAAGTTATACCAATTGAGTAAATAACGATGTACTGAACTCACTGAAATGTTTATTTGATTTAAGGCAACTTCCTCTATTTCTAAAAATGTATAATTTAATATATTTTGGAAATGTTGATAGGTTAAAGTAGAGATTCCTACTTTATTCCATAGAAAATAAAAAGAAAGTGAAAATCACAAATTATCCCCAGACAATGTTTCAGGATCCAATCAGGGTTGGTCAATGGGACCAGAGGTTTTCTCTTCCAAGCTTTTAGATTTGTGCTGGAGCCCATCTTCAGAAAATGTCTCTCTAAGCTAGAGAGAAGTTCCCTGAAGATGAGCTTCAGCACGAGTCCAAAGGTTTGGAAAGAAAATCTCTGGTCACAGTGACCAACCCAGATTGGATCCTGAAATTGATCATGTTGGATACATCATCTCTATCTAATAAGTTGTTTTCTTCTTAGTACAGAATTGAGAAAGGGCCACCTGGTTGTCTACTTTCCATCTCTATTCTGCTACTGTTCTGCAACAGATGAAGATGAAGATGAAGAAGAGATGAATAGCCCAGAGCCAATCCTTTTAGGATCACAATTGCTTCCAGGAGTTTTGGAAAGTTGTGTGCCTTTAGCTATTGAAAGAGATTGTGTAATCAGTAATTTCCAAACCTGGGTAAATTACCCAAAGACATTTAAATTGACTTAAAGGTTTCCACATGTAGGGGCAGTTCTCAGCTAACAATCAGTCACTTAATGAGAAATGAGCATAATACTATAGTACTTACCCTGCTGACATGCTTAGAAGCTGAAACATCTGTTGGAAAAGGAAGAAAATAAATGGATACTCTTAATACATTTCAAATCCTTTCAGAGAATAGGAAAAGAACCAGTTTCTATTTTTAAAAAAATCAAAGTTGCACAATTATTCTGCCACTTTCTTCCCATATTTAACAAAAATTGAAACAGAAGATTTTCAGGTCCTATTTTAATTGCACATGTTCCTTTACATTATAACTTAACTAAAGAATAAAAATCTATTCAATTAATTGTTAAATCTAATTTATTATGCAGCATACTCCTTCACATGTGTCAAGTAGCTGTCAGATCCTTAAAATATCCAGTCTGAACCAGTTCAACATGACTAAAGATACTTAGAAACTATTGTAACTGCACATCCTACTGAGTTGTTCTCTTAGCATTCTAATAAAAAAATATCAGCATTTCTTTTGGTGAGAAGAGACAATAGTTTATCAATAGTGTTTGAAAGAAAGTTTAAAGAAAGATTATCATTTAAATATTGATCATAATTAGTTCACATGTGATATGCTGACTATAAGAAGCAGAGGCAGAAGCATATGAAACAACTCAACAATTGCAATGCTTCATCACCCCACTCTGCTAGACAAGTAATCACACATATATAATTTGCATTCCTATTTGTCTCAGGTTGTGGGGCTATCTGATTCAATGTCTACTAGACCAGGGGTCTCCAACCTTTGCAACTTTAAGTCTGAAGGACTTCAGCTCCCAGAATTCTCCAGCCAGCAAAGCTGGCTGGAGAAGTCTGGGAGCTGAAGTCCTTCAGACTTAAAGTTGCAAAGGTTGGGGACCCCTGTACTAGACTACTGACAAAACCATATAAAAGCTACAAACGGAAGTCACATTTGTATTGTGTAGTGCACTAAAGATGTATTTTCTCATAAATTCACGCTTCTCTCTTTCGGTCTCTCTTTTTAACCATATTGGAATGAATCACTTAATCCAGACTATAACAATAGATTCAATAAGATCCAGTAAATTAAAATAAAGTCCATATAACAATGAAAAATTGATACTACCGTAAGTCATTCTTCTATTTGGGATCATAATGTTCAATATATTCTGGAAAAATCTGAACTTCCCTTAAGAAATAGAGCTTTTAGTTTAAGAGTGCTTTATGGCTATTTTTGGCTATATTTTTATTACTTTTCTTTGATGATAAAGAACACTTTTAATTGGTTTTAACTAGGAAACCTTGATTAGAGAAATCCTGCCTTCAGAACTGTAGGTTTTGCAAGTTTCTATTTAAATTAATGCAATGTGCTTTAAATGAACTGCCTGTGAATATGGGTTAAAAACAACTTTGCTGAACAGGGGGTATACTTAAAGAAACAAGGAATTACAATTATGCTGCATTACAATACTATTGTGTGTCTCAAATCTCTTCTAGATCCATCTCAAAATCTTGATTCTAACTTATAAAGCACTTCAAAAATTGGAGTCACAGCAACTGAACGGCTATTACCTATATCAAATATTGCTACCTGTATAGCAATATTGTAAACGTAGACTCTTATTTCCTTTGAAAAGTATTAATATGGAATAAAATAAGTAAAACTTTTCTTCCTGGCATTATACTAATAAAGAATTAAGTGAATGGTGAACCTAATTGGATGAGCAGTCAGTTCTGCTCATCTTTCTTTCCCAGTCTTTAAAACATTTGTTTCTCAAGAGTAATATGTCTATCCAATTTTTCAGTCCCATTGACTGTTTTATAGCTCTAGTTTAGACTAATTCTGATCCTTTTGAAAACATTACAGAAATTTCATTTCATTTGGATTCAATAAAGCAGAATACTCAGATGAAAATAAGTTTTAACATCACAATTCACCTTCCTCTTTTCTGAGTGCAGCAAGCTAGATTGCAATACAATAATACAATAGCAGAGTTGGAAGGGACCTAGTCCAACCCCCTGCCTAGGCAGGAAACCCTATACCATTTCAGACAAATGGCTATCCAACATCTTCTTAAAGACTTGCAGTGTTGGGGCATTCACAACTTCTGTAGGCAAGCTGTTCCACTGATTAATTGTTCTAACTGTCAGGAAATTTCTCCTCAGTTCTAAGTTGCTTCTCTCCTTGATTAGTTTCCACCCATTGCTTCTTGTCCTGCCCTCAGGTGCTTTGGAGAATAGTTTGACTCCCTCTTCTTTGTGGCAGCCTCTGAGATATCGGAACACTGCTATCATGTCTCCCTTAGTCCTTCTCTTCATCAAACTAGACACATCCAGTTCCTGCAACCGTTCTTCATATGTTTTAGTCTCCAGTCCGCTAATCATCTTTGTTGCTCTTCTCTGCACTCTTTCTAGAGCCTCCACATCTTTTCTACATCGTGGCAACCAAAACTGTATGCAGTATTCCAAGTGTGGCCTTACCAAGGCACTATACAGTGGCATTAACACTTCACGTGATCTAGATTCTATCCCTCTGTTTATGCAGCCTAGAACTGTGTTGGCTTTTTTGGCAGCTGCTGCACACTGCTGGCTCATATTTAAATGGTTGTCCACTAAGACTCCAAGATCCCTTTCACAGTTACTACTATTGAGCAAGGTACCACCTATACTGTACCTGTGCATTTTGTTTTTCTTGCCTAAATGTAGAACCTTACTTTTTTCACCATTGAATTTCATTTTGTTAGATAGTGCCCAATGTTCAAGTTTGTCAAGATCTTTCTGTATCTTAAGCATATCTTCTGGAGTGTTGGCTATTCCTGCCAGCTTGGTGTCTTCTGCAAATTTGACGAGTTCCCCATTTATTCCCTCATCCAAATGAGTTACATGAGTTACATGTAAATGCAGTTACATTAGCATCACAAAGTGAATATTAATTGTACATCATGTATAGCATTTAGATTTTTATTTGAACAGTAATAATTTGTACCAACATTCTAAGAATATAAGTATAAAATAATCAATCTATCAGTTCATATATCTCTTTGGGTAATAAGTCCAGACTTGACATATTTGGCACGTCTGTAAATGTTGTTATTTGAGTGAGCTACACAAGATAATTTTCTTCTGGATATTGGTAGGAAAAGTCACATTCATACCATAAGCTCACTACTTATATAAGGAGTTTTTGGATTTTCAATTATTCACTATGATAGACACTATGACTGCCTAAGATAAACAAAAAAAAAATGTTTTGTATTTCATGCATATATTTGTAACAAAGGATTAAAAACTGGATTATATATTCCAGGAAATAACACAATTTGTTGCATAAGTGTACTATGAATTCGTTTAATAATATTTCATAATGTCTAGTATATCTAGAATAAAAAGTACCAAGAATGTGAAAAACTAAAGAGTTCATGGGTTGTAATGTATTATAGTACTGAATGTGTTGTGTTTTCCTATTTCAGGCAGACTGTAGATGCAAAACTCTGCACTGTGTATGCATTACAGATAATGTTGTCATGCTATTGAGACTGGTTGCCAAGTCCCTAGGTTATGTTGCTTTCTTTGTCTTTAGAGTTTTATAGAAAACAGCCAAATGAATATATGTGCACTGCTCCTGTGCCTTAGAAAGAGGTTTGTGGTATATATAAGATGAAGAGTGTGTTTTTTCTTACAAAACCAACAAATACATTGTGACTCAGAGGTTTGCCCACATTATGCTTAATTGAAATGCAGTACACCAAACAAGAAACCCAGTCCCTGGATTTTACTGTAATGTTTTCTGTCTTACTCTCACATTTCCACTGCTTCATTTCATTGTCCTCATGCAAAATCTACACACAGATCAAAAAGCTGCAGATACAATATTGTAAAATAGATTGGTTCCACCTCAATAAAGAAATGACACAAAGCATATAATATGTGCAAGAGACAAGTCACAGTATATACCAGTGATGGCTAACCTTTTTTGGCTTGCGTGCCAACAGTGGGGGAAGCGCAGGGGGGTCATGCATGGGTGTGCCACACCCATAATGCTATGTGCGTGACCCCCTGCTTTTGGTGTGCTTTTTTGCCCTCCCCAGGCTCCAGAGGCTTTCTAGGAGCCTGGGGAGGCTGAAAACAGCCTCCCCTCCCCGCCTCAAGAGGCTTCAGGAGCTTCCTTGAAGCCTCCAGAGGGCGAAAAATGGCCTCAAAAGAAGGCCTAAATCATCTGACCAGCGCACACATGTGCACTGGATCTGATAGGGCAACACCTCGCGTGCCCTATGAAATGGTTCCGCCCGTGCCATAGGTTCGCCATCACTGGTATATACTGTAGAAAGTTGGACTAAAAGAAGATGAGCAAGAACTTAAAACTAAAGGAGCATCGATAATCTGTACTATATTGATGACATTACTGTTTTCTAATCATTAAATATACAAATAAAATTATTGTAGCCAAGGAGCATAGTAAAAACATGGGACCAACTGACTATGAAGATGCTAAAGTGGTAAGATGCTTCTGCTTCTTAGGAATTCCAGCAATCAAGCTATATGCCACAGGTTAGAAATTGATAAAGAGTATTTATGAAGACCTTGGAAAGATATTCCAATGTTGTGACATGTTTATACCTACAAAATCAGAATTGTACAATTCTGTGTACAATTATTTGTGATATTCCATGGAAGCAAAAGTTGGATTTGCAAAATGAACAAACTCAATTACAGTGGCAATAGATGCATCACTGGAAGTTGGAGATGGATCATCCTGAAAAAAATCTATGTGGTCACTAAAGGTTGATACCAACTTGATGATATATAATCAGTCAAATTTTGTTTGATAATAGTTTGGATCTGAATTACATAAAATAATATCAATTCCCAAAACTTTCAAGAGTTTCTTAAACTCTTTTTCAACTCTTTGCCTGGGAATGAATATTTTAGCTGCAACTGATATCCGGTAAATATATCTTGCATTTCGCCTTCTTTAAGTAAACAGTATATGATTATGATAACATTAGGAATGTTAGATTTCGCTAACTGTTGCTAAAATTCCTTTCTCAAAATGTGATATTATGCTATTCACACATCATCTTCTCTAGCACAGTGGGTAACCTATATTGTACTCAATCAAATGTTTATCTAATTAACACAATTCAGAAATTGATAGTGGAAAAGACAAGGGAATATTGGCAAAAATTGGTAAATCAAAGGCAATATCAATCTGCGGAATAATGGGTAGAAGATTTTAAGAGCAGCCTAGTTGGCTCACATCAAAATCTATAATTATCCCAGAGATTTATTTCTCACAAATAGCCCCCAGAAGCCTGTGAGATGTTCACCAACAGGGTGAGGAAATACCCCTTTCCCATGATCATTCCTTTGCAACTTCTTTATAAATAGGCTGTTCCAAGCCTGAAGATAGCATTGGACTTTCAAGATTGAATATTCCCCAAAAGCTTGTTCTAGGGAATAAAGCAGAGGTGAGTTCCTACCGGTTCAGCTGAATCACTAGTGGTTTGCTGGCCTGTGTCACCAGAACAGGCAGCAACCCAGGCCTGTCACGCCCCCGAACCAGTTCACCAATTGGAACGGCATGTTTCCCACCCCCATTTTTTAATATTCTGTGCATGCACAGACCTATTTATGGGTAACTGTGCATGCGCGCAGAGCGTGCATCTGGCATGCATGTAAGCGAAGCAAGGGCACATGCACAAAATTGCCCACACTGAACGGCTGTAATGCCAGAGCAACCCACTCCGGAATAAAGCATAATTTTATCCAGTCTCTGTAGTGACCATCATTCCCATATAAAATGCTAAGAGTTGAAGTGATTAAAGATGGTTTCACAATTCTCTTCAATTTAGCCTTTCAAAGAGAATTATTAAATTATCCAAATGAGGTAGAAGAGATTATAACATGGTTAGAATGTTAGCATGGATGGCCAGAACTCTGAGCAAAGAAAAAAATGAATTTGTCCATAGCCTTACTGGGCCATTATAATGCTAAGGTTTAAGGTAAAGGAAAAGGTTCCCCTCGCACGTATGTGCTAGTCATTCCCGACTCTAGGGGGCCAAAGAGCCAGCATTGTCCAAAGATGTCTCCGTGGTCATGTGGCCAGCATGACTAAACACCGAAGGTGCACAGAACGATTTTACCTTCCCACCAAAGGTGGTTCCTAGTTTTCTACTTGCATTTTTACATGCTTTCGAACTGCTAGGTTGGCAGAAGCTAGGACAAGTAATGGGAGTTCACTCCATTACATGGTGCTAGGGATCTGAACCGCTGAGCTGCCGACCTTTCTGATTGACGAGCTCAGCATCTTAGCCACTGAGCCACCGCGGCTAAACTGTATTTTGATCAAGATGAATATTTTCAGACAAAACATAACTGAAAAGTTTCTTAGTGCAACACTTACCGGTATTTTACAGCTCCAATAGGTTAGTTCAGGGGTGTCAAACTCAAATCCTGGGGCTGGATCCAGCTTGCGGGGTGCTTAGTTCTGGCCCGTGGGGCCATCCTAGAAACAGTGAAGGACCAGCCCGTGGTGCTCTGCCAGCAAAATCAGAGTTCGGGAGGGCCATGTGTTCCATTTTCACTGGCAGAGGGTTGCAGGAAGCCATTGTAGCCGAAAACGGAGCTTGGGAGCCTGTTTTCACTAGCAGAGGGCTCAGGCCACCACAGGCATCACAGAACTGAGTAATGTCAAGCTGGCCACAACCAGGCTGGCCACACCCATCCCATCTCTCCAAGGTCAAACACAACCCTGATGAAATCGAGTTTGACACCCCTGGGTTAGTTGGTTCTGAATTTTATTTGGCAGATTGTGTACACAAACGTTGTAATCAGCCTGAATCAATCCACTTCAGGATAGTCATTTTATTCTGTGACAGTTCATTCAGGTTACAATCTGTGACAGGTCATGCTGGTTACAATCTGCAATCTACCACCTTGGTCCAGTGTGCATTGGTAATGAGCCATGATGACGCAGTGGTCAGAATGCAGTATTGCAGGCTAATTCTGCCGACTGTCAGCAGTTCGATCCCCACCAGCTCAAGGTTAACTCAGACTTCCATCATTCTAAGATCAGTAAAATGAGGGCCCAGACTGTTTGGGTGAATATGCTGACTCAGTAAACCACTTAAAGAGCGCTATGAAGCACCGTGAAGCAATATATAAGTCTAAGTGATATTGCTATTGCTAAATAGATGTTTTTGAGCTTGTTTTTTTGTCACCCAACCAGCTTCTATACCTAAGGAAGGAACAGAACTGACAGCATTCCAGCTTTTAGAGCAGGATCTTTAACCTTTACATCACATTGGCTCTTGAATGCACAGTTAGTCCTTGACCTATGACATAATTAGGACCGGAATTTCCATTGCTAAGCAATACGGTTGTATTAAGTGAGTCACGTCCAGTTTTACTATTTTTTTGCCATGGTTGTTAAGTGAAGCACATGATCATTAAATGAACCCAGCTTACCTCCTTCAGTTTGCTTGCCAGAAGCCAGCTGGGAAGGTAGCAAATGGTGATCACATGACCCCCAAGATGCTGAAACCTGTTATAAATACATGTCTGCAAACTTTGATCATGTGACCAGCGGATGCTGTGTTGGTTGTGTGTGATAATTCACTTTTTTCAAGTGTCATAACTTCCAATGGTCACCAAATGAATGGTCATAAGTAGAGGACAATTGTATACATACAGCTATGTTTATATGAATGAATATATAGTATATATATTCACACACATATATGCACACACATATACAGGCACATAATTCTGTGTGCGTATTACACATTACACAGTTATGCATTGTAGAATGAAATTAGGCTTCAGGGGCTAGAATAACACTGATGGGAGTTTCAAATTACTGAGAACTAGTGCTTCACAGGCCAGCTGAGCTCTAAGGATTTGGCTCAGTAACATAAGAACAAATTGTAACAATCTCTATGTCTGTTTTCACTATATTGGAGAAAAAAATTGGAATAGTTTCAAATTGAAGGCAAACTGTTGCTTTTTTGTTTGCCCTGTGAGTTTTGTGGGTCTGTGTGCACGCAGGCACACATACTTTTTACCTGTAAATATTCAGGTTTTCTTTTTGTTGTTGTTTTTGCAAACTGCCCAAATAAAAAGCATAAACCTGAATTATAAACCAGCAAATGAAGAGCAATTAAAGTAGACCCCTGTGAATTTTCTATTTGCACCATTAATCTATCATAGAACACATATTGTTTTATGGGATTTCTTTCTTGTTTCCATGCTCTTTAAGTACCCTGAAAACAAATAGGCTTTTGCTGAACTCTGTAGTGCAATCCTTAACATCTGTAGTGAAGTCAAGACTGAATAGTTCCCTCTCATTTCAGAACAGCTGAGAACAGAAACAAAAGAAACCACCCCTTGGGAATTGTCTGCTAACGTCAATAAGGGTAAGGGGATCATTAGCAGTAGAAATGATATGTTACCACATGGGAGACAGCAGTGATCCAACACGAAGCAGATTTACGTCAAGGGAACTTTTCCTTCTCTCTGAAGGAACCCTACTGGTAACTACAACATGCATACATTTGTACTAAAGTCATATTTTATTTATTGTACTCTAGGGACTCAAAGCATTGCACCGAAAAGAAAAAAACCTTCAAGTGTCCTCGAGACAAACATGAACATAAGAAAACTTACAAAAACATGTTTCTTTCTCTTTTCTAGGAATCTGTTGGTAATCATATTCTTCCTTCTAATAAAGGTTTGTGCTATGTATAAAACAGTGGAACACTCAGAAGACTGCAAGTCATGCAGGACCCTATAAAAATTCATAATGAGGCAGACTGTCTGCATGATAAATACCTTGTCTGGAAGTACCTAAAATCTCCTGCTACTCAAGCCACACAACATAAACCACTTTTCACGCACTCTTAAAAAATGAATGCATGGAAGAGGAATTCATTTTGCCTGCCACCTTGCACTGTCTGCAAAACTGTTTGCACTGTCCATGATATATGAACAGGCTCAGAGTTTATGACGAAAACACTACAAAAAGTAATGCTTCCATAGAATGAGCTGCTATTGAAAGCTTGTTTAGCAAGTCCAGTAATACTGTCACCCAAATGTAAATCAGGCAATGCATCTCCAACTTCCAATATCATAAGCCATGTTAGATAGGACTAATGTGAGTTACAATTTAACTACTTTCAGAGGGACATTCATTGCTTATATTTGCCCTAAAAGCTATGTAGTTTGCAGTTTCTTTCACCATCACCATCATGCATGCTCTGAGAATCTCTAGTTTAAAATATTTTGAAGATCACATAAAATAAAATTTCACAGGACTCAACAATCTTAAGCAAATTGCATGTGAAACTGGGCAGAAAGCTGGATGGACACATAGAGGTTATTTATGGGTTGCATCTATTCTTTGCATATAGTCTTATGGTACCTCAATGCATACCTATAGAAAAAATGCTTATTAAGGAAAAAGAAACATAAGGATGAATCCATTAAGGCTTGTGATGTTCTTCTACTCCCCCAATAATTTTAGGACTGGTAAAACAAATATTTTCATCATTACTTTGACCATAAAGGAGAATCTGACTTTTGTGCCCACTTTTCTTCCACTAGTTCTCAAGTTAGCTCTTTAAGTAATAATACAATAATAATACAACAGCAGAGTTGGAAGGGACTTTGTAGGTCTTCTAGTCCAACCCCCTGCGTGGGCAGGAACCTTATACCATTTCAGACAAATGGCTGTCTAACATCTTTTTAAAGACTTCCAGGGTTGGGGCATTCACAACTTCTGGAGGCAAGCTGTTCCAGAGGTTAATTGTTCTAACTGTCAGGAAATTTCTCCTTAGTTCCAAGTTGCTTCTCTCCTTGATCAGTTTCCACCCATTGCTTCTTGTCCTGCCCCCAGGTGCCTTGGAGAATAGTTTGGCTCCCTCTTCTTTGTGGCACCCTCTGAGATATCGGAACACTGCTATCATGTCTCCCCTGGTCCTTCTCTTCATCAAACTAGACATAACCAGCTCCTGCAGCCGTTCTTCATATGTTTTAGTCTCCAGTTCCCTAATCATCTTGGTTGCTCTTCTCTGCACTCTTTCCAGAGTCTCCATGTCTTTTCTACATCGTGGCGACCAAAACTGTATGCAGTATTCCAAGTGTGGCCTTACCAAGGCACCATACAGTGGCATTAACACTTCACGTGATCTAGATTCTATCCCTCTGTTTATGCAGCCTAGAACTGTGTTGGCTTTTTTGGCAGCTGCTGCACACTGCTGGCTCATATTCAAATGGTTGTCCACTAGGATTCCTAGATCCCTCTCACAGTTGCTACTATTGAGCAAAGTACCACCTATACTGTACTTATGCATTTTGTACTTCTTAATTAACAGGCAAAACTTTTACCTTTAACACCAGAAGGGGAGGAAGCTCTTCTTAATTCCTAGTTGAGTTTAGAATTCAGAAGAAACCATCTTAACTCTAGCAACTTTTAAAATTAAAGTACTCAAGAAAAGCTTTTGTATTATAAGTAGTCAAATACCAAGGTTAAATGCTGATTTCTTCAGATTCCAATTAACGCATACACTAAAGACTATGGTTTTCTATTTCTACATTTGACTGCTAGTCTAATTGCCGATGCTCTTTTCTCGTTCTTTTAAAATATGAGTAAAAAAATTGTACTGTAGCAGAACCCTTGGGAATACACAGCCTCATCTTTTGCATTCTCATTTGATTCCGAATAACATAACCTTTATTTTGGGATTTAAGAGAATATTTCCATCTCAAAATAGAATTATGTTCTTGTGAATTACATATAACATTTTAAATTTCTAAAATGTTATATGTAATGTATAAGAACATAAGAACTACCCCTTCACCAAAAGCCAATGTATTATTGCAAATAATGTATAGTAATCAGCTTTAAAAAATGTCTTTTTTTCAAGACTCCTTCCCTTCAAAGATAAACACTTTAAATGAATAAGTGTAGTTTCAGTGTACCGCTTCAATCCAAAAAGCAAGCTATTTAAATTACAAGAGCAGAAAACATCTCCTGGTGAACAGTAATGCTCTTCAGTATGAAATAAAATGGGATTGATAAGCCATATACATACATTTTCTTCTCCAGTTAGGCAGAAGGCTTTCTAGCAAGATCTTTTTTTCCTTTTTTTTCAATCAAATTTTTATTTTTTATATTCTTTATATATATCAATGCATATAATGGTGTAGTATCTGGGTATCATACATATAAGTACACATAAACATAATATTATTTCGCCTAAACATTACATATCATTTCCATTATTTCATATTATTCAAATACACCTTTTATTATCACCCTTCATTTCTAAATCTTCTATCTGTCCTTTTGTATATCTTAACATATTAATATTTAATTACTATTAATCCCCTCTATTTTCTATCCCTATTTTAACTTTCCCCCCCTTTTATATCACTATAATATTCAAAGACTTTTTTTCATCTGTTTTGTAATTCATATTTACTTAATTAAATCAAAATTCCACCCTTCATTCTTTCATTGTTCAATATCTCCATATACAGTTTTAGTACCAATTACAATCATGTATATATTATTATTATTATATATTATACATAATATCTTAATAAAAATAGATATGAAGAATTGGAAAATTAGATTTTGAATGATGGTACTACTAAATATGTATAAAAATTTGAATAGCAGTGAAATGTTAGAATTAAACATTGGGTGATTAGGTAAATATATTGTTGTTGCTAAAATAGGAGGATGAAGGAGTATAGTTGCTGCCTTGAGTTATTTATAAAAATGATCAAGGCGGGATAATAAAAATTAGATAAATAAATGACCTGAAATGCAATGAAGATTGATAATTACACTGTGAGGCATTTCTGCTGATGGACTTCTATTAATTTTTAAATTTTAACAACCAGTTCAGCTTTTCAAATTATATTTAATCAACCATAGTAATCTCCTATACTGATGACCATTTGCAAATCCTACAGAGGACTAACTGTACAGGGTAGCCTTTTTTTCTATGTAGCGATGTATATTATTGGAAAAGGGGCAAAATACCATACCAATTTTTGAGCTTCATTTCTTTTCTTTTACGAGGAATAATTAGACATATAGAAACAATTCTGCCCAAATGGATAGAGACCAGAGATGAATTGAAAAAACTTAGAGTAGAAATAGGCTAAAAATTAGATAAATAAATGACCTGAAATGCAATGAAGATTGATAATTACACTGTGAGGCATTTCTGCTGATGGACTTCTATTTATTTTTAAATTTTAACAACCAGTTCAGCTTTTCAAATTATATTTAATCAACCACAGTAATCTCCTATACTGATGACCATTTGCAAATCCTACAGAGGACTAACTGTACAGGGTAGCCTATTTTTCTATGTAGCGATGTATATTATTGGAAAAGGGGCAAAATACCATACCAATTTTTGAGCTTCATTTCTTTTCTTTTACGAGGAATAATTAGACATATAGAAACAATTCTGCCCAAATGGATAGAGACCAGAGATGAATTGAAAAAACTTAGAGTAGAAATAGGCTAACCTGAAGTTTCAGATGAATCCCTCATTTGCTGAAAATTGATAGCATGACTTCCTATCATTCTCAAATGGGACAGCACATAAACCAATTTTAAATTAGGATTAACTAGTTAAAAATAGTTTTTTTCCTCAAATCTCTATACATCAGAATGAGACAACTTTACCCACTGCAGCCTTCATTCACTCAAATCTATTAAGGACAGTCCCTAACCAGCAAAAAATTGTCTCCTACATCCTAGAACCTTAATTTGTTCCTTTCTTGGCTATGACTGCCTCTTCTGAACCCAAGATGATTTTTAGAAGAAAGACTACATGATGGAAGAGGAAGATGAGGATAATGATGACAGCAGACAAGAGAATTCTATGATTATCTTATAGGGGTGTCTACAATGATTAGTTAGAACAGGGGTTTCAAACTCATGGCCCATAGGCCAGATGTGCCATGCACTGCCCCCCCCCCCCATTTTAACGAAGGGGGGAAAGTCATAATACATCATGTGATGATGTGATGCAACAAGTTTGACACTCCTGGGTTACAACATGCAGTGTAATGGTTCCCAGATAACTATGATTCATTCTATAAATTAAGCAAGAATTATTTACAGTTCCAATCTTGAGAACAGAAAGTGTCTGAAAGAAGAATATGGAGAAATTATTCTTCTTAGGAGACCATCATACTCAGCAAAATCATTTTCATGGATTCTTCAGATGAATATTTGAATTTTCCACCTTGGGTCTTGTTTTAGTGGAGGTTGGAGAGAAATATGATGATATATAGATGGAATAAAATACATATGGACAGTTTTCATTCACTTGGGTCTCATTTTCAAAGATTTTAACTTAGATTTAGCAAAAAAAAAAACACCATAATAAGGTCTAAGAAAAGTTGCTTCCTATAGTATGAAACTCTAAAACTCTAAAACTTTCAGCTTTGTAGTATTTTGTAAACATCTCCCCCTCCCATGTACACACATATGGAGACAAACATATCTCTAGCAAAGATACTCTCTGAAATATTCATTATGAAGACCTAAATGCAAAAGCCACATAGGGGTTTGCTGAAATCCTCTCCTAAGAGATGCAGCATACAACTAAACTTGCCACTGTGAAATATAGTAGGAATATATACAATTCTATCTCTTTGTTTATGCAGCCTATAACTGTGTTGGCTTTTTTGGCAGCTGCTGCACACTTCTGGCTCATATTTAAATGGTTATCCACTAGGACTCCAAGATCCCTTTCACAGTTACTGCTATTGAGCAAGATACCACCTATACTGTACCTGTGCATTTTGTTTTTCTTGCCTAAATGTAGAACTTTACTCTTTTCACAATTGAATTTCATTTTGTTAGATAGTGCCCAATGTTCAACTTTGTCAAGATCCTTCTGTATCTTAAGCCTATGTTCTAGTGTTGTCAACTAAAAGACAGTTGCTCAGATTACTTATTGTCTGCCAAAATGATCAGTACCCTTGCTACAGGGAAGAGGGGTTGTTAACAATAGGAAATGCTCCCTATTTTCAATCCTAAAGATTTTATTCCCAACTAGCTATACCCAGCCACACGTTGCTGTGGCCCAGTCTGGTTAAATGGCCAACTAATCTGTGTGTAGATCTACACCTGCACACATACACACAACCACCATATAACCCCCAACCTACCTACCTACTGTATTTCTCCCTCTCTATCTATCCCTCTACCTACCTACTGTATTTCTTCCTTTCTCCCTCTATCTACCTAACTACTGTATTTCCCCCTCTCTATCCCTCTACCTACCTACCTACTGTATTTCTCCCTCTCTCTCTCTACCTACCTACCTACCTACTGCATTTCTCGCTATCTATACACCTACCTACTTACCTACCTACCTACGGTATTTCTCCCTCTCTGTCTATCCATCTACTTACCTACCTACCTACCTACTGTATTTCTCCCTATCTATCCACCTACCTACCTACTATATTTCTTTCTTTCTCCCTCTACCTACCTACCTACCTACTGTATTTCTTGCTTTCTCCCTCTACCTACCTACCTACCTGCCTGCCTGCCTGCCTACTGTATTTCTCCCTCTCTATCTATCCCTCTACCTACCTACCTACCTACCTACTGTATTTCTTGCTTTCTCCCTCTACCTACCTACCTACCTGCCTGCCTGCCTGCCTACTGTATTTCTCCCTCTCTATCTATCCCTCTACCTACCTACCTACCTACCTACTGTATTTCTCCCTATCTATCCCCCTACCTACCTACTATATTTCTTCCTTTCTCCCTCTACCTACCTACCTACCTACTGTAGGGGAGAACCCTCTCTATCTATCCCTCTATCTACCTACCTACTATACACCTACCTCCCTATCTATCTATCCCCCTACCTACCTACCTACTGTATTTCTCCCTATCTATTCACCTACCTACCTACTATATTCCTTTCTCCCTCCCTCTACCTACCTACCTACCTACCTACCTACCTACCATATTTCTCCTTCTCTATCTATCACCCTATCTATCTACCTACCTACTTACCTACCTACCTACTGTGTTTCTCCCTATCTATCTATCCACCTACCTACCTACCTTATTTCTCCCTCTCTATTTCTCCCTCTATCTACCTACCTACTGTAATACAATAATACAATAGCAGAGTTGGAAGGGACCTTGGAGGTCATCTAGTCCAACTCCCTGCCTAGGCAGGAAGCCCTATACCCATGATGGCGAACCTATGGCACGGGTGCCACAGGTGGCACACGGAACCATTTCTTAGGCCACGCAAGGCATTGCCCCGTCAGCTTCAGTGTGTATGTGTGCCCTGGCCAGCGGATTTAGGCCTTCTTTTGAGGCCGTTTTTTGCCCTCTGGAGGTGGGGGAAGGCTGTTTTCACCCTCCCCAGGCTCCTATAAAGCCTCTGGAGCCTGGGGAGGACGTAAAAAGCATGCCAAATGTAGGGGGTCATGCACATAGCATTATGAATGTGGCACACCTGTGCATATCGCCCCTGCACTCCCCCTGCTTTTGGCACGCGAGCCAAAAAAGGTTAGCCATCACTGCCCTATACCATTTCAGACAAATGGCTATCCAACATCTTCTTGAAGACTTGCAGTGTTGGGGCATTCCCAACTTCTGGAGGCAAGCTGTTCCACTGGTTAATTGTTCCAACTGTCAGGAAATTTCTCATCAATTCTAAGTTGCTTCTCTCCTTGATTAGTTTCCACCCATTGCTTCTTATTGTGCCCTCAGGTGTTTTAGAGAATAGTTTGACTCCCTCTTCTTTGTGGTAACCCCTGAGATATTGGAAGTCTGCTATCCTGTCTCCACTAGTCCCTCTTTTATTAAACTGTATTTCTCCCTCTCTCTATTCCCCTATCTAACTACCTACTGTAATACAATAATACAATAGCAGAGTTGGGAGGGACCTTGGAGGTCATCTAGTCCAATTCCCTGCCTAGGCAGGAAGCCCTATACCATTTCAGACAAATGGCTATCCAGCACCTTCTTAAAGACTTCCAGTGTTGTGGCATTCACAACTTCTGGAGGCAATTTCTGTTCCACTGATTAATTGTTCTCAATGTCAGGAAATTTCTCCTCAGTTCTAAGTTGCTTCTCTCCTTGATTAGTTTCCACCCATTGCTTCTTGTTCTGCCCTCAGGTGCTTTGGAGAATAGCTTGACTGCGTCTTCTTTGTGGCAACCCCTGAGATATTGGAAGGCTGCTATCCTGTCTCCCCTGGTCCTTCTTTTCATTAAACTGTATTTCTCCCTTTCTCTCTCTCTATGGGCCACCTGGGAGTTTGCTATCCCAGTGCCTTTTTGGCCCTAAGAGACCTCTATACTTTTCTGAGGAAATGACTGTTGATAGGAGGAGCTACAGGGAGGTGAAAACCTGATCAGTGGGTACATTTTACATTTGTGTACCTTGCCCATGACACACGTATGCTAGGCACAAAATGAGTATGTATTCTATTATCAGAAGTCCTTGGCAACATTGTGTCAAAATTTGAGGTAAATCGGTGCAGTAGTTTTTGAGATTAGTGGATTCGTACAAACTATTTTACATTTTTATTTATACAGATGATGTCCAACCACTTCCTTTATGCATAACCACCTAATGTGAGACCAAGTCTTTCTGAGAAGAAGATAAGTTTTATTTTAAGTGGTTTTTGTTTTGGTGGCTTTATAAACATTCGTCTCTTCTGTTAGATATGTCTAAATGACTAGAAATACTTATCATCATGCATTGGATAAAGCAGATGAGTGTAAATAAATAAAAACCACATGAAATACAAAATAGTGTTAAAAAAATTAAACTAAGAAAACACTCAAATTAAAGCAGCTACTCATACAAGTTTTAAAAACTGAGGGAGTTTGAAAGTTATACTACCTATTAAAGATAATTTTTTTAAAAGAAATAGGGGTTTATGGAAAGGGGCCAAACATTTTATGTGTTTAGGTATCTTAAACATCAGAATAAAGAAGTTAATTCTGTTCGTGTTCCAGCGATAAGCAGACAGTTCCTTTCTTCAATTTTTACTACTGATTTCACCCATAGTACTGTGACTATATTCATAATAGCCTTACTACCACTGTTTTGTTTTTCCTGCCTACTAACCATACACCTTACAAAAGAAAAGGGAACTGCCTAGTCAGAAAAACACATACAGAGTAGTGTTTCTTATACATGCTTTCTCTGTTTAGCCAAAAGACTGAAGGGAAAAAAATCTGGCCGGAATAATATAAATAATATTTTTGAAATTAGAATGAATAGAAAACTGGAAAAAGTATCACAGAATACTAGTGCCATTATTTGCTTATTTAATAGTATTTCTAAATCTTCCCCGTATTAATGGCAAGTGGAAAGAAACAAGCCAAGAAATTAGAAGAAGAATGCTGGCATTCAAACCACAATCAAGGAGAGGGACTGCTATTATCTTGCTTCCCAGACAAGACTATGAGGAACTGCTGGAAAATAGGAGGTATGTATAAACAACCAGCAAGATCACGTTACCTTGCGTGCCACAAGAAGGGACAAAGTGATGCTTACTGGTTAACGTGCTGGACTAGACAAGGAGATCTCAAGTTCAAGTCTACTCACAGCTGTAAAAACTTGTTTTGAGAAAAAAAAAATGTTGTCTTCAGCTTCTAAATGAATTGGGGTGAAGAGCGATGATGTCAAGAGTGACAGTGCTTTCTAACTTCTTTTGAATCAATCTAACCATTTATGTGTATTATATGGAAGCAAGAGAAAAATGTTTGTCACTGTTTGGGGTCATCTTCCTTAGGGACGGATGCATACAGTAATCATGCATGGTTTGAGAACTTACTTGAAAGGGTGGCCCTCTCTCTTAGGAATGAAAAAAAGCCACCAAATAGAATTCAAATGGAATCATGGCAGCAGATAACAAACCTTGCCAAAATGTCTAGTGGTGCTTTCTATTAAGAAAGAAAATTTGGCTTAGCCTAAGATTTGAAAGAAAGCTTTTGTTGTTATTATTGAAAGTTTATCAAAAGAAAAACAGCACTTTCCAGAACTAGGTCCTCACCCAATAATCACTGGAAAAATTGAACTTTTCTGATTCATTAAATACAATAGACAAGCAAAGTATTGTATGTATAACAGGCTGAACTTTAAGACCTTGATTAATTAAAATGGAATGTTGATCAATCAGCATACTGAAAGAACCACAATGCATTTAGGAAAATGAAATAAGCAACGACAATTTTCTAACTTGCATGTCATGCTCATTTCATCTAGATGAACAATCCACAGTTCAGATAGGTACCACTGAGTCTGTGTGCCTCATTCAACTTCATTTTTATTTGGAATGTATATGAACTAAAATGCAATTTAGTACACTTTTCCAAACTTTGCATTTTGGATTAGAATTCATATAATTATCAATATTTAGAAAACGGCACATTAGAAAGAACTGATATGCACATAAAACTCAATACAATTACATGAACATTTTTAAAAATTACAATTTCATACCAAAATGGAATAAAGTTAACTTTGAAACTCATGGAAAAAATGAGAAACTGGTGAAATTGATTTAAGCTAATTTGTCTATCTGTCTTCTCATCCTGTGCCTTTTGCTATTACTAATGTACATATTATCTTATGCTAACAATATAATGGAAGAATTGCTCTATTATATTAAGAGAAAAATATACTTTTGCAAATAAAAATGAAATGTACAATGAATTTATTTTCATAATGAAACCTGAAATAATAAAATAATTAATATTGCTATGTTTAATATGCTGTATTTAAAATGTTATTTCTTGCATTGCAAAAAGGTCTGGCAAACTATTATTCTGATGATAGGTGAAAATAACTAATATTTAAAATAATTTAAAGTATGAAGGTCAATATAATTTTGTTTTTCTTTCGTTCTGCTTTGTTTAGGACAAAGAATTGTCTGAACCCCAACATTACACATGGCCTTCAACAGTCCTGGAGCTTTCTAAATATTGCTATTGAAATTGCTATTGCTATTGAAATTGACATTTCAGATATATTTTTGGAGAACGATCATACTAACTACATTTAATATTAATTCATTATGTGTACATTTGCAAATACAAATTTGGCTTCACCATGAGCCTACACCAGGGGTAGTCAACCTTTTTATACCTACCACCCACTTTTGTATCTCTGCTAGTAGTAAAATTTTCTAACCACCCACCGGTTCCACAGTAATGGTGATTTATAAAGTAGGGAAGTCAATTAAATTGAAAAAAGGACAGTGCTTCAGTATCGGACAAACCCCTACCGCCACCATGAAAGCTGGAACGCCCACTAGTGGGCAGTAGGGACCAAGTTGACTACCACTGGCCTACACCAACAAAACACGAAAATAAATTAGTTTTGCACTAGTTTAGCAGGGAAAAGAGAGTAATAGTAAATAGTTTAAGAGTAACAGCTCCTAAAAACCATTAAGTATATTTGTAATCTGGAGAACTTGTTGTAGTTCTATAATAAAAGAATAATAAAGGCAACATGTCTCCAGATCAGCATTGCTCCTACTCTGCTACATCTCTAAAGAAGGTTCCAGGAGCTATAGCTGGCATTTTGAACAGTTATCTCAAATAGTAATTGTCTGTCTGTCTGTCTGTCTGTCTGTCTGTCTGTCTCTCTCTCTCTCTCTGTCCATGTGTGACTGTGTGTGTGCGTGCTTAGAGGAGGGTTTACAAGCTTACAATGTTTAAATGATGTCCACTTTCAAAACTAAAATCATACAAACAGTTGTCCAGAGGTGCTCAAAGTTATTAAGAAAGTACCTTCCTCTTTATTTTGTTTCCTGTGAAGCCATTTTTCCACTGTTTCAGCACCGACACTTTCTAACACAAATTCATCCAGTACCTGGGGGTGAAGAGAAAGATAGGCCTTCACTTTTTCATCTGTCAAACCTGCAAAAGAGAACATTATTGTTTATACTATTACTATTTCAAGGGGAAAAGCAACAAGAAAAAAAACATCAAGATCCTCATTCAGAATTAGCATTATTGGGCTAGGAACATCTCAAGAAAGGCTTTACAATGCTTAATTCAAAGAGGATAAAGAGATGAAATAAGACACAGACCAGCAAACAGAATGCCAAATGAAAAATTGTTAAGGGGTACTTATGAATGAGAAATGTCTATGGAGATTCTCAATCATCCAAGGTCATGGTTGTCTTTTCCAAAGGAGATTTTTCCAAAAGGCAACTGAACGTTCTAACATTTTGCTTCTCATCCAAGAAGCTTCTTCAGTTCAGTTATTCAAAACGATGCCCCCCCCCAAAAAAAAACCCCCCACAAAAATTCATTTTACTTTTTTGGAAAACACACCTTTGGAATATGAATGAGAAACCTAAAATTAAAGCAACCTGAAGCTGATCCTGTTTCATACAAGAATCAATAAGATGGCATAAAGAGAGCCATGAAAATGGGTTTGTGTTTACTAGACAAGCAAAAGATTTTCATATAGCAAAAAAGAAGAGGAAATCTAAGTTGAAATATCAACAAACTCAACATTAGAAATACAGTATGTTAAATAAGAAACAGCCACAGTGAAACATTATCGTGTAAAGTCATCTGTTATTGATTTCTGACATGTATGCATCCAAATGCTCTCTACATGGGGCTCCCCTTGAAGAGCACCCGGAGGCTTCAACTGGTCCAGAATGAGGCCGCACGGGTAATTATGGGGGCGCCGCGCCGCTCCCATGTAACACCTCTCCTGCGCGAGCTACACTGGCTTCCGGTGGTTTTCCGGGTGCGATTCAAGGTGTTGGTTAGCATCTTTAAAGCGCTCCATGGCTTAGGACCTGGGTACCTACGAGATCGCCTTCTGCCACCGAGAGCCTCCCACCGGCCCGTACGCTCCCATAGAGAGGTCTCCTCATGGTGCCGTCGGCTAGACAATGTCAACTGGCGACACCCAGGAGGAGAGCCTTCTCTGTGGGAGCACCTGCCCTCTGGAACGAATCGCCCCCGGAATTAAGAATTATCCCTGACTTCTGCACCTTCCGCCGCGGTCTCAAATCCTTTCTGTTTCAACAAGCCGGGCTGGCATAAAGTATGATTTTTAAATTTTTTAATTTAAATTTTTTAATTTAAATTTCTATTATTTTAATTAGGGTTAGTTTGGGTTTTTTACACATTTCGGCCAATATTTTAATTATGTTTTTTAAAAGCTTTTTAAAATATATAACTTTTATATATGTGTTTTTATATATTTTTATATTTGTTTTTATTTTGGCTGTTCACCGTCCTGAGTCCCTCGGGAGTAGGGAGGTATAAAAAACCAATAAACTCAATAAATTCTAAACTCAAATAAATTTTAAATACATATATGAAAAGAGAAATAATAGAAAAATAAAAAAGCTAAGTATTAGAGTGTCATATTTTCATCCCCACCCATTTTACAATGTGTACAACATTGTTGTCTGTTCATATAGACTGAAGACTTGAAAATACATACATGTAGGTTAAAAGCACTTCTGATTCTGAGAGGCAACTAAAGCTGAGGAAAAAAAGAGTCTACAATTACAACAGAAGTGTGCAGTGGCAGCACGTGGAGACATAAAGTGAGGCTTTGATCATCAGCAATATTGTTGCGTAAAGTGAGGCTTTGACTCAGACTCAACCCTGCCAAGACTGAGTGGCTGTGGTTTCCGGCACCCCGGTTCAGCCAGATTACTCCAACTCTGGCCATTGGGGGCGAAACATTGGTCCCCGTGGAGAGGGCGTGCAATTTGGGTGTCCTCCTGGATTCCCGGCTGTCCTTGGAGGACCATGTGGCAGCCGTGGCCAGGGGGGCGTTTCATCAGGTACGCCTGATGCACCAATTGCGCCCCTTACTGGACCGGGCTGCCCTTCGCACAGTCACTCAAGCTCTTGTGACGTCCCGTCTCGACTACTGTAATGCTCTCTACATGGGGCTTCCCTTGAGGTGCACTCGAAAGCTACAGCTAGTCCAAAACGCAGCCGCGCGGGTAATTACGGGAGCTACCAGAAGCTCCCATATAGCACCAATCCTGCGCGAGCTGCATTGGCTTCCTGTGGTCTTTCGGGTGCGCTTCAAGGTCTTGACGACCATCTTTAAAGCGGTCCATGGCTCGGGGCCTAGTTATATGCGAGACCGTCTCGTGCCCCATACATCCCTTAGACCGATACGCTCCCACAGAGAGGGCCTTCTCAGGGTGCCGTCGGCCAGACAATGCCGACTGGCGACACCCAGGGGAAGAGCCTTCTCTGTGGCGGGCCCTGCCCTTTGGAACGACCTACCCCCTGAACTCCGGACCATCACCGACCTCCGCCTCTTCCGCCAATGTCTAAAGACATACTTTTTTCATCAAGCCGGCCTAGCCTAACCTCCCATGGGGACTTTAGAAAAGTTTTAAATTGGGTTTTAATTAATAATTGGTTTTAGCACAGGTTTGGGATCTAATATATATTTTAAATTATTTATGTTCTATTTTTGTATGTTTTTTAAATCTCCTGTGCGCCGCCCTGGGTCCTTTGCGGAGAAGGGCGGGATATAAATGTAATAAAATATAAAATATAAATATAAATATTGTCACAGGGACCATTCTACCCTTATGAAAAACAGCAAAAATGTCCCCACTACAAGTAAAAGCCAAGACAGTAAGCTAAGGACACAGAAAGTCCTCACCTTATGACCACAATTGAGCCCAAAATGTTTGTTGCTAAGTGAGGCAGTGTGTTGAGTTTTATCCCATTTTACAATCTCTCTTGCCATAATTGTTAAATGAATCATTGCAGCTATTAAGTTAGTAGCATAGCTGTTAAGTGAATCTGGCTTCCCCATTGATTTTGCTTGTAAAGTCACAAAAGATGATCACATAAATATAAGTCAGTTGCCAAGCATCCAGATTTTGCTCACTTGACCATGGAGATGCTGCATTGGTTGTAAGTGTGAAAAATGGTCATAAGTCACTTTTTTCAGTGTATCATAACTTCAAATGGTCACTAAATGAATGGTTGTAAGTCAAGGACTATCCCCATGTACTCAGCAGATTTTCTAGTGGTCCCCTGTTATAAATATTAACTGGGTTTGATCCCACTGATCCTCACTGGCATCAGCACAGACAGCTATGTACTGCCCCCTGGCATGATATCTTCCATAGGAAATAGGGTCAAAAACAGCTCCTAACAGATTTCAGAAAATTAGACAAGAGTTTCACATGTAATTTCAAAAACTTCCCAAAGCTTATCTACTTTTTTTCTACATGCCAAGATTGATCCTTGGTTATTCATATATGAAATGAACTCCATTTTCAGCAAAAAAACAAAAACAAAAATCCAACAACTCCATTATAACTTTAAAAATACAGTTAACTATAATGAAAAGTTGCAAGAAAGAAGACAGGGGAATCAGAGTAATGCCCATATTTAATGACAACCATACTATAAGCTGTAGCCTGAATGTAACCGCCAGAAATTACATTGGAAGATTTTTACTGCAAAAATCAGAGCAGATAGCTAGGAAACAAACCAGTCTTGTTAAGTAACACAGTAGGACATCAAACACATAACTGAACACCTCTTTAAAACAGGCTGAGCACTGACATTTATGTTCTCCTCTTGGTAAAAAAACCAAGACAATACATTGGCATTCTGCAGGATAAATGTGACTTGTTATAAAGAATCATTTTTCCTTCAGTAAAGAGCTGGCTCCACTCCTAAAACTGCAATTCCTATGCCAAAATGCAAAGCCTGAGAAAATTCAATGAAGTGCATTCTTTACAGACTCATTTTTAGTGAAATGTTCCTTTAATTATCCCATGTTACAAACTAATTTATACATTTTTTCAGGGATTGTGTCTACCAAAGACAAAAGCGTGCTAGAATATACCTGCATTTTGTATAGTATAAAACTTAAACCTATCTCTTTAAAACAATAAAGAAACCATAAACGAAAGCAGCCATGTACGAATACTAATTTGATTAAACAGATAAATAAAAGCAATAATTATAACAGACTTAAGCAGAAAATGTTTAACATATGCAATAGAATTTCTTTTTTGATGACATCTTTCTTACCCTTAGTTATATCCAACTGATGTCCATGTACTTCGTTATTCATAACAACACAGGATCACAACCACCAAGTTTAAATCAAGTAGTATTATCAAAACACTACAAAGCAGCAGCTTGCATTTCTCTTAAAACTTTATGAGCTTTGATATACAATATTTTTTTAAAAAAATGTATTTCACTACAAAACTATTCCTACCTTTGTTACTGGTATGTTACAAATATTTTTCAAAGACGTATCGGAAACAAGTGCATCACATTGCCTAGAGGGAGTAAGCTACATGTTTTACAAACAAAAAACACTCTGAATATAAAAGTGTTAATTAGTTCTGCTGGGGACCGCAATGACATCTTAACTGTAATAATGCCTTAACTACTGCTTCTCAATGAGAGTATATGGGAGATAAACACTTTTTTTTACATTAGCAGTGTGAATAGTGTTCATTAGCATCATCACTGGGGTTCCAAACTATTGAAAGGATTCCATATGCATTAGATATTTATTATATATTAAATATTAGATATATTAGACATATTAGATATGTATTAGATGTTAGACAGTAAATTATGATTACTTTGCTTATTCTTGTATAATCTTACTTAAAACTACAGTACCCTGCTAAAGAACCCTGATGAGATTTGAATGAGAAATTCCTCAATTCACAGACTCAGTTTATATTCCATACTGTGAGAGATTATACATTTATGCAGGTATATTTTTGTGTCAAAAGCTCACACATTTTCACCTCACATGACAGCACCATCTGGATACTGGAGGTTAGTACAAGGATGCAGATTGTCCTCACTTAATGCTTACTCATTTTACAACTGGACACAGAATGGATGTTTTGCGGCCCATAAATGATCTGGCTCCTTCAATGATCAAATGATTGCATGTGAGTCAGCTTTATGGCATTTTGTGGTCACATGACTGCATTTTAAATGAATGGGTTTGCTTATCAATCACTGCAAAAAAGGCTGAAAAATTACTTCTGGTCATGGATGCCTACCAGGCACAAAATACCAGGTTCTCACATGAAAGTTTAAATTATCGGATTTATTGCTAAAAGCGTATGCACAGAAATCTAACCTGACTAATGGTCAGCACCATGACAGAATTGGAAAAAAACACTAATGGCGTTCAAAGGATTTCATTCTTTTGTGATTACAACACAATTCTAAACTGATGCCTTGTTTAACTCCTCTCCTTCTCTCTGCCAGTTTCTCTCCTACAGTGCCTCAGCTTACCACAGCAATGATTTATAACCATAATTCCAGGCTCAATTACAGTCCTATATTCAGATTGCTGTGATCGTAGGTTTTGCACATTCCTCACAATATTCACTATTCAAGAAGGTGAATGATAGCAGGATTGTTTCCCACCTATCACCAAAACAAGATTCCATCAATAAAGAATTGTATTTGTATAATAGGTTTTGAAGGCTCACGGATATTTCTTTGCCTTGTGCCGCATGCATTAGATACTAATACCATTAAATGGATTCTTCCTTTATTGAAAAAATAGAATTCAAAACCACAACAATTTTGTAATATTATTTTCAAGTCATTTTTCTTGCAATTGTTGTTACTCATTTAAGTAATAGAGGAACGCACTGCAGCAAAGATGATAAACTGTGTGAAATATTGCTAGAGGGTTAGAATTAACCCTAGCCCTAAGCCAAACTAAATAGCATGACATCATGTTACTTAGTTTAGGTAATGAAACATCTGCAAATCAAAAACAAAAAAACCAACCAAGATCAGAGAGCACCAAGGACCCCGCATTTTAACTCTAAAATACAAATATTCTCCCTTATCTATGCAATATCTTAGCTGTTCTTTCCCTTGGGAATGAGCTGCCCCCAGAGCTTCGCATAATTCCCTACCTCCCGTCCTTCCGGCATGCCCTAAAAAGTTGGCTTTTCCAGCAAGCCAGCCTGGCCTGAATAAAATAAATTATTAATTTTAATTGTTAATGTATTTTAAATTTAACTGTAAATTGTTAATTTATTGTTATTGGATTCTCTATTTAATCTTTTTTTTAAAGTTTTGTATTATATATTTTTATGTTGTATGCTGCCCTGAGTCTTTCGGGAGAAGGGCGGCATAAAAGTCCATTAAACAGTAACAGTAACAGTTCCTAGCACAACATTCTTCTAGACCAGTGATGGCAAACCTTTTAGACACCCAGTGCCCAAACTAAAAGGTGTGAACACACATATGCATGGACATGCACGCATGTGCAGCAGAGGTGAGGCATCCCAACCCCGGCAGCGTAGAAAGAGGTAAGATCTTTTAATAATAATAATAATAATAATAATAATAATAATAATAATAATAATAATAATAATAATAATAATAATAATAATAATAATAATAATAATAATAATAATAATAATAATAATAATAATAATTTAATTTAATTTAATTTATAGACCGCTCCCTCTCCCCGGGGGGACTCGGAGCGGTGCACAGGGAAGTTAAAAATACAATACAATAAATATACATAAATAACTAAACTTTTCCTTTTGTGAGCTTCTGTTTTGTCATTTGCAGGGAAACAGAAACTCACGCAAGAAACACCATGGAGATCTGACCTGGGGCGATGGCGCGTGTGCCAGCAGAGAGGGCTCTGCATGCCACCTCTGGCACGTGTGCCATAGGTTCACCATCACAGTTCTAGACAGAGAGAATTGACATTGTTTCTGGAATCTGTTGGAGCCCAGGTTAGGAGCCATAGCTCCAAGTGTTCCTACCACCACTGGATCACTTTGGCTTTATATGCCCGGAACTGCTGCATAGCCTAGTGATTAGAGTGCCAGGAGAGCTGCATTCAAAGCCTGGGTGGTAGCTGGGCAAAGGCTCCTCTAACATCTCAACTTCCTATCTCGGATATGAGAGAGAGAGATAAAGAAAGAGAGCCATGTTAGCTTCAATGTTGTCAAATTAATAAGGTCTGTGCCAGATTTGGGGGAATTAGGACAATTTGATGATAAGTGAGCTATTGGAACAAATCATATAGGACAGTGATGGCGAACCTATGGCACGCGTGCCACAGGTGGCACGCAAAGCCATTCGGCAGGGCACGCGAGGTGTATGTGCTGGTCAGCTTATTCAGCCATTTTTAAAGCCATTTTTCACCCTCCCCAGGCTTCATAGGAGCCTGGGGAGGGCGAAAACAGCCCTCTGGGGGCTTTAGGGAAGCTCCTGAAGCCTCCAGAGGGCCTCCAGGGGGGCTGTTTTCGCCCTCCCTAGGCTCCTATAAAGCCTCTGAGCCTGGGGAGGGTGAAAAAAGCATGTACAAAATGGGGGGAGCAACTATCATGCATGTATGAACACTGGGGGAGGGGCGCATTGCATTATGGGTGTGGAAAGCACAACCCCCCTGTGCTCCCCCCTCTTACGGCACGCAGGCCTAAATGGTTCGCCATCGCTGATATAGAATAACAATAACAACCAAGATTAAAAAATCTGTCAATCATTAATAACTAGAGTTATGCAAAGTGCTTAAACGAGTTTTGCCAAATCTGTTTTGCATCCTCTACCTTTTTAAATCTGTAATATTTTCATTTTAACTTGCTCTTCGCTCTATTTTAACTTAGGGCGGGAGGGGTTGTTTATGCTTTTACACCATTTTTTAATGTTTTTATTGTAAACTATAAGTAGTAATCACTTATGTGAAATGGGTGATGTATAAATGTTGTAGGTAAGTAACTAAATACATACATACGTTCATACATACATACATATTTTTAAATCACATTCCAGTTCACTTTGAGAATGGCCTTAAAATGTTGCTATCTCTAACAATGTCAGTTATTCTGAGGAGAGCACCAAATGAATTTCTTAACCATACACCATTCTGAGTGTATGGGAAGATAGAAAAAATATAAATGTAAAAATAAAATATAAATATAAATTTATGGAACAGGAACAAAATAAACAATAATAATAACATACTCCACTTAAGGATTTGTTTTAGACCCAATTCAGCAGTTCATCCAAGTAATCTGCTTTACCTATGATGAAGATCTGATTTGGTATTTGGAAATATGAGTCTCCCGCTGATTCATTGGAAATAATATATGTCCTCATCAGTGGTGGATTCTAAAAAAAATTACTACTGGTTTGGTGGGCGTGGCTAGGTGGGGGGCATGTGACTGAGTAGGCATGGCCAACTTGACATCACTCATGCATATGCCCACTCAGTCACATGCCCCCCACTTAGCCACCCCGCACTTTTGCCCACCAAAGCGGCAAAAATCTGTTTTGCCAACTTGGAGGCGGGCAAAGAAGCCTCACTTTCCCTGCCATGGCGGCTGCTTCCACCTCAAAGCTGAACGGTCCATGCCCTCCCCCTATTGACTGATGCTGCAGGAGGACAGGAAAGAAGCCAGTCTTGGGAAAGACCTTCCCTCCCCCTCCAGGGAACCCATGCGGGAAGAGAGGAGGTGAGCTGGTTTGAACATTGGTGGCCGGTTTGTGGCCAGTACCTCCTTTGCTCAGTTGGATGAGCACAATATGTCGTAGCAGTGCCTGCACCTCCTGCCTGGGTGAAGACAGCATGTGGGTGGGTGACTCTCTCTCTCTCTCTCTCTCTCTCTCTCTCTCTCTCTCTCTCTCTTCCCCCGCCCGCCTACTGCTGCTTTTCCTCCCACTCCTCCTCTGCATTGGCCCAAAGAAATGATGGTGGGGGTTTAAGCAGAGACAAGAGGATGTCCAGAGGGGTGCTCCCCTTCACCCTTGGCAGTGGGGGCTGCTTTATCGCGTGCCTCCTTTCTTTCTCCTTTCGGAGAGGGGCGGAGAAAGAAAGCAAGTGAAAGGTGAGCGAGGATCCCCCTCAGTATTTTTTCCTGCCAGTTGAAAAAGTGCTGAGAGCTCACCCCTGCTGCCCCCCCAGCCACAAGGGGAGGGGCAGCTGCAATGCTGGTGGGTTTGGGGGATGCTGGCCTGTGGGACAGGAGGGCTAGGCTAGTGCAAATGCTTACCTGAAGAGGCAGTTCTGTGGATGGATGTGGTAAAGGCGAAGCAGAGCGAGCATTGGAGCGAGCCAGTTCGAGGGCGTGGCCAGCCAGATATCACTAACGGTTCAGCAACCCTGGCCCAATTACCACTACCAGTTCACCCAAACTGGTCCGAACTGGGAGTAACCCACCTCTGGTCCTCATCTCCAAAATCACTTTATTATATCAGGACAAACATTGTTATTATATAGAGTATATCCTAATGTTTGCTCTTACATCCAATATGTGCAAGGTTTTCTTTTCTTTTTGCAGCTAAAATAACTTTGGGAAAGTGAAATCAATACCATTGATTTTGAAATTGATAGATTCAGGGCCTGTGTACAAGAACAATATTTTTATCTTCAAGGAAGGTAAAGTTTCAAGGAAATGGTTAACATATTTTTGTTCTGAAGATTATATTTAATACAGAGGTGTCAGTAACTGGGAAAACTTCTAAATTTCAGAAGGATAGTAAAACTGATGCCTGTATAATGGAGTCAATTTTGCAAAAGGGAAGTGATTCACTTCCTGTTCTCTTGGGGGGTTAGATTATATTAAAATGACATTTCATAAATCCAAGCAAAACATCAGCAGAATTTCAGAAGAATACTTACTAGAGGTTCCTCTTGTTCTTATTTACTCATACAGTACAAGAAATTATTTATGTTAAATGTTAAGGCAGGCATCATACAGGAGCAGTGATCGCTTTTAATATGTAATAAATGCAACAAATAGTTTTACAAATTGCATTAGCTGTCAACTCAGAAAAGTGTTGCATTTGCAAATATTAAACATTTGGTTTCTAATATTTAATTAATATTTTTCTTATTTATTAGATGGTATTTACTTATTTCCAGGCTACAATTTCACTATATTCAAAGAAAAACAGAAAAGTTCTATAAAGATGAAAATATAAACTTTTAAGAAGCAAATTTACAAGGAAGCTTAATACTTTTTTCTAAAAGAGTGTTTAATTTAAGAGACAGTGATGGAAATATTTTTTATTGTTTTTAGTCACTGCTGTAATTATATGTAAACTTTAAATGATAAACTACAGCTTTCATTGCCTTAACTTTACATAGGTCTGGAGCAGTGGTGGGTTTCAATTTTTTTTAGAACCTACTCTGTAGGTGTGGCCTATTTTGTGGGTGTGGCTTAGAAGTCATGTGACAGGGTGGGAGTGGCCACCTTTTAAAATGTGGTGAAACTCATTTAACAACACTCTTGCTTAGCAACCAAAATTTTGGACTCAATTGTGATGATAAATTCTTTCTTTCTTTCTTTCTTTCCTTCCTTCCTTTCCTTCCTTCCTTCCTTCCTTCCTTCCCTTCCCTTCCCTTCCCTTCCCATCCCATTGGGTCACTGGCAGCGGCGGGCCAGATTTACTTCCAGGTACGCTGGTGGAACTCCCTCTCACCGGTTCTCGTGAGTAGGTGCAGCCTGCAGAAACCCACCACTGGTCTTCATCCTTTTCCCATTATTTAACCCTCTAGTTTTCTAGCTTCCTACATTTAATGGCAACATTATCTTTTGAAGGTGATGTAGCTATTAGCTTCATTTGCCAGTAGTGATATTTGCCATCAGAAATCCTTTAAAAGACCTTTACACTAGCCTTGTGTTCTGATCGATTGTCCCAGCAAAATCCCCTTTTATTAATTTACTGTGAATTCTGCTCATTCACAGCCGGCAAAGTCTTTCAAAGTCTTTTACGGTCACAGACCTTATCTAGCTTGGAGAGCTGACAAGCCGATATCTGCAGAACTTGGTAAGGAGTCTCAGAGAGTCACAAACCAATTAAGCAAACAAATTGTCTCCTGAAAACTCCAGTCCCCTTTTGCTCTTTTTTTATTTCCTCTGGGAGGGGCTGTTCATTATCTAGCCTTAATCCCAAATCGACCCCTGCTTTTTAGTTGTTCTCTTTGTCTGGCATGTCTGGGCATGCTCATACTCCCTGACGCAGGCAGGGAAGCCGGTCGCGGCTCCATCGCGGCTCCCTCCGGCAGGCACCAAGCGGACGTTCTGGGGCCGCACGTTCACCTCCCTCCCAGCTTCGCAGCCCCAGAACATGCAGCGATGGAGGCACGACCGGCTTCCCTGCCTGACAACCCTGCCGGGCAACAGCCTCGGTGGTGCTTAAGATGACGGTAGCCTTGGGTGCTCACCCCGCCTGCTCCCTCGCCCGCTGCGGGAGGAGGCGTCCGTAACCTCCGTCCACCTCCCTCCCAACCACACAGCCCCAGAGACAGAGGGAGGAAGGGAGGGCCACATTTACACAGAGCAGGGAGGGCTGTTGGAGGGCCGTATTAAACCGACCCCCGGGCCGCAAATGGCCCGCGGGCCGGACTTTGGACATGCCTATCATACTGGGAACAGGCTCTAGCTATTCATCTGCCTCATTGATGCCTGACTCTAAAAGCAGCTTAGAGTTGGCATACAGCTATGGCCCCCTCTCTGCCTCCGACACAGAGTCCTCATCAGAGCCTTCCCCAGACTCCAGGACTGACCACGTTCATCCCCAACCTCCTCACTGTCGGAATCTGCTGCCAGCTCTTCTGGCAGACCACAATACCTTGACCCATTGGTATATTTCAAGAACACTATTAACAGCCCTAGCAACTTACTATCATTTCAGGATGTGTGATACTTCAGATGGATGGCAATAAATGCTTCAAAGCACAGGAGTTTAGGAGTTTTATTTGATTTATATCCCACCCTTCTCCAAAAGGACCCAGGGCGGCGCACAGGAATTTAAAATAACATATAAATAATACAAAATACAAAATTTAAAAACCTATTAAATACCAAGTCCTGCGCTAAAACCAATTAAAAATCCCCAATTAAAACTATCTATACTAGTCACAGCGGAGGTTATGTTAGCCCGGCTTGATGAAAAAGATGTGTTTTTAAACACTGGCGGAAGAGGCGGAGGTCAGTAATGGTACGAAGTTCCGGGGGTAGGTCGTTCCACAGGGCAGGGCCTGCCACAGAGAAGGCTCTTTTCCCCTGGGTGTCGCCAGTCGGCATTGTCCGGCCGACGGCACCCTGAGAAGGCCTTCTCTGTGGGAGCATATCGGTCTAAGGGATGTATAAACATACCCCTCATCTTGAACTCTTTAAACCAAGTGCATCTTTTCCAAGGACTGCATAGAGGCTGTGATACCAAGCATCTAATTTTTAGCATCAAAACCAAAACATTTCACAGTTCTATTATTGCCATAAAATCAAGTTTTCTTTCTTTCGAATAATTTTCAAATAAGTGATTGATTTTCAACTAATCTACACTTCTAATAGTTTCAATGCATTTCAAATTATTTTTTAAAATAATATAGGCAGTTCTTGACTTACAACAGTTCACTTAGTGAGCATTCAGTTTCCACAAGCACTGAAAAAGTGACTTATGACCATTTTTCACACGATTGCAGCATCCCCATGATCACATGATCAAAATTCAGATGCTTGACAACTGACTCATATTTATGATTGTCGCAGTGTCCCAGGGTCATGTCATTTGGGGCTCAATTGTGGTCATAGGTTGAGGACTATCTGTAATGGTAGCTAATACTCTTTCACTTGCTGAGGTTGTACAAAACTATAAAATGAGAACTTTGTTTCTTCTTTTCTCTCATTACTGTCTGTGCAATCAAGTATCCGACAGTAGGAAAAGTTACTTTTAGTAAAGAAAAAAATCCTGACAAATCATATCCTGACAAATCAAATTCTTGGCTAGACCAGCTCAGTCTCAATGGCTTCATTTTTAATATATAACATTTAAGTAGATAAGATTCACCTAATGAGAAGGAAGGACTCACTGGAGAAGAGCCTAAAGCTGAGAAAGATTGAGGTCAAAAGAAAAATGGGACGACAGAGAATGAGGTGGCTGGATGGAGCCACTGAAGCAGTAGGCATGAGGTTAAATGGACTCCAGAGGATGGTAGAGGACAGGAAGGCCTGGAGGAACGTTGTCCATGGGATCTCAATGGGTCAGACATGACTTGACAACTAACAACAACAACGTAGATAAGAAGCTACTGAACAGAAATATTGCTAGCTCCAGAGACCCATCTGATGCCATCACTTTGCATTGGGTTTGATTCAGAGTAAGCGGTCAAGGGTCAGTCAAGGGTCTTTCTTAACAGCACAAGAACTGAGTTATTAAAACAGAAGCAGAGATAGCAAAGATCTATATGATATCTGTTGAACTTTGCTCTGAACTTTTAGAAGCTCTTTCAAGGCTTCTAAAATGAGGTTACCCACATTTAATACTAGCAACCATCTCTCTGTGAAGTAGACTAAACTGAAAGAAAGTACCTGGCCTGAAGACAGACAGTGAGATTCATGGTCAAGTGGACATTTTCATCTGGGTTTTCCCAGTCTAACACTATACCATATTGCCTGAAGTGTGGCTATACAATATCTTTCTGAAATAGCATTATTACATACTTGATAACAGTATGCTAGATAGGCTAATATTTTCAGAATGTAGATATTATTGTCAGGGATATCAGACATGAAGATCAGGATCACACATAAGTTCTAGTTCAGAAGAGCTATTATTCAAGCTTATATACAAGAATTTAGTCAACTAATGTACAATACCACATTGGTATCTGATAAGGTCAAAAGAATTCAAGAAGGTTTGGACTTGAACCATTTGTTGGAAATAACGATTCTAGGCTAATAACTTGCTTAATTCCACCTCCTTACTCAGCCTGCTCTTCTCCTACAAAGGGTTGGTGTGGAATATTTAACAGATGTTATTGAATCTGTAGAGGATTAAATATTTTTTATGAAAATATAGAGATAAAAATGAATAGAAAATATAAAAGATAAGAGAAAAATTGAAAAGTATAAAGAAAAAAGTGGGGAAAGAAAGAAAGGGATAAATAAAAAAAATATTTTCCCCTCATCAAGACATGCAAACATTTTAGTAACTTATCACCTTCTCTAATATTTCAAAGACTTCTTCCTGTACCTCATCCCTTATCTATAAATAAAGTATAAAGACTCATCATTCAAGCTTAATAAGCAAAAATACATTAAGAATTACCAGAAATAACAGCATATGTCAATCAAATTAATCAGTTTAATATTCATTTACTTGAGCTTTAATTCACTAATTTTTCATTTTGTCTAAAAATACAACAATGTTTCCACCCATAACTTATATAGTCTGAATCCGCAAAGATGAAGTCAGGAAAGCCAAGGTTCAGAATGAACTAAGACTTGCAACAAATGTCAAAAACAATTTTAAAAAGTTTCTTTCAACATGTTAAAAAAGAAAAAGAAAAGAAGTCAAGGAAATGATCTGTCCACTAATGGGAAAAGATGGCAAGGAGGTGACAGGCAGCAGAGAGAAAGCAGAACTGCTTAATTCATTCTTTGCATCTGTCTTTACGCAAAAGGAAAAAATAGCCCAACTTATCAAAATCAGTACCGTAAAAGACAGATTAGGAATTCAAGTCAAAATATGCAAGATGATTAAAGAGATATTCACTCCCTGGCAACATGGCCGCAGGAAAGGAAAGACAGAGTTTGGGAAACAGAAAACATATTATGAGGAGGATAAACCAAGCTATATTATCATTAGTTCCTCAGCATGCCCCTAGAAGTCTCTGGTGGTTTTTTTCTCCTGCAATTAGGCCTTATATTGTAGTAGTAAATACCAGTTCAGTTCAGTTGTGTGCACACCCTGTGTGCACGCTCTTGATGCACGTTGTGTGTGCATGCACAGTGTGATTAAAATTGCTCTGCACATGTGCAGAACCAAAAAACAAGATGGTGGCACCTATGATGCCGCCAGGAGAACCAGTTTGGGGGTGTGGCAGGCCTGGGTCGCTGCTGGTTCCAGTGACCCCAGCCGTCAAACCACTACTACTTTGGCTGAACCAGGCCGAACCAGTAGGAACCCACCACTGACTGAGATTGAAAAGAAATGCACGATATCCATCTGTAATTACAATTTTATTTTGTATCATCTCAACACACACTTCAGGTTGAAAAGGAGTTGCTTTAATTTTTAAATATGAGCCAGCAGTGTGCAGCAGCTGCCAAAAAAGCCAACACAGTTCTAGGCTGCATAAACAGAGGGATAGAATCTAGATCACGTGAAGTGTTAATGCCACTGTATGGTGCCTTGGTAAGGCCACACTTGGAATACTGCATACAGTTTTGGTCACCACAATGTAGAAAAGACGTGGAGACTCTGGAAAGAGTGCAGAGAAGAGCAACCAAGATGATTAGGGGACTGGAGACTAAAACATATGAAGAACGGTTGCAGGAGCTGGGTATGTCTAGTTTGATGAAGAGAAGGACCAGGGGAGACATGATAGCAGTGTTCCGATATCTCAGAGGGTGCCACAAAGAAGAGGGAGCCAAACTATTCTCCAAGGCACCTGGGGGCAGGACAAGAAGCAATGGGTGGAAACTAATCAAGGAGAGAAGCAACTTAGAACTAAGGAGAAATTTCCTGACAGTTAGAACAATTAACCTCTGGAACAGCTTGCCTCCAGAAGTTGTGAATGCCCCAACCCTGGAAGTCTTTAAAAAGATGTTAGATGGCCATTTGTCTGAAATGGTATAAGGTTCCTGCCCACGCAGGGGGTTGGACTAGAAGACCTACAAGGTCCCTTCCAACTCTGCTATTGTATTGTATTGTATTATAATGTTTCTGCCTTCTGCCTAAGTGTTCCCGTCTATCATAGTAGTACTTTTCAGTATGTGTACTTGGTAATAAAAGACCAGCTAACTTTGTAGCTCAGACCTGGGATGGGAAACAAGGAAAAAACAGAATGAAAAGCTAGATTGAACACTAAAAACTTCATGGGAAATGGAGTGGGAAATCCCTTTCATGTTGTTGCCAAGAAAAGATGATGGACATGGGTGTAGGATTCAAGTATGCAAACACAATTTTATTGTATGGTGAATACTAAGGATGTTGGGAATTCTACTAGCTTATCACTGGAATGTTACCCAGTTGTGATCTTGCCAAATCAGAGAATAAGTATAATCTTTATTGTCATTGTACTTGTTTGCAACAAATATGGCATCAGTTATGATCCCAAGAGATGTGCTCGGGTTGCCTAACCTCTTCTTTAAAACTGCAGCGCCGACAACTTCTGGATTTGAGAAAGATGCTTGTGGAAACTCTAGTATGGATTGATAATAAACCGAGTAGACCTCCCTCTCCCCCACTTAGCTTCTGCTGCATGAAATTAGGAAAGCAAAAAAGGTCAATGAGATCACCTGACAGCAAGCAAAGTAAGAGGGTGGGTTGTTTGAATATACAATTTCAATAATTGCAGCTAGAATTAACCAACCAGTTCTTCTACCCTCTAATGTTACTGCAAACAATATGTGCACTATTTCATTAAGTAAGTAAATAAACTGCCGGTTGTTAACCACAGAGAACTTTGGAGAAATGTTTTGGAATTCATCATGGCCAGTGCTGGTTTTTGCCACACAGGATAATATAGTGTTTTTAATAAGCTCGATTACCTGAAAACTTTTAGCTCCAAGGACATTTTTTTAAATAAAGTTTAAACATCATCCAATTCTAGCCAGTGTTTGTGGAGAGAGTGAGGAGAGCTCCAGCCCAAAGCCTCTACTTTCTGCAGAGCTCAACTCTTCCTCCCTATCTCCCTTATCTCGAGATTGAACATACTTTAATCTGTTATGGGTGAGAAAGAGTAGATGGCAACTGGAACCAGGAGGGTTTTTGCACAAATACATTTGGTGTACCCTTTCCTAGATCAGAGGGCATTGCAATATGTTCTACATGGGGCTTCACATGAAGAGCATCCAGAAGCTGCAGTTAGTCCAGACTGCAAAAGCATGGGCAATAGTGAGTGCACTTCAGCATGTTCATTTAACACCACTGCTGTATGAATTATATTGGCTTTCAATAAGCTTCCAGGTACAATTCAAGGTGCTGGTTATCACCTTTAAAACCCTTAGGTGGCATTGCGCCACGATATCTGGAGGACTACCTATCACCAATGGTTTCTGTCCAACTTACTAGATCTGGCACGATGGACATACTCCAGACCCCCTTGGTGAATTGGGGTTGCCCGATAAGGCCTCAGAGGCATGCCTTTTCTGTCAGTATGCCTTCCTTATAGGAACAGCTTCCCCACAAACCTCAAACCTGTTGGCCTTTAGGAAAGTGGGTTTCCCCCCAGGCACTAGCCTCTGACTGTTGACACAGCTGGCATGAGATGATTGTGGATATATGAGTTTGTATCGGGGCCCCACTGTTTAAAATTTGTTCATATCGTTTTAAATGTCTGCTTTATTGAGTTGTGTTTTTATTCTGTTTGTTGCCCAAAGTTCCTTTTGATACATGAGTGGCTACATACATTTGTTTAATAAAATAAATAAATAATAGGGATAATTCTTGCTTTAAATTAAATATTTGTATTTAATTTTACTGACTCTTGATTTTGTGATTTTAAAATTAAAAAAGTAACCTATCCATCATCCTATTACAAGTAAAGGACTTGCAAAATTATGTACTTTTGAAGCACTTCCCAATGTATTCCAAAAGAATACATTTGTTTATGTGTGTAAAATAAAAGAACATGATCTGATCTGTGAATTAAAGACTACACCGGTTGGTGATCCTAGGCTTAATTGGTCAAAAGTCCAAATCATGGAGTATTTCATTGTAAAAACTCCATTAAACTTCTGCACTCTCTTCCGGTGCAAATGAAGGAAGTAGATAAAAGAAGCAATGCTTTTAGACTTATGTTTTCTGTTTTGTTAATTCCTCTGATTAATATGGATCCTACTAATCTTACTATATATGAAGATTGCAATGATACAAATAACACTTAAGCTTGGTTCTTATTTTATATAACAAAAGTTTTATCTATCTCACTAGCCATTATGAAAGTTATAGAAACAACTAAAAATCATTATCTAACTGCCTTAATATTTTTGCAGAGACTTGGTTCCTTTTTCAGTTACATTGGTTATTTTTTCTGCCTCAAGGTATATAATAATGTTGGGGATAAGACTCAAATTTGATCCTAGCTCGTCTTAAGAAACTGACATTATAGAATAATCCTAGCCTGAAAATTGCTAGTAAATCATTTTACTGGTGTTCAAGGGTCAGGAAAAAAGGCCATTGTTTTGGATAAGCTTATTGTCAACCTCTTTTAATGTTTTGTAAAAAGAACTTGGATCGCCTAAAACTGCTGAATGGCAATATATACATTTCTTTTCCTGATTTCACAAGTTAGAACTCATTCAGTAAGATCATTTGAAGTTCCTAAACTATTAACATTTACCATTAAAAAAATGGATGTCCCCAAATCTATAGTTACTTTTTATCTACAGTGGAAAAGTTGTGTAAGATAAGCATTGGAAGTTTAAAAAGCAACGTGGAACAATGCTTGCTTTGAGAAAATAATGAGTTAGAATTTTATCTTGTTAAATTAACATTCAATGATCTTAAGATGTAATTAATTCAAAATATTATTTTCTATGTTTATTGGAAACAAGAAGCAATCATATTAAGACTTGGAGTTTGCACTTTAACTATGTTACATATTTACACTGTTTTGGTTTAATACTCACAAGTGGATAACAGGATATTGAAAGACAAACAACAGTTATACGTGTGAATGTGATGCCAAATTGTAATTGGGAAACTTGGAATCTATCAAACTCTGAAAAAAATGGATTTATCATAGATTGGCTGAAGCTAAGAATATTGCTTTATTCTGATGAAAAAAACTGTAGCACACTTGATTTAAAATGCAGAATAAAATCTATATGTTCTCTTTCTGCACATGAACTAGCTTCTTTTAATGTTACAGAAAGTCCAATTAATATTACAACAAGTGGCCAAGGCTAAATTTGTTGTTTTTGAACTTCTATTGTATAAATATTAAAGGTAAAGGTTCCTCTCACATATATGTGCTACTCATTCCTGACTCTAGGGGGCGGTGCACATCTCCGTTTCAAAGCCAAAGAGCCAGCACTGTCCAAAGACATTTCCGTGGTCATGTGGCCAGCATGACTAAACACCGAAGGCACACAGAATACTGTAACTGTTTTTCTACTTGCATTTTTATATGCTTTTGAGCTGCTAGGTTGGCAGAAGCTGCGACAAGTAACGGGAGCTCACTCCGTTACACGGTACTAGGGATTCGAACTATCGAACTGCCGATCTTTTGATCGACAAGCTCAGCATCTTAGCCACTGAGCCACCGTGTCCCTTGTATAAATATTAGTACTTCCTTATTTTACATTTCATTGGGTTTTTTGCTTTACCTTCAAATTATTTTGGTTTTGTTTCTTTGTATTTACAATACATTGTAATTAAGGCCTTTTAAAAACTGTGGATCAAAAGCAAGAAAACATTATCTAACAACAGGTATCATTTAATATAATGTGAAAAGCTGAGACTGAAACTTTAAGAATCATTTGATCAGAGTTAAAGAACTGAAAAATATGAATGAACAATATTGACATATCTAATCATATGCAGATTTGCTATAGCTAAAACTCAACAGTTGGGTCATACTAACTGAAGAATTATGCACAGATGGTTCAGAGGCTTGGGAAAAGAAGAAATAGAACATAATGAACATCTGATAATTTGTTACAATGTACAGTAACAGCAAGCATCATGATTGTCAAAATGACTAAAATTTAAAATGCAGACTAAAGGGTAGAAATATTGCCATTCCTTCATTTTGATAGAATTTTGCAATGTGAACATATGCAAACATCAATTAAAATGCAAGTAGATAGTTACAGAATTAATAAAAGTGAAAAGAAAATAGCAACGAAAACTGTTTGAATATATTTAATCCTATTAGAGGAGAAATTTTGGAATAATACATGCAGTATAAGAAATTATTCTACATTTTTGGCCATGATTTATTCTTCATTGGGCAGCACTTTTGAGTTCTGGAAATCTGCTCTAGAAAGAAAAAATATATCTTCCTGAACTGAATCGCTGGAAGGAAAGAGTATAAGCCAGGGGTCTGTAAAGTTGGCTCTTTTAAGGCTGGTAGACTTCAACTCCCAGAATTCCCCAGCCAGCTTTGCAAAGCTGGCTGGGGAATTCTGGGAGTTGAAGTCCACCAGCCTTAAAAGAGCCAACTTTGCAGGCCCCTGGTATAAGCTACAGTGCATCTTCCTTACTTGCTCACACTAATGGAAGCCTCAATGAGATTACTGCCTTTTCCATAAACAGAACAAGCCCCAGAACAAGTCCCTACTAGATAGCGCATTCATGCTTTAAACCTAGTATTTTGTGAGACAAAACTTTAAATACATGCATACTTTTCTTTAACTATTGAGACTCATTCTGTTTTACAAACACTGTGTGCTGCATTCTGTATCTAATTTCAGGAGCATAATGAAATAAATGTAACAGTCCATGAATTAAATACTTTTCTAGTGGACAATTTACTGTTGCCAAGTAATTTAGAAATAATGCTAAATAGTTTGAGCAGACAGAAATCTGGCTCCAATTCAAGAAAAGCAATAAGATATTTAGAAGAAAATACCACAACGGAGCTGCCTTTTTCAGACAAAAGACCTTTCTTCCTCTCTGGCACACAGGTTTAGGAATAAAGCCAAGGTGCTACTTATCAGCTGTTTGACATCAGGAGAAAACTCTGTGCGTCACAAAGCCCAGTGGGGATTCCTGGCTTATGGCAAAAAAAACCATGTGGTTCTTATCAGTTTACAGAGTCTGGTACTTCAACTATTACAGTATGAAAAGGAGAAAGGAAGGGGCAGAGAATAAGGGACATTAAATGAAAATGAACATTTAAAGGCTTCCAAGCTACCGTCTAAACAGGTTTTGCAGAGAAACAGACCAGTGATTCTCAATCTCAGCCACTTAAAGACGGGTGGACTTCAACTCCCAGATTTCCCCAGCCAATTCTGGGTGTTGAAAGTCAGCACCCACCCTGCTCCTAGAAGAATGAAATATTTTGAGAAATGTTAAAAAGAAAGAATATTATATTTCCCTGGATAAGAAATGGAGAAACACGCTCTTGGAAAGCAGTCCCCACATTTCTTAATAGCCCTCAGCAGATAAAGAGCACTAAAGAGACAAAGAGATAGATAGCTCTATTCATTAGCAAATACCCTCACCCAAGATCCAACAAAAGTAGGATTAGCCCTCAGCCCAAAGCCCCTTCATTGCATTATCTTAGTTGCACCACCCCCAGCAAACTTCAACCAAACTTAGCTCAGACAAACTCCTAGGATTTGACATGGCCCCATGGGAGTCTGGCAACAGCCAATAGAATACATGTTCTTGCACAGAAACAGGAAGTTCAAGTGCAAAGCACAGGAGAAGGTATAAATACCCCACACTCTCATCTCCATATGGGTCTGCTTCATCATTAAACCATCTTTCCAATCAACCTCCATGTTTGCAGTGTTTTTCTCCCAGCTTGGAACTAAACCAGGTGGATACTTCTTCCAACATGGGGATTGAAGTCCATCTATTTTAAAGTTGCTGAGGTAGAGAAACACAGGTTATATAGACAGTCACCCTCTTTTCCATTTAATTTTTCTTCATTCCACTTCCTCCTCACTGGAGCAATTTCACAAACATAAATAATTTTCAGAGGCAATAACTATGACAGGAACCATTTGTTTTAAATTGGGAATCTGCAATCCTAATGGCTTAAAAAGCAGAGTATGTTATTTACTTTGCCCTGCACAGAGAGTGCTAGCTGCCTAGATTTGCATGGAGTAACATTTACAGATAGTATCATATTTCATCTCATCTTGCAGAAGCGGTACATGGCTTATGTAGCTTATCATTTTTTCTGATAGTATAACCAGATATAATTATAATTCCAAAAGTAACTATATATGTGTGTGTGTGTGTGTGTGTGTGTGTGTTAGTTTTTATATATATATGCTATTCTCTCTTTAAGAAGGATTGAATCAATATGTAAAAGACAAGCAGACAGCAATATTATCTCACAAAAATAGGGAAAAAAATTCAATAATCTTGGCAATGCAAAAATTACTTCCTGAAATGTTTGGTATTCTGCAAACTAGTATAAATGTAAAAAGAAACCCTAATAATGCTCTATTACCTGCATTTACTTAAATGTCCGTAAACCTATAAAAATGTTACTAACTTTCTTAAAATTTGCTTTACATTTTGCTTTAAGCAGAATGTGCAGCATTCCAATTCCATGTAATTTATGGAAACTAGAGTTCTTTAAAAACCATTTTAATTCATACAGATTGTTAATTCAGATAACTGTACAACTTTAGAAAGCATTTACCAGGGTTTTTTTTTGCTTCCCGTATTTTTGCCATTTGAAAAACAATGTCACCTCTACACTAAAGCTAAGCAATTGTTAATTCAGTTACAACTGCCAATTTTTTAATCTATTTGCCTCAACAACAAAGCACAAAATTAACAAAACAAGCCCATTCCTGAATAAAACAGCTAAAAATATCATGCTTAAACCATTCTAAATGTTCATTGCTCTATTAAATTGGATTAAATGTATTCCTCTCTGGCCGAAGTGTCTAAACTTTTGAAGAAGATGGGAACATTTGGGAAAGTAAAAGTGTCATAGAAAGGATCATTAAATGGTTATTATATTGCATATTTATCAAATAAATAATCCAGTAAAAACAACTCATTTTACATTGTCACACTAATGAAATTACAAGAGAGGTAACTTGACCAAAAGTATTTAAAACATAATCCTTCTTTTCTCTATTTTTGGGGTAGACAATTACCAAATTCTCTTGTACCATATTCTCCACAAATCTATTGTACCATCTGTTTTGAGATTAACATCCATACATGTATTAATAATCTCGCCAGCATATTGTACATGCAAAACTATGAGAATAAAGATGCATTTCTGTGTCCTAGCCCTTTAAATTTGCCTATCAACCATTTAATCCTTCTTGTCATTTTCTGATACCATCACTAACTCAACCCACATCTCCCAATTTCAAATTCCCAATTCCAAATCTCAACCAACAAATGCTTTGTGGCAGAAAAATCAGAACACAAAATACAAGCTGGGCGGATATGACTTTGACGACCCCCACACTGTCAAGGACCTTGGAGTACTCATCTCAAATGATCTAAGCACCAGAACTCACTGTAACAGCACTGCCAAAATGGCATTAAGAATTGTTAACCTAATCTTGTGTAGCGTCTTCTCTTGAACTGCAAAACAGGGAATACAAAACTTTTGCTAGACCAATTCTTGAATACAACCCACACTGCATATCAGACATAAATGCAATCTAATGAGTCCAGAGATATTTCATGAGAAAAGTCCTCCACTGCTCTGCTTGCAACAGAATTTCTTATGCCACCAGACTTGAAATTTTGGGCTTAGACAGTTTAGGACTTCACCGTCATCGATCCGACCTAAGTGTAGTACATACAATTATGTGCCATAATGTCTTCCTGTCAATGAATGCTTCATATTCAACCACAACAACCCACACGCTCACAATAGATACAAACTTATGGTAAAACCGCTTCAAACTTGATTGCAGAAAATACAACTTCAGTAACAGAATTGTCAGTGCCTGGAATGTACAATTTGACCCTGTGGTTTCTTCCCCAAACCATCAAAACTTTAACCTTAGACTGTCTACTGGAGACCTCACCTGATTCCTAAGAGATCTTTAAGGGGCATGCATAAGCGCACCAGCACGCCTACCGTCCCTGTCCTAATATTTCCTTGTATTCGTATTCATTTCATGTATTCATAATCATGCCTATGCTTATATCTGTTATCCAATTCATAGTTGACTGATTTAATTAATTAATTAATTAATTCTGGGATTGGCATTTTCTCCTTACACTACATTACACTATAAAGTTGTAATTCCTACTTTTACTGTACATTGTTCAGAGTCAAACTGGGTAAGATGGGCAGACCTATAAATATGATTAAAGAAATATTGCAGCTATTGCAGTTATCTGAGATTCATCTCCCCAAATGTATTGCTGTCATCCCCAAGTTTCCCTGAAATCAACGGCGATTTACTTTGTTTCTTCCTTTCACCTTTAAAATGGCTAGAAGTGTTTCACGCAAGCTGTTTACTTATCCAGCCACTATGCTAATTTATAAGAATGTTTTAGTGCCCATTTTGAAGAAGAAAACAGACAAAGCAGCCAAGATTCAATCTCTGTCAGGCTTTCAAAATGCTATTATTACACCCTTTACTAATAAAATATTACAACATCTGTGAGGGAGACACATCAGACCCAGAGACCAAATCTTCATCTATCGGGTGTAGCTGATAGAAAAGAAAATGAATACATTAAAGTCAAAATCATTGGGCAGGACAGCAATGAAATTCAGTTTATAGTAAATTACAGATAATCATACTCCAAAAAAGATTAGAATGAAAGAAGATGTGATTGAAGTTTATGAGGGAGGGATAGAACGCTGTTTAATAATTTAGAATGTTTGCTTTTTCCATTTTCCCTTTATCCTTTTTTATTTTTAAATAGTAGTTCTTTTTTGTCATATGATTTATAACACTACATTCAATACCCCATTCCTGTATTTGAAACATTTTGAAACAACAATGTATAATGATTACAAGAATATGTTCATTATACACTGTCTGTAGCTTTATAATGAGTGTTTTGTAATGCTTGTTTTTATACTGTGGTTTTGTTTGATTGTTCTACATTGCAAAGTCACTTCTGGTGAGATGGACAGTTATGTAAATTTGATAAACAAATTTGATCAATAAATAGAGAAACTAGAGTTCTAATAGTTTTGTGGCATTTGTTCCTAGCTTGGCCTCTCAAAGAGCTGAAAGCCAAACCCCATGACAACTAAAGTACAAAACCATAAAGTAAATTGTCATAAGAATGGTAATAACCACAGTCACAAAATTACCTACTATTTATTTATATATATGTTTCTGTTCTGAGGGAGGTCCTTCATAGCCGAATGTTTTCCTTAATTATCTCATTTCAGTACAGTTTTTGAGACGATAAGATCTAGCAGATGTCCTATCCACAGACAGACAGAGAATCCTATTTCTTTTATCTTAATTATTCAGACAAATGAGAGGGGGAAGTACATCTAGGGTTAAACAAAATAGGCAGTCCCGGGGTTATGAACAAGATCTGTTCTGAAGTCTCTCTTTAAGTGGAATTTGTAGATAAGTTGTAACAGGTATGCCAACGGTTCTTATTAAGCATCAGTTAGGCAAATATTTACATTGAAGTAAGAATCAAGGGATGCTTGATGGAGCTTTTCCTCTTTTTTTCATCATAAAAGGTCTTATAGTAGTTGAGGCCCTAGGTAACTGTACAGTAAACTCTGGCAAACATGTTTACATTAGACTCGTGCTCCTCTAAGTTTGCCCTCCCTTTTTCAATAAGACAAAAAGCTTTAAAAGGTTTTGTCAAAAACTTCTTTAGTTTAGGAATTGTAGGTCCCAGTCTTCTTCCCCAAATGATATAATCTGCAGTTTTGATCATTTTATTTTTCCACTTTATCTTTTATTTTTTATTATTATTTTTATACATCACCAGCACTTACTTCAGTGATGTATAAATGGAAATGTGATTTAACTTAAAATAGGAGATGCTCTTCTCCTTCACTGAGCCAATGATACACTGAAGATATGCAATATTTTCATGAGCATCATAATGTACTATGTGCATTTGTAATTATAAGCTATGGTACTTAATTCAATTTTTAATATAATAGACTTTATGGCAGTCTGTTCATAAGTCCAAGTTGTCCGTAAAGTGGACTTTTAGAATAACAGTTAGAAGGGAACTTGGAGATCTTCTAGTCCAACCCCTGTTTAGGCAGGAAACCCTATACCATTTCAGACGAATGGTTATCCAACATCTTCTTAAGAACTTCCAGTGTTGGAGCATTCACAACTTCTAGAGGCAAGCTGTTCCACTAATTAATTGTTCTAACTGTCAGGTAATTTCTCCTCAGTTCTAAGTTGCTTCTCTCCTTGATTAGGTTCCACCCATTAAACCAGGGACTGTCTGTATTAGAAACCCAGATTAATCACTAGCATTTCAGTTGAACTAACCTCAGGAAGTCTTTAAGTTATTACTGATCTGTAAGTTAAAGGACAGAATTATCTGGACTATAATACCATATGATTTGTGGCCTCTCTATTTTTTTTAAACAAACATAAAACAAACAAACATAAACACACACAGAGCATAAAAACCATCCTCCAATTACCTACAGTGTGACGATTGGTTACAAAGTTTTTGTGCTTCTTCACAATAATCTTCACTTGCAATTTACATAAAAACTCATATCATCAATCTAATATATATATGTATACAATTATTATGATTATTAAACATTCATTTGAGTACAACTATTATTATATCCTTTTTATGTAAAATATAAAACAAATTTATATGATGGCATTTCATTACATCATCCTAAAATCATCCAGCAATATGATTTGTGGCCTCTATGAGAACATAACTTAGATATCATTATTGCGTGCATTAAACTTTACCGTATCAACAAACCCATTCTATAGATTCCCAACTATTCCCAATCCAATTATTTCGCACTGCTTTAGATGGCCCAGTACGGATTAAAAAAAGAGAGAGATATCTTTATTGCAATGCACAGTACAGTAGAACAAATGTTTATGTTTAGTAGAAGAGAAGGTAAATCACCCACAATAAGTGCAGAACAGTTTTTCAGAAATGTTATTCTAAATGCAGATTTAGAAAGGAGGTTCATACACAGCTAAAACTATTCTACACAGCATGAAACTATAAGATATGATGAAAATGTAGTCTTTTCTCAAAATGAATTTCTTTTTAAATTTAGTACAGCCCAGCAGGAGTACCAAGGTTCATTTAAATACGTAAGTTGAATCATATTAAAAAAATTATTTCATACAAACTTAATGAAGGAGCTACTTAAAATGCAGACAAAGGGCACATACACTGTACATTTTATTAACATACGACAAATACAATATAGATTTATGGAATAAATGCCTAATTTTTGGCAAGAGTGTGTAATCTAAAAAGTACTTTCTGAAACTTATTACAAAAACATGTTGCATAATTGTGGAACCCCATGGTGAGATATTTTTAACAGCACAGATTATGCTTAGCTAAATAAAGCTATTTTACATTACAAAGATTTGGCACTATCAATTTACTCTCCAAGTATCTTGCAAAATAATATAAAATTCTTCAAGATTTTTCTAAAAACGTAAAGGGTAATTACCAAGTTTATATTAAATCATATAAGGTGTTTAAAACATGTTTTCTGTTTACTCTATTATTATCAGCAGATAATATCCTATTCATTTAGCTTTGTTAGGTAATAACTATATCCATGGAATGGGATCAGTGACAACATTCTGCATTTTCTTGACACCCTCTATTATTGTTTAATAGAAACAATGAGTATTATCTTCATAAGAACAATAAAAATACTTTTTTCAGGTACATTCCAAATAAAACATAATGGTGTTGGTGAGAATCTATATTCTGCTTATTTAATGAACGTGGCACAATGCCAATGCATAATAAAGACAAAGCCGAACTACTCAACTATTTTGGCTCAGTCCCCTCCAAAAAGAGGGAATGCATTCCGTGAGTCAATTATGAAGGCCATGATGAAAGGGGAAAAAATGAGATTAATGGAAAGATAGACAGGGAGTACCAGTGTCAGTATGTTTCTCTCTGGGTGTGTTTAAATGTTCAGCACTAGGATGCTGAATGAAGTAGCTGACTCTATCTTTGAAAAATCCAGACTATAAGTGAACTCTCAAAACAATTACAGGAGATCAATTCTTGTACAGGAAACTAGACATTCCTTGAACCACAGACTGATATAAATTTCTAGAAAGATTCTACAACACATTATAAACCAGTATGATGTGGAAGTTAAGCTATTAGCCTAGAAACCAGGAGACTCTAGACCTTCCTTAAGCATGAAATTTGGCTGGATGATTTTGGGACAGTCACTCTCTCTCTCTCAACCCAAGCTACCTCAGAGAATTGTTTTTGTGGGGGAAATATGAGGAAGCTAGTAATAATAATAAATGTACTAATGTGCTGAAAGAAGGTGGGTGGATATGTTCAGCTGTGAGGTCTGGTGTCAAAGCCACTGTCCTAAACAAAACCCATAGAATCCAGCAGTACATTAGTAAGATGGAACTCAAACATGAGCTCCTGAAAGGATGCCTAGGGTAGCAGCAAATATGGTGGGAGAATCAAGCAAATGACAAGATCCTGCATGGGATGTACCATCAACAAATAGCTGAAGTGACAGACATTGGGAAATCCTGGAAAGGAGTGGCCTAAAAGATAGCACTGAGGCACTGACAATACAGCACAAGCACTAAGCAACAGATCGATAGAAGAAGGAGTCTCCCACACTAGATAGAACACAAGGTGCATATTATGCAGCAGCCTCAGAGACAATTCAACATATAGTAGCAGGGTTTAAGATGCAGGAAGGAACAACATATACTGAATGGTACAACTAAAAAGCTGGCATTGTGTACAGGGACATTTGCATAGTATATCGGTTAGCTAGATCTTCTGGGAGGGTCCAGATGGGAGATCCTACAGAAAGTTGTGGAGAATAAGAGGGCTAAGATCCTGTGGGACTTCCAAATCAAGAATGACAAGCAGGTACTAGCCAATCAATCCGACACTATGGTAGAAGACCAAATCCAGGAGATAGTATAATGATAGAGAATGAATAGCAATGCCAAGTGATAGTGACAGGAATATGAGGAAACTAGAGAAGCATCAGGGCTTGAATGAAGAACTAATGAGGATGTGAAAATAAAGGCCAAAGTGGTCCCAGAGGTGGTAGGAGCATGTGGCCCTGTAACTCCTAACCTGGGACAATGGTTCCAATAGATCCCAGGAAGTACATCAGAGCTATCTATCCAAAAGAGTGCAGTGTTAGGAACAGTTAAGATACAAATTTCCAGGCCTCTGGTAGAGGACCCAAGATTGAAGAAGACACATACCACCCGTAGGAGTAAGAAGGGATTTTTTTATATACAATTTAATGATAATAATAATTCTTCCTCATTTGAAAACACCTTGAAAAGCAGTGATTGCTAAAAGTCAGCATGAATTTGTCAAAAATGGTCTTGCTCAATTAATCTTAGCTCAGTTTTTGATCAGTAACTTTCTTAGCAGATCATAGGAATGTTTTAGACATAATATAGTTTGATTTCAGCAAACGAACTGATTGAGTTGCACATGATCTTCTAATTAGCAAGTTAAGTGGAAGCAGAATGGCATTTAAGTGGATGCATAGCAGGATCAATAATTGTAGTCAAAGAACGCTCACCATTGATTCCTCAGCAGTGTGAAGAACGTACAAACATGGGATGTAAATTCTTCACTTTATCCTGCAATGGTCAGATCTCAGTTGAAATTTTATATCCTATTTTAGTGCCTAACATTTAAGAGGCATTCAGACGTACTTGAATGGTTGCCAAACAAGGGCAGTAAGGATATTTTGGTGCTGGGAACTATGTCCTATGAAGAGAGAGTGAAGGACCTAAAAATGTTAAACCATGAGATGAGAAGACAAATTGGAAAAATGACATCATTGTTTTTGAGTTTGAGTTTTATTTGATTTATATCCCGCCCTTCTCCAAAAGGACCCAGGGCGGCGCACAGGAATTTAAAATAACATATAAATAATACAAAATACAAAATTTAAAAAGCTATTAAATATTCAAGCCTGCGCTAAAACCAATTAAGATCCCCATTTTAAAACTATCTAATACTAGTCACAGGCTATGTTAGGCCGGCTTGATGAAACAGGTGTGTTTTTAAACACTGGCGGAAGAGGCGGAGGTCGGTGATGGTACGGAGTTCAGGGGACAGGTCGTTCCACAGGGCAGGGCCCGCCACAGAGAAGGCCCTTCCCCTGGGTGTCGCCAGTCGGCATTGTCCGGCCAACGGCACCCTGAGAAGGCCCTCTCTGTGGGAGCGGATCGGTCTAAGGCAGGGGTCTGCAAAGTCGGCTCTTTTAAGACTGGTGGACTTCAACTCCCAGAGTTCCCCAGCCAGCATAGCTGGCTGGGGAACTCTGGGAGTTGAAGTCCACCAGTCTTAAAAGAGCCGACTTTGCAGACCCCTGGTCTAAGGGATGTATGGGGCAGGAGACGGTCTCGCATGTAACTAGATCCCAAGCCATGGAGCGCTTTGAAGATGGTCGTCAAGACCTTGAAGCGCACCCGAAAGACCACAGGAAGCCAGTGCAGCTCGCGCAGGATTGGTGTTATATGGGAGCATCTAGAGGCTCCTGTAATCACCCGCGCGGCTGCATTCTCACTAACTGTAGCTTTCGAGTGCACCTCAAGGGAAGCCCCATGTAGAGAGCATTGCAGTAGTCGAGTCGGGATGTCACGAGGGCATATAGCTACAGGGCTATTTATTACACAAAGGCCGAGAAGAATGGGAAAGACATGGAATAATACATTACATTAAGGAATATAGATTCAAATTGAATATTAGAGGAGAAAAATGTTACCATTTGAGTAACAGTGGAGTTAATTACTCACTAAACTGGTGCACTCTCTGTCATCTGACAAGTTTAACTAATGGCTGTGGTGAATATTTGGATTCCTAGACTGAGCAAAGTAGAGGGATCCAAACTGAAGTAACAGTCCCTCTCTTTCTATGTGCACAGGTTGAGGAGATTTTTGCAATCAAGTAAAATGCCTAACTAAAATTCACATAAGGTGAAGAATATAGTAATATAAAATATAAAAACCTCTAAGCATCATCTTTACTTAGTATAATCGCAAAGGAAGACATTTATTCTGTTGAAAATGCATCAAAAAAGCTGGAGCAAATCCTTATTCTCACGAGACAGCAAAGATATTTTAAGGGAATAAAACATCTCAGGAATCTTTCATCCTTAGCAATCACAGGAAATTGGTTTTATCCAGCCTGTATGTCACTTGTATGTCATTATACATTTGTAGGACTGACAAAAGCAGACTAACTCTAAAAACTCTAAAGTTGCTTTTGCCTATTCATAGCTCCTAAATGTATTGGCTTGCTGGGAATAAATATTTTGTACTCTCTAATCCAAACAAACGATCCATTTAACCAACAGGGGGAGTAGATTTAGATCCAAACAGACTGAACCTTGTTTGAGGACTAAACTAAATCCCCTGTTGGACATGCTGAGCAAGGAAAACTCCAGGCTGTTTCCTTGACAGTTTTTACCCATCCTTGGAGCCATATCAAGGATGAAAAGTTTACCAAAAGGGGAATAATGTGTCTCCAGTTTGTCCAAGATAATACTAGCTCCAAACATATTCCTGCTGGTTTCCTCTCCTCCAGAGAGGAGAAATGGACAGAAAGTAGACAGAGAAATGATACTCTTTTATATCAGATGGAAGCAAAACAGGCCCATCCTAGGAAAGATCTAGCCATCCTGTTTCTGGACTACATCTACTGGCTAGGAGAAGAGACGGCTGAATGTTCAGGCAAATGTAATCACAGAAAATGTATAAAACTGAAATAGCTAAGAAAGCTCTAGAGTATTTCGTTGTAGCAAAATGGATATTTAGAACAGAGGTTGACATGGCTTTAATTATGTGAGTGCAATAACATGTATTTTCTTTCAAGTGAGTAACTGCAGATGCCTAACCAACATCTTCACCATTGTGGAAGTAGGGTGGGTAAATTTAACTTCCCAGCTCCCAGCAATTCTTCCCAAATATGCTAAATAGCCTTTAGAAAGATGTTTCCATTCAAAAAGCCATTAAAAAGGAGATTCGCTTAAACTTTTCTTCCACAATTTTAAAACTTTAGATTATCTGAATAATTTAGCAAATTCGGTCTATCGCATTCAAATCAAAATTTGGAAGCCTAAGTAAGAGAAAGCAATTGCTTTGAATAAATCATGTTCCTTTTGAATGATCAAATGTCAACTTGGATATGCGGATTTGGTTAGCACTGATACAAGAAGCCTGAAGGTGGAAGCTGGCAAGGCTGGAAGTAAACTGAGAGACCTGCAACACCTCACTATCTAAGCCTAAAAAATGGGCAGCTGCCAGCCCTCTTGAGAAAGTCCAAGCAAGAAGCATGAGTAGCTTTGTAAAGTTACAGTTAGATAATCTTGCAAATCTGAAAGCAATTCTCCCCAGTTTTACTTTCCAGAAAAGTAGAGAGAATATCTATGAGATGTTTCTTACAACTCTATTCTTTCTATGACCTGAGATACCTTTTACATCAAGCAACTTTAAGACTTGTGAACTTCAACTTCCCAGAGTTTCTCAGCCAAAAAATCCACTGGGGGGTTCCTGGGAGTTGAAGTCCACAATTCTTAAAGTTGCTAAGGTTGGAGACTCCTTTTTTAATGACACTTTACTGGCCTGCAGCCCATCTTCTTGTTTCCCTAGGTCCATGATTGTGAACCTATGGCACACGTGCCACAGGTGGCACATAGAGCCCTCTCTGCGGGCACGCAAGCTGTTGCCCCAGCTCAGGTCCACTGCATATGTGTGCGCGCCTCTCACTAGCAGCTGATTTTTGGGTCTGCTGCACATGGGGGGGGGGGGCAGAAAGCATGTGGGTGATGCACGTGCATGTTGGGGGTGGGGTTCATGCACACATGCATGGGGGGAACACAGGTGTGCCCCCCACGGCCCATTTTTGGTCCCAGGAGGCTTCAGGGTGGCCTACTAGGCCCAAAACAGGGGTTCGCATGTGCATTGCATTATGGGTGTGGGCAGGCATGCACACTGCTGCAGGTGTGCAGTTTCAGCATGTGACGACAAAAAGGTTAGCCATTAGTGCCCTAGGTCATTTCCACAGACCATTATGTTTCCTCATACATCGAGGAGAAAAAGACACTGTTTAAATTGTAGAAATGGTTGATCTGTCTGTCTGTCTGTCTGTCTTATCTACCTACCTACCTACCTACCTACCTACCTACCTACCTACCCATCCATCCATCCATCCATCCATCCATCCATCCATCCATCCATCTATCTATCTATCTATCTATCTATCTATCTATCTATCTATCTATCTATCTTTCTATCTATGGTCTACCTCAGAGGTTCCCAAACTTGGCAACTTTAAGACTTGTGGACTTGTGGACTTGTGGAGTTGAAGTCCGCAAGTCTTAAAGTTGCCAAGTTTCGGAACCTCTGATCTAGCTATTCACACACAGAGAGAGGTAGTCCTTGCTTAATGACCTTAAATAAAACCAGCAACTCCACCAATTAAGTGAAGCAATCCCTAAGAAGGAAATCATGTGACCACAACTGTACTTTCTGGCTGGAAAGAGACAAAACTATTCAGATTCACACCTTCAGCTTTTCTTTGTCTTCTAGCCACACCCCTGGCTGTTTGGAATGCTGGAGTGACTGCTTACAATAAGACAATATCTTACACATCAAAAGCAATGCAATCATGCCACAGCTTGGGCCTCGGACCCACAGACGCATTATGCAAATAGCTTAGCGTATTCTCTTGAAATCTCCCCCTCTCCAAATTCTCAGGACAATGCATAGTGACTTAATGGCTATCATGTGACCAAGGCAGCACATGATGTGAGGGGGGATTGGACTAGATGACCTTCAAGGTCCCTCCCAACTCTGTTAATGAGAGTCCAGGGAAAATGAGAACCACAGCATATATTTAAATCAGCAGTTCCCAGTTTTTAATGTATATGGACCATCATAGCTTTTGCAAAATAGATGTAATTATATTGACAATGTGAGAGCTGTAGACATTTTTGTGTATATAACTCTCCCAATTGAATCTACGGATCTCTTTTCCAGTCTGGTTTAGGACAGGGAAAGCTCAAGTTTAAGACTCCAATCAACTATGGAAGCACCTTGAGTGAGTCACTCTCTTTTAGCCCAACCCACCTCAAAGAGAAAAGGCTGGGGCAAGGAATACCTGTACTAGGCCATCTTCAACTTCTGGAATAAAATAGGGATACAATTATAACAAACAAATCAAATTAAATCAAATCAAATCAAACTCTTTAACATCTTCATCAACAATTTGGATGAGGGGATAAATGGGGAACTCATCAAATTTGCAGACGACACCAAGCTGGCAGGAATAGCCAACACTCCAGAAGATAGGCTTAAGATACAGAAGGATCTTGACAAACTTGAACATTGGGCACTATCTAATAAAATGAAATTCAATTGTGAAAAAAGTAAGGTTCTACATATAGGCAAGAAAAACCAAATGCACAAGTACAGTATAGGTGGTACCTTTCTCAATAGTAGCAACTGTGAGAGGGATCTAGGAATCCTAGTGGACAACCATTTAAATATGAGCCAACAGTGTGCAACAGCTGCCAAAAAAGCCAACACAGTTCTAGGTTGCATAAACAGAGGGATAGAATCTAGATCATGTGAAGTGATAATGCCACTGTATAGTGCCTTGGAATACTGCACACAGTTTTGGTCGCCACGATGTAGAAAAGACGTGGAGACTCTGGAAAGAGTGCAGAGAAGAGCAACCAAGATGATTAGGGGACTGGAGACTAAAACATATGAAGAACGGTTGCAGGAGCTGGGTATGTCTAGCTTGATGAAGAGAAGGACCAGGGGAGACATGATAGCAGTGTTCCGATATCTCAGAGGGTGCCACAAAGAAGAGGGAGTCAAACTATTCTCCAAGGCACCTGGGGGCAGGACAAGAAGCAATAGGTGGAAACTAATCAAGGAGAGAAGCAACTTAGAACTAAGGAGAAATTTCCTGACAGTCAGAACAATTAACCTCTGGAACAGCTTGCCTCCAGAAGTTGTGAATGCCCCAACCCTGGAAGTCTTTAAAAAGATGTTAGATAGCCATTTGTCTGAAATGGTATAAGGTTCCTGCCTACGCAGGGGGTTGGACTAGAAGACCTACAAGGTCCCTTCCAACTCTGCTATTGTATTGTATTGTATAAATGTAACGGGTTTTTTTTTAAAAAAAGAATTAAATGCCCTACATTTCATAACATCAATAAACCTTATGAACTGATAAAACTTAGAGGATTTGATCGCATGAGATTTGAGACCTTAAAAAAATAATTTATTTAGAGATCAGTGGACCATCCTCTAGTTGACCACTTTGCAGAGCATGGACAAGATTTGGGGGACTGTGTTAAACATAATCAGTTTTCTTTAATTTCATCTAGAAGCAAATTGATAAGCCCTGCAATTGTCATAGAACAAATAATAGTTGAAGCCTCTGAGTAATTTTTAATGATAGCTCTGCACAATGCTTGTTAATAAAAACGTAAATATATAATTTTCTGATCTGCTCGAAAAAGGGAAAAATCCTTCTAAGAAGCCAATGATGGAAAGAAGCAAATGTGGTAATTAGTTCAAGATAATTCTAAGAGTATGACTAGACTCAACTTTTGAAGAGATATTTATACAACTACTGCATGTTGGTTACAATATCAGGTTAGAACCAAAGTAAGTCATATACAAATCCCAACTGAATCATAAAACTTAAATCTGACTAATCTATCACACAGGATTGTTACGATTAATAAGACAGATGGAGAAAACTATGTGTGCTTTTATGATTCTTTTAGGAAAAAGATGTGAGCTTTAAGTATAATAATTTTCACATGAAAATTGCTCACCCAATTTTCTCTCTGCCAACCCATAAGACTTTGCAAGTTTAACGGTGAAGTTGCTTCTACTGTGGCTTGGTAATATATCTTGTATTTTGGGTGTATTCCTTCTAGTTGATTTGGTTGTTGCTTTAGAAATCTCATTCATTTTCTCATAATATACACTCTGAACATCAAAGATAAGGTAGAGCCTTAAATACCTTGATTAAAATACCAGCTCAATATAGACAGAAATTGCTGGAGTAAAAGAAATTATGTTACTACATGACTGATACAGAGAACCTGCCTTGCCTTTAACTGACAACCAATTCTTCTTAGAACCTTTCATTCTCTATGACATCACTTCAAAAGTACTCATATTCATCTTTTATGAATATCAGACTATTCTAAAGTAGTCTTGCAAGTTTTTAAACTGTATTACTCCCCCCCACCCCGCAAATATTGGTAATAACAAAAAGTAGAAATCTTAAAATTGTACAAGTAAAATGTCTGTCTCCAAACAAAACAGCTGAGAAGAAGAAAAAACATTAAATGTCTTAATGTTAAGACATTAAACACTTAAAAAAAATTCTCAAAAGAAATTGAGGATGAACTTTATAGAATTTTAATCTCTTTATTACCTTACAAGTTCCTCAAGACAGCAAATATGCCTAATACTCCTTTCCTCCTCCTATTTTCCCACAACCACCACCCTGTAAGGTGAGTTGCCCTGAGAAAGAATGGCTGGCTTAAAGTCACAGCTGACATTCATGTCTAAGGCAGGACTAGAACACACAAACTCCTGGTTTTTAAGATAGCATTTTAGCCATTAGTAAATTCAAATATTTGATTCAAAGATAATGTTGAATTCATCCATTTTTATTTTTTGTCTTTTCTGATTATTAGCTTTCACAGCCACATGGTCCTGTTGTGGGGAGAAATATCATAGGAATAGATACTCAGAATTTGCAAGTATGCTTGTGAAATGCAGCCAATGTCATTTAATATTTTGTTTACACTTATCATAGTTTCCAAAGTAGTTTGTGTCTCTTTACTTCATACCTACAGTCACTGTCCTCCTTCACAGGGTTGTTGGGGGGGGGGGAATCAGGAGATAGGATTATGTAGGATTGAGCTCTTGAATGAGAGGGAGGATCTAAAGCAGGGGTGTCAAACTCACTTCGTCATGGAGTAGTTAGCATGTGACATATTGTGACTTTTTCCCCCTTTGCTAAACTGGGCATGGGTATGGCCAGTGTGTGACACATCCGGCCCGCGGGCAAGAGTTTAACAGCCTTGATCTAAACTAATAAATCAATAAATTAAGCAAGTAAACTGAGCCTAGAATAATAAAATCTATCACTGCTTCACTTTCTTTTCCACTTATTTGCACTGGATTTTGCCTGCTGACACAACCTTGATTTCTGTTTCTTTTCACTACTGAGCTTCAGCCTGGCTTTTGCACCTTCTTCTCTTGCCTTTAGCAAGAGATTCCTTAAATCTTTCTTGCTTCCAGCTATCAATGCGGTATCCTCAGCACAAGTGAGGTTGACATTTTCCCCCAAGCAATTTTATTCCAGTTTCTATGTCTTTCTCTTCTAGAATTTCTTGTGTTATATGCTGCATGTAGGTTAAAGTAATAAGGTAAAAAAAATAAACATAATTGGCACACTCCTTTTCCCATTTTTGAAATATTTAGCGGTTCGATATTTTCTCCTGATGCTTTTTAGTCATCATGCAAATGAGGTGCCCTATGCAGCCATGTTTTTAAAGGTTATCTACAACTTGTTCTCCTCTAAATAGAGACTTTTTATAATTAATAAAGCAAAACTAGACATCTTATAGTTTCTTTACCTTTCTACATCAGATACAGCAATATGGTCTCAGGTGGCTCTACTTCTAAATCCAGATTGTACATCAAGCAGCTCATTCTGAGGATTGCAAAAATGTTTGATAATCTTTAGCGCTGCTCTTGCTTTTCTTTTCCTTTTTTTTGATACTGGGAATATAAATTATTTGGCTACTGTTGTGTCTTTCATATTTGCTTCCACCCTGTATGTAGTGCTTTATCCATATCTTCCTATAAAGTTTTAGAATTCTGCTGGTATATTATCAATTATAACTTTGCTATCAACAGTACTTTCTAGAGCCTATTTCATTTCACTTTCTATAATGTCTGACATTTTAAAATCTTACTTCAGAAGATCTTTGCTTTTGTGTCTATCTTTATGTCTATCCCTTGATTTCTACAATGAATAAGGGAAAAAATTCCTTTGTTCTCCCCATTTAATTGATGCCCTTGCATTGCATTGCTTTTTAAAATATAACTCATATTTCATTTTATTTTTTGCTTTTCTCTGGAGCTCAGATTTCAATTTTGAAAAAAATATCAATTTTTTATCTGTTCTCTTTTGTTTTCCATGTTTTTTCATATTAATTTATATTCAGATTTTTTTTTTCCCCTCTATTTTGTTAATGTCAAATTATCTTTTTTTCCCTCTACTTTTTGTCAGGATTACATCCAGAAAATGCAACATTTCCAAGTGACAAAACTTTTAAAAAATTATCATTGCAGACTTGTTGCTTTTATGTTATACCCTTCAAAAATCTGCATTAAACTGTAACTTTAAGAGATCTGCTGTAACATTGCAGGCACTCCAGTTACTCTTTACCTTACAAACATTAATTACATTTCAAGATAAATGGTAGTTCCGATTCAGTCAAGCTGTGTAGATCAGAATGCCAAAACATATGCTACTTTCATCATGCATTTATTTATGTCCTACTCAAAGGAACATCAAAAAAGAAACAGCTCTGATTTTGTCCAAGTTTCTGCAGGACATAAAACAAGAAATCATAAAAAAATGATATATAATTTGTTTACTCTGTTCATGTGGACTTTTTGCACTTTCATATTTTATAATAAAATGGTTTTGTAGATGAGGATACTTCAACTTCTTTCCAAACTACTCAAATCATATACCATTGTTTGAAGCACCCAATCCAATTCATACAATATTGGAGTCTTGTCAGAGACAATTTCCCAAACCTGTAACTTAAGAGATAGAAGATTTTTTTAGTGTATATGTATATTTGAATTTGTACGCATATGTGTGTGCGTATCAATCAGTAATGGGTTCCTACCAGTTTGGACCATTTTGGCCGAATTGGTAGTGGTTTGGCGGCCTGGGTCGCTGGAAATGGCAGCGACCCAGGTCTGTCATGCTCCTGAACGGGTTCTCTGGGCAACGTGTAGGTGCTGCCATCTTAGTTTTTGCTTCTGCACATTCTCTGAAGAATTTTTACTGCACTGAGCATGTGCAACCCACGCACCCATGAGCAAACTGGCAGTAGCGAACCCATCCCTGGTATCAATGTAAATCACATAATAAAAATCAAAACTAAAAAACATAAATCAAAATACAAATATATTTAAGCTGGCAATCTAAACATTCCAAAACAATAGAACTAACTCATCAGGCAAAGAAATAGTCATAATACTCTATGGTTTGGTGAAACAAACAAATCTTTAGAATTTTGTTAAAAATGTGTCCACCAATTTTGATAATTGAAGGCTGATTTGGTGTCAGTTTTTGAACTGGGAGCAAAATTGTTGAATTCTACTTTAGTGTTTATCCAACATTTTCTAGTAAGACCTAAAATTGAGTGGATTCTTGAGAGAATACTTTTTCTTTTATTGTTTTTTGTGGTATTTACTTTCAACTTGAACTAAGAATGATACTTAAGAAGGGTGTGAGGTAATGGCAAAAGGTCAGAAATACATAGATGCTAAATGAACATGGACGAATGGAATACAGTATGTTCAGGTGGTTGGCTCATACCAGTGGTGGGTTTCTGCAGGCTCGCACCTACTCGCGAGAGCCGGTGAAATTTAGAGAACCGGTGAGAGGGGGTTCCACCGGCGTACCTGGAAGTAAATCTGGCCCGCCGCTGCCAGTGACCCAATCAGAAGGAAAGGAAAGGAAAGGAAAGGAAAGGAAAGGAAGGAAGGAAGGAAGAAAGAAAGAAAGAAAGAAAGAAAGAAAGAAAGAAAGAAAGAAAGAAAGAAAGAAAGAAAGAAAGAAAGAAAGAAAGAAAGAAAGAAAGAAAGAAAGAAAGAAAGAAAGAAAGAATTAATTTATCATCACAATTGAGTCCAAAATTTTGGTTGCTAAGCAAGAGCATTGTTAAATGAGTTTCACCACATTTTAAAAGGTGGCCACTCCCACCCTGTCACATGACTGCCAAGCCACGCCCACAAAATAGGCCACACCTACAGAGTAGGTTCTAAAAAATTTGAAACCCACCACTGGCTCATACATAGAGAATGGGAATAAATTATTAAATTATGAAGGACGAGTGAACGGATTAAGACAAGTGAGAAGAATAAACATTGTTCTTGGATGGAATTCCTCAAGAAAGAAAAGATGAAAAACTTGAAGCCCAAAAGACAATTTATTTAATTTATTTATAAAATGTATTGGCCACCCGTATTACCACAGGGTAATTCTCTACATCTGTGTACAGAAGTAGCAGAAAGAAAAAAGTTTGCAAGTAGAGAAAGACATGAAAATATTTTGTATGCTAAATGGCACTGCTTTGAATTATATTTTTGTTATATTTCTCTCTTTTATATCAAGTCTTTGATCCTTTTTCATTACTATTTACCTGTTTCTTGCTCTTTGTATAACATTGTTTAAGGAACACATTTTTTAAACTATTATACAGACACTAAAAAGAGCTCCTTGAAAATTGTATTCAGGGCATCAAAACATATTTTTTTTGCCAAAAACCTATTAAAAGCTTAAATATTATGGATCAATTTTAAGGCTAATTGGACAACTTAGCTAGATTAATGGATGTTTGAAAATGAAAATGTGACTTGTAATTAAATATTGAAGAAATGGTCATCTGTTGTTTGATTGAAATGTATTGAAATAGACATTGCAAGAACACAGAGGACCATCTCTTTATGTTTCATAAACTGGAAGTTTAATATATGTTAAAAATTAAAAATATCAAAATAAATTAAAAATTTACATCTATGTCGTAGTTTTATTTTATTTATACTGTTTATATGCTACTTTGCTACTTAAATCAGTTATTCAGAGAAATTACTTTGTAATCATTAAGTTAGTAAAATAAAACACAGATTTACTTAACAGTTTGCATTTATACATCTTACTGATCCATACTGTGCTTTGTTTTTGACTTTGCTTTATACTGAACTGAGCCAGTGTATAAACTCTAACTTGTTTAGAGTCACGCATATTTTAATGCCAGTTGTGACTTAGCCTAATTTATGATGAGGATTATTGATTGTTTATGCTTTTCTATTTCATATCTGGTTTGATTTTGTGGTCCATCCTAGTCCTTAACTAGCTTACTGAAGTAAGAAAGGAAAAGAGGACAAATCAGAAAGAATAAAACAAACCACGATTATTTGTTCATCTGACTACCTGGGTGTATTAACTTCAGTAAACCAAGTTTTTAATTGTGGTACATTGAAGTTATATTGGGTTGACTCTAATAGATTCAATCATAATTTTAAATCAAAAGTCCAGCATTTTGGTTTAGCATTCATTATGAAGCCAGGTACTGCTGTCTCTGACTTGCTTAACAAACCATAACTCAAAGTGATGTTGGATCGCATCTTAAGCATTTGTACTGCCAGCATGGTAGCCTAATCTGGCTTGAGCACATTACATCTGGTAGTATTTACAAAGGACTTAAACATGAAGCGAATTTACTAGGGATAGAGTTAATGATTCATAAAATAGATTCCCAATGATAAGCCCTAACATATACCTTAATTATTCAGCTCTAAAAAATATGTAAGCATTAGTTGCATAAGCATTAGTCATCCAGCACTTTTCTGTTATTTGTTTTTTTCTGTCTTATGCAATATATACAATGTTATGTTAATTCTATGTGAGGATCTACATGGAAAACAACGACTTTAGACTCAATCCTAGCAAAACCAAAAGGTTGGAGGTTGCCTTAATCTGGAGAATTTCCATACTTGGTTCTAGATGGGATTGCACTATCCAGACAAACCCAAGGTGCAAATTAGACTCAGGGTTCCTGCTTGAAAATTACCTTTGCACCAAATGCACCAATGTATGGATCCAGAGGCCTACTTGTGGTCACTCATGCCTTGGTCACCTCTTGCCTGGATTATTGCAGGCCATGGTGGAACAGAGGTTAGGATATAATATCACAAGCTAATAATGCTGTCGACTGCCAGCAGTTTGATCCTGACCAGCTCAAGGTTGACTCAGCATTCCATCCTTCCGAGCTCATTAAAATGAAGACCCAGACTGTTGGGAACAATATACTGACTCTGTAAAACATTTAGAGAGGGCAATGGAGGCATTGCAGCACACTCTATATTGGGGTGCCCTAAAACCATTTCAACAGTACCCAAGGTTCAGAATGCAGCACCCTTGGTACATATGGTTGCACCTTGTATACCCACGTTACTTCATTACTTTACAAACTGCACTGGTTGCTGGGAGCTTCCTGCAGGAATTCAAAGCCCTGGTTATCAGCTATAAATCACTTGATGACACAAGGCCAGGTAATTTCAGAAACTCTGCTTGTCTGATAAGCCATTGCAAAGTTGGCTTGTTGTGGATCGTTTCTCTTATGCAACCTCATCTGGTGGGACTCAAGAAACATGCCTTCCCTGTCACTGGATCTACCAACATACCTCTGAGATCCAGATGGCCTGACTGCCTGCTTTCTGAAGGAATTGAAGATCTGGCTTTTCCTCCAGTCAGGCTTAGAGTCCTAATACAGATTTGCCTAATTGAGGTCTTACTCCTTTCACCTAGGACAGAGGTGGGGAACTATGGCTCCTCTTGACTTGTGGACTTCAACTCCCAGAATTCAAATCCTAAAAAGACCATAGCTCCCCACCCCTGACCTAGGACATCTCCTTTTAACCCAGCTGTATGAAATTACAAAAGAAAAGTTGTTTGGATCATTATTTTTTGCCCAAATCAGGCAATGTAGATTTTAACAGAACTTGTGCCAGTCCTGAAGCAACAGTATGATCTTCCAAGTGAGAAAGTTTTAATGAGATTTTAACGAGAAATTCCCTTTATGAATCATTGAAGTTAATTTATCTGTAATAAAAATGAGTGCATGGGGAGAGTGAGCAAATACCGAAAAAATATTAATAATAGGCAACAATCACATACAGATAATTGCAAATAAAATCTATTTATTTAGCCAGGCTACTTATTTATCACTGGCTTACGAGTAGCCCTATAATGAGATAGGCAGCCAATACATTTAAAAAAATAAAAAAAATAAATACTCAGCATTCACTGCAGAGTACATTGTACAGAGAATGGTTGGTGATTTGGGCTTTGTTTTGGTTGTTGATAAGCCTTCCTTATTCCTTTTTTCTTGTTCTTTCCCTCCCCCCCCCCTTGAACATTATCCTTTTTGCAGAATACAATAATACAATACGATAGCAGAGTTGGAAGGGACCTTGGAGGTCTTCTAGTCCAACCCCCTGCCTAGGCAGGAACCTTATACTGTTTCAGACAAATGGCTGTCCAACATTTTCTTAAAGACTTGCAGTGTTGGGGCATTCACAACTTCTGGAGGCAAGTTGTTCCACTGATTAATTGTTCTAACTGTCAGGAAATTTCTCCTCAGTTCTAAGTTGCTTCTCTCCTTGATTAGCTTCTGCCCATTGCTTCTTGTTCTACCCTCAGGTGCCTTGGTGAATAGCTTCTTCTTTGTGGGAACTCCTGAGATATTGGAACACTGCTATCATGTCTCCCCCTAGTTCTTCTTTCCATTAAACTATGTTGAAGAACAAAGAATTTTGAAGATAAGTGAAAGGCAGCTCCTTGGCGGAGTTTGAGTTTTGTTTTATGCAATGAAGCAAAAGTCTCTGTATTTAACAGTATGGTCTAACTAAAAATCAGAATGTAAACTAGCAGGCTAACCTATCTTCCCAGTGGTTGAATGATAATTTACCCCAATTATGTCTCTATTAAAAATGTTAATAGCAGAGAGGCTTATGAGAAGAGGGAGGAAAATGAATTCCCTCTATTCAGGCCTCTCAGCATTGGGTTAATACAATTAAAGCTTCAGAATCAGAGGTGGTATTTTACCAGTTCGGACAGGTTCACCCGAACCGGTAGCAGAAATTGCGGGTGGCTCCACTCCCCCGCCCCAGCTCTATGGCATCCCGTTTAGGCCTTTCTTCCCCCAAAAGCGCATGCAAGGAATATAAATCACCCTACCAACAAAAGTGTGAATAGTCAAGGCTATGGTTTTCCCAGTTGCAATGTATGGCTGTGAAGGTTGGACCATAAGGAAGGCTGAGCGTCAAAGAATGGAGGCCTTTGGACTATGGTGCTGGAGAAGACTCCTGTGAGTCCCTTGGACTGCAAGGCGATCAAATCAGTCAGTCCTAGAGAAGATCAACCCTGATTGCTCTTTAGAAGGCTAGATCCTGAAGATGAAACTCAAGTACTTTGGCCACCTAATGAGAAGGAAGGACTCACTGGAGAAGAGCCTAATGCTGGGAAAGATTGAAGGCAAAAGAAGGAGATAACAGAGAATGAGGTGGCTGGATGGAATCACCGAAGCAGTAGGCATGAGCTTGAATTGATTCTGGGGGATGGTAGAGGGCAGGAAGTCCTGGAGGAACATTGTCCATGGGGTCGCAATGGGTCAGACATGACTTTGCAACTAACAACAGCAAGGAATATAAATCCTTCCATTCTCTACCATTCAGTCAGAACTGAAGAAGCTTCTTGGATGAGAAGCGAAATATCTTCAAGGAAAAACAAAGTCCAGTTGCCTTTTGTAAAAGCACCTTTGGGACAAAACTCTCATTTTTCAAAATGCATCATGCTGCTGCAGAAATCTCATATTGTTTCCTCTCAAGAAATAAATGATTCTAATGCTTATTTGGGACAAAACCTTCAAACGCATTAAAGGGCTTTGGCTTAAAAGACATCCAGTCAATGGAAGCACTCCAGATTATATTTTTCTACCTAATGCGCACTATCTTCCAAGAATCTGAAGTCCGGATCAAGAAACACCAGAAGCAAACACTCTGCAGAGAGTTTCCACAGATGGATTATATTTTAGAGAGATGCATTCTTTAAACAGATTAAATATTTATTCTATTTATCAGATTGGAACAGGGTGTGCTTTGGAAAGAATATCTTTCCTCAATCATTTACCCTACTGGATCAGCAGCCTGCAAAAAAAAGGTTTTCATTATTGAAAATCTATTTGCCTTGTTTAGCAAATCAGTGAAATCAAAGACAAACATCTTATTTATCATTCCAGTTAGTGTCCTGGCTGAAAATAAGAGTAACACAACTAATACATGTAACAAGTCCCATTTAGGGGTTGTAACAAGGCTAGCAAAGAAAGAGAGAGAATATACTAGTTGGCCTTATTACCTCCAATCTATCTTTGCTCTTCTCTTAACTCACGTTCTGTAAAGGAAAGTTGTTCTGTGTGTATAATAATCTTTCTCTCCTCTTCATGATTGTGACCTCAATGGTATAGAGCAGAGATACCACAGGAGATTCTCTGTTGCAAAATCCCAAGAACACCAGTGACAGGGCAGGAGGTGACTAACTTTCCCATTGTACATACTGTATAGTTAGTATACAAATGCCCCAAATTGTTCTTTCCAAGGAAACTTCAGCTTAATGCAACTCAAGAAACAACATACAAATAGTTCCCAAGTTATGACCAGTTGCTTAGTTCAAAGTTATGATGGATCTCCCTGGGGGTACATATGACCCAGATCTGAATTGACAATAATTGTCTGCACAGTCACACGACCGCATGTTGGGTGTTCAGCAACCAGCCAACATTTACAGCTGTTTGCAGCACTCTGCAGTCACATGACTGTGTTTTATGATGGCTTTGCTGAAAATTGGCATTTATTTTCAGTTCCTGGGAAAACCAGTCCATTGCAAACTATTGGTTTGCTTAACAACTTCAGCATTCACTTAATGACCGCAGTGGTCACTTTACAGCCATAGCATTCACTTAACGTGGTTAGATGAATAGGTTAGAAGCAGAAATAGGTCATAAAATCAAGTAGCTCACATAGGTGACCTTTTTTGTGACCATCACAATTTACATTGATGATGAGCAGACTCCATTATGGTCACAGATCAAGAACTACATGGAATTTCACATTCTCCTTTACCTGCTATATAGATCTACATGCTAGGTCATACCAAAAATCTGTTAATTCTGAAGTGCAGTTTTTCAAATATTAGAAGAAACAAGGGGAAATGATTAGACAGGCAGGATTTTGCATTATCGTAAGCATAAACTTATTATCTCATAAAACTAATGCCATACTCTAGAGCAGGGGTCTCCAACCTTTGCAACTTTAAGTCTGAAGGACTTCAGCTCCCAGACTTCTCCAGCCAGCAAAGTTGGCTGGAGAAGTCTGGGAGCTGAAGTCCTTCAGACTTAAAGTTGCAAAGGTTGGAGACCCCTGCTCTAGAGATTTCAGACAAACTTACATATATTCCAAATGGGACTTTTCTCTAATGTTATGTTACAAAGCCACTTCTGAAATTCATCAATATTTGAGAAGGAAATTTGTGTGTGATGTAATTAAAATGATTATAAAATTCTCCCTATGTAAACTTTGGGATCCAAGGATACTGAATTAGATAATTCTGTTCCAAGTTCTATGAAGAAACTAACTGGCTCTCTAAAATCCTAATCAGGAACAATTAATAGCTTTTTAATGCTTAATTAAAAATAACCCCTCTCATCTGATATATATAACAGTATTGACTTATTATACTGAAGGACATACTTACAAAAAATATTTCTAAAACTAGTCTGAGAAAGTTCTCTAAAAGACAAGTTGTAGGGAAAAGCATGCAACTCTGATTATTATTTTGGTTCTGTTCAGTTTTTAGCCAAACTAAGAAAATGTTTCCTTTATTCAAAATAGCTATGACATTCTTCTAATTATACCATATCTTGTTTAGTATAAACACATTATAGCCTCTGATAATAAACAAATCAAAGTGATTATTTTCTATAAAGAAGAATGTAATTTGCCAATGTTCAAATTACATGAACAAAAGTTTTTTTGACATTGGTCAGTTGTTTTGCTTCAGGCCAAGGCAGAGCAATAAAAGAATGGTTCAGCAAGTTTGGGGGGGGAAAGTAGAATGTATTTCACGTGGAGAATCACATGGAAAGTAATAATTAAATAATTTTTAACAACCAACAGCCATCAAAAGCTGCCTTGGGCTACTTTAACTGTTCCTTACTCAATCCATTCTCAGCTACTGACACCTTTATACAGTATAAAAAGTCAGCTATGCAGTTTCTCATAGTTTAACAAGTGCATAAGGGAGAATAATAAAATTATGTTTAAATGTTAGTAAATGTTGCATAAAGGACAAGGAAAAACTGTGCATAACCACTAAGCAGAAAGCTCTATAGTCTGCAAAGGAGTTGTGTGATGTTAGTGTGACTGATACATTTCATATGATATAGCCTTCCCTTGAAACTGCACATGAGATGCAGATGCTAACAATGCTCTGTGTCTGCCTCACTTGCATAAACATTTAAACCTTCTTCAACAGGACAAAGCTGTTCGTTTCCTTTAATGACAGATAAACTGCAAGTGAACTCTACTGGATTCTTTAAAAAGTTTTTTTTTTATTCTCTCATTATTGAAATGAGGATGTATTTTATCTAACAAAATACCAATTCAAATGGAATCCAACAGGAGAAAAGAAATGACATCCTTCGGTCATACTTGCAACAACTTTCAGAAACAACTTATTTGCACATTGAGTCTTTTACGAAACTGCTTGAACCATTAAGGCAGGGGTGTCCAAACTTGGGAACTTTAAGACTTGTGGACTTCAACTCCCAGAATTCCCCAGCCAGCCATGCTGGCTGGGGAATTCTGGGAGTTGAAGTCTACAAGTCTTAAAGTTCCCAAGTTTGGACATCCCTGCATTAAGGCATTGATGAGGATAAGGATTGGCATAGTTGTTAACTACTTCTTATTCATCTGCCATTAATTGTTACATTTTCTCATAGTCAATATCCTGACTATAAGTGGAGGACAATTTCCAGTTCTACCACATCTTGTAGATGTCCATACATTTGACAACCAAACAGCTTCTTTTTTTTCTATTGTGGTATCCATTATGTGGGTCACATTTGTTCTAAAAATAAAGAATGCACTAGTCTTGTCACTATTCAGGTCCGTGCTGAAAAATGCTAGTATTTGATACAATTTCTTCAATATCCTCATCCATAGTTTTACAGATAAAGATTTAAATGTATGTGATGCAACATCATTACATGTTTAGGACAGCTGCCCCCAACTTTTCCAGTTGGGTGGACCAGTTGGGTGGCAGGGGAGAGGAGATGGTTCTATGTGAGTGACAAGCAGGCACATGAACTCACACAAATGGAGCTTCACATGTGAGCATCCGCCACTCATGGAAGTGATAGTGGGCCGTAGCCTGGGGGGTTGGAGATTTCTGAATTAGGACACCATAATAACTAAACATGGTTGGGTATCTTCACAATAGCAGAGTCAAAGACAAGATCCTATGTTAGACTGTTTGATTCAACTATGATTCCAATCTATAGGATATATAGTATTTCTGTATAATATCATTTAGTTTTCTGGTCTCTTTATCTTGTGTTAACTCACTGATATTGTATTCTGTGTCCCACCAGTTTAAAATATTAAGAATTATGTCAATGGCTGTACTATAATCTGGGTAGGAAATGACTTTAGTTGGTTTGTGTGCTATAGTGTGTTATGGTGATGTAGTAGTTGTAAAAATATCAGGTACTTTTTAATAAAGAAGCATGGGTATCCATTTTGTTGGAAGATACTGTATAGGCAGTATTTCCCTTTTCTGGTGTTCTGGGCTGCTGCAGTATGTTTATAGTCATTTGAATAATGTTCTTGCACGTCTCCTTTTCTGGGAAGTTACGTTGTTAGTTTGGTAACAGAGCATTTGGTTGGTGTTGGTTGTTTTTCCAATAGAATTGCATTTCTAATTTGCTGTTCTTTCTCTGCTGATGAGTAAACCAAGGTAGGGTAGTGTGTTATTGCTTTCTTCTTCCCCTTGTCAACGTTATTCCTTTGAAAATATTAATTGTTTCATGTGTCTTTTAGCTATTTTTATGTGTTGCCCCTTAACAAAACAAACAAGTAAAAAAGTTGTTCCTTCTTATTATGAGAAGATGTCATCTGCTTACCAGATCCATACTTTCAGTTGTACATGCTAGAGTGCTATAGTTTGTAGATATTGCATTACAGTCTCTGCTATGAATCCTGAGAGTGGTGATCCCTAGATGCTTCTCTGATTTGTTGGTATATTTGTCCATCAAACTCGTAATAAATGGTGAAGCAGAGGTTAAAAATGTCCACGATTCTGGGTATTTCAGTTAACTAGATTGTGATTCTTTCATTAGTTATGGATCTATGGACATAAAAAATGCTGTTATATCAAATCAAACCATAATGTTAACTTTTTCCATTTTTAGGTCTTTGATTTTTCTGGAGACATTTTAATGGGAAGTTGATATAATTTGTTCCCCTATATCAGAGGTTCCCAAACTTGGCAACTTTAAGACTTGTGGACTTCAACTCCCAGAATTCTCCAGCCAGCTATGCTCCAGCCAGCTATGCTCCGCAAGTCTTGAAGTCCACAAGTCTTAAAGTTGCCAAGTTTGGGAACCTCTGCCCTATATCACATCTCCAAGCTTTTTCTGTAAGTTCTTTGGCTATGTTGCATGTGGGGACCCTGGTAACAATGCAATTACATGAAGAGATATGTTCTGCTAGTGTATTTGTGGACTAGGACAATATGTACAGAAATTGCTGATATGGCTTGTTACTGCTCTTCAGTTTTTTAGTAAAATTGCAGCAAAGAGAATTTGAGGAAATGCCTCTTCCCAATGACATCTACGCATCCCAGCTGGTCCAGCACAAGAAGTTTGTTTCAGGTTATATCATCGAGTAGGACCCAGAAGTAGGGTGTTTCCTGCAGCTGCAGCTGCTCTACTGAATATCGATGCCCTACCTCATAGCCATTGAGATCAGGCTGGTTGCAAATTTGATGGCCTTCTGCAAAGGCCTGCAGAACTGGCTTTATCATCTGGCCTGGGTTCAGATAGTGGTTGGCAGTATTGTTCTTGAATTGCTGGGCTCCCCAATGACTGTGCTGTATGGATTTGAATTGATTTTTAAACATTTGTATTGCTTATATGACTTATATTTTTTTATATATTTCTGGTACTATTTATGTTTTAATTGAAAGTTGCTCAGAGTCACAAATGTAAGTTGCATAAGAAAAAAAGAGAAAGATAAAAAGGAAGAAAAATAAAAATAAGAATATAATAAATAAAGCCAAGCATATGTTTCCTGTCGGGTGATTTAACAATATTTAGCACAAATATGCTTACACACACACACACACACACACACACCATGCAATAATAAGCAGAAAACTATCATGTTCACTTTCTGGAATAGTACTTTACTAATTTTCATTGTTCAAAAATTGAAATATATTTTCTCTTATTTCGCTGATTTCCCTCTGCACTTTTTAATTACATCAAAGAATTCTGTTATAGTTTATCCTCTTCTCCTAATATCATTGCCCTTTACCAATAAACACAAGTGAATGCCCAAACCCAGATAATTCATGATTATTTGGTATTTTCTACCTTTGTATATGAAAAGCACAAAAAAATTCTCTGTTTTAGGATCAAAGGTGGCTGTGCTGAAATAGCTATTGTCTCCTCTGAATCAAGCATTAATCTCTGTACATGTTAGAGGAAGTCACAAGGTTTACTTAAGCCAAATAAGCTCCCATTCCCATATTTCAGAAGTAAGCAAGAAGTAAACAAGTGTTATATCCAAAATTAATGGTATAGATACTTCATTTGAAGGCTTAAACTGGAACTCTGGAAACAGGCTGTTCTGCTCTCAATTTTTACGCAAGAGAAAATTGTGATAAGTAGGGCTCTTACACATAGTGATCAAAGCGTGAGTAACTTTGTTTTCAGCAGCATGGTAAGAAATGTTCAACTGAGGTATAGTTTTAAGGAGGGATGAAATATGCCAGAATTCATAAAAATCCATGCAGTGTGTTCATGTCATACTGCTATTGAAATTTCATTTTTAGGAAAATTTATTTTTTATTTTTGTGAGATAAAATTCAACACTTAGAGCAATAATATTCACATCAGCAATGTACATCTTGCTGAATTTTAAACAAATGAATTAAAAGCAGGTTTTGCAGAGACTAAATCTTCAGAATTCCACAAAAGAAATTAGTTGCTGCCAAACCAACTCAGATTAATGCTAATCCTGACCCGATCAGCAATTGGTCAATAAACACACTATGGAGTAAATATAGTACTAAAGTAAATCAGCAAGTAAGCACACATTCTTAACATACAATTTTGCCATCAGATATATAAATGTCACCAAAGACAGGCCAATTATAACCTTATTACAAGTCTTTTCATTTCAGTCACACCTGTAAGTCACTGGATCCAAAACACAAACTTCTTCAGACTACCACTATGGCATTTTACATGACCTATGAAAGACTAAAACATATAAAGAATGGCTGCTGGAATTTGGTATACAATACAATACAATAACAAAGTTGGAAGGGACCTTGTAGGTCTTCTAGTCCAACCCCCTGCGTGGGCAGGAATCTTATACCATTTCAGACAAATGGCTATCTAACATCTTCTTAAAGACTTCCAGGGTTGGGGCATTCACAACTTCTGGAGGCAAGCTGTTCCAGAGGTTAATTGTTCTAACTGTCAGGAAATTTCTCCTTAGTTCTAAGTTGCTTCTCTCCTTGATTAGTTTCCACCCATTGCTTCTTGTCCTGCCCCCAGGTGCCTTGGAGAATAGTTTGACTCCCTCTTCTTTGTGGCACCCTCTGACATATCGGAACACTGCTATCATGTCTCCCCTGGTCCTTCTCTTCATCAAACTAGACATACCCAGTTCCTGCAACCGTTCTTCATATGTTTTAGCCTCCAGTCCCCTAATCATCTTGGTTGCTCTTCTCTGCACCCTTTCCAGAGTCTTTTCTACATCGTGGCGACCAAAACTGTATGCAGTATTCCAAGTGTGGCCTTACCAAGGCACTATACAGTGGCATTAATTAATGTCTAGTTTGATGAAAAGAAGGACTAGGGGTGACATAATAGCAGTGTTCCAATATCTCTGGGGCTGCCATAAAGAAGAGGTAATCAAGATATTCTCCAAAGCGTTGGAAGGCAGGACAAGAAGCAATGTGTGGAAACTACTCAAGGAGAGAAGCAACCTAAAATTAAGGAGAAATTTCCTGACAGTTAGAACAATTAATCAGTGGAACAACTTGCCACCAGAAGTTGTGAATATTCCAACACTGGGAGTTTTTAAGAAGAGATTGGATAACCATTCGTCTGAAATGGTATAGGGTTTAGACTAGAAGACCTCCAAGGTCCCTTCCAACTCTGCTGTTCTATTCTATTCTATTCCCACATTTATATCATCATCACCTTGTATACCATGTCAGAATTCCAAATCAGAACTTTATGGACATCAAATTATAGAATAATTAAAACATTTTTTGAATTATCCTACTACAATATGGAACTCAAGCTTCAGCCTAATCTAATGCATAGGAGGCAGTTCACAAGTTTAAAAAAAAGAATTATATGATAAATGTGCTGTTTGGATTAGAAGCAACCTTACAAGCAGTAGAGGGAATCTCTGTTAGGTAAAGGCCATACCTCAACTATCAAATGAGCAATTCCTGTCACATCAGTTAAATTTCCACATAGAGTTTCTGAATTTATACCAGAATCTTGATTTTTAAGTAGTCTCTACATGGGTATTTGAACATCTGACTATTCAAATACTAGTATTGTAATATCACTGTATGAAGAATAGATTGGAATGAATTATTTGCAGTTTATCAACCAGCAGAGGGAGTATATTGCACTTATTTTTTAAAATATTAAAATATATTTCAAACAGTTGTAAAATAATTTGCTAATACATTACAAAACATAGAAAGGCATGGACAGAACAGTAAAGAAAGGATCTTACCCTGGGAAAAGATCTACGCCCCAGCATCTGATCAGTTTTTATTTTTAATGGACATTATATTAATTGTTAATAATCATTAAATATTAACATTGTCAATAATTCTTAAGACTTATACCTGGCCTTTCCTCCGGGAATCTAAGTTACTTATGTCCTTTTCCCATGTATATAAATTGCAAATTAAAAAGTAAATTTACAGTTTCAGTATTTTGACAGGCCTGTTAAAATATTTATGTACCAAATAATAACAATTCTAATCAGTTGCCATCAACAAATTTGAAATAGCTAGTTAAGATAGTAATAAAAATTTTAAAAAATTTGTATATATGGAAATAGAATCTGATGTCTTACTGAAAATAAAAGAGAAACTACACACAGCCAACCCATGAGGAAAAGTGGCACCAGCTGTGTTCATGTACAATTGATATATTTGTTCCTTTAGTCTTTGTAAATTATTGACTGGATGTATGCATAACTTTCATAAAAGAACTAGGAGCTATGTTTTATTTGCTGAATGTTTCCAACCTCCTCCTTCCTGATACATTTGTGTACATCCTATAAGGCAGTGAGAAGGCTATATGAATATGAAACATGTATACCTTGCTTCACTGAATTGGATTTAAATCCACATATTTTCTTATTTGTCCTTAGTAGAGAACATAATCTGTCATCATTGTTACTGAATAGCTTTTAATCTTGCTAAGACACCTTGAAGTTGGTGACTATGAAATGACACAGTTTGCACAGAAAGACAGTAACACGACAACACCCTGAGATATTAAAATTACATGAAACAAGTGCCAGGATGAATGTTTGTTGTTTGTTACCCTAGATTAAAAATAATGACTAAAACAAGTGAATACTTAAACAATGTAATGAAATCACTTGGTAAAAGTTAAGTCAGCGTCCTGTAGCCCCACCAAAAAAAATTAAAATAAATATACAGCATTTTAAAATGTTCTTTGAATTATAGATCCAACAACTATCTAGTTAATTATAACTTTATAATAAACCATTTCTGATTTTTTTTAAAAATATTATATTTCCTCAGCAATTTGTAGATTATGTAGAATCAGATCATTTGATACTAGCACCTAAGAGTTAGTAAAAGATACTTAAGTTTAGGACATAGAAGGTAGCAAAATATTCACATTACTTATGTTGCAGGAAAAAAACAACTGCATGGAATTGTGGATGGTGATATAAATACAACTATGTGGTAGTCATACAAATAATAATAATAATAATAATAATAATAATAATAATAATAATAATAATAATAATAATAATAATAATCTGTATTGTATTGTCATTGTAATAAGATTGTAATAAAATTACAATGAAATAAAGTGCAATAAGTTATGTTTTAAACATATTTGCATTTCTCTGCAAATCATCCATTTTCCTGATGTTATTTTCTGAAAAGCAATATCTTACTAAATAGTTCACAATGCAGTTCTTATTTGTGTCTGAATAAATATCTCCTGTTATTGCATGCCCCAGGTACAAAAACTATCATCACAAAATGCGATTCCAGATTGATTACTGAACAAACAGCTAGCTACTTGAAAACCTGAGCTCAAGATCTGTATCCTCCAAAAGCAAAGTTCAAGATCCAAATATTTACACATCCACCAGTTGAAACACAATCAGAAAAGAAGCTATAACAATTCACAGTTCCAGGATATTCAAATGATATAAAGTCCAGACCAAAAGTATAGTACTAGATGTGGGCATAAAATTTCACTCAGGAGTACAAAATTAGTACTTGAGAACACAGATTGCTCTTTCTTGCCTGAAGGCTGTCAATAAATTTCCCTAAATCTCCGTAAGAACACGATATCAGTCTCTTACTTTGCTCTGCATCCTAGAGTCCTTAACCATACTGGATCTCCCTTTATAACTTTGTCTTAGAATCCAACTCTCTCGGATATCTCCTTCTGTTTGGGAACTTCTGTTTCAACCTAGTTTGGCTTCTAATCCTGCTTTCCAGTTTTATAATTGATCACACAGATCACACTAGATGTTTAGGCTGGATCTGGCATTTTTATCTGTTTATTAAGTCCTCCCCAAGGATCTGGAACAAGATTGTTATGGTTGATCACACCATCAGACAAACATTTAGACTGGATTAAGCACTTTTATCCACTTTTTGTGCCTTCCCAAGAATCTGGGATAGGCAGATATTGTTTAATGATACTGATTATGATTTGTCACATAGTCACATAGTCAACCAGACATGTTATTGTTGTTGTTGTTATTTAAATGTACATGCTGCTCAGCTACCAGTGACTCTGGGATAATTTGGCTTAACTCAACTCAACCTAGCTTAATACTGATCAGGGGTCAGCATTCTTTAAGTAAGGCATGTGCCTCCGCCTCTGCTTACTGGGGAAGAAAATATGTCTCCTTTGAAAAATATAAAGGAATCCACTTTATCAGTTCAATAATCAGCCCCCCATCAAAATGTTCCTTGGCATCCCTTCCAAGTAAAAGATCTCCAATGTTATTTCTGATTTACTAAGCCTGTCATAATCAAACCCCACAATCTTTCATTATTTACTATCCAGGAGAAAAATATAAGAGGATGGAGAACCTATTGCATTACTTATGCAAACAGTTGATCTTCATGGGAGATCAGAAGGAAGTGTTTTCTGTAAACTCTTTACGAAAGTAATTTAATCAAGTATACAAAACAACAGTGTGATAATTCTGCAACATTTTAGAACAAAGTGCTTTGGACTGAGAAAACAAAAATAAAACTGTCTGCTTTCAAGTTGTATTTGGAGAAAAAGAATGAAGCATTTGATGAAAAGAGCAATTGGTCAGCTGTTTATCACTGTATTATGTTTTGGGGTTGTGTGCCAGTGACCTAGGAAATATTGGGTATAGGAAAGGTAGAAGGTATTCTACTAAATATCAACATGTGGTAGAAACTAATATCCCAACAGTCAGTGAAAGAAATTGAAGATGAAAAAAGAGGGGGATGGACATTTCAGCAAGATCACAATTCAAAATATCCTTACAAATCAAACAAGAAATACAAGAAAGTATAAACATTTTAGCAATGCCTTTACAGTTTTTGGCAGTGGTACAACCTTGTTTTAATTTAGTTTCTGGATGTTTCATTACCAGACTAGGTAACATCAGCAGGATTTTCTTGTCCTATTTTCTTTAGCTTACACAATGTCTTGTGTGCCAGTTTGGTCAGTTGATTGTGTGATTGGTTGTTTGTTTGGAGCTCTATTTAAATTCTGAGCAGCTCATTGGTTCTCTTATTGATTGGTTGTTTGAATGGTCTAGTTTCTTACATATTTGTTTGCTGGATCTAGATCAATATGTTTTTTAATTGTTCCTTTGGTAGAATACAAATTTATGTATGGATATGCCTTTACAGTCCTCAGGCTTATTTGTTACTGAAAACCTGTCAGGTTGTTTCAAACATCAATGCACAAAAGAAGTCCTTTAATATTTTTGAGCTAGAAGACTTCTGCAAGGTAGAGTGAGGAAAAAAATCCAAAAGAATAAAAAAATGCTTAGCTGGTTAGGGGAAATATTTGGAAGCTGTTGTTTCTGCCCAAAGGGAATGTTACATGATACTTGTTAGAAGGATGTCCAAACTTTTGTATCTAATATTTTTTTTTTTTTTTTGTTTGTAAAGAACTGCAACTAAATAAGAAGTTTGCATTCAAATATACAGGAAGATGTTATGTTGAACTTTATACTATGTTAGTTTCTGTTCGCGCAACAATTCTTGAAATGCACAATTTGACCAGAGAGGCGTACGCTCCACATTACATTTTACTATAGCTTTATGACAAGTGTAAATGTTATTTCTTCTGAACATACATATGTGTGTGTGTGTGTGTGTGTGAGAGAGAGAGAGAGAGAGAGAGAGAGAGGGAGGGAGGGAGGGAGGGAGGGAGGGAGGGAGGGAGGGAGGGAGGGAGGGAGAGAGGGAGAGGGAGTGTTAAGGGGGGAAATAATCCTTCACTTCATTTCTCCCAAAATTGGTTAATGGACACTTGTATAACTGGAATACTCACAAAGTTTAAACGAAACTTTTTTTTTTTTTTAAAAGAATCAGTTTGCAAGGTAGTATTCTATCAAATGAAGGAGACCTACAGAAATGGCCAATCACTATAACATTAGTAACATGCTGTGTGCTATTACTCCATTGGACAAAGATAGTCCAATACTTATTTATTCCAAATTCATAGAAAGTGCCAAGAACTTTTTAATTCTGTTCTAACAAGCTCACCAATTAACCCAGAAAGCACAAACTGAATGGTTGGAAAAAATATTTAAATACTAATTAGAATCATGTGGATGAATTTTTCTATGTAGTGTGTACACACTTTTGTCACAAGCCCCAATTATTCAGTCTGTTTCTGAGTTAAGGGGTCCCTTTTCTATTTCTTTGGCAATGCTGAATGGTTATATTTTGAGTCATTTCATTGCTAGCAAGTTAGTAAAGAATAAACTCATTTCTTTTTCATTAACAAGCAAAGACCATGGGCTTAAAATCTTGGTATAGCATATCAAGGGGAGATTGTATTGTTAGTTTGAATAGTTTCAGTCAAAACATCAAGTGTCATCTATTCTATGCCATTCAATATGTGCATTTCACCTGGGAATAAAATATGCAAAAAGAGCTGGCCAAAACAGATAAATACAATTTCCAGTTTCAGAAACATCTTTGTTTTTTTTAAACCCCTCCCTGGCATGATAAGAAGTTTTCTCTGCTACTCTACAGCAAATATTTGTATTTTAGGATTGAGACGAGGGGGACCTTGGTGCGCTCTCAGCTTGGTTACAACCAAGCTCAGAGAACATCAAGGACCTCTCATTTCTCTACTCAACATGTTTCGTCAGGAAAAGTTCTAAAACCTGGTGTGTTGTGTCCCAGGAAACAGCTGTGGAGAGCAGCACCGCGCCTCTTGCCAAGGAAATATGCTCTGAAGCAAGCAAAGGCTTTCTATGTTTAATGCAACCAGGAGCCAATTCTTACCCAGCCTTACATGGAAAGTCTGCACCGAGAGAAAATCCTTTCCTAAAGGAACTTCAGCGCAGTTACCCGTAGTTTAATTCCAACCGTCCTGCGACTGGAGTCTTCTTTCTCCCCCTATCTTCCAGATGAGCAAGTGTTCCTCGCCGTCTCGCCTTCCATCCGTAGATAGGTGGGACCCACACGCGCACACACACCCCGACACGCGCGCACACATTCATTTTTTTTTCCCAAGCGGAGGACTTGCCCGAGGACTTCCCAACCCAACCCGCGCTGCTGCCGCTGCCCTCTTCTCCCGGGGATCAAGGGAAGACAAGCAAAACCCTTCTTGCACCCAAGCCATCTCTCTTCTCCTTCCTTCCCCCCCCCTCCCGCCCATCAGCCCCAGCACCTACTTGCGCTCAAAAAACACTCGGTAAAACGTCTAAAGCAGCTGGCCGACGAAGATCCATCTTCCATGGCTAGCCTTAGCAAAGGGGAGCAGAGACGGACGGGAAAGGGGAAGGTGCCTTTGTTGCTGCCGCCGCCTGAACACCCTTCCCCTGCCTGTCGGGCGGTCGACACCGGCGGCCACTCTTCCTCCCGCTTGATTGTAGATCCGCGGAGAAGCAGAAGGGCAGGAGGAACCGATCCCCGCTGCCAGCGACGCCGACCGGTGGCGCCTTTAGAGCTGGAAGGCAGCAGGGTGGAGGAAGGGGCGTCAAGTCGCTGGCCGCCGCTGCCGCCGGGGGTAGGGCAATCCAGGGAACTGCTACCGCTCCACCATCTCTCGCGTCCGCCTGGCTTGCTGGCTGGCGTTTGTCTCCCCTCCTTCCCGCCCGCCGGGAACACGAGAGGTTCGGTAGAAGATGAGGAAGGGAAGAAGAGGCGGCGGCACGAAGTCAAAGGAAGATGGAGAAGGGGAGGGGAGGGAAAGGAGGAGATTGGAGGAGCCGCTTTGTTGCGTTGGAGACGATGCTGCAGGAAACTGTCCCTTTTCGCGTAGCCGCCGCTGCTACGAGAGCGCGGGAGGAGCTGTCAGCAGCCCAGCCGCTTCCAGGAGGAGCGCCGCTGCCGCCGCCGCCGCCGCCGCCACTCCGCCTCCAACCAGGGGAGTGAAACTGGCTGGAGCTGAAGCCGGGCTTTCCCCCTCCCGCTGCAATCGGGGCTGGGGGGGGGGGCGAGGGGCGGGGGGCGGGACAAGAGCTCCTCCTTGGGGTTGGCCATCGCGCCTCCCTCCCGCCCTTTCCGCGGAAGTTTGAGGTAGGACGTTTGCGAGAGTCACAGGAGGGCGCTGGGGAGGCAACGAAACAGAAGCCGGATGGTCATTCGGACGCTGACGACGCCAAACACACCCACCCCTCCGCCCGGTTCCGAGCATGTAAAGTACGGTCAGCTTTCCCTCGGTCTTAGAAATCTCTTCAGCCTATCCTCTAAAAATGTCTGTACTTCCCTTTTTTCTCCACGGGAATAAGACGGCAGCGCTTTCCCCCCTCAGTTCTCCCCTCAGTTTAACAAAAAAAAAAATACAATAAACGACCCGCGCGCGCTCACCCTCCACCCCGTCCTTCTGTTTCTTCTCAGTAATATAAATATGTTTTTTCCCTCATCTGTAAAACAAATTCGAGAAAGTGGCGGGGGGGAGGGGGAGGGGGGGAGAGAAACCACCGCAGTGCTTCCAATTTGCAGCCGCGGCCGCAGAAAACACCCAATGGCGGAGCTTCGCGCCTCAAAGCCGCCACCCCCTCTGCCTCGCCTCGCCTCACCTCCGCTATACCTCTCTCCCCTAACGTTAAACTACAGCAACCGGTGGGCTTGCCAGCTTTTGAAAAGCGCGGAGGGGTGGGGAATTTTTTTTAAAATAAAAAATAAAAAAAATAAAAAGGACCCTCGTGCGGGAGGATGAAAGGCCAACCCTCGACGCAGCTGGCAGGCATCTGTCCAAAAGGCTTTCCCGACTTTTTTAAAGAAAAACTTTTTCCCCCGTCCCGCTTTATTGCAGTGCATAATTTCTGGCCTCGGGTCTACCGTGAGGGAAATCTTCGCGCCTTAAATTCAGTCGGAAAGTTTTGGGGACCATTCAAAAAAGCGAGAGAAAAGGCAACCGCCACGCCCCCTTCTCAATCTTTTTGTCCGGCGGGTTCTATAGTGCTGTGCATACACTTCCTAGGAAGGTTTCAGTGCCTTTTTTTCCCCCAGTGGAAACCTGAAAGAACTCGCTCACTTTCAAGTCAAACACCTGCAACCTACAGCTGCAGGTAACCCAAGAAACTCCGCCTTTGATGTTTATCCTCCACAGTCTCAGCTACTGCCTTCCACTAATGGTTTGGTCCAAATAAGGGTACAGACACCGCAGGGCCTCGCCTCAAGGGTCTTTTTGGTCTGAAAGCCACAGCACCCCTCACTTTCATAACAGGAAAACAAACGAACGAAACAAACAAAAAAGCACCATCTGCATCTGAAGCCCGTGTCTTTCGCTCCCTCCCTCCTCGTTCTTCCACCCGCCTCTTCTCGCCGACCTTAAGGCGTTAAGGAGGTGCTGCGAAGCTAACTAGCCCACCTCTGGCCACCCCGCCCCCGGAGCAAGAGGAAAAAAAGTTCCACTGAGCGGTCCGACCTATGGGCTTTTCTGCATCTCCTAACGAGAAGGAAAGGGAGCGGGCGCAGCGCTCTCCTCTCGGGCGTGGCGCTAAGGCAAGGCCGGCCTTGGCAGGGGAGCGCGCGCGCGATCCACACCAGCCCCTACCATCCGAGTCCAGGTTCTTCTTCTCTGAGGCAGCCGCCGGCTTTGGAGCCCGCAAACCTTTTAGCTCCCCTTTTCGGGGTATGTGTGTTGAGTTGCGTTATTTCCGAATGGACTCTAACCAGGGAACCAGCCAGGGGGCCAACTCCGGCAACGTGACGCGCTTCCGCGAAAAAGACAGCCAGCTCGGAATCGCTGGAAGGCGAAAGGTGCGGGGACCCGGCTTGGATCCCTATGAAAGCGAAGCAGAGTTGCGCCCCTCCATGTTTTCCTTGGAAATTGTTCACTTTTATTTTCCTTCCCCAGGGTATATTTCATCCTGTATACGAGGAAAGGTGGCTTGGTTTTCATTTTCTTCAGCTTCCCGAATCTGTAATAAGTTGCAGCTGTTTGAAAGTTTAACACAGGAAAGTTAGTATGTTTTATCCATTATTTTAAAAAAAGAAAACTGTCGGATCTGTTTTATCTATTGTGGTAAGAGTTGAAGGACTGGTTTCAAACACCTTTTCTGCCAAGCAGGGGGGAAAGTGTTTCCTTTGGGTTATCCGACCTGCTTAACAGAGATTGAAGAAACATCCTCCCAAATGATTCGAGTAAGCAGTAACCAAATGAGTCAAATAATAGGTCCTGCAAACTGCCATAAGGTAAAATAAAACAGAGAGAGAGAGAGAGAGAGAGAGAGAGAGAGAGAGAGAGAGAGAGAGAGAGAGAGAGAGATTTTTCATTTTACTCTAGTCATAATATAGACTATTCTGAACATTAATCTGAGGAAAAAATTATTCAGATCCATAAACGGTTGAATTTTATAATAAAATCCCAATCCCTTTTTATAGTTGGTATTTATTCAATACTAGTTACAAGGCATTAATACTACAATGAAATCTTCGTACATGATGGCAATTAACAATAAGCCTCTCTATTTGTATATCTAGTATTTGTAATACAATGATGCAAACAGTACCAATTCTAAATATGTTTCTTTATTCTCAAAGAAATAGGTATAGGGCTGTATTGTGTATACTTACTGTCTCTTAACAATTATTATAACAAATTTTTTTGTTCTTATTTTTGTGTGGGGGGGGGGGAATATGTTTCTGTCAGTTTTGAATTGTTTGGTCCAGTTTTGCATTTTATGAACATTGTTACCTTGCATTTCCCAAAGAGTTCAAGCAAAACAGTTAAAATGTATCTTATAAAATTAAACATTCACTGAATATATCTTGCACAAGTTATTTTTCCTTAGATTTCAGTCAACTTTTTTACAGATTTCCATAATGCTAACTTTTGAGCATAACTCCAGACTATGGAAATTTTCACTGTTATCCAAAAATTACATAGAGGTTCTTCTGTTTTACACATTGATCATTGCTGGTTCAAATGTAATCATTATGGCCAATAGGATGTGAGCAGAGCTCTCCAAAACAAGAACTATAATATGATTCATGACTGGAGATATTTTACTCTGATTCCTTTTCCTAGATAAACCATTTCCATCCTATGACCTTTAATATTTTACACCCAACGATTAGTGTATTATATAAAGCCTGTCTTTATTAGCACAGTAACAGCTGTATAGCATTACAAATCCATGGAATAGAAATTATCTAGGGCCATGGCAAACTGGTATTTCTCATATTTTGCATAGTGCCAACTAACAACATCACTTTAAAAGCTTAAAAGCCAAATGCATTGCACTTTTCAGGACTATAAGAATGCTCAGATATACATATACATATGTGTGTATACCTGTATACATACATATACATACATATACACAAATACATAACTTCTTCATTGCTTTATTAGATTATTAAATTTATTATACATATATCTTAGTCTTTCTGCTGCTCTGTTTGTTAATGCCTTTGAACTTAGTATATCTAATTGCACAAAAAAGTTTCAACTCATATACTTTCATATAATAATCAGACCTGTTGAAATCAGCAGGACTTTTCAAGCAGGATTGAACTTGTTCTAGGAAATCAATTTTCATTGTTAGAAAATATACTAACAAAATAAATTTCAGGCACCTTCTGCATAATGATTTCTTTCTGTTTACATATACTGATCATTTAGAAAAATCAAATAAGTATAAACATAATGTTATAAGTCACATGTACATATTTTACTTTTATTGTTTTAGTTGATCTGTAAAATCATCCATCTCAAACCAGTCTCTGTTATACCCTCATGTTAATTTTGACTTTAAAGTCTGCTCTGTTTTATGAGGGAAATATGAGAATGGTTGAATCTGCAATATGATTTATGCTTCCACAGGATGTTCTGGAAGTTTCTCAAGTGTTCTGGAGCATAGTTCGAGGGAAAATAGGGACATCTGCAGAAGGCAGTAGAAGTTTCCAATGGTTTCCATTTTTTCATAAGATTCCATTCACGAAGCAGGAAGACTAACCTAATGACAACCCATATAATCTATACAAAACTGAACTCATAAACAACAACTGTTGAAAGATTTACTAATCAAGGGAATTAGAAAATCATCACTTAAGAAAAAAAGAAACAGATGAAAATGGAATGCTGTCACTGTAATGCACTGGAAATATGTAAATACAAGTTTTTTCCCCCAAAATAAATTTTTTACCATAATGGTTGGATTATGGCTTCAGTTATAAAACTGTAATCTAAAGCTGCTGCATCTACAAATGTTGCCATATCACTCTCATAGTCTCTTGATGGTGGGGGGGAGGGGTGTGTGTAAAATAAGCTAAAGGTGATGTAGAAGCTTTTGACAATTTGATATATATCCATCCATCTAATGTTACACATTTCAGTGGTTTGAATTTGAACTTCCAACACTAGAAAGCACACTCAAATTGCTTCCATTCTCACTAAAACATTCTCATAATGACAGTATACTCATTCCCTCAGGAGAGGCATATGACATGAGGTGGAGCAGAGAAAAAAGGCAGAAATAACCTGTTACCAAATAGTACCTCTTGCCATAAATCTGGACCCAAACCAGTCGTAATGGAATTGTGGGTATACTGTCCACCTTTTTTACACATGTAATTCATAATTATCTCTAAAAAAGATTTCATGATGCAAAAGTGATCCCACTAACACAAAACAAGAAAATTAGAGTAAAAAACAAAACATGCTTATCTTTATTATTATATTTTCCCATTCTGAAGAAAACTATCTGAGGAAAAATATGACTTATTAATTGAAAGCCTATTGCCCTATGTGGCCCTATTGACACAACTTTATTTCTTCAAATCCAAGAATTCTTAAATATGCCTTGCAAGTCTATTAAATTTAAATATGTAAAGTAGACTTCATGAATCTTACCCCTTCAATACCATCTGTGTTCATTTTTAACTACATACCTTTGATAATTATACTTTTTGATAGCTTAGATTTACTTTGACTCATTTTAATTCACCATTAGAACAATTTTGAAAACTGTTAGTGCTTAATAGCATTTAAGCGGTAGAGGGAAAAACAACTTCAGTCGTTGCACTATATTAAAAAATCATGAATATTAAACACTTAGCAAATGTTTATTACAGTTGTTTGCAATTTCTTTCCTTCTGGAAATGGAACTTAGGAGCTGGAGCATTATTTTGTCCTATTTTGCCATATTTTGGCCTGAAATCAGTAGAAATGTTAATATGGTTTCCAATCGAGTGTTAGGTAGCAAAACGCACATTTTCTTGGTTATATCTCTAGTATTTATCATCTATCAAAACATCAAGAATTGTGGATTTTGAGGTATTAGGAGGGGCTGACAAAAGAAGTGATTTGCAGCAAGAGTTTATTGAAATGTATTGGGGGAAATATCCTATGTTGACTGAGGCAAAGAGGCAAATGTTGGAGATTTTAAAGAAGAGATTGGACAACCTTTTGTCTGAAATAGTATAGGGTTTCCTTCTTGAGCAGGGTGTTGGACTAGAAGACCTCCAAGGTCCCTTCCAATACTGTTATTCTGAATATTTTCAAATAGTATGGTCAAAGTGTGTGAAAATGAGGAGTTCTGCTTTTAATGTTTTAACCTTTTGTTATTATAGCATGATGATTGTTCATTAGTTTATATTTATTTACTGGGGTTTATGTGCCAAACTAAACCAGCAGTACCCTGAGCAGCTTATATACCTTTCTTACAGTAAAAATGATTTTTCCCCTCTAGTGACCAAGTGGCTTTATATCATTATCCAGCCATCAATAAAGCAACACAAATCATAGTTGTTTTACCACAAGGGTTGGATAGTTCTAGGAGATGCAGTAAATTCCTAGTGGGGAATAACTGGTATTTATCCTAAGCTGCCACCTTCCACTAGGACTTAGTTTCCCTTCTGAGAAAAAACAGGTCGAAATATTCTGCTTCTCTCCATTAACAATTTACTGCTCTTTCTCACAACAGACCTATACTATCAACTCTTGTTTTTAATCTACATGGGGAAAGAGGGTTCTGTTTGTTTGTTTGTGGAATTTTTCACAACTCTTGAATCGTTCTTCACTTTAACCTGATGCATGGTCCAATACATTTTCTGATAATTGTCTTATTTCTAGTATGTGTAATTTTGAAAGTTTGGTCACCTGACACAGAAACACCCCATTCACACTTTCCGCTTGACTAGGTGGTTTACAATCAAGTCCATTATGATATCACTTTCCAATACCACTCTCTGATCTGTGAATTTCTAAGCAAATATGCTTCTAAGGCTGTGTTGTAGTCTTGTGTTGTCTCAATAAGTTGCAGTGATGCCTATGGTGCCATATTTGTCCTGTGGTGATATCATTTTCAATTCCTTCTCTCTGTTTTCCACACCCTAGTATAGAAACCTCTAAGACTTTGAATTTCTTACTATGGAGCCTATTGACTTTGCTTTTATAGTTTCCTGCCAATCTGTTCCTTCTACTCAGAAGCCTTTTACTTTGTTTCTTGCACTGTTGGCCCTAGCCCTGGGTGATAAATCTGGTTCTGAATTTTATGCCACTCTCTCCTTTTTGCTGTAGTTTATCAAGCTCCTGGTGAAATTAGTGAAGTTCCTGCCAAAAACACCTCTCTTCCATTCTTCATGAAATGTAGCTGTTTCCTCAATGTCTATGGAGATTCTCAATCATCCAGGTCATGGCTGTCCCAAAGGTGCTTTTTCAAAAGGCAACTGGACTTTCTGGTTTTTCTTTGAAGACATTTCGCTCCTCATTCAAGAAGCTTCTTCAGCTCTGGCTGGATAGTGGGGAATGGAAGGATTTACCTCAATGTTTATCCTATGAAAGTTCATTTATTGTATCTTCAAAGTCCAATGAAGAAGGGTTCTTTTTAACTGTTGAAATATTGTAGTCTCCCAAACTTAAGAATGTCATCTGCTATTAGATCTAATTTTATTTTTTTCCACTGGGCTTTTAAATGATAATCACTTTTAGGTTAGGTTATCTTTTTTATCCTTATTTTGTGAATTGGTGAGCACCATTTGGCAATAGAATAGTGGGGCTGATCAAACAACAAATATATCTTGCTACCTATAAAGCAATTCAAAATTCAGAGGGGAACTTACAATAAAATGCTTGAATCTCCTTGGCTGTTTGCAATGATGAACTATTTGGAACAGTTTTACAAAAGGAATTTATGTTTATTTCATAGATAGATAGATAGATAGATAGATAGATAGATAGATAGATAGATAGATAGATAGATAGATAGATAGATAGATGATAGATAGATAGATAGATAGATAGATAGATAGATAGATAGATAGATAGATAGATAGATAGATAGATAAAATTAATTAATTTTAACCACAAGAATAATTAATTTTAACCACAAATTAAATAAAGCTAAAAAGAAAAGTGAAAAAAGCCCCTAAAAGTGCAAAAAAGTATAGCAGAAACAGAAAATTGTTTATTTAAAAAAACAGCTTTCAATCTTGTTACAGCAATTATAAGTACAATTATATTTTAATCCCTCTGTTCATTCTATACTCTATCCTATCTAATCATCAAAACATAAATAATAAGTTAATTGTATTCTCTTTTGTGCAAAAAGCTCATAAGAGGTTTCCAGTCAGCAATAAACATAGATGCTGTCTTTTCTTTAAATGGCCAGCTTGGCCATTTCAGTGAGTTATGTCATCTTCACCAACCATTTCTCTATTGTACATATTGCCAAATCTTCCCTCTTTTCAGGGTAGTAGTTGAGGATTTTGTGCCAATATTAGGTTAAGATTAGCTTAAGAAAACAGTCTATTTTCTATATTCCTGTTTTTAAGTGAATATTGTATTCTACAGCAAATAATGTATACCTCAGATCGTCAAATAATATTACTTCTTGTTTGGAGATTGTTTCACCTGAGTTTACATAATTTTTATTATCTGTAGTTTTTTACTGTATTCCACAAATCTTTTGTTACCAAATAAATGAAGTTATACAAGGAATAGATGAAGATTTGTGCCTAAAGTTTTAATTATTTGATGATGTCTTCTAGATCAGTTTCTTTACTTGCACTCATTCTAGAACCCTTTTGGTACCTGCTATAATTACTCCTATTGAATTCTAAATTGATTTGGAAAGCACTCAGGGAAAACATTGTTCTCAAATGTTTATCATGCAGATGTTCTCACATTACACATATGATTGCAACCAGTGGTTCATCAATTAGTTATCAGTTAGACTTGATTTCTTAAAATAATAACTGATTGATTGGTTTTTAAAATAATAATAAAAATAGTAGGATGTAATGTAATAGAATCCAACAGATTTCTTGAAATTCTGCTAATTTGCTTAGGAGCCTATAGAAGACTTTCCAGAGAGAACGATGTGATACAGAAGAGGCTTTGGAAGAAAATTGGTGCATACAATTCTGCCAATGAGATTACTGGATATAGAACAAAACCTATAAAGTAGTGCTAACAAATCTTCAAGGGGATGCCATATGTAGCAAGGACAGGATGCTTCTTCTAAAATTTAGATCCCTTTCATAGATTTATGAAGTTCCTACCTTGATAATGTTACAGAAGTGTTTAAAAGTCTTTAAAACCTGTCTGTTCCCCAAGGCTTTGGGGTAGGTTGTCTATTTGTTATGGTATATGGTATGTGATTGTACAGTCACAGAAGTTTAATAGAACAATTAACCTCTGGAACAGCTTGCCTCCAGAAGTTGTGAATGCCCCAACCCTGGAAGCCTTTAAAAAGATGTTAGATAGCCATTTGTCTGAAATGGTATAAGGTTCCTGCCCACACAGGGGGTTGGACTAGAAGACCTACAAGGTCCCTTCCAACTCTGCTATTGTATTGTATTATTGTAAGTTCCTTTTATCATTTTTGTTACTGTTTTTAAGTGTAAAATATTCTAATAACAAGCAATCTTTCTTCTTAAACCATGGGGTTGTTCATATGCAAATGTAATTGACTCAATTAGCTTGTTATAAATGAGATTATTCATGAAAGGCTTCAATCTAATGGAAGAGGGTATCTCAGGACACATAGCATAGAATAGATACAAAAAATCCTTTTCCTCCAAGGATAGAATAAAAGTTCCTTTAGAAGGGAGAACACTACATTAAAGTTTGAATATTTGTGAGGAGGGGGGATAATATTAAAGCAAGAATCAATGGAGAAGTCATGATGCTTGGAAAAACTGAAAACAACCGAAGAAGGCAAGGTGGCTAGATACAATCACTGATGATATAAGCAGAGGTTTACGAGAGTGAAAAAAAGCAGTTACTGGCAAAAATTATGTTTCTCAGAAAAACATAGGCCATTAAGCGTTCTCTCTGAAATTGTTTAAAGATTAACTGCTTTTCCTTCAGGTTTTTAATGAGGTTCTTTGTTACCCCAAATCCACTCTATCAAAATGGTCACCTCAGTTTCTCAAATCTAATAACTGTGAATTTTGCAAAAAATGATATAACCGAGAAAGAAAAGCCAAGGGTAAGACTGATCTTTTTCAACGTTTACTGCAACACTGTAATATTTGCCTAGTGAGAAAGAACTGTTTATTTTAACTAAATCTAGCTCTAATAGTTTTCACATTAAAGAGTAAGACTTACCATCTTCAGCTTACTTATGTCTTCTTTTTACAACCAGCTATAACCAGGGTGTTCAGCCTACTCTCCGCCACATTACTGTATTCGTAAGAGTGAAATGCTTTTCTGGTTGTTTGGAGCTACAAAAAAAATAATTTCAATTTGTAGCCATGTATATAGCATGCATGTAACTTAATTGCCTTAAGAATTGGAACTGTGAATTAACGATTAAAGAAATTTGTACCAGAACTCAGAATAAAAGTTTGTTGATCTATTCCTAATAAGGAAGAAGAAATGCCTTGCTCTTCATACCAGTGCATTATGTGAGCCATTACAATGGAAGTAAATAAACTGACGACATTTGCCCCTGCAGGCAAAATGAAAAAGAAAGAAACTATAATTTGGAGGGGAAAAAACCTACTGTATTTTCTTACCGAGTAAACATATTTCTATTTTATCATCTATATATTTTCTATTACATTAGGAGATATCAAAACAGGATTTCTCATTTCATAGTTCAATACTGCAGGTTCCTCATTAGCCAGTTTAAAAACCTCAAAAACCTTTTAATCCAAAAGGGCTGGTGGTGCAGAATGCAGTGTTGCAAGCAAACTCTGCTCGCAGCCTGGAGTTCAATTCTGATGGGGTTCAATGTTGACTCAGCCTTCCAAGATCAATAAAATGAGGACCCAGATTGTTGGGGGCAATATGGAGACATTTATAATCCTCTCAGAAAATGCTGTAAAGCACTATAGAGCATTATATAAGTCTAAGTGCTATTGCTATTGTGTTGGTCTGGCAGCGATTGTAGCCTGATTCCCATTCTTTTTTCTCCTCTCCTTTCTTTTATTGATCTTGCTTCTGTGATTTTAACAGCAATCTGAGGAATAGAAATTTAGCAGGCAACAACTTTTCAGACCATGAAGTAAGTGGTGTGAAAAGCATATATATATGTGTGTGTGTGTGTGTGTGTGTGTGTGTGTGTGTGTGTGTGTATGTGTATATGTATATGTATATGTATATAGTTTACTTTGTATATTATCAGTTATGCTGATGGCTCAGGAACTAAAAGCAGCCAGGTATCAATTGTACTTTAAATCATTATGGTATTATGTCTGCTTTGAATTTTTGTAATAATGAAATTGATATGAACATCAGCTTATATTTATAAGGAAGTATTTCTTTTTAAAAGATACAAAAAGCAGTCAGTAATGTTCAGAAATAAAAATATGCTCCAACAATTGGCAGATGGTTTCATGAAGACTGTCACATTTACTGTTTTCAAGTTCTTGACAGTTGTACAAAAATAAATCCAAACAATAACAACTACTGCTTTCTATAGCTGAAAAGGATAACTGGGTTGCAAGGATGAAGCAAGTAGCATAGCCAATAGCAGCTACACATAGCTGCAGTGTCCTCCACATGGCTGATGTGGCCAATTGTTAATGAATTGTCAATGAAACAGTGACATGTGTTTTCAAATGGGGAGCTGGCTGCCTTGTTGGTTTGGGGTTGTTGTTTTTTTTGTTATTTAAAACAGAACAAATAAGACAGAGAGCCTTTGCTCCCCTCACTATTCATCTGAACGCAATACTATCTCTTATCTGATTTTTCTCGAGACAGCATCTCTTCATGGTGTCTGCCATTGTTTTTCTCTACCACTATAAAATAAGATATTTCAGTTCTGTAGAGATACAGCAACTCAAACTAAGGTTAGCCACATACTATTGTGTTTGGAATATATAGGTTGCTAAATATTTAATGGCTTTCTTTGGTAAGATTAATCACCCACCACCCACCACCCAACTCTAGTCCTGTTACGCTGCCTCATCATGGCAGATGGGAGCATTCCCAGGAGGAATGAACAAAAAACACTAAGGGGATGCTAAGTGTGTATATTCCCAGCATGATCACTCAAGGCATGAAGGCCGTCCTAATTGCTCAGCCAAATTATTCTGGGCAGCGATAATGTAATACTGAAGTTATATATGTACACTCAAAAATAAATCCCAGTAAGGCATTGTCAGGAATATAAGAATTAGGTAACATTCTAGGTCTGCAATTCAAGAACAGTAGAATTTTTGGATCTCTTCCTGCAAGGAGGAGAAAGTGAAAGAGAAAGGGGGTGGAGGGGAAGAGATAGGGAGAAACCAATTGAACTGATCCTGGATACTTAGTCCTAATGCTGAACAGTACTCATGTCAGCATGGAAAGATCTGCAACTATGCAAATACAGTAATCCCTCGTTTTCCGCGGTTAATGGGGACCGCAACCTTCCGCGAAAACTGAAAACCGCGAAGTAGGATTCGCTAGGAAACTTGAATTGGTGGACATGTTTAAAGCAACCACTAGGGGGCGCTTGCCTCCTACCAATGCATTTTTTTTTTGTATTTTTAAAAAATCCGCGAAGCACTGAAGCCGCGGAAAACGAAGCCGCGGAAAACAAGGGATTACTGTATCCTATTCTAGGAAATAGGCTAGGAAGCCAGGTAATGCTAGAAAAGTCAATGGAGTACCAAGAATTATTGCTTTTCTGGTTCTCAGCATTGCCACAAAACTGAGAGTAAATCATCTCTATCTATTCTGCCTCCCATTGAAAATGAAAAACCTGCCCCTCCTCCCATTTCTTTATTCCCATTAGAAGCTTTAGGTTTTCGATGTTGGAGGTCTCTATTGTAAGACATGGGATTTCTCTGGAAGTTAGTTTAATTTAAATGTCTCAATAATTCTCAGCTTCGTTTATATGAATGGCAAATAAAGCACAAGTTTTTTTAGTCCCACAATTTATATTAATATAAATTACTATTTTTTTTATTTTATTAAATTTATACCCCGCCCTTCTCCTTGTTAGGACCCAGGGCGGCGCACAGGCATTATTAAGACCACAAAAATACAATAAATATCAATTTAAAATATATTAAATTAGTTAACCCGTGCTAAAACCCATGTTAAAAACCTTCCCAAATTATAATTTATTTTTAAAAAGTCAGAAACGGGGGGCTACCCTAGGCCGGCTTGTTGAAATAAATACGTCTTAAGACGTTGGCGGAAGAGGCGGAGGTCTGAGATAGTGCGAAGGTCGGGGGGTAGGTCGTTCCAGATGGCCGGGCCCGCCACAGAGAAGGCCCTTCCCCTGGGTGTTGCCAACCGGCATTGCCCCGCCAACGGCACCCGGAGAAGGCCCTCTCTGTGGGAACGGATTGGACGAAGGGATGTATGGGGCAGGAGGCGGTCTCGTATATAGCTAGGCCCCGAGCCATGGAGCGATTTAAAGATGGTTGTCAACACCTTGAAGCGCACTCGAAAGGCCACAGGCAGCCAGTGCAGCTCGCGCAGGAAAGGTGTTACATGGGTTTGCCTTGAGGCACCCATAATCACCCGCGCGGCCGCATTCTGTACTAACTGTAGCTTTCGAGTGCACCTCAAGGGGAGCCCCATGTAGAGAGTGTTGCAGTAATCCAGCCGGGATGTCACAAGCGCTTGAGTGACTGTGCGAAGGGCTCCCCGGTCCAGTAAGGGGCGCAACTGGCGTATCAAGCATACCTGATAGAACGCCCCCCTGGCCACGGCCGCCACATGGTCCTCCATGGACAGCCGGGAATCCAGGAGGACACCCAAGTTGCGCGCCCTCTCCACGGGGGCCAGTTGTTCGCCCCCAATGGCCAGTGTTGGACTTAACTGGCTGAACCGGGGTGCCGGAAACCACAGCCACTCGGTCTTGGACGGGTTGAGTTTGAGTTTGTTACTACCCATCCAGATCCATACGGCCTCTAGACACCGGGACAGCACTTCGACGGCATCGTTGGGGTGGTTTGGGGTGGATATGTACAACTATATTTCACAAACGAAGACAAACTATGACAAATGAAAAGAAATGATCATTGATACAAGGCCAGATGATGGGTCCTCTGGTTAGATGACATTGAGCAAGATACTCAGGAAAACTGAGGTTCTTTCAGAGTACTATTGATGTTTATGATGCAACTAGATTAAAGACTGAAAATGTGTACTTGTTGAGGTTGCCATGCAGGAAAATAAAAACCAAATTGTAAAGATAAAATTATGGTGGGAATATGGAACGTAAGAGACACCAATGTAGAAAAATTAATTAAAGAGGAAATGAATCCACTACGTGTTGCCATCTTAGGAATTGGCAAAATTGAAACAGACTGGAATTGGACACTTTCTATCAGAAGATCATAGTGTTTACTTAGGAATGAAGAATAGGAATTGTGTGGTTTTCATAAGGCTACAACAAAGATAATACAATGGGGTACAATGACTGAATTATATCAATTAGATTTCATAGATGACCCTTTAATACAACAGTTATCCAAGTTTATGTCTCACCACTGATGTAGAAAAAAGGAGATTGATGGATTTATGGTCATCTTCAGTCAGAAATCAACAGAACATGAAAGAGGAAAACGTAAAATAAATGCCCTAAGAAACAGAAATAATAAGGAAGAACAGTAGATTAGATTTTGCCAATCCAGTGATTTCTTCTTTGGCAGATTCTTCAAACAACCAAAACAAAACCTACATACATCATTATCCTCAGACAAAACACATAGGAAACAAATTCATTATATTATTGGTACAAGGAGATGGAAAAGCTCAAATATAACAGTCAAGATATGGCCAAACTCTGATTGTCAAGCAGGGAACAGGCTGCTTTTGTGCAAGTGCCAACTCAAGCTAAAGAACAAAGCAACAAAGTTTCATGATATAATCTTGAAAATACACCCCCATTTTTAAGGAGAACATCAGGAATCATTTGAAGTTCTGAACCTCATTGATAGGGAGCCAAAAAAACTATGGAATGAAATCAAAGAAGTTAAGGATTAATATGAAAAGAAACTAAGAAGCAGAAGATAGCAAACTGAATGTCAGAACAAACAATAGAAATTGCCAAGAAGAAAAAAGAAGTTAAATCCAAGAAAGACAAAAATCTAAGATAGTGGTTAATAGAGACAAGAAGCAATACCTGTAACAACACACAAGAGGGAATAAGGCAAAGAAAAGCAGGGAAAGTCTTCCAAAATATATCTGAAATCGGAAGGAGGTTACAGTCTTGTCCTAAAGGGTACAAAACAGGCAGAACATCTATCATTCAAAGCAAAGTTTGAAAGACTGTTCTGAAATCTGCAACAGTAGAGATGTCAATTTGTTAAAAGATATTCCCTAATTACAAAAATCTGTAATTCTAGAAAATGAAATTAGATCAGCAGTTTGGTCATTAACAAGTCAGAAAGCTACAGAAACTGATGAAATATCTGCAGAAATATGGCAAGAAACTGAAGAAGAAACTATAAAGCCTTAACCAAACTATGGCAACAAATCTAGAGAAAGACATGGTATTCAACAGATTTAAAGGGTTTACATTTTGATATCAAAGAAAGGAAACCTAATAGCATTTACAGACTTTCACACAATATTATTAATTAAATACCTAAAGTCACTGGAAGTTGGATGGCATGTAAATTCAATTTATTATTATTATTATTATTATTATTATTATTATTATTATTATTATTATTATTATTATTAATTTATTTATTTATTTATTTATTTATTTATTTATTTTTAGCAAATTAGGCTCATCCAGTATAGGTTAGAACTACATGCAAAAAGAAATGTCAGATGTACAAGCTTTTAGAAAAGGCTGAGGAACAAGAGACATTATTGTTGATGTATGAGAAAGCTAAAGTGCCAAAAAGAAGTCAATATGATTGTACAACTTCATTGTCTAAAAGTAAGGCTTCAAGTGGGTTGAACATTTCAAACTATATAACATCCTTAAAATAATGGCAATTCCAGAACATCTGTGAGTCTTTGTGCAAAAATTATACATAAAACAGGAAGTCACAGCCTGGATAGAATATGGAAAAACAGACTGGATCCAGATCATCAAAGGAGTGAGACATTGAAATGTTAGTCTGGGTGGCACAGTAGTTAGAAAGCAGTATTGACTCTGCTTACTGCTAGCAGTTCGATCCTGATCAGCTCAAGGTTGACTCAACTTTCCATTCTTCCCAGATCAGTAAAATGAGGACTGAGATTGTTGGGGGCAACATGTTGACTTTGTAAACTACTTAGTGCTGCAAAGCAGTATGAAGTGGTATACACAGTAAGTCTGTGCTATTGCTATTGCTATTGCTATTGCTATTGCTATTGCTATAGTTTCGGTCTTTTATGACTGACTATTCTAGAAAGACCACTAGTTAAGAAATACACTAAAATACACTAGCACTTGGCAGACCAGCAATGAAGATCTTTTTCAAGACCTTGGAAAAGACCTTCTTTGCTGCTCTACCATGGTGTTCTATATCTTATGTGATTAGAATCATAGAAGCAATGATTTTCCTTGGGACACTTTTATGGATACTGTTACCCCAAAATATAGATGACATTTTTAAAAAAATCAAATCTATATGAAGACTAAAACTACTGCTATAGTAACTGGAATCTTGCAAGTCTTATTATGGTTAACTACCTCTTTTTCTTTCACTAATATAAATTATGGGTGTATGTGTATATTCACATTGCTCCATTCTTTTGGTTTAAGGAATGCTTGCCATTGCCTTGCTTTGGTATCAGATATCTCTCTTTGCTGCAGTGGCACAGTAGTTAGAATGCAGTACTGCAAGCTACATCTGCTGATCACCAGCTGCCAACAGTTTGGCAGTTCGTGTCTCACCGGCTCAAGGTTGACTCTACCTTCCATCCTTCCAAGGTCTGTAAAATGAGGTCTCAGATTGTTGGGGGCAATATGCTGACTCTGCAAACCGCTTAGAGAAGGCTGTAAAGCACTGTGACGCAGTATATTCATCTAAGTTCTATTGCTATGTGTCAAGGCCATGAAAATACTATGGTCAATCTGAGTGTTATCTGCATGATAAAATCGATCAGATCCAGGAAGGGTTGGCCTACAATTGGACTAGTTCAGACGGGCCAACGGTGGCAGGTCTTAAGACTGTTATCTGGGAAGAGTTCAATCCTGTGACTCCTGAGGACATGGACAGGATACTGGGGCAGCTGAACGCCGCCACATGTTTACTGGACCTGTGTCCCTCCTGGTTGGTACTGGCCTCCCAGGAGGTTACACGAGGCTGGCTCCAGGGAGTTGTCAATACTTCTTTGAGTGAGGGGTTTTTGCCGGCCACCTTGAAAGAGGCGGTGGTGAGGCCCCTCCTCAAGAAGTCCTCCCTGGACCCAGCTGTGTTGGCCAACTATCGTCCAGTCTCCAAACTCCGATTCCTCACAAAGTTTGTCGAGAGTGTGGTGGCGCGACAACTGCCTCAGCACCTGGAGGAAATTGTCTATCTGGACCCGCACCAGTCCGGCTTCCGGCCTGGGCACAGCACAGAGACGGCATTGGTCGTGTTGGTGGATGATCTCTGGAGGGCTCGGGATAGGGGTTGTTCCTCTATTCTGGTCCTGTTAGACCTCTCAACGGCTTTTGATGCCATCGACCATGGTATCATGTTGCGCCGGCTGGTGGGGGTGGGGGGGCACTGTTTTACGGTGGTTCTCCTCCTACCTCTCCGACCAGTCACAATTTGTGTTGGCAGGAGGGCAGAGGTCGACATCAAGGTGCCTCACCTGTGGGGTACCACAGGGGTCGGTCCTCTCGCCTCTCCTGTTCAACATTTATATGAAGCCATTGGGTGAGATCATCCGTGGTTTCGGGGTAGAATTCCATCAGTACGCTGATGATACTCAGCTGTACATCTCTACCCCGGACCACCCCAACGATGCCATGGAAGTGATGTCCCGGTGTCTGGAGGCCGTGCGAGTCTCGATGGAGAGAAACAGGCTCCGACTCAACCCGTCCAAGACAGAGTGGCTGTGGCTTCCGGCGGCACAATATAGCCAGTTGGTGCCAGCTCTGGCTATTGGGGGCGAGTCATTGGCCCCCACAGAGAGAGCTCGCAACTTGGGCGTCCTCCTGGACTCTCGGCTGTCGCTAGAAGATCATATGACAACCGTGGCCAGGGGGCTCTTTTATCAGGTTCGCCTGATATGCCGTTGCGCCCCTTTCTGGATCATGACGCTTTACGCACGGTCACTCAAGCCCTCGTCATCTCCCGCCTGGACTACTGCAACGCTCTCTACATGGGGCTTCCCTTGAAGTGCACCCGGAGGCTCCAGTTAGTTCAGAATGTGGCCACATGGGGGATCCTGGGAGCTCCTAGATGCTCCCATGTGACACCTCTCCTGCGCGAGCTGCACTGGCTGCCTGTGGCTTTCCGGGTAGGCTTCAAGGTATTAGTAACTACCTTTAAAGTGCTCCATGGCAAGGGACCTGGTTACCTGCAAGACCTCCTCCTGCCATCAAATACCTCCCACCGACCAGTGCGCTCCCACAGAGAGGGCCTCCTCAGGGTGCCATCGGGCAAGCAATATTGGCTGGCGACCCCCAGGGGGAGAGCCTTCTCTGTGGCGGCTCCTGCCCTCTGGAATGACCTACCCACTGACCTACGCACGACCACAGACCTGCGCCTCTTCCGTCGGGCTTTGAAGACCTATTTATTTTGTGCGGCTGGCCTGGCATAATTTTTTAAATGGTTTTAGTAGGTTTTATTAATGGTTTTAGAACAGGCGTATTATTTAATACATTTTAAAATATATATTTCATGTATTTTTTTATATTTTATATCATTGCCTTTTATTAGTGCCTGTACACCGCCCTGAGTCCCGGAAGGAAGAAGGGCGGTATAGAAATTTAAATAATAATAATAATAATAATAATAATAATAATAATAATAATAATAATAATAATAATAATCAAGAAAATAAACAAGTGGATGATTTAACAAATCAAATCATAATTCTCACTCAGGACACAAATCACCCAGCTCAAATTACTATATTTTGGTCACATTATGGAAAAGCACAGCTCCTTAAAAAGCCTATAATACTGGGGAAAATGTAAAGAAAAAAGAAGTTCAACAGCAATTTAGGTGGAGCCTATTACAACAGTAATAAATTCACTATAAGACAAAAGAAATCTATGGGTGGTCACCAAAAGTCAATTGATTATATGCCACCAACTTGGTGGCATATAATCAATTAATCAATTAATTTTAATCAGCATTATTAGGCTATTTATCTGCTACTAATTAAAAGTTTAAATACTTAATAAGCAACCCAGTCACAGACAGCCTTGAAAAAGGCATTGGAACTTTCCAACTCAGCATTTTCCCACAGATAAAATTATTGAATGTCCCATGCAACTCTATTATGTCAGTATTTGGATGTGCACCTGGGTATATGTGTGAGTAATTCTGTTTAAACAAACTATATCCATATTAAATATGCACCTATACTATTCAGTACATATCTGAAGATGTAGATTCACCAAGTGGTACACACATAACCGTTTTCTTTCATATTGTGACAGTATGTGGGAATGACTTTGGGGGACAGCAGGAAGACCCCCGGCCCAGGCAATGGGTCTTCATCCTGCCTTCCAAGGTCATTCTTACATACTGTCATACATATAGCAATAGCAATAGTACTATGACTTATATAAACTGCTTCACAGTGCTTTACAGCCCTCTCTAATCGGTTTAAAGTGTCAGCATATTGCCCCCAACAATCTGGGTCCTCATTTTACTGACCTTGGAAGGATGGAAGGCTGAGTCAACCTTGAGCCTGGTGAGATTCAAACTGCCAAATTGCAGTCAGTCAGCAGAAGTAGCCTGCAGTACTGCATTCTAACCACACCATCACCAGGGCTCATATAAGGGAGCTGGGGCTCCAATAGCTAATTTGTTATGCCTCCATCATTTTGTTTTTCTGCATGCTCAATCCTTTCTTGCTCTAGAAATAGTATCATCAAATCAGTATCTGTATTCTGTAACAACAAATTAAATGGTGTCAAAATTCAACTCTCATTGAGATGGTTATGTACTCTACATAACAGAATAAATAGACTGTCCAATACAGTCAGTTTTGTAATAGGTAAGTCTAAAGTACTAGCAAGAAACCTGAAAGTGTCTGTCAAAATTAACAAAGTAGGCTGAGGAGACATATAACTGTGATGAGATGTGCTTTACAGTATATAAGTGTCAGTAACTATTTCTATAGTCATAGATTGCTTCCTTTTGAGGGTATGTGTAAGAAGCCACTCTACTTCGTGTCTCCTAAACTCTATAGGTCATATTGCTCTTTAATTTCTTTTCTTCTAATTCAATTTCTTGCTTGCAACCCCCATTCCATTTTCAAAGTATTGTCTTGAAACTGACTTTGACAGATTTGGGCACCTCATACCTGTTCCTAGCTCTCTGGGTTCTTTCCTTAGGGAGCCAGACCCTAGCTCAGGGGTTCCCAACCTTTGCAACTTTAAGTCTGAAGGACTTCAGCTCCCAGACTTCTCCAGCCAGCTTTGCTGGCTGGAGAAGTCTGGGAGCTGAAGTCCTTCAGACTTAAAGTTGCAAAGGTTGGGGACCCCTGCTCTAGCTAACTTGGACCATGACCTTACTTTTAGTTAGCAACTAAATTGCCAGCAACTTTTCATCTCAAGACCCAATGATCTACTGCGAGGGTCTGACATAATTAGATACATGTTATTAAGCAATACAAAATTGGACATAAATCCAAACTGATATTTTTTTTCTTTTTTCATAGCAAGCAACCACAAAATATCTGAGAATAATCAAGCAAAACTCCATTTATGCAATAATGTTTGCTCTTGATCACATAGCCCTTGATGCCTATCACCTACTAACTTTCCACAGTCACCACAGAAGATTTTTGCTTTAAATAATTTTAATCTCCAAACAAGCCTTATGGCCAGCAGTATTTTAGTGAGGCAGCCATGCACTTGCCAATTCTCTCTTGGGATAGAGAGGATGAATTTTCAATTGTCCCACTCCTTGTTCATAATAAATGAAGGCATTGAGAATGCAAGCCATTGGACAATATTTTCTCAATATATTTGTGCTTTTTTTAAGGAAGTAGTTTTATGGATACCTTTCATACCACAAAAGAAATTAAAATGTAGTTTAGGCTAGATATATAGCTGGAACAATTGTTGAATGGGAGATTAGGAAAATAAAATGGATATCTTTGTACATTTGCCTTATTGTTGTTGGTTTTTTTTTGCATTGTTATGTATTGTTTTTCTACTGTGTACTACCCAAAGTCGTTATGGTGTGGGTGGCCTAAAATGTGATTTATAAATAAGCAAATAAGGTCCCTTTGAACTACAGATTTTGACTAAAATAAGATTGTGTAGATCAAGTATAATTCTCTTTGCTATTCCATCTTTGAAATGCATGAACTGCTGTTTTAAAACCTTGCCAGCCTATGGTTATCTTATCTCATTTAAGAATTTAAATATTCTTCTCTAAAAATTGTTGTCTGGTTCAATGTCTATCTATGGTAAAAGATATTCCTTATGTAGGTCATGATTCCTTTCCAAGTAAATGGGGAAAAATGCTTCCTTATGTTAAAACCAGACTATTAGGTGGCACAATTGGATCAATAGTAGTCCAATCTCACACAAATACAACCTTTTGATTTTTACACATAATAGAAAGAAAGTTCTCCATTTACCAGTTTCAGATTAACAAAATAATGAATCCCTAAAGGATACGGAGATATTTGCTGGGGCTGGGGCTACTCTCATTTCATTGGTATAGCATTCAAATATTGAATAATTAAAAATTAAATAACACTGACTTCAAGCAAAGGGTCAGCACAGCGTTGGCATCACATAGCTATGTCTCTGGGTTCGTGCTAACCTTTCATGGTAGTCCAAACAAGAAGGGATATTAGTTTCAAATCTATAAGTACCCCTCTTGTCTCTCACTTTTATTCTCTCAAAAATTAGGGAGGGCCCCTTCTGAGATGCTTTTTCCATCCTGCCTCCTTCAGACTCAAATTTCATTTATCAGACCATTGTCTAGTCTCATTCATCCTACCTCCCAAGCGCTTTCCCACAGACCAACAGGAAACAGCATTCGAGAAACCAAAAGAAATCTGCTCTGAGATCAAGTCTTCCTTCTCTATTTTGATTATCTTTAGCACACAGCTGAAGGATTTCCATAACTATTACTTAATTGTTTATTACATACAAATCATGAAATCTTTACATTTTGGGCCGCATATTTACTTAGAATTGTTTTGGACCATGTACAAATGCATCGTCTCTCTGCCGTTCAAATGAGCAGCCTCACTTTTCCAGGCTTTGTCTAATCCTCCAGAATGCTGCTGCTGCTGCTTTAAACGTTGCATTCTCTTTAACAAGTTCAAGTGGCAGGATTTTCTAATTCAGGGTCACCCTGAAGGTTGAAAAAGTCTTGTGATTAAATATCTAACAGAGAGGTGTAAGACTTTTAAGAGGTCTGGAACATTTCTTCCAGAACATTTTTGAAGCATTTGTAGTCCTATTACTCAGCAGTGGTTATGAACTGGCAACTACGTAGCCTATATAATTCCCAGAGTCCACTTAAATTTATCACAATTTAGACCAGGGATGTCCAGCCTTGACAACTTTAACTTGTGGGCTGGTATAGCTGACTGGGGAATTCTGGGAGTTGAAGTCCACAGGTCTTAAAGTTGCCAAGATTGGACTCCCCTAATTTAGATAACCATACATCTATTCTGCAATGTGAAACCAAACTCTTTTTCCATGTGCTACGAAAGTTCGTACCAAATTTAAACTAAGGATTCTAATTTCAACTTGCATTAACTAATCATCATCAAATTATAGAAATTGGATCAGAGCTATCGTCTTTGAATTTTAAGTACAAAAGAAAAAAAGATAGCAGTAATCTTCTTTTGAAAATGGGGGCGGGGGGGGGATCTGCAGAATGGAGAAGATACATGTGTGTAGGAGCTAAGTAGAAGGGTGATGAACATTTTTTTTTAAAGAAAAATGTTTTTGTTGATTTATTGCTACTCCTGAAGCCTATTTTGTAAAATCTTTTTTTCCAATGATGCAATCTCCAGGGAGAGAAATTGGTTGGCAAGAAAAAAAAAGAGCAACTATTTCATCGTGTCATCTACAGCTTGCATGTCAGCAGTTATATAAGCTGTTTCTGAAGCAACTGTGGGAACTGCCAAGCCCAGTGCACAGAAAGAAAGAAAAAAAGTGGGGGGAGAGAAGGGCTCCTTTTCCTAAATGTATACCCATGGAAAGATTTTAAGGAAATATCATAAAGTTTTGTCTCTGCAGAGAAAAAGATTAACAGAGCTGGAAGGGACTGTATAGGTCATCTACTCCAACCCCCCACTCAAGCAGGAGATCCTACACCATTTCTGACAAATGGCAATCCAATCTCTCTTGAAAGCCTCAAGTGATGAAGCTCCCACAACTTCTGAAGGCAAGCTGTTTCATTTGTTGATAGTTCTCACACTCAGAAAGTTCCACCTTGCTAGGTTGTTAATTCATCTGTTACGCTTAACTATAGCTAAAGTAGCACAAGTCATCAGCAATAGCCTGTCCTAAATTCAGTAACAAAATTGGATGGTGGATGGAAATATCTCATCTGCAAACAGCTAACTTTCCACAGTACTAAGCTACATATTTTAGTGTTTACATCTGCACTTTATCAGAACAGAGCTTTGCATCTGGTTGGGAACATTAACATGGAAGTAAGATTTATTAAGCAGGCTACATAATTTCTATATACTGTAACTCAATACGGATGTCACATTAGGGGAGATTCAAAGCTTCTTTTTAAAAAGCTCAAGTTTCTTCCTGGCAAAGTTTAAATAAAAGATTAAATACAGAAAAATCAGAAATGTGGTTGTAGGAATGGCATTAATTTTTAACCTAAGAAAAGAAAGCCAATAAATAAATTTCAAAAACTTATCCATTTAAAAAGCAAGTTTTAATGGGTATTCTCTTTTTTACCTTATATGTCCTTGTCAAATTATTACATTTGTTAAATCAGGTCAAAGATACTAGTATTAAAACAACTCACAACCATAAACTACTGAGTAGTGGGACAACTTAATGGTTTCTTAAAAGATTGTTGTTCAGGGATGTTAAATTTCATATAAATAGTCAAAGGGGCTGCAAATATTTGAGCTAGTGATTCACCCATATTTGCTTTATAGTAGATGGATATTCAAATATTCTTCAATGTATTTGAACATAATTAACCACAAGTACTGATACTATGTAAGGCTTCGTATGTAAGGCTCTTTGAAAAGGTATGTGTAAGGGACCACCTGAAATTCTAATTTGTGATGCCGTGATATTTGATTTGATTTGATTTTATTAGATTTATATCCCGCACCTATCTCCAATAGCACCCAGGGCGGCGCACAGGCATTTAAAAACACAATATACAGTACAAAATGTACAAACATCCTAAAACCCTATTAAACTAAATACTCCCGCACTAAAAATATAGTTTAAAAACCCTCTAATTAAAAATTTGTATAACTAACCCTCAGTCGTTTATCGGGTGGATTTACCCTAAGCTGGCTTGCTGAAACAGGTGCGTTTTTAAACGCTGGCGGAATAGGCGGAGGTCCGAGGTGGTACGGAGGTCGGGAGGTAGGTTGTTCCAGAGGGTAGGGCCCGCCACAGAGAAGGCCCTTCCCCTGGGCATTGCCAACCGGCATTGCCCGGCCAACGGCACCCAGAGAAGACCCTCTCTGTGGGAATGGATCGGACGAAGGGATGTATGGGGCAGGAGACGGTCTCGCATATTCTACAAATCAAAGTGAGAGTTATCTAAGCTACATTTTAGTGTACTGAATTCTTCTATATGTCCTCTTTATTTATAGCTGCCAGAATATCACTCAAGTAATGGTAGTGCCTTTACCAGTATAAGTAATAGCAATGGGCCTTTATCTAAACACATTTAAAGACCTATCTTTAGATTAAAACAAAACAAATGCTTTCCTTTAAAGCAGTATTATCCAACTTGTCTGGCCTTTGGGTGCTTTGGAAAATAGCTTGACCCCTTCCTCTCTGTGGCAGCCCCTCAAGTATTGGAACACTGCTATCATGTCTCCCCAGGTCCTTCTCTTCACTAGACTAGCCATGCTCGGTTCCTGTAACCGTTCTTCATATGTTTTAGTCTCCAGTTCCCTAATCATCCTGGTTGCTCTTCTCTGCACTTTTTCTAGAGTCTCAACATTTTTTTGTATAGTGTGGTGACTAAAACTAGATGCTTTACTCTAGGTGTGGTCTTACTAGGGCTTTATAGGTTGTCTAGTATTAGTACCTCACTTGATCTTGATTGTAACCCGGCTAATGCAATTTAGGATTGCTAAGAATTAGGATTCTAATGCAGTTCCTAATTGCTGGAGCCAATCTCACAATAATTAGACACTCTAGAGTTAATTTTCATAATGAAATACATGACCCCAAAATGAAAGTCTTCTTGGAATGCAAAAGCCTCTTAGTTTCAATAAGCAATGAGTCACATATCTTTTCTTTCTTCAGGGTGTGATGACTTGTCTTTTCCATTCCAATAATACAAATTTACCATAGACTAGTAGACTACAGCACTCTTCGAGGACAGAGTCTTTCCTACCATTTTTATTGTTTTGGTCCTGCATCATTGATACAAATAGTCTGCTGCATATCCTCCCTTGTTTGCATGCAATGTTTCCTCCCGTCCTTTCCATGCTCATTCTGGGAAGCAATATACTCTAAAGCCAGCCTGGCTCCAGGCTTTTCTATTATTCACAAAATTTTCATATCAAAGATCTGCTATGTATAGTCTTGTTTTTTTTTTAAATATACATAATAAACAGACTTTGGAAAGATAGTTGCTCTTTTCAGGAAAATAGAATTCTTTGTTGTTTAGTGAATCAGTCCAAAACCTATTACAGTGTTTTAAAAATTCATATAAGGCCGTGATGGCAAACCTAGGGCATGCATGCCAGGGGTGGCATGGAGAGCCCTCTCTGCTGGCACATGTGCCATGGCCCCAGGTCAGATCTCCATGGCATTTCTTTCATGAGCTTCTGTTTCCCTGCAAACAACGAAACAAAAGCTCACGAAAGAAAAAGATCTTACCTCTTGCCACGCTGCCGATGTTGGGATGCCCTGCCTCCCACTGGCCAGCTGGTCTTTGGGTCTCTTCCGTGCATGTGTGCATGCCTGCACATGCACATGCCCAACCATGCATGTCTGTGCATGGACACATTTGCACATGTCTACGCATGCGCATGTTTACACACACACCTTTTACTTTGGCCATACATGCACGCAGTTTGAACACTTGGTGTCTAAAAGTTTCGCCATCTCTGATATAAAGCCTTAAACAGTGTAAGGCAGTTCTAGCAACTGGTTTCACAAGACCACAATGCCCAGCATAAATAAGCCTCCAGAAACAAATATCTGCAAATAAAAATATTATTTTTGCATGCCATTCCACCACAATCATTAACAGTTGTTCCTAAAACCCTGATTCTTCATAACCATCTCTTATCAGATTAAATATAAATGCTATTATCATAAAATGATGATATCCTTTTCAAAATTAATTCATCCATAAAATATTTCTAATGTCTCCCAGGAACTCCCTGGAAGTTCATTGGGCAGTGTAAAATACAAAAAGGAAGCGCTTTGTTGATGACTGCAAATGAGTACATTTGCTTTGTTCCAAAACATTATTGTCTCTCTTTCAAATAAATCAGACATGTTCCAGCTCCTGGAGGACTGAAAAGCATAATCATTAATACATGGCAAAATACCAATTTTTGTTTCAATTTTTCTTTTGAGAACTGTCTAAACCTTTGCAGCTTTGAGACTCATGGACTGAGGAACTCCACACATGGTTGGATACTTCTGGTCCAAAAGATCTTTTTACACACACACACACACACACACACACACACACACACACACACACACTCCAAAGAACCCAGATGAGAAAAACCTCAACTAAACTGTTTCCTTAACTGGTAGTTTTGTCATCTCTTCTTAAAATGTTCCCTAAATGGCTGTTGTGAAATTTCTAAAGCAGAGGTCTCCAACCTTTGCAACTTTAAGTCTGAAGGACTTCAGCTCCCAGAATTCTCCAGCCAGCAAAGCTGGCTGGAGAAGTCTGGGAGCTGAAGTCCTTCAGACTTAAAGTTGCAAAGGTTGGAGACTTCTGCTCTAAAGCTTATATTGATATTCTTACCTTCATGTGTGCTATTTTTGTGGTAAATGTATCTGCATACAGCAATCCTTATGAGAGCTCTTTTTCCCACCAAAGGCAACTAATTTATGATCATTTGTAATCCCATCGTGTAGGCATATTTATTTTGCTAATCTGCTTTGTGGTTTCTTTCTGCCTGCTGGGCAAGCTAAAAACCTAATCTTTGTCACTTTGTGCAAGACTTTTGATTGATTTGTCTTCTACTTCTTCCTAGTTTCCCAATAGCAATAACCCCATTGTAGCCATTTTGTAGAAGGAAACCACAAAGCAGTTCGGCAAAATAACATTAAGTTTGATTGTGCAGATCACTAAAGACAAGCTATACTCCTTTACCTGCAGTGCAGGTCTTTTCCAGGGGTGAAATGCTACCGGTTCAACCGAACTGATAGTCGAAAATGCTACTGGTTTGGGCAAACCAGTATTTCTGATGATCAGCTGTGATCTCTGATTTATATTAGTTAGAAATTGTCGGATTTCCTACTTTCCAGCTAATCTAAATCGCATGGCACAGCGGATCTCCCCCCCCCCCCCAGCTATTCTACTTACCTTTGCAAGCGCGCATCCCATTTTTGATGCTCTGCGCATGCACGGAAGGTGTGAACCAGTAGCCAAGGTAAATTGATTTCACCCCTGGTCTTTTCTTATATGGACTGCATGAAATTTACCCAGTCCTTCTCAAGGATGTAATGGACAGTGTCTTGAAACACAATCTGAATATTTCACATATGGGTTCATCTGAATTTCAGAGTTCAGGGTGTACAATGGGGTAGAGCCAGGGGTGAGCTTCAAAATTTTTAGCAAGAGGTTCTCTGCCCGGTTTCTGGGTGGGCGTGGCCATGGTGGGCATGACTAGTCAACCTCCTGCACCATGGTGGGGGCTCTGGAGGCTTTCCTTGGGCCTCCAAGAGGGTAGAAACAGCATCCCCTGGATCTGGAGGCCAGAAACTGGCCCATTTCCAGCCATCCCAAACTTCCAGTAGGCCCGTTTTTTGCCCTCCCCAGCTTCCGCACGCACCCTGCATATACCTGCATCCAAAACAGGCCACATAGGGACTCCTAGGAAGGGAGGGGAGGGTGGGGCCAGCCAGGAGTGGGATTTGAGGATTCTCTGAACTGCACAGGATCTTAGATAGAGGTTGTCCTGAACCCCTGCGAACCCCCAGCAGTCCACCCCTGGTAGATCTCCTCACTCCCCGGAAACATACGTAGCGCATGGGCTGTAGATTATAAATCTCTGGATCAAAGTTAGAGGCTTCAGGAACAGAAGAATAAGCTTCCCCATTATAAGCAGGATCTGTCCTCTTGGTGCAGCAATTGAAATGTGAGGTGGTCCCATTTCACTATCTCACGTTTATGGGAATTGGAAAAAGGCTGGCAGTGACTTCTCTTAGAAAACAGAAACTTCATTAAAAACTTCAAATAGAAATGTTTAACTAAAAATGTTTCCCAAACCTTGCTAGAAATAACTAAAGTGTGTGTGTGTGTGTGTGTGTGTGTGTGTGTGTACACACATATTTGCACAGTTCTCAGGTGGCAGAAAAACTGCTGAAAATAATCTGTCTGTACTGAGTGCTCAAGGCTGTCGAAGAACACAATGTCTTGGACTGGGTATACTAAATATAGAAAGATCAATTGTTACAGAGGTGTTTTTCCAAATGAGAGAAGCCAAATGTGCAAAATGCAGGTGCCAAAAGAGAGATCACTTTGTGAAAATCTACTGTAAAAGACTACTGCAAGAATTAAAAAATGCAAAAAGAAAAAAAAACCCTTAATATATCCAAAATTGGTAGTAGGCTTATCTCTAAGATGGGTTTGGGTATTAGCACAACAGAACAGTTAAGCATGGCTATTTTTTCTTTTTATATTTACACATCATTCCTAAAAACACAGAGGTGCAGACAAGGGGATAAAAAACAACATTACGTAGTCGGTATCCATCACCACCATGGCAAATCCTGAGAAAAATTTCGCTGCTGTGCAAAATTAGCTTCTCCTTGCTAAGTTAACTAAAACAGACATAATAAACATTTCAGTACAAGATCATTACTTTCAAATCTGTTATAGAGAATAATATATAATGATATTATGATAATATATATTTAATATTTATGAAAAAATATCTAGGTACAATTGTACAGCTTAAATAAACAAAGGTCTCTGTATATTATAAGTTGTGTGACATCATGGTTAAAGTTTAGTCTTAGTTGTTTCCTGCCATGTAAAGACTGCTTCTCTGTGAAAGTAAAGTTCCTGTATAAATATTATGCTAAAAGTTGGAAATTAAATAATGAACAGTTGTTACAACTTTGTTACATTTTATTTCCAAAATGTACATGTCCAAAATCTCATACCCGTATCAGAGAACTGCCGGCTGTAATTAGCAGCTTGTTTATTTTGAGAGGAAATTCCTTTTATGCAGAATGGCATGCCAGCGTAAACCATAGCAGATGCATCTCATTTCAGAAAATGCACATGCTCCCTTGCGCTTTGAAGTGAACAGCATTTAATGGGAAGCTACCCCTCAAATTCAGAAGAAATAATCCTTGCATGATTGTACAGAATTAAAGCTAACTCTGTAGGGAGTTTCCTTCCAGACCACAAAGTTATAACTGAATGGGCTTCAGCTCCATGCTGGTCCTGTTGTATTAAAAAAAACAACCTGGAAATCCTCCCACTTAGGCACTTAAACTTACTAAAGAACAGTAGAAAGTTTCATTCATCTTTCAAGATAAGGAATTAAAGTTCTACAGCTGATTAACAGTATATTATACCAGCATAGATATCGTTTGTAAATATGGATATGTTCAGTTCAAGGATAAAATCAAAAAGGAGATTCAAATGAATCTTCCGGTCAAGCTGACTTTTCACATCAGATCACAAATCAAATCATATACTTATATTGGAAGCCTCTGCAATCACAGAAATAACCCAACCCTAAACCTGATGGAATCAATCCAATTAGTGGTTTGGTTTGAACATCCAGATGAAACCAAAGTGATCGTCCATATCAATGTGGCACTTCTAATCACATTTTTGCATGAGTTGCACAGGAGTAATGAAGTACATATGCAAGAGCAGAATCACAATATTCCTGGATCATAGTCATTAGTATTTTTTAACTTATATTTTTGCTCTCAACTCATGCACTGAAGATTCTTCCAGGTTCCATTGCAGAGACACCATTGTACCTTGGTTGAAAGAGAAAGAAAAAGAAGAACAAAGTATGTTCAGAGCACAAAAGAAATTGTGACTGGTTGGGAATTTCTGGAGTTGAAGACCACCTATCTTAAAATTGCCAATGCTGAGAAATACTTGAAATAGACAAGCCATGCTACATACAACCCATCCAATGTTAATTACTCTAAATAATGTTTCTTACCCCCTCCCAGAATGCTTTTATGATGGGGCTTTACGTGAATGGGTTAGTGCAAGGGAAATATCAAGACAGATTAACAGAGTTGGAAGAGACCTTGCAGGTCATCTAGTCCAATCCCCTGCCCAAGCAGGAGACCCTACATCTGCCTCTACCTAGGATTGAACTCACAACCTCCTGATTGGGAGGCGAGAGCTGAAGACATTCTACAAGCCTTGTGGGATTGACCTGATCAATTGACAGGAAAGGTGAAAAAAATACAGAGGAAAAACCAAAGGGAAGGAATGCTCCAATCTCTGATACTATCAAGGGACTTTGGAACAGGAAAGGCTTGGTTTCTTTCTTTCTTTTTTTTAATGTAGTCAAATGTTTCAGGAACAAAGGAATGGTAATTTTAACCTGTTCACATTTGCAGACTAAAATAACAAACAGGGCAGCAGCCACAGTGCCCTTAGCTATGAAAAACGTGACTTTTGCAACCCTTATGTGGCTTCCCATTTAGGAGTGTGTACCTCTTGATGACATTCCAAACAAAAATATTTCTTCTATTTGCCGTTATGCTAACTCAGTGACACCTCTCCGGGGGTTAATTTCATATAAACTTGGATTAATAATTTAGGTATCTTAACGTTAGAAACTTGATGGCTGTCTGGCCATGCCACTTCCAAATTTCAGTCTCTTTGTTTTCTTACACAGGAGCTCTTCTTTCTCTCTCAAATCCCATATTTATTTTGGAACAAATTCTCCATACTTTCTTCTTCCTTTTTTCCTAACTGATAAATCATGAGATCAACATAAGAGTATCTTAAGTTTTAAATGATTTAGGAATTACAGTTCCTTAAATTACAGGCCACCCTGCGTCCTCTCGGAGAAGGGCGGGATATAAATTGAATAAAATAAATAAATAAATAAAATAAATGCCTGTCTTAATCATCATGGGCTCAGAAGAGCCTGAGGAATACAATCCAATTTCATGTGGAATCTGGCCCATGCTGGAAAAAACCCAAATGCTGAGGCTTTGTAATAAAGGGCAGTAGGCCAGTGATAGCAGCATCAGGGAAAACCAGCCAACACAAAGACCTCCCAATTAGGATGTATTCTATGAGTGTGACTATTGACTCCGCCCACATTTGACCATACTTGTTTTTCCAGTCTAATAAAACAGGCAAAAACCACTTTATAAAACTAAAGCCATTCCTCATGTCTAGCCAAAAGATTAGTAGTCCACTGATCTAATTTGGTCTAATAATCATGTTCCTACAATGTAAAACAAAAAACAAAAACCACCAGTATTCCACAATAAAAATCAAATTGCTAGACCAAATTAATTCTGATTTCAGTTGCTGAACTGAATTCAAAATTCAGTTGCTTGGCAACCGGCATGTATTTATGACGGTTGCAGCGTCCCAGAATCACGTGTTAATCTTTTGCAGCTTTCTGACAATTAATCAGTCAATGGGGGAAGCCAGTTTCACTTAACAACTGCCTTACTGACTTAATAACTGCAGTATTTCATTTAACACTGGTGGCATTAAAGGTTATAAAATGGAGCAAAACTCACTTAACAACTGTCTTGCTCGGCAATGGAAATGTTGGGCTTAATTGTGGTCGTAAGTCAAGGACTATCTATAGAGGAAGAGAAAGTAAGAGTCCTCTCTGAAAAGCTTTTAGAAGAAGGGTGAATCTCCCAAAATAGCAATAGCGATAGCACTTAGACTTATATACCACTTTAGAGGTGCTTTTACAGCACTCTCCAGTGGTGGGATTCAGCCAATTCGCACCACTTCAGGAGAACTGGTTGTTAACTTTCTGAGCAGTTTGGTGAACTGGTTAGTTGAAGAAATTATTAGGGCAGAGAACCGGTTGTTAAATTATTTAAATCCCTCCTAAGCAGTTTAGAGAGTCAGCATATTGCCCCCCAACAATCTTGGTCTTCATTTTACCCACCTCAGAAGGATGGAAGGTGGAGACAAACTTGAGCCTGGTGAGATTCAAACTGCCAAACTGCAGGCAGTCAGCAGAAGTAGCCTGCAGCACTGCACTCTAACCACTGCACCGCCACAGCTCACAAAAGAATGAATGAAGAATGGCGGCATAAGGAAAGAAGATGCAGAAGATGCTGGGAACAAAATTACAGTGTGACACAGAAGTGCATGGAGTTATTGTAATGAGAAAAAAAACCATGGAAATCATAGAGGTTTTGGATGAAAAAAGTGTTTATAAGAGAATGACAGTTGCAAAAACAAGGAGGAAACTGTATAAAGCATACTGAGAAAAGAAAACCTATTGAGACAAAACAGCCTATTAAGGGTAAGCAAGGGAAGGAATAACTTATCCAATTGTGTCTCCTCTCTGTCTCACATTAAAATGGAGTAAATGTTTTGCCTCACTACATTGCTGTACTCAGAGGCAGGATCCAAATTTCATAGATTGAGAAAAATCTTGTCTCTGCACTCTGCACTCAGAAACACATTAAACCATGATATGATTTTGGCTTAGCGTGTCGCATGACCCCTGCAATTGCAATGTATATAATCTGTGGATTATATGTCAGCATCCATCCAAGGTCATTATGGCTTATCCACAATCAAGTAAATTGTGACTTGCAGCAATGTTTGGACCCCATATGGGGCTTAGAAGTTCTGATTTTGTTCTTAGCACAGCCAAGAAAATAAAAATTCTGTTTTCATATGAATATAAACGATTCAGCCACGTAAAGCAAGCAAGAGAGCCAGTTTGACAATGTTAGGCTAGAAACTGGGACACAGTCAGTCTAGCCTTGCCTTATGCACAACGCCATCTGGGTAACCTGGGCCAGACACTCTCTCGCTCGTCTCAGCCTTAAAAAGGAGAGAGTGGAAAACCATTTGCAAAATCTTGTCAAGAGAACTGCAGGGATTTATCCAGGCAACGACCTGGACATAAATACACACACATACTGCATCCAGCTTTGGTCGCCACGATATAAAAAAGATGTTGAGACTATAGAACAGTGGTTCCCAACCTTTTTTTGGCCATGCCCCACCTAAGCATCTCTAAAATCCTGATGCCCCCTCAAGACTCATAATTCTTACTTTACTCAAAAAGTGAACTCTACTCATGCAGAGGAAACTTAAAAGGCCATTAACTTAGTTTAAACAAGGTTCAAATTGCCCTCATTAAAAATCAAATTGCCCCCCTGTGGGGTGTGGGGCCCACATTGGGAACCACTGATCTAGAAAGAGTGCAGAGAAGAGCAAAAAGATTATTGGGGGCCTGGAGGCTAAAACATACGAGGAACGGTTGCAGGAACTGGGTATGTTTAGTTTGATGAAAAGAAGGACTAGGGGAGAAATGATAGCAGTCTTCCAATATCTCAGGGGTTGCCACAAAGAAGAGGGAGTCAAGCTATTCTCCAAAGCACCTGAGGGCAGAACAAGAAGCAATAGATGGAAACTAATCAAGGAGAGAAGCAACTTAGAACTAATGAGAAATTTCCTGACAGAACAATTAATCAGTGCAACAATTTGCCTTCAGAAGATGTGAATGCTAGAAGGTTTTAAGAAGATGTTGGATAACCATTTGTCTGAAGTGGTGTAGGGTTTCCTGCCTAAGCAGGACTAGAAGATCTCCAAGGTCCCTTCCAACTCTGTTATTCTATTCTATTCACATGTACAACACAAGCAAGGAATATAAAATGCTTTCTAACACTGCAAGTAATCACAATTGGAGCAAATAAGAATATATAAAACTAAATCTGCCAAGGAGAGGAAGCATGAAGCAAGCCTATTTTATTACAATAAAAGGAACCAACCTGCCTTTCATTTTCAATGGGGCAGATTAGGGAAACATAAAACCAAACATCAGCTTCAAGATTCAGGTTCAAGAATTTGCCGCCGTACCAACCGAGAAGCCTTGGAAGCTATAGTGTACTTGTTATTAATTACACTCTATGGATTAGCACATTTTTCTCTGTGTGTTTATATACTCCTCACTGACATAGCCCCCAATTTATTTTGGTTGGGACCCAGAGATCACCCAGAGAAAACACCCAGAGTTTTCCAAAGATTTCCTAGCTGTTAATTGGATGAAGGATAAATAATTATTTAAAAGGGTGTTTTGATCATGAGCAAAACAATCTCAAATCTATATTAAAGTAGGATGTTTATTAGGACAAGTTATTTTTTTCTGCAGAATAATATAACGTGCATATTTAGCTACCAGGCAGTTAAACCTCTTTAAAAAGGCAGATATTTTTTTAAAATGGTTAAACCTGGCTAGATATTGCTCATATTCATGCACTTTGCAGGCAAGTCAGCTGATTTCTGCAATTAGAGATGTGGTGTTAGTTTGCACCACAAATCTCCCAAGAATGGAATCAATTATCAAGAAAGAAGCAGCTAAATATGAGGCTGTTACCAAGGAAAGTTACAGGTTTTCCTTCACTAGAAATATACATATAGAAGCCGGGTATCCCTCCATCTGTTGGGAATTCTTTTACTTGCTTTTCTGGTGAGAGCAGGGGGTTGAACTTGATGGCACCAAAAGACCCTTTTATGTCTGTGATTGGATGGGTGGATGGATAATAGATAGGCAGGTGGGCAGGCAAGCAGGCAGGCAAATGGATTGTGTGCCATTTTTTGACTCCTGGTGGCTATATAAATGAAATTACCCTCCTCCAATTTCTAAATCCTAAAATCCAGCCATTAGTAATAGTGTTTTTCAATCTTTACCAACCTTCCTTGACTTTTAAAAAATGATTTACCATTTTGAGAAAGTACAGTTCAGCTAATTATCTCCATGCTATAAACATGAATTAAGAAATTGGTTTACAAAAATTACTGTACTGAAACCGAAATTCATTCCTTTCTTTCAGAAGTTACAGCTGATTGATTCTCTATGGTCATAACAAATCTGAAAGAATCAACCAATGTGACAAGTCCAAACTGCCTTAACATAATCAATGAATTTTGATATACACAAAATAAACATTGTTTTTCTTGGCTTTCTCTGACCAATGTTCACAGCCTTGGTTGTTATGACTAAGAGAATAGACGTTTTTTATTTAAACATTGAAATACAGTTTGCAAAGATCAATGCTTATTGATTAGTTTTCAGCTATTTTTTCCCTGTACTGCTCATACATAACGCGTTGCCTTCATTGATATTCTCTTATTATTTCAATGGAAAAAAATAAACTTCAAAAGAATGCACATAAACCAGCTCCAAAGATGAGACAGTACTACCTTTGTCAGCAGAAAGCAAATTAAACCACTCCATTTACTCGTATCTAAATTTGTATCACTCAATGACAACTCCATAGAATGACCTAAATATTTTCTGAGAGAAGGGAAAATTATTAATGCCACTAATGTGTGAAAATATTTTTAGTGAATGAACCAAAAGCACCCAAATACAATTTGGGAGAAATTTTTTTGAAAATTCAGTATAATCTGTCTTTCAATAGAATACAATAATACAATAGCAGAGTTGGAAGGGACCTTGGAGGTCTTCTAGTCCAACCCCCCGCCTAGGCAGGAAACCCTATACCATTTCAGACAAATGGCTATCCAACATCTTCTTAAAGACTTCCAGGGTTGGGGCATTCACAACTTCGGGAGGCAAGCTGTTCCACTGGTTAATTGTTCTAACTGTCAGGAAATTTCTCCTCGATTCTAACTTGCTTCTCTCCTTGATTAGTTTCCACCCATTGCTTCTTGTTCTGCCCTCAGGTGCTTTGGAGAATAGTTTGACTCCCTCTTCTTTGTGGCACCCTCTGACATATCGGAACACTGCTATCATGTTTCCCCTAGTCCTTCTTTTCATTAAACTAGACATACCCAGCTCCTGCATCCATTCCTTATATGTTTTAGCCTCCAGTCCCCTAATCATCTTTGTTGCTCTTCTCTGCACTCTTTCCAGAGTCTCCACGTCTTTTCCACATCGTGGTGACCAAAACTGGATGCAGTATTCCAAGTGTGGCCTTACCAAGGCATTATAAAGTGGTATTAACACTTCACGTGATCTTGATTCTATCCCTCTGTTTATGCAGCCTAGAACTGTGTTGGCTTTTTTGGCAGCTGCTGCACACTGCTGGCTCATATTTAAATGGCTGTCCACTAGGATCCCTCTCACAGTTGCTACTATTGAGCAAGGTACCACCTATACTGTACCTGTGCATTTTGTTTTTCTTGCCTAAATGTAGAACTTTACTCTTTTCACAATTGAATTTCATTTTGTTAGATAGTGCCCAATGCTCAAGTTTGTCAAGATCCTTCTGTATCTTAAGCCTATCTTCTGGAGTGTTAGCTATTCCTGCCAGCTTGGTGTCATCTGCAAATTTGATGAATTCCCCATTTATTCCCTCATCCAAATCATTGATGAAGATGTTGAAGAGTACTGAGCCTTGGGGGACTCCACTGCATACTTTTAGGTATAGCATTAGCATTAGCATTAGCATAGAATAGAATAGAATAGAATAGAATAGAATAGAATAGAATAGAATAGAATAGAATAGAATAGAATAGAAATATTCTAACTTTATTATCACTTTGAATGTACACTAATCGGCATACATTAAAATGAAATTGCGTTGCAAACAGCTCTCAAAGAGTCTCCACCTCTAATATAAACATACCTTCCTCCCCCTATTGTCTCCAGGACAATCACCCTATGAGTGAGTTGGGTTAAGAGAGGGTGGACTGACCTGAAGTCACCCAGCTGGCCTTCAGGGCTAAAACTGAACTAGAACCGACATTCTCCTGCTTTCTAGCCGGGTGCCTTAACCACTAGACCAAACTGGCTCTCAACATGTATTTATATATATTTTGACAGCAACAGTGGGAGGCCAAGTTTGAAATGCCTCATATTTTTTCTTAAAGATACTTTTGAAATGACTTTTCTTTTCTTTCCAAATTTTATTAATATTCAAAATAATAATACGATGACTCATTCATCATAGATCACATTTACATGCAATCTCTCCATGATTATTCATCCTATTATATCTTAACTTAATTCAACGTTCTATTAATAAGAACAAAAAGATCAAAAGAATAGGCATTGATCACAGCAAAGTTAAACTGATATTTAGTACAGTCTTTTCATTTATTGTAAGTGTGCTGCATTGATTACATACGTTTATCTATATTTGTTACTTCTGCTGTTTTCTCATATTATACAGTAAAGCTATCAATATACTGAATTATTAACATTGAGAAGGGATTTCTTTGTATCATTACTATTGCTATAATAATCAAAATACTGTACATTAAATGAGCTATACATGAGTGACAACTTGTTAGTACTGTAAATCTAGACTGCATTTAAAAACATATACACAAATACAGATTTCAGTTTTGCAATTATAATAATAAAATCATAATTAGTTTATACAAATTTTGAGGCAGCATTTTTCTGTAAAATATGATATTAAAAGGAAAGAAGTTATAGGCAAGATAAATAATCTTATTTTTTAAAAAATAATTGCAATCATTTATCTTCTAGCCTCCATATGATATCTAAACAACCTACATTGAGGTAATTTTCATATTCCTTTGAATAATTAAACCAACAACTATTAAAATTGCTTTGTTTAATTTTAAAGGACTCAAACACCACTTAATTTTTCATAGTGGCTTTCTTCCTAATTAGAACGTGTTTTTGTAATTAGTAAAGATAATATAATTTCATTATTCTATTTTCATTCATTTTTTAATTTTCTTTTTCATTGGCATTTATTGCCATAATCCTGGACCTGAAAAAAGACCCTCAAATGAATTTTCCCAAGGAAAATTCTTCCATTAAAAGTTTATTCCATGTTGCCTGAATTTTGAAATACCGCCTAATTTTTAAATATCTGAATCCCTTCCCTTATCAGCAATCAACCTCATACTATAAAACTATTAAATCAGATTGTCTCTAGACTACAGTTGTATACTTGCTCACAAGGGGAAATGTTCATTTAACTGAATAAGACTTATATACTGCATAGTATTATGCTGTAAGTCTTTTAATTGTTGGTCAGGTTGTTGAGGCACCAGTCTAGAGTTTCAGAGATTGTGAGTCTAGTCCTGCCTTAGGCATGAAAGCTGGCTGGGGAACTTTATGTGAGTCATTCTGTCTCAAACTAGCCCACCTCTCAGGGTTGTTGTCCTAAATGTGCTTTATGAAGAGGCAATTGGACTTTCTGGTTTTTCTTTGAAGACATTTCACTTTTCATCCAAGAAGCTTCCTTAGCTCTGACTGGATAGTGGGGAATAGGATTTATACTCCTACTCAGGGTGGTTATTGTGGGGAAAATAGGAGGAATGAGTATTATGAATTTTCATTGCCCTGAGTTATTTATAAGGATAATAACAGTGAGATGAAACTAAATAAACAATATTTCAACCTATTGTTGAAATTTGAGTATTACACAAATGTTAGAATAAAAGAGGCATTTCAATGAAAGATTAAGTATCCTTGCTCACCATGAATTAATACTATACCTCTGTTTACTTCTGATTTGCTTTTCTCTAAGAAGAAGTATCTAGGGCAGGGGTGTCAAACTCAAGGCCTGGGAACCAGATTCGGCTATGGGGTGTTTAGATCTGGCCCACAGGCTGCCCTGGAAACAGCAAAGGACCGGGCCCACTGTACTTTTGCAAGCCAAAAAGGAGCTTGGGAGGGCTGGATGCGGGACCCCCAAGCTCTATTTTCGTTGGCAGAGCAGAGGTGAGTTGCTCCCGGTTCAGTCCAGATTGGGCGAGCCGGTAGTGGTGGTGGTGGGAGGGTCCGCTCACCCACCTGGACACTTCTGCGCATGCACAGACGTGTCACTCGTGAGCACGCACGCAAAAATGAGTGAACCGGTAGTGCCAGGATTTGTAACCCAAGAGCTCAGGAGCCCGTTTTTGCTGGCAGAATGCTTGGGCCCCCACCCTGGCCATGCCCCCCCAGGCGCCCCGAGGGTTAAGGTTAGGGTCAAACACAACCCTAATGTGGCCCTCAATGAAATGAAGTTTTACACCCCTGATCTAGAGCCACCAAAAATCAAAAGCTGGCTGTAATTCAAATCCAGGATCCGAATATGACACCCTTTACCAGTATGAGCTAAGAACATATTTTGCACTGATGGCTTGAAAGGATGCAACAATGCAGGATCCACCATTTGAACTAAACAATAATCCACTTGTTTGCACTAGAAGGAGATTAATAAGAACTCCATATTAATCCAGAACTCCCTAGAATCCTAGACTCTTTTTATGTCTGTCTTTTAATTTTTCCAACATGAAAGCTCCCATTTTCCCCTTTTATTACTTAAAATCAATAATGGAATTCAACCCTTTGTTTTAACCTATTGAAGGAATGCCTAAACTAAGGTACAATGGCTACTATTTATAAAGTCATACATCAGAGAAAATGTTGATATGCTCCCTATTCATTCTTTCTAAGTACTTTTGGGAATACACTTTCACATATTATTATTAATTCATCAGTTTCCCCATAATGGTCTCTTGTGGGACAGTCCTCTGTATTTATAATCAAAACCACCACTGTGTTCCATGGGGATTCCTTTCTGTTTTAGAATTGTAACCTTTTCTTCACTTAAGAAAAAACAGCATAAGAAACAGTCATTGTGTTTAGGATGAGTTTGTGTGAATTGCAGAGTAGATCAGATTTTCTGAATTCACACTGGGATGGTGGGGCAGGAAAGTGAAGGTTTGAAGGCTGCAATCAGGAGAAGGGAGAGAATGCTTAAACAGTGCTTACATCTCAGAGGAAATCATTTAGATCAGGTTGTCCAAACTTGGCAACATTAAGACTTATGGACTTCAACTCCCAGAATTCACCAGCCAGACACGTTTTGCAGTTTATTACTTAATCTAAATCAGGGGTGAGTTAGATAAAGAGACAAACTCCGAAACATGAACAAGGTGTAGCACTTTTGCAAAATGAAAAAGGCAGGCCTTGCCCTAAAAAAGCTGAAGGGCAATAGGTTTTAGCTTTATCCACTGTGTCCCACCAAGTTGCAATTCAAGCCCAAACACCATCAAAGGCGCTACTTCATTCATGGTGTCATTTTGGTCTAATTCCCTTCTTCTCCTTTGTCCCCAACCTCTCTCCAATAGCATAACTCCTTACTTTATAAAACTGAGTACAGAATTGGCTCAACTGATGAGAGAAGCTTCAGGAAACTGTATATTTATAGATGCAAATTTAAAAATTATAGCTATGTTTCAAAATATATCTTCTCCCTGTGGGAAAATATGGCCAGATGGTGGTTGTGTCTATTCACTGTTGCCCAGGAGAGCAATTTTGATGGCCAGCTTGATAATCCTCTTTTGTTCTATCATATAGTTCACCCTCAAAATGTTGATTGAAAACCTCTTCAAATTGAACATATTATCAGGTAGCCCTTTACTGAAAAGGATGTGCTCTAAATCAGGGTTGTCAACTCATATCATCATGGTGATGTCCCGTGATGTCTTGGGACTTTTTTCCCTTTCACTAAACCGGGCGTGGGCATGGCCAGCATGTGATGCATCCAGCCCACAAGCCGGAAGTTTGACAGCTCTGCTCTAAATATCTATTCGAGTTGGGCAGGTAATAAATTTAAATAAGTAAACAAGCAATAGGCCATACTAACTTCACTATCAGTCAGTTTTTCGCACATTGTGAATAAATCCAAATGTTTGAAGCATTTTTAAAAATCCCTTTTAAGGAATACATTTTTATTATCATTTTTAAAAAACCTAGAGCTTATTTATTTATTTATTTTATTAAATTTATATACCGCCCTATTCTCCATGGTAGGACTCAGGGCGGTGCACAGAAAAGTAAAAACCACAACACATACATATAATATAAAATGGAATTAAATAGTAAAACCTGTGCTAAAATAGTTAAGACCAATTAAAATATTAACTTTAAAATTATACCCTTAATCTATGCCAGGCCAGCCAGATGGAAAAAATGCGTTTTGAGCGTCCGATGGACGCAGTAATAGTGCGGAGGTCAGGGGGCAGGTCATTCCAGAGGGCAGGACCCGCCACAGAGAAGGCCCTCCCCCTGGGGGCCGCCAGCCGGCATTGACCGGCAGATGGCACCCTGAGGAGGCCCACTCTGTGGGAGCGGACGGGTCGAAGGGAGGTGTGTGGTAGGAGGCGGTCTCGCAAGTAGCCAGGACCTGAACTACGCTTTCAGAGAAATCTTGTTTTCCTCAACAGAGGCCTTAAGAAAAATCAGCATATTTCTCTGAAATATCTTTGTGTATATATGTATTCTCACTGATACTGGACATAGGCTTCCATGAGATGGAGACACAGAGGACAAATGACAAAACATACATCACAACATTGCAATACAAACTAAAATACTTGCATACTTGTATACAATATTGTGACATGTATAAAAGAGCAGAAGTGTGGTGTTAAAATTCCACTTTGCTAAATTATTCCCAAACACAGTAGAGCAGATTGAGAGGTGAGATTGGTAGGTTTATCAGTACCAGTACCAAGTGTTATAATACATCTATAATACATATCAGGGCATTATAGATCAACCTAAGAATCCTGATTTTGATTCTGATTTATTTTCATAGTTGGAATGTAAGAAATAACCCACACAACGTATTTCTAGTAGAAGATACAAAATCACCTGAAGCATCTGAATTTTGATCACACAACCAAGGGATACTGCATCAGTCATAAATGTGAAAAATGGTTATGTCACTTTTTTCAGTGCTGGTGTAACTTTGAATGGTAACTAAAATGAAATGTTGTCAGTTGAGGACTAACTGTACAATATTTGATTGCACTAAAAATTAGGGCTGACATAAAAGGGATATATACAGTTAGTTTATCTGAATGCCATGAAAATAAAATGAAGATTATTATATAATTTGATTTAGATGCCATTACATGTTTAATCTTCCCCCCCCCCCATATCTTGCAATCTAAAACCAATCTTAGAAGTTGTTTGTTCTAACAGTCTAAATATAAATGCAGTAAGTCAATTTCTCCACAAAGTCTTCCGACTGTTAGAGTTATAAACTTGTTAAGAAATATAACAAAACAAACTCTGATGATTTGTTTCTTGCTTTGCCAGCTGCCTGAAAAGCAAGGCTGAACAGTTTTATTCATTTTTTTTTCATTTTGTTTGTTTTTCCATGTAAGTATGTGCACAAGAAAGCTGGTTACTGAACAAGGCAGCTCCAAAATTTCTTAAATAGGATGGCAGTTCAGAACATCAATTTCAAATATATGACTTCTGTGATTTGGACTATTAATATTTTCTTTTTGAAAGCGGAAAAGCACATATTTGTGTCTTTACATGCTACACATTTTAATTCAAAGATTAAAATTAAACAAATTAATATGCAACAATATGAATATCAATGGAAGAAACTGAAAGTCATTGTGAATATTACATTTAATGAAAATAGTTCAAGATGTCCTGCTGCTGGCATACTCCTACTGTGTCAACTGCCAAAATACATAATTCATTTTTTAAAATTGTTGATGTGTAATAATCAAGTCAGATGCTTTTGATAATTGGTTGACAGTTCTGTCCAACAGTTCTGAAAGATAATTGATCACAGAATGAAACCATTTTAAAAATTGAATTCTTTTTCCTGCAAATTAATTTTCTATTAAGCTTCATTAAACCTTATATCCCTATAAAGTATATGATATGTATATGATAACAGCTGCCAGAATACCTTACGCCATTTAAGGAAATAACTGTAATTTCCATCGTTCTAAAGAAAAGCAATAAACTAAACTATGAGATTATGCATCAATGTCAAAAATAACTTACTATCTGAAAAACAAATCTGACACAGAATTTACTTCACCCTGGAAACCATTTATGGATCATAATTCTACTTACAAATTCCTATCTCATTCGAAGTTTGGGTTTCTTTAATAAAATCATGTTTGCTTGAAGAGCCAAATAAAAAAATTAATGTTGCTATTGCTATAAACTTTCATTAAAAGGTCTTTCTGACTTTTGATTCATATTATACTGGCTGCTGTGGTTAACTTTTTAATATTAGCTCTTAATGATTTTGAAATATCAAATTAATATAAGAAATATAAGAAATTAATATGTGACACTGATATAATCTTTTCTTGAAATGTTAAATTAATTTTACAAAGGCTTTAACTCTCTTTTCTATTTTATTTCTATCTTTTTATTTTTTTAAAAAATATTTCCTGTTGGTAGTATTTTGAAATATCTACTAAAATAATATACTTTTATATGCACACATATAAAAATAATTTGAGTCTTCCGTTCCTGCATTTATGTGTGTGTGTGTTACCTTTGTGCTGATAAATATATATGGAAATGTCAAACATATAACTCACAATTTTCTAGTTCAATTCTGGGTCAGTTCAACCTAAGCTAACATAGTAAAATGACCTAAATTAAGTAATATTTGTTGACTATTCTAATCTGTGACTAACACATGTCAGTGGTATAGTTCAACATTTTGAAATGCAAACATTCACTCTACCCAAAGAAAATTGCCATTTTTTTCAGAAAGTTTTGACCTTTAGGCATCTATATGCACAGATGGGCTTCTGTGTGGGAAACAAGGGAGGGGGGGAGGGAGAGAGAGAGGGACAGAGATTTAGGTACATCGTTGTAATTATGGGATTAAATTCATTAATGTGACAATTTGCAGTTACTGGTTAGGCTCAAACCTTATATTAAGTCTTCATAAAATCATAGGTTTGGAAGAGTCCTTGGAGATATTCTAATCCAACTCCCTGCCCAAATCAGGAGTCCTTATACAATCCTGGATGATTCCAGACAATGTTTAATCTTTTCTTGAAAACTTCCAATGAAGCTCACAACTCTGGGAGGCAAGCTGTTTCATTGGTTAATTGTTTTCACTGTCAGGAAACTTCTCCTTAGTTCCAGATTGGATCTCCCTTTGACAGGCTTCCACCAATCACTTCTTATCCTGCTCTCCATATGCTATGGAGAGTAAACTGACACCCTGTTCCTGTGACAGCCCTTCAGGTATTGGAAGCATACTGGACATTTGGTTTAGAATGATGTATAAAGTTAAAGTAGAGCAGCACACACGTTTCCTTGGCTACCTCACATTTACGTCTACTTTTATTTTACTTAAGAATCATGGGAATTGTTCCATACATCTGGAAGTTGCCAAAGATGGAAATATTTAATAAAAACAGTAACAGTACTCCTGCTGGATTTTTTTACAACCATTTTCAAAAAATTGCTAAGAATTGATTGGGGTTCCAGCAGTGAGACTTATAGTTCTTCAATCCATCAAGAAAGGAATGGACATTATAACAGCAGGTAGTCTGGCAGGAAGACTCTACAACAAAGCTCATTTTGAAAAACTCACCAGATATTAAAAATAAAAAACTCAGCAAAAATTGATGCAAAGTAAGTCACGTTTTCTGGTGGACAATTCTGAAACAAGAGATTTTAGCATTTGGTATTTTTACTTCTGAGCACTTAACAGCAGCGTGAACTCCCAAAGGTGAGAGAAACAGCTCAAACTAATACAGTAATTTTCCACATTTAAATGTACTCTGAAATCGAATGTCACAGGACACCACAGTATAACTTGAACACACACATAAACTAGCTAAAATGTTGTACTAGTAGTCTCTGACATTACATAACTTCCACAGCATTAACAATTCTATTGGAATATCATAGCATACATTTGCATACATCGAGAGACATATAATATACATGCAGAACATTTTTTGTAATATCTGCCTTTAAAAAAAACGTACAGCAGAGCACACATGCATGCAGCCTAATGAAAACTTCAATCCACCTGAATTTAAATCCCAACAGACTAAAACAGGAAGGCTCACAAACATGTGTTTAGCTCTTCTTTTCTGCTGAACACTCCAGTCCCAGATAAATGGTCCTCCTTTAACAACCACTCATTCAGTGACCATTGAAACTTACAAAGGTGCTGAAGTAGTGGTACATACAACTGGTCGATCAGTTGAACAGAGTTGACATGATTGCAATGCAGGTACTTGGTTACCAGCATGAAATTACAATGTCCCAGCATCCCACGGTTATCTGATTGCCATTTGCAACCTTTATTGCTGGCTTTGGAAAAGCAAAGGCAGCATTGGGGAAGCCAGCAGGAGGTCGCAAATGGCAACCACATAACATTGCGCTTAATGATTTGTGGGATTTGCTTAACAATAGCAACTGGAAGTGCTAAAGCATAATGTGACATTATGTTTTATGACTACATGGCTTAGCAATGGGAATTCTAGTCTCAATTAGCATCATTAATAAAGACTACCTGTATGTGGTCTAAGGAGTTTCCCCCCCATGTTTCTCAGCTCTTCCACTGAAAGAGGCTTAATTTAGGCTATGCCAGTGTTATAGTAGTATTACCCCATTTCTTCATTGGAATCTTCCAAAAGCAGCTTCAAGATGTATAAAATCTCTTAAGCTTTGCCACCTACTATCAGTGATTGTAGCAACTTGAAATGAAGATCAGATCAGGATCAGCAAAGCTGGTCTACTTTCCTGCCAACTCAAGGATGGGTGAAGAGCACATCCATTTATACATAGAGAAAGGTTATAAATCTATAGCGGTTGATCAACCCTGCTGCTACACTGGCTGGGCTGGAAGAAAGTTTTGAGAAAAAGCATCCAATTGCATGACTGTAAACAAGGATGCATCCATTTGCACCTTTCAGCACCGGTGAGACCATACTCAGAATACTGGATTCAGTTTTGGACTTCACGATACAAAAAAAAATGTTGAGATCCTAGAAAAGGGCAGAGAAAGGGGATCCTAGAAAAGGGCAGAGAGGGGACTGCAAGCTAAAACCTATGAATAATGTTTTATGCAGTAACTGGGAATGTCTAATGAAGGAAGGACTAGGGGTGGTATGAAATCAGTTTTCCAATATTTGAGGGGCTGTCACAAAGAAGAGGGGATTAACCTGTTCTCCAAAATACTTGAAGAAAAGACAAGAAGTAATGGATGAAAGCTTATTAATAGTTAGTTCAAACCTAGAAATAGAGTTCTAGTTCCAATCTAGAACTAAGAAGAAATTTCTTAACAATGAAAACAATCAGCCAGTGGAACAGCTTGCTACCCTCCCAGAAATTGTGGGTTCTCCAACACTGGACATTTTTAAAAAGTCATTTGTCTGACTGGTATAGCTTAAGCAGGGGGTTGGACTAGAAGATATCTAAGATTCCTTCCAATTCTGTGATTGGTATTTTATTGTTCTGTCTTCTAAAACCGGGCTGCTCAAAATGCCCCCCTTTTGGGTCAAATAAAAACCAGCCCTTTGGTCAGATCTTAAAACAAAACCTCTTTAAGCAACACTTTTGATGTTGGAATATATTGAGATTGAAATGTTTTACATATCTCTGTTGTTTCCATCTGTCATTGACTGTCTAAACTGCAAGACGTTTAACGAAAAATAGATGGTGGGTTTTACGGGTGATCACAACTGCAAATCTTATGGACGACATTTCAATATTTTCTGTGTACATTTAATCTGTTTTCTTAACAGTGCTAAAATGAGATCAGGGAAGCATTTACACAGAATGCTATAACAAATCATACTCAACAAATAGTCCTTAACACTACTAATCTGCATGGAGGGAAGTAAGCAGTGGGGTACTACAAGGCTCTGTCTTAGGCCCAGTACTCTTCAATATCTCCATAAATGACTTAATTAAGGGAACAGAAGGGGAACTCATCAAATTTGCAGATGACACTAAACTGGCAGGAATAATCAACACCTCAAAAGACAAACTCAGGATCCCAAAAGATCTTGACAGACTTAGGCAGGAAAAACCAAAGGTACAGGTACAGATTAGGTGAAGCCCAGCTCAAAAACAGTGGAATCCTAGTGGACGATCACTTAAACATGAGCTAGTTGTCTGCAGCAGCAGCAGCCAAAAAAGCTAATACAATCATTGGTTGAATAAACAGAGGCATAGAATCAAATCACATGAAATATTAGTACTGCTTTATAAAGCCTTAGTAAGGCCACACCTGGAATATTGTATCCAGTTTTGGTCACCACATTACAAAAAAGATGTGCAAAGTGCATAGAAGAGCAACTAAGATAATTGAAGACTTGGGGACTAAAACATATGAAGAACGGTTGCAGGATTTGGGTTTGGATAGTCTATAGAAAAGAAGGACTGGGGGAGTTTGATAGCAGTATTCCCGTATTTGAGTATTGGTCACAAAGAGGAGCGGGTCAATTTATTTTCCAAAGCATCAGAGGGCAGGACAAGAAACAATGTGTTATGACCCAGATGGTCAAGGCAAGGCGGGCCTCCTGAAAGTTCTTTATTTCTCTTAATACATGTTTCAACCAAAGGCCCTCAACGACTGGTAAGGCTCCACCCTCACGCTACCCTGCATGTAGCCAATCTCAGACTCCTGAACACAGCTGGGGTAGTGCAAAGAAAGTCCACAGAGTAGGAGCAAACTCACAGGGCAAGGTCCAGGGTTCCAACTCCAATCCACCAGGCACAGTCCAGGCCCAATACAAAGGCTGTCCTCAGGACCACAAACAGGTCACAGGGAAAAAGCAGTCCCAAAGCCACAGTGAAGCAGAGGCCAAATGCCAGCCACAAAAGAAGGGCTATGTCCAAACCAAAATGCGAAGAGCAATCTTCCAAGCAAGGCAAGGCAAAAGCAAGCAGACACAAGTCAAAGCCAGAGGAGTGTAAGCTAAAGCAAACAATTGCTCCTGGAAAAGACTAATTCCTCATGGCTTCTCCTTAAGTTACTCCCCTCCAGGTCTTCCTTGTGAGGAGAGGTGGAGTGACTTTCTCCCAAGTAGCTTTGCAGCACTTCTCTGGCCTTGTCTATGCTCCACTCTCCTTGCCCTTGGAGCGAGTGGAGTAGACAGCTGTTCCTCATCAGAGAAACACCACTGCTGGTCAGCAGCCAATTCTCTGTGTCTGTGCAGGCAGGCAGCGCTCCATTTAGTTGGCCATCGTCTGGTCAATCATGCCTGGGGGTCCTTGGACAGCATTGTCCTCAGCCCTGGTGTGCCTTCCCTGTCAGATAGTTGTAGTTCCAACTCCTCCTCCTTCAAACCGGACTCTGAGGGAGCCATGACACAATGGATGGAAACTATGTAGGACCTTACTTTTTTCACAATTGAATTTCATTTTATTACATAGTGCCCAATGTTCAAGGATCTAGACAAACTTGAACATTGGGCACTATGTAATAAAATGAAATTCAATTGTGAAAAAAGTAAGGTCCTACATATAGGCAAGAAAAACAAAATGCACAAGTACAGTATAGTTGGTACCTTGCTCAATAGTAGCAACTGTGAGAGGGATCTAGGAATCCTAGTGGACAACCATTTGAATATGAGCCAGCAGTGTGCAGCAGCTGCCAAAAAAGCCAACACAGTTCTAGGCTGCATAAACAGAGGGATAGAATCTAGATCACGTGAAGTGTTAATGCCACTGTATAGTGCCTTGGTAAGGCCACACTTGGAATACTGCATACAGTTTTGGTCGCCACGATGTAGAAAAGACATGGAGACTCTGGAAAGAGTGCAGAGAAGAGCAACCAAGATGATTAGGGAACTGGAGACTAAAACATATGAAGAACGGTTGCAGGAGCTGGGTATGTCTAGTTTGATGAAGAGAAGGACCAGGGGAGACATGATAGCAGTGTTCCGATATCTCAGAGGGTGCCACAAAGAAGAGGGAGCCAAACTATTCTCCAAGGCACCTGGGGGCAGGACAAGAAGCAATGGGTGGAAACTAATCAAGGAGAGAAGCAACTTAGAACTAAGGAGAAATTTCCTGACAGTTAGAACAATTAACCTCTGGAACAGCTTGCCTCCAGAAGTTGTGAATGCCCCAACCCTGGAAGCCTTTAAAAAGATGTTAGATAGCCATTTGTCTGAAATGGTATAAGGTTCCTGCCCATGCAGGGGGTTGGACTAGAAGACCTACAAGGTCCCTTCCAACTCTGCTATTGTATTGTATTGTATTGTATTGTATTGTATTGTATTGTATTGTATTGTATTGTATTGTATTGTATTGTATTGTATTGTATTGTATTGTATTGTATTGTAATCAAGGAGAGAAGCAACCTGGAATTAAGGAGAAACTTCCTAACAGTGAGGACAATTAATTAGTGGAACAACTTGCCTTTAGAAGTTCTGGGTGCTTCATCACTGGGGGGGGGGGGGGGGGGTTTAAGAAGAAACTGGACAGTCACTTGTCTGAAATAGTAAAGGGTCTCCTGCCTGAGCAGCAGGCTGGACTAAAAGACCTCCAAAGGTGATTGATTGATTGATTGATTGATTGATTGATTGATTGATTGATTGATTGATTACATTGATTTTATTTCCAGGAATTTCATAATTTGTCATGAGAAAACAAAAGTTTTGTTTCAAAGAAAATAACTTTACAATTTGTTTAATTACCACAGTATGTATATATTGTTCAAGCTGTAGAACTTGTAAAGGATTAGGAAGGATAGCTAGGGAGAGAAAATTATGGCCATGTGGAATTTGGTTAGAGTTATGGGGGGGAAAGTTTGTAACTTCTGGATCTTCCAACTATTCAAGAATCTATTTATCAAGGTAATGTGGTTGCAATTCAGACTGAATTAGTATGATCTCTACTTTGATCTAAAACGCTGTCTGTAGGCGTCATGTTAAATAACGTGACATGCCATCTACTTCCATTTTGCACAGAGCTCTTTTATCTTCTGTTAAATAATTTTTTTAAAAGGAAGAAAAAAACTTGCCGGGTATTTTGTAAAATTGCATCTGCCATACTTAGATCTAATGCACTAGCCCTTATATAACACTGCAGTTATGTGCAGTGCTATATAAAATAAGTAGTCCGACCTTCCACAGATGGGCAACAGATTTCCGAAAGAGAGAGAAAGCTCCAAGTGCACCATTAATACATTTTCATACTCGCAATATTTTGAAGAAGTACTGTGTCTTATTTTCAATTCAGCAGCATTAATGCTTTGAAAAACTAATTGACAAGACCCCCAGGAATACTAAGCATACAAAATGGGCTCAGCTAGACCACTTAAATGACCTGGTCTATTTAGAAAGGTAAAAAAAAAATACACTGCACCTTTGTCCTTTATCCCAATTTTTGCCTGGTCTTGAATTCTTATACATCATTCTCTGTACATAGTATACTCAGTATACTTTTCAGCTTATAATTCACAATCCTGTTTTTGAAACCATGGATACAATTTTTAATATGCAGGCTGGTCATTCCCAGAGTTATAACCCCAACAGTCCTACAAGTTACAAGTTAAAGAAGGTTGACATTGATTAGCCGGCAACAGGATCAGGTTAATTACTAATATACATGGTGATCAGGAATGCCCATAGATGTGTACATACACACACAATATAAATCTTCACTTGTCCCCTATTGATCCTAGTCAAGGTTTTTATTTCTCTTCTCCCATTAATAATGGGGAAACAACTGCATTGAGATTCCTGGGAGAGACATTAAAACCTCCCAACTCCCAGCAGTCCTAATTATAGGCTTTCTAATAGTAGCACAAAAACAGTGATTTTCGCCCCACCATTCAGACCAGCTGATCAGTGAAATAAAATGGGAGAACAGATCAGCCAAGCCTCAAAAAAGAACCCCTCCCCAGGCCACAACCTTACTTACTCAAAACTGAAGGAAGTATAAAACACTTGGTTAGAGGATGGATAATTCAGGATAAGACTGTTTCATGTGTTGACTTGATTGAAGCTTCTATATAACATTATCTCAATATGAAGTGCTAGTATGGAGTATTGCTGATGTATTTGATTCCTATCACACTGTTCATATTTTGGTTTTCTGACTTTTCCCTTTGTGTTTTTGTCCTCAAACAAGCAAAGGAAAGTTAGCCTTTATCTCCGTGCACCTATTATCTGCTTTGTGCTACGTTAAGCAGCAGTCATTATCTAGATGAATATTCATTCTTTGTTCTTCAGCCCCTTGAACATCCAAAGTTACAAAGATGTAAGAAGAACTCATTCTGAGAAGGATTATTACTCCTTTTTTTGCTACTCTGGGGAAAACCATAGTGGGTGTCCCTTTTAATCACTTTTTTCAATAGACATATCTTATCTGTCTACTGTCACTCTTCATTCCAGATCAGGGCATCAGTATGATTGCTACCTTTCTTCCTGTCAGCCTCCTGTCAAAAGCAACAACTATAATCTTGCAATGTGTCAATCTATGAGTTTTGCACATTTTGCTTTTCCTTGGAGCAAGAATTTTATACTTCAGATTGATTTCAGGCCACCCCAATACATATGACAGGAGAGAATATCAGAGAGACAACATAATATAGTCAAAGTACAGACATAGTGAATTTCTGAAGGGCTGAAACGAGGGGTGAGATTCAGACGGTTTGGACTGGTTCACATGAACCGGTAGTTCCGGCAATCAGTTGGCCCCGCCCACCTGCCCCTGCACTATCTGCACTACATTTCCTTTGTTTGAAGCCCAGCTGATAAACGCAGCAGAGTGGATTGCCACACTTCAGCTGTTTTACTCACTGGGACTGCACAAGAAGGTAAGTTTTAGAGCTGTTTACAAAGTGCATGCTCAGTAAACCGGTTGTTACACTGGTTGAATCTCAGCACTGGCTGAATCTTTTTCGCATGTGGTGAATTCTTAAGAAATGTAGAAGAGCCATAGTTAATATTCCCTGTTAAATATTCAGATGGCAATCAATGTAAAAAAAAAATCTGCATTCAACCAATCAGAGTAGAGAATTTCAAGCCTGGTTACCTGGTTACCTGCAAGACCGCCTCCTGCTGCCAAATACCTTCCACCGACCAGTTTGCTCCCACAGAGAGGGCCTCCTCAGGGTGCCGTCGGCTAAACAATGCCGGCTGGCGACCCCCAGGGGGAGAGCCTTCTCTGTGGCAGCTCCCGCCCTCTGGAATGACCTACCCCGTGGACTAAGGACGATCTCAGACCTACATCTCTTCCGTCGGGCCCTGAAGACGCATTTATTCTGCGCTGCCGGCCTGTCATAGTTTTTAAAGGTAGTTTTGAAAGGGATTTTATAGCCGCCCTGGGTCCTAACAAGGAGAAGGGTGGGGTATAAATTTAATAAAATAAATAAATATAGTGATTTTAGTATGGGGTTTTAAAATGTAGGCCATTTATTTAATATCTTTTTAACATATTGTTTTAGATTTTGTACCGTTTATTTTATTGTGGCTGTACACCGCCCTGAGTCCCAAAAGGGAGAAGGGCGGTATATAAATCAAATAAACTAAACAAACTAAACTAAGCAGTTTGGTCACTTAAATTACCTGGTCTATTAAAAAAGGTTAAAAAAATGCTTTTTTAAAATTCTCATCCCTGAAGTAAAATAAGAGTTTGCTGTTACAGAAAACTGATGTCCGACAAGATTTTAATTACAGCAAGAACTCTTATACAGAACAGAGGTCAAAACAATTTTCAGAACAAAGACTTGGACAACACAATTCTCTTTGAAGAGAGCTAATATACATCAGAAAGATATGTAAAAGGAAATGCAGGCTTAAATCCACAGGTTGTGGCACTGAATTTTTCATTTTTGTAGCAATATTAAAGCATCATAATTAATGTAGAGTTCAGTAGTTGGGTTGTGATTTGAGTAACTTTTTCCCCTAGAAATTTTTAGGCAAGTCTTTTGGATGACATTTGCAACACCCACATTCAACCAATCTATGGCGATCTGGCAAATACCACCTTAGCGTATTTATTTTATGGATTATGGTAATGTATTGTTCCTTCACTTTCTATTATGGAGACAAAAAAAATGATATTTATTTAATACGAAATGATCAGAGAATCCAGGCAACCCCTTTCACTAGCCAGAAGGATCATTACAATGATAAATTCTACACCTGACCTTATTGTTATCACTATTACTATATACTTATCTATTGATTTCTAGCTTTGGTTGAGAGAGAAAGAAGGTGATAGGGCTATACACATTGTGCTATGTGTTTGTGCAAAGTTATAAATAGAGCATAAGGAAGGTGAAATACATGAGACACAAAACAGCATTTTCCAAACCCAAGAGATAGTTCCCATGTGAATTGGATGAAGCAATTGCATTCAAACAACAACAAAATGTAAGGAGATGTGGGGAAAATAAGCTAGTTCTCCATATGCCTTGTCAGACATTATGAAGTAGATGGGCTTTATAATATTCTATATCCCACAGTCATGTATAGTGAGTTCTTTCCTCAAACCCAGTCTGCTCAGCTACATCTTCAGTTGATGAAGTATGCAAGTAAGAGAAAGAGAGAGACAGAAACAGAGAGACAGAGCAGAGAGAGAGGGGAAAAGACAGAAAGACAGAGAGAGGGAGGGAGAGAATAAGAGAATAATGATATTAGCTCAAAAAATCTATATAAATAAAAATGTAACAAGAGTTTGTTCAAAACAGCTAAGCTCCGAAAGTACTGCACTGATCGCTTACAAATTTTCATACAACGTTCCTTTCAAGTACAGCACCAATGATATATATAGATTGTGTAGATGTCACACCTGTGCCAGGTACACACAATGGAAATGCAAAAAATTGTAAAAAAGGTAGTTAGATGGATACAGAGAGAGCAGTGGGCCACAGGTATTATGTCATCCTTTATGACATAAAATACTCTGTCCATAAGATAGGTAGGTAGGTAGGTAGGCAGCTATAAGGATAGAGAGAGGGAGGGAGAAATGCAGTAGGTAGGTAGGTAGGTAGGTAGATAGGTAGGTAGGTGGAGAGAGGGAGAAAGGGAGTAAGTAGGTAGGTTGGGGGTTATACGGTACTTGTGTGTACGTGTTTGTGTGTGCAGGTGTAGATCTACACACAGATTGGTTGGCCATTTAACCAGACTGGGCCACAGCCACGTGTGGCTGGGTACAGCTAGTTAATAATATATTTCATCAGGTCCTAAATCTCCAGATAAAACAAGTAGTAGACCTCTGTGCTATCTTCCTTATAACATCCATTACAAAATCTTGCCATATACTCTTCCATACCTTAGGTCCTAAGGCTTAGGATAAAGATATAGGCAAAGAATTAAGAGTTTTAGAGGAATAAGAAAATAAGGTCACAGTCTCATCTGATTTATCTGCAAGAAAAGGTATATTAGAGACCTAGAGACTGCTCAAGGAATATGGAGTATTAATGACCTGTTTGATTGCCTAAAAGTCTGCTAGCATAGCAGTGAAGGTCTTCAGTCATCCAGACCACTGTTCTCCCATGCCAAATGGGCCTAACAGCAGGAAGCAATTCTGGGACCAGGACAGGTGTTCAGATCAGAATCCCCTGGGTAGGGAATTCATCTATTGTGCAGTTAGATGATTACATTTACCTTTCTAATCAGGCAGCTGGCCAAACTTAATGGAAATTAAAATAAGCTAAGGTTATTAATTTTCAATATCTCCATGCGTTCCACTATTTAGCTGTGACATTCTAATTGAAGCAACCTGATAGAGGAGATTTTCTAGCACCCTTAACCTTGGCCTGCAGGAAAAGCGTGGGAGGGTAGAATGGATGAAAAACAACTGATCTGAAAAATTAGCATACGGTTGGGAAACTCCCATAAGGTAGAGGAGGGAAACCATCTCAGCAACATTGGTATGAAATTGCTGGTTTAAAGATGGGAGGAGAGATACTAAACCTGAATGGAAGACAGAAGAGGGCAAAGCGATTGACCATTTCTTCACCCAACTCCAAGAAGGTGGATGCTATATATGGCGAACAGCTTCCGCCAGATGCCTATAGATGCAGCACTGCCCCCAATTTTAAATTGACCATTTTGCAGAGAAGGTGGGTGCAGTCATGCACCTTTTAGTCACAAATTAAATGTCTTGAAATATTGTGGGATATATTTCAGGAAGAAAAAAGTCTCAATACAAATTCTAAATGAAGGATAGGAGAGACAGAGAAATAGGATGGCATGTCTTGTATTGTCTTGTATTGTCTTATTTTAGTCCATAGTAAGGCACGAAAAGAACATTTTTGTGCATATGTTTTTTTGTGCATACAGACCATCCATGCCTATTGTCTTGGTACAAACATAAAGGTTTGTACCAAGAAAATAGACATGGATGGTCTATTCAGATCTCATATAGTCGTAGTTCACTGAAATTGAATAATTCCATTTCTTCCTATGTGTGTAGTTGTGCTCATGTATATCTATATTTATCTTTCTATCTGTTTTTCTATCTGTCTATCTGTCCCGTCATCTATTTTATATACATATTGATATATTCTAAAATTTCCAAATATGTTTTAGATTTCCCCCCAAAAAATAGTTTTCATGAATAGCTATTATAAACTATGCTCCAAGAGAAAATGCTTAACCAAGGCATGTCCATGTTCCACAAGAGGGCTCTCCAAACTTGGCAACCTGAAGATTTGTGGACTTCTATTCCCATAATTCTTCAGTTAGCCATGCTGGCTGGGTAATTCTGGGAGTTTATTTATTTATACCGCCCTACTCCCGAAGGACTCAGGGCGGTGTACAGCAAAAGTAAAACAGATATATAAAAGTTAAAAACAATTTTAAAAACATATTAAATAATTTGGCCTCTCATAAGATTAAAAGCCAACAAACCCCAATTAAAATTAATAAAAATTCATATTTATGCCAGCCCGGCTTGTTGGAAAAGAAAGGGTTTGAGAGCACGCCGGAAGGTGTGTAGGTCAGGGATAATTCTTAACTCCAGGGGCAATTCGTTCCAGAGGACAGGTGCAGAAGTCTTAAAGTCCACAAATCTTAAAGTTGCTAAATTTGAAAATTCTGGCTCCAGAAAGATAGGTCGGTTCAGATCTGATATATTCCATCCTTCCCAGGTGGATAAAATGATATGCATTAGGAAAGTATACATAAGCAGAAGCTGCACCAGGCACATGGGAAAGAGGAAGTGGGCCCAAGAACATGATTGGAGGGCTGACACTTCTCCAGACATGGTATGGGCCCCCCCCTCCCTGTCACCAAGTCACTGCATACTTGTTCTTCAAATTTCTTCCAGGAAAATAGTTTGGCCCTCATGCCAGCCATTTTATTTTAACCTTACCACAACCCTGTGAAATAAGAGAAGGACAGAGAAAAAGATAATAAAGTCAAAATTTGACTTCTTAGGGTCATGGCAAGTGTATATAATCACTAGATTGTACTTGCTGTCTATTTCCGTCTATTACTAACATTCAGAGTGTGAAGCAACTATTTCTCTTCTGCTTGCAACTCCAATCAGAGTAAAGTTATCAGCATACATTTAGCAGAGGAGGAACTGAATCAGGTTCAGTACATCCCAATTTTGGCTCTTTACTACTCCCAAGATAACTCTTCTCCCTCAAGCAGGTATCATTTCAGCTCCATATTCTCTGAAATTTGGTACATAACTGCTGATACAAGAGTAAACGTGCATATCTCAAAAGATATGAAATATGAAACTGTGCATAAAGTAGCACACAGTTGATCAACCCTGCTAAATGTCCATCCAGCATGGATATTATTACACCCTTACCCTCCTACCTCCCATCCCACCCCAGCTAAAATTGCTTTCAGTATCAAACTTTCAAAAATACAGGGAAAACTTTGATAACCGAACTATCAATAACAGTGGGGAAAATATCATTTCCATTAGTATGGATGAGAAGACCATATATGGAAATGAATTCATAAGGTTCATTATATAACTCTGAGAAACTACTTATTTTAAGAACTTTCATCGGGCCAAAGAGAAATATTTCATGATCCAAATGTTACATAAAAACTTAGCAATTTAAAGGCAAGCCATTTAAAATATAAGAATTCCTGTTGCTAAACAGTTCATCCTTAAACTTACCATCCAATATGAGTATATTGTAAGTGTCCAATTACTGAAAGAGATTTATTAGATACAGTAAATAGCCTTGTAAAAGTGATTTAGAGGAAACAGATGACAACAGTTCCGTTCAAGCAGTTACTTCATGTGTAAATCTCAACTGTGAGGAATGTGTCTTCCCTCTCCAAGCCAGAGTGGTGAGTTGCTGAAATACATGTCAGGTGTGTTGGAACCCAATTAAAGAGGATTGTAGTTCGTACACACCAGTACACAAAGACACCCTACTCTAGCACAGGTGACCAGTCCTCACGTGTGGAGAAAAGAGGGTCTGTTCACTGCTTCCATGTTGAATTCTTTTTGCTTTTTAAGATTATCCAGAAAGAAAATGAACATGTGTTTGCAGCTGCTTTCCAGACAAATCTCTGAAGATTAGTATGGAATAGTGGTTGACACAGTTGCAAATTCTGGCCTCTCTCAATAGCTGGAACGACTCATAACAAATATTTCAGAGCCAGACTGTTGATACCTTGAGTGAGTTTATTCTATTTACACCTTTAAGGCAACCAAGCAAAAAAGATGAAAGATGAGAATCTGACCGACATCAATAGACAATCTTTATTTAAACAAACAAAAATATTATAAATTAAGATAAATGAGGAAATGGGTAACAAGACATCTCTTAAGACCTTGTTTATACATTCCCAGTGAAAGCTGAGACTAAAAATCCTTGTAGCCTCTGAATTAAGTTATGGAAGGATTACCCAACTTCTGAGAATTTTCAGAAACCAAAATACTATTGATAAAAGCAACATTTCAACACAGAGAAATCAAAGATAAAGTAATTGTGTTGAAAGGCACGAGCTCCCTGAATAACACAATTATTTGAATTCTAATCTCTCAAACTCAGATCTACAGCACACTTTATAAAAATGCATCATGTTAACATGCATCACTTCAATTCAAAACACTGAATTTCATCTATTTGTACTGCATGTCATAACTAGGGAATAAGAATTCATGTACAAACCCCAAGAGGGCAAGATGATAAGGAGACTTATGAGGAAAGCTGGAGAGATTTGGGTTGCACACTCTGAACATTAATTATAAATTTGAATATGCATTACATCATGCAAATTATATTATTAATGTAAATGATTCAAATAATTTAAATTTGAATTTAACTGACATTCAAAAATAATGGATACCTCATCTCCTCCTAAAGTAATCCCTTGAACTGAGGTTTTACTCAATATATCTGCAATTTCCACAGATGTAGGGAATGCCAGTTTAATCAAGAATGCTGTAGCAAAACTTCTCCTGTATTGAAGAGTTTGGCCTAAATGATTCCTGAGGTTCCTATCCACTTTATAATAGTGTCATAGTAGTCTCTCTCTCTCTCTCTCTTTTTTTTTAAAGGTGGCTCTTTGTAGATGAAAATTGTCACTATATTTATTCCTTCTGGCTTTATTCCTTCTTTATAGCTCTCTTTCTACAATTATTATTTTTCCCTCTCAAATAGACTCAAGGTCTTCTGGGAGGAAAATGAATCTGGTGATGAGAATGCCACTCAGTGCAATTCAGCATGTGCTCCTTTTAATTCCCACATATGTGGGATGGATGGATGGTAGATGATGAATGGAATGGATGATTAGAATAGATACATATGAAATAAGGCAACTTTCTCATCTTGTGTCCCTCCCCCCACCATATATAAGTCATGCAACTCCCATAATCTTCAGACTAAGAAGTCTAGCAGCTGTAGAATTGTACAATACACTGTATCTGGAGGTCTCTAAATCAGAAAGGGCTGAATTGAGAGACATACTAGGGCTGTGCACATTTCAAAATGGTTTGAAAGAACTGCAAGTAAGCATCTCTCCCTTGTTCGTAAAAGCAACTCCTTTTATTTAGGGTTCCATGTGCAGCCTATACAATACAATAGCAGAGTTGGAAGGGACCTTGTAGGTCTTCTAGTCCAACCCCCTGCGTGGGCAGGAACCTTATACCATTTCAGACAAATGGCTATCTAACATCTTTTTAAAGACTTCCAGGGTTGGGGCATTCACAACTTCTGGAGGCAAGCTGTTCCAGAGGTTAATTGTTCTTACTGTCAGGAAATTTCTCCTTAGTTCTAAGTTGCTTCTCTCCTTGATTAGTTTCCACCCGTTGCTTCTTGTCCTGCCCCCAGGTGCCTTGGAGAATAGTTTGATTCCCTCTTCTTTGTGGCACCCTCTGAGATATCGGAACACTGCTATCATGTCTAACCTGGTCCTTCTCTTCATCAAGCTAGACATACCCAGCTCCTGCAGCCGTTCTTCATATGTCTTAGTCTCCAGTCCCCTAATCATCTTGGTTGTCCTTCTCTGCACTCTTTCCAGAGTCTCCACGTCTTTTCTACATCGTGGCGACCAAAACTGTATGCAGTATTCCAAGTGTGGCCTTACCAAGGCACCATACAGTGGCATTAACACTTCACGTGATCTAGATTCTATCCCTCTGTTTATGCAGCCTAGAACTGTGTTGGCTTTTTTGGCAGCTGCTGCACACTACTGGCTCATATTTAAATGGTTGTCCACTAGGATTCCAAGATCCCTCTCACAGTTGCTACTATTGAGCAAGGTACCACCTATATTGTACTTGTGCATTTGGTTTTTCTTGCCTATATGTAGGACCTTACTTTTTTCACAATTGAATTTCATTTTATTAGATAGTGCCCAATGTTCAAGTTTGTCTAGATCCTTCTGTATTTTAAGCCTATCTTCTGGAGTGTTGGCTATTCCTGCCAGCTTGGTGTCGTCTGCAAATTTGATGAGTTCCCCATTTATCCCCTCATCCAAATCGTTGATGAAGATGTTAAAGAGTACTGGGCCTAAAACAGAGCCTTGGGGGACTCCACTGCATACTTCCTTCCATGTAGATGCAGTTCTATTGAGGACTACACGTTGAGTGCGGTTGGTCAGCCAGTTGCGAATCCATTTGGTGGTGGTGCTATCTAACCCACAATTTTCTACTTTATCTAATAGTAGGTTATGGTCTACTTTATCAAATGCCTTACTGAAGTCCAGGTAAATTACATCAACAGCATTCCTCTGGTCCACTGATTTTGTCACTTTGTCAAAGAATGCAATTAGATTCGTCTGGCATGATCTGTTTTTGACATAAATGTTCACTTATTTGTTGTTTAATTATCTTTTCCAGAATCTTTCCTGGTATTGAGGTTAGGCTGATGGGTCTATAGTTTCCTGGATCTGTTTTTTTCCCTTTTTTGAAGATGGGGACCACATCAGCTCTTTTCCAGTCTTCTGGCAGTTCCCCGGTGCTCCAGGATCTCTGAAAGATATAGTTCAGTGGTTCTGAGATCTTGTCTGCCAGTTCCTTCAAAACCCTGGGGTGTAATCCATCCGGTCCTGGTGATTTGAACTCGTCCAGGGCAGACAGGTGCTCACTTACCATTTTCTTCCCTATTTCAACTTGTGTTCCTAATCTGATTTTTGTGGTGCTGTTTTTGATTGGTTGGACTGTTTTATCCCTTTGTGTAAAGACAGATGCAAAAAAAGAGTTAAATAGTTCTGCTTTCTCCCTGTTGCTTATCATCTTCTTGCCATTTTCTCCCAGCAGTGGACCAATTGTTTCCTTAACTTTTTTCTTATTTTTAACATGTTGGAAGAAGCCTCTTTTAAATCACTCTATCTTTACTGAATCAATCTCTATAAATAGTTGCACCTTCTCCCCACTCACCCACCCACCCAGATCTCATGCAAAATCTGAAATAAGAAGGCTGCCATATAGGGCTGGAAAAATCTGGAAGACCACTAAAGTCTGCATCTCTCAACTGACATCTAGTTGTCATCTGAATTTTTGCAGCCCAGATGTGGTAGGTCCTCCTTGTTGTGTTTATGCATCATATGAAATATTTATTTTGAAATGTAATTGATACATGCAGAGCTAATACACACACAGACACATATAAACAAATCCATGTTTAAGTTTTGCCTCCCTCTCTGAGCCTGTCAGAGAAACAATAGCACATAACTTAGGAAAGATAACTCAAACTATTTATAAAAGGGAACTGTGTGATCCCCTTTATTTCTCATTGGATATCCTATTTTCAAACACCTTGTTGCAAATTAAGACAGCTTGCGTAGTAATCGGCTCAAGGTCACCAGGCTTCATGTAACAGGAGTTGGCTTGTACAAATACGTTGAGGAATAAAAGTAACAATAAAAAGACACACGTAGATGAAGCTTTAAAAAGTTGGCTCGGGGGAGGCTTTCCATAAAATTAAGCAGAGAATTAATTTCACAACCACCAGCCCTGAGTGACAAGCTGCTTAATGTAATTGCAAGTAAAAAATAAGTTCTTTAAAACTGAAAAAAGCATTAAAAAGCACTGCATTGTTAGTTTTAAAAGGAAAAATCAAATGGAAGATAAGATTAGGTTTGAAGTGTATTAAGGCATAATGAGACACAAATAGCTAAAAGTATTAAGGATAACAATAAGATTCTTAAAATATGCTGTATGACTAAAAACTCATGAGAACAGGCAGTTTCATATGTAAAAAGACAGTTACATAATTTTTTTAAAAAAAAACATTAATATCTTAATTTGTCACAAAATTGATAAGCACATATTGAACATTAAGGATGTAGTTAAATTATACCAAAATCAATATGTACCAAACCTAATCTAACTTATTTAGCAATCATAATAGTCCTCACAAGACAATCTGGCGGATTGACATTTTTAGGTTGGCGCCGACAAATTTTAAGTTCTCTTCTATCATTGGCGCAGAATTATGAAGTTCATGTTGCCCCTAGAAAAGGAAAATTTGGATTCAGATCCCTGATCAACCATGACCCTTGTAAGTCCTGTTCCCAGACAGATGTAGCACACTCAGGTTAAGTGTGTCATTATGCAACTCAAATGTTCATATCAATAGTTCTGGACCACTGCACACACACCATTAACTAGGTCAAATGTTGTTACTTTGGAATTAGAGTCCTCGGCCACGTTTTCTAGAAAGTAATATTTCATGAACCTTCAAATAATTATTATTTTTTTATTTGATTTTTATACCTCACCTATCTCCCCGAAGGGACTCAGGGCGGTGCACAGGAAGTTAAAAGTAAAAGTACAGACATATAAATAAATAAAATCTAATTAAATTGAAAATGACCTGTGCTAAAAAATACCCTAAAAAATTACCAGCGAATTAAAATCAATTTAAAACAATTTAAAACTCAGTCCATAGGGGTGGCCTCAGGGACTAGGCCAGACCGGCTAGGTGAAAAAAATGGGTCTTCAAACGTTGGCAGAAGAGGCGGAGGTTCGTGGTGGTCCGGAGTTCGGGGGGTAGGTCATTCCAGAGGGCTGGGCCTGCCACAGAGAAGGTCCTTCCCCTGGGGGTCACCAACCAGCATTGCCCGGCAGACGGCACTCAGAGAAGGCCCTCTCTATGGGAGTGAATCGGCCGAAGGGATGTATTATTAGCAGTAGTAATAATCTGCAGTTAGGTTCACAGTCTAAGAGTGGTGAAAACTTAATCATTCAAGTCCAGAGCAAGGACATAAGAATTATTAAAATTGGCAGTTCCCAGAAAGGTGGTATTGTGGTAATAGTTGTTTTGTAAAATTAGGGTGTTCAGTTCCAATAAATTCAAAATTTCCAAAGAAGGAGTCCTTTAGATAAGCTCCAAATATTCCAGTCATGATTGGTATAAGCGCAGGTTTCTTTTTCCATAAGCATTTAACTTGAAAATACAAGCCCCAGTGTTTCATAATTTTTTCCAGTTGCTTTTCCTCTAATGTAGTAGCATCACCCAATGTTGCAACATCAGCATCTCTTTTTTTCAACAACTGTTTCTTGGGCATGTTATGAAAAACACGTCTGTCTGTTTGAATTTTAAAGTCCCATAAGATCTTACCCCAGTCATTTTCCAAAACCTATTCAACTTGATGTTCCTGGTAGTTTTTGCTAGATTTAAATTCAAACCCTTGTAGAATTTCCAATGAATAATTTTGGCAACTCAATCATGACACTGTTTATACTAGTCAGTTTGCAAAATTTTACTACCATCACTGATCAAATGATTATTGTTTTTCTCGACAAAGGCAGCATTTGCTGTGGTTTGTTGTATACTGAATTGTCACTTTCATGCAATTAATAGGCAAAATTGGCTAGAGATGCTTCAGTGAGATAGGCAGCATAGATATTTAATTAATATATGAATAGAAAGCTTGTTCTTGACTGCTAAAATAAATTCTTCAGTTTCTTTAACCTTTCTTAACCAGCTCCATGTGGGTTTTCCCTTCTATATCTTTCAATACTGACCTTGCATGGGTCTTGTTCCTCCAATTTACAAATCACTTTTTTAAATTCTTCATAGCCAATTTGTCAATCAACAACTAATCCGGGTGCCGTCGGCCGGGCAGTGCCGGTTGGCGACACCCAGGGGAAGGGCCTTCTCGATGGCGGGCCCAACCCTCTGGAACGACCTGCCCCCTGAACTCAGTACCACCACAGACCTCCGCCTTTTCCACCGGCGTCTGAAAACGCATTTGTTCCAACAGCCGGCCTAGGATAATCACCCAATCTGGACTTTTTAGTTATAAATTTTAATTAGAGAATTTTAAAATGTTTTAGCAGGGGTAATTTAATTTAATTGGATTTTAATAATTGATCTGTATATGTATGTTGTGTTTTAATTTGCCTGTGCGCCGCCCTGGGTCCTTTTGTAGGAGAAGGGCGGAGTATAAATTTAATAAAATAAAATAAATAAAATAAATTTACCCTCAGTTTTTTTCACCACTTTTTTTGCTCTAAAGGAAGGAAATCATACATTTTGAGATATGTATAAATTTGATTTGCCATTATGCTTGTAAGTAGCTCTTACAAACCTCTTGTTTACCATTCAGAGAAGGGACAAAGGAAAAGACAGTTGCATTCCATTCTACTATCTCATAGACAGATTTGATTATCACCCGGCACCATAATTTTGCAGTACCATCTCTTATTGTTTGGGATCACATTTTTAAAAAATCATTTTAAGGTGAATCACATCTTTTGAAAGATGCCTTGAGCAGCAGCAAACTGACATCAGTTCTTTTGAATTTAAAAAAATATAAAATTATGGGTTCAGAAACAATAACTTATATCGGAAAAGAAACCTCCAAAATTGTTATGCAGAATTAGTACAATGTTTTATATCTAACTAGCACATGCGTAATAATAAAAATTAATGCAGTTCTGCTATTCTTCTTGAGAAGCAGAATTCTTAAGGCATGAGATCATATAGTTGGGAAAACTTTTCCAATATAGCAAAGAAATTGTTTAAAAATATACTAGGGAATTACTGCTGGAAAGAAAACCAAATTTTTGCTAAAGATTTATCTTTTGAAATGTCATAGATCTTCTGAGCATATGGTAAAGAGCATAGACAAGGGGCTTGGTGTAATGGTGGGTTTTTTTTTCTGGAAGATTATTTAATATCAGGATTTCTCTTTCTCCAGGCAAATACAGTATTTAGGCCTCGCCCAATGTATCTTAATATCAAAACAACCTCTTGGGGGGGAAACTAAGATTAATTTATGTTGTGTCTTCATTACAACAAAATCTCTGAAATAATTTCTCAAGAGAAAAGTTAGCTGTGAGCAAACCATTATTTTGTCAACCTCAGATTGATTGGCATTTAGGAATAATATTGCCAATCTACCTGTCAGAAATTGTTGGAAGGATAGCTGAAATAAAGTGAAATATATTATTCTGTTTCTGTTATTTAATCTGGCAGTTGTTCCCTGGTTATGCAAAGACCTTTCCTTTTCCTAACACTCCTTATATTCTTAAATTTCAGGCACAGCAGCTCTTTGCATTTCACCTTTCGCTTCTGCTACATAGCACCAGTTTGCAAGGCTTCAAACCTGCTTGTGCGATCCTGGAAAAAGACACCACTGTTTTAAGGTGCTGCAGAAAAGTGCAACATCCACTCACCCATATGCTTCGGAGCATGTTTGGAGATCAAATATAGAACAATGCAAAGGTAAATTATATTTAGGAAGTCTAATTAATAAACTAAACAAGTTTTACTTTCCAAATACTGAATAGCTAACTGGAATACATTTCCAGCTGGGAATATTATAGATGAGAACTATGTAAGCATCTTATGCCAAAAATATCTTCTATATTTGCTGGACATTAACTTGGGCAAGATCACACCTTACTACATGAATTTTATTAGGAGGTTGTAAGCCTAAAAGTAGCAGAAACGAAATCCAAGGGGAAAAAAGAGATCAGAAAAGAACAATATGATAAGCTGGGGATCAACCTTGTTAGGGTAGTGCAGGGGTCTGCAAAGTCGGCTCTTTTAAGATTGGTGGACTTCAACTCCCAGAGTTCCCCAGCCAGCATAGCTGGCTGGGGAATTCTGGGAGTTGAAGTCCACCAGTCTTAAAAGAGCCGACTTTGCAGACCCCTGGTTAGGATTTTGAATCAGAATTGATGATATCCACACTCAAGGTACTACACTTGCATGAAGTACAACGGATGACTAAGAGTCAGTCATACTCTCCCAATCTGAGAAATCTTACATGGTTGTTGTGAGGATAAAATTAAAGAAAATCGAGTTCTCTGCCTTCATCTCCTACAGAAATTCTGGGTGATCACTTCACTTCATCAATTAATTCAAAGTAGAGACAAGGACACCAACACAAACAGACCAGCAAACAGCAGAGAAAAGTGGATTCGGTTTACTTATTAAGTTTGTCACAAAGAATACTTTATCTCAGAGAGTGAGAAATTATAATTTTGGACAACAGAAATCACCACACATTATTCTATTATTCAGAATAGAGAAAAGGTTTACAGCAGCACATTCCAAAAAAGAAAACTTTTTTTTTCTGGTTTGTTTCCCCTCTTCCTTTGTAAGGTAGTTAACTTATATAGCAGCAACGCTATATGAAGCCAGCTGCTGCCCAAGGCACCAGGTCAGCCAAAAGGCCTGGCAAATGAAGGGGAAAGTGAGATAAAGCAGTTGTAAACATACTGTCTTTCCTCAAAGCAACCACTCCGTCCATTGAAATCAAAGGAGCTGGCTGCTTGATGCAATTGCTGACACTTCCCAGGTTTTTTGAGACAGTGATAAAAACAGGGAAAAGTACAGCAGCTGCTCAGAAGGGCTTACATTACTTCCATGAACTGATTTCTGTATCACATTCAGCAAACTGCCAGCATCAAAGTAGTTGCTTTGTGTATGTAGTACTCTGATGTTCGTGCCTGTCTTGATGCATATATGAAGAATAGAATTTGCTGGAAGGTGACTTCTACTAAATGCAGGAAACAGAATAAGAAAAGGCGGCTTGCTGGAATAGAATTATTCTCTCCCCCCACCCCCACCCCCAATATCTCTATAACTTTAAATCAAATAACAAGAGAGATGATATTTTCCTGCTATCCTGTTTATAAAGAATACACACATTCTCTTGTTATTTATATATTTTATGTTGTTAGTTGCGAAGTCGTGTCCGACCCATCATGACCCAATGGACAACGTTCCTCCAGGCCTTCTTGTCCTCTACCATCTTCTGGAGTCCATTTAAGCTCACACTGTTTGCTTCAGTGACTCCATCCAGCCACCTCATTCTCTGTCGTCCCCTTCTTTTGCCCTCAATCCTTCCCAGCATTAGTCTCTTCTCCAATGAGTCCTTCCTTCTCATTAGGTGGCCAAAGGATTTGAATTTCATCTTCAGGATCCGGTCTTCTAAAGAGCAGTCAGGGTTGATCTCCTCTAGGACTGATCGGTTTGATCACTTTGCAGTCCAAGGGACTCGCAATAGTCTTCTCCAGCATTTATATATATATTATATAAATATTATATTTTTATATATAAGCATATACTTACATTTTACAAAATGTATAAATTATATACGATATTTGTTATGCTATATATTGCTGTAGTAATATTTTACTAATATTATATATACACTTCTATCGACAGGGTCTATTAAACATTATACAATTACTCTGAAATGTAAAATGCAGAGTTCTAAAACATGCTGTAAATTATACAAGTCATCAATGATTTGGATGAGGGGATAAATGGGGCACTCATCAAATTTGCAGACGACACCAAGCTGGCAGGAATAGCCAACACTCCAGAAGATAGGCTTAAGATACAGAAGGATCTTGACAAACTTGAACATTGGGCACTATCTAATAAAATGAAATTCAATTGTGAAAAAAGTAAGGTTCTACATTTAGGCAAGAAAAACAAAATGCACAGGTACAGTATAGGTGGTACCTTGCTCAATAGTAGCAACTGTGAGAGGGATCTTGGAATCCTAGTGGACAACCATTTAAATATGAGCCAGCAGTGTGCAGCAGCTGCCAAAAAAGCCAACACAGTTCTAGGCTGCATAAACAGAGGGATAGAATCTAGATCACGTGAAGTGTTACTGCCACTGTATAGTGCCTTGGTAAGGCCACACTTGGAATACTGCATACAGTTTTGATCGCCACGATGTAGAAAAGACGTGGAGACTCTGGAAAGAGTGCAGAGAAGAGCAACCAAGATGATTAGGGGACTGGAGATTAAAACATATGAAGAACGGTTGCAGGAGCTGGGTATGTCTAGTTTGATGAAGAGAAGGACCAGGGGAGACATGATAGCAGTGTTCCGATATCTCAGAGGGTGCCACAAAGAAGAGGGAGTCAAACTATTCTCCAAGGCACCTGGGGGCAGGACAAGAAGCAATGGATGGAAACTAATCAAGGAGAGAAGCAACTTAGAACTAAGGAGAAATTTCCTGACAGTTAGAACAATTAACCTCTGGAGCAGCTTGCCTCCAGAAGTTGTGAATGCCCCAACCCTGGAAGTCTTTAAGAAGATGTTGGATAGCCATTTGTCTGAAATGGTATAAGGTTCCTGCCCACGCAGGGGGTTGGACTAGAAGACCTACAAGGTCCCTTCCAACTCTGCTTTTGTATTGTATTGTATTGTATTGTATTGTATTGTATTGTATTGTATTGTATTGTATTGTATTGTATTGTATTGTACAGCACCACCACCAAATGGATTCGCAACTGGCTGACCAACCGCACTCAACGTGTAGTCCTCAATGGAACTGCATCTACATGGAAGGAAGTATGCAGTGGAGTCCCCCAAGGCTCTGTTTTAGGCCCAGTACTCTTTAACATCTTCATCAACGATTTGGATGAGGGGATAAATGGGGAACTCATCAAATTTGCAGACGACACCAAGCTGGCAGGAATAGCCAACACTCCAGAAGATAGGCTTAAGATACAGAAGGATCTAGACAAACTTGAACATTGGGCACTATCTAATAAAATGAAATTCAATTGTGAAAAAAGTAAGGTCCTACATATAGGCAAGAAAAACCAAATGCACAAGTACAGTATAGGTGGTACCTTGCTCAATAGTAGCAACTGTGAGAGGGATCTAGGAATCCTAGTGGACAACCATTTGAATATGAGCCAGCAGTGTGCAGCAGCTGCCAAAAAAGCCAACACAGTTCTAGGCTGCATAAACAGAGGGATAGAATCTAGATCACGTGAAGTGTTAATGCCACTGTATAGTGCCTTGGTAAGGCCACACTTGGAATACTGCATACAGTTTTGGTCGCCACGATGTAGAAAAGACGTGGAGACTCTGGAAAGAGTGCAGAGAAGAGCAACCAAGATGATTAGGGAATTGGAGACTAAAACATATGAAGAACAGCTGCAGGAGCTGGGTATGTCTAGTTTGATGAAGAGAAGGACCAGGGGAGACATGATAGCAGTGTTCCGATATCTCAGAGGGTGCCACAAAGAAGAGGGAGTCAAACTATTCTCCAAGGCACCTGGGGGCAGGACAAGAAGCAATGGGTGGAAACTAATCAAGGAGAGAAGCAACTTAGAACTAAGGAGAAATTTCCTGACAGTTAGAACAATTAACCTCTGGAACAGCTTGCCTCCAGAAGTTGTGAATGCCCCAACCCTGGAAGTCTTTAAAAAGATGTTAGATAGCCATTTGTCTGAAATGGTATAAGGTTCCTGCCCACGCAAGGGGTTGGACTAGAAGACCTACAAGGTCCCTTCCAACTCTGCTATTGTATTGTATTGTATTGTATTGTATTGTATTGTATTGTATTGTATTGTATTGTATTGTATTGTATATCTTCATAAATAAAAACAAACTAAACAAATAAGTTTGGGAAGTACAAATATTACAATATTTCTGTATAATGCAGAGAATTATCTGAAGTAGATTTTTTAAACTGTGGTTGATGTTTAATTTTTAAAATAATATCACATTTAGATCACTGATATCATTTGTTAATATAGCTGCACTGAGTGTTAGGAAGGTATTCTGCCATATCAAAACCAAAGTTTCCTTTAATAGTCATAATAACTATCTCTCAACATCCGATTTGTAGACAGAAAAACAGATTTAAAAACTTCCAAATCAGGACATTTACAGTTAATGCATGTATTAACTGAACAGATTAAAAAAAATACTGAATAAAGCAGGTCTAACTGGAATATTGCCTCCAGACAACAATGCAAGAATAATATTTTCCTCAATTCTTTTCATTTCTTTCTCAGCTGTCTCACTCAGATATCAAAAACAAAGATTGCATAATCTAGTAGTCTACCTAACCAACATCACAGCTCTCCAATAGATGACATTATACTTTAATTTAGGAAGGAAGGAAGGAAGAAAAAACTTGCACTAATATTGTTTGGATCATAGAACAACGTCTAATTCAACCCATTTCAACTGTAGTGGCATAACCGCTTCTATAGGAAAGTTGATGCATTTGTAAAATATTTCCTGTCACAATCAAGTAGAAATTGGTGACTTAACATAGCTCTGAAAGTATGCTGTATCTCCCATGATCTTAGCTGCCTATGATTTGTCCTGGAGCAGAAAAGATAAACTCTTTTCTTGCCAAGTCATAGCGGATTAGCTACAGCAGTGATGATGACAGCAGAATATGTGTGAGGGTAAGAGTTACAATAGATATTCCCTCTGTAGCTTGACAGGGAATATTCAGATGTAGAGGCCTTCATTTGAAAGAATGGCTGTGGAAACCATGTCCAAATTTAGATGCTATAGTAGAGCAAATCCAGGGTCACATCTGCTTAAACATCCCAGTGCACTTACGAGAAACTATTAATGCTTAATCATGGCCGAACTACAGTACTTTCTATACCTAGGCAGATTTACATTAAAATAGGTGCTCATCAAGAAGGGATCAATTCCATGTGGCACAGAATTTAACTTTATTTAACTTTCATATTTAGATGGCTACCTATCTTACAAAAAGCAACTCTGGGCAATGCAGACCAATCAGTAAAACAACAAACTTATAGAAACTAATTGTATAAAATATTAAAACTTAAAATAAAAAACACATATCTCTACAAATACTTTGATTCTATCTATCTATCTTTCTTTCTTTCTATCTATCTTTCTATCTTTCTATCTAATAATTTGATTCTCTCACTCTCTCTCGCTCTCTCTCTCTCTCAAGAGAGAGAGAGAGAGAGAGACAATGAAGAAAGAAACATATGCAGAGAGAGAGAGAAAGAGAGAGAGAGAATCCAATTATTTGGTTAAAAATACAGCTTAATTATGTGACTATTAAAGAACAATGTGTTGTCCATTCAGGCCACCTCAACTCAGTTATTTTAGACAACTTTCTCATCCCTTCTGGTTCACAACAATTTATACAGATTATGTATGGTAATATATAATTGAGCCTTTCCAACTTTGTGTTTCTAAAATAGTAACCAACATCATCTGGAAATTCAGCTCCAGCAACCCTCAAGAGCTCAAGGCTGGCTAAGTCTAATTTTAAAAATATCTTTTTCCATATCCTTTGCATTCCTTGATCAAAACTGTTAGCAAAACCTATTGTTCTGTCTCTGTGAATTGAATCTGAAATGCCTTTTTTATACAGATAATTGCTTTCTACCACTTTTAATATTACCTTTTCTGAAGACACAGCTTATTCTCAAAGCATGTTTGTGGCTTAGAAACATTTATTAGCCATGGGCTGTCAGTGATTTCGTTCTAAATCTAAAATTGCCATTCTTTGTTATGACAGAAAAATCTTGTTTAGAACACAATTTGAAATAGAAATATGCATTATATAAATATTTGCATATATTTAGCCTTTGGTTTCAAGAATATAGTTTGCCTCTTTTTATCATTCTTATAAAATTCTACCAGTCACCAGAAGAAAACAGTTCTTGGGTTGCTACAACCTGAAGGAAACTGGTGGCAATCATCTATTATCTTCAAAGAAAATTGTGGGGAGAAGTTGGCCCCATCATTTTGAAGATATACAGAAGGATGGCTCATTCAGCATCTGAATGGAGGAGGCTATGAACACAAAAAACACTTAGATGCAAACTAATCGTCAAGAGTCCATTTATCTGAATCAATGTGCCAGTTGCCAACTATTACAATCAGAATTATTCAAGGCTGATTCCTAATGTTATCAGTACAGCCAGATCAACTATCATGCTAAAACAAAACAGAAGCTGTTAATCTCAACAACCAAGGTGCTTCCTATTTATTTTCATAACTGTTAAGCTGAGTAAAGCCTGAAGTAGTAGCTTTACCGGCCTAGGATAGTCTCTCTGTCTTTGGGGTTTTTTAATGGGGTAGCACATTTTTAGCGAATTTTTAGCACAGGGTTGGTTTAATTGTTTTTTATGAAATGTATGTATTTTTTGACTGTTTTTATTCTGCCTGTGCACCGCCCCGGGTCCCTGTGGGGAGAGGGTGCGGTTTAAAAATAAAATTATTATTATTATTATTATTATTTACATCACTGATGACAAAGAGAAGAAAAACAATATAGCTACAGGATGAGGAAAAGTTTACCCAACTCTTTCATCAATCAAAAACAATGTATATTATAACTATGGGTTGAAGAAAAATTTACCCAGCCCTTTCATCAATCTTTCTCTAACAAGATTCAAATCATTCTATTCGATTACTTTCTTTTTAAAAGAATATTGAATTAAGTCTATTAGCTATGTTTTTCTTATAAAGGTGGTATTACTATTTTCTTATAAAGGTGGTATTACTATGTCTGATTGACTGGAATGTCATGTAATTAAACTGTGTTAATTTAAAGTATACATACAGAATATGGAGTGTTTCCTTCTGTGAATTGAACAGCAATAGAGGAATTAAATAAAGAGAAGAATAAATCTGGTTAGGACATTACATGAATTTATTTATTCGTTTCATGCTCCACAGAAAACTACACAGCTAAATCAGCCATCTCCAGTTGATACTACATCCAGATGAGTTTGAGTATTCAGAATATGCAACATTTTCTTTCAGATTAGCTGGCCTGGGTTCTGTTTGTTGTTAACTTATTTTTTAGATGCTTTCACAAATCTAACCATTAGTTTCTCTTGTAAAGGTAAAAATGCCTACTTCCATTTCCTGTGGTTCCCCAGAGTTCCCCCAAAGTGGTAAATAGGACTATCGAAGGAATCAATAAATATCTGGGGGTCAATAGGTAATGGATAAATAAGGGAAGGCTGATTGGTGTCAATTCGTCTCTGAGGTCTCTGTAGAGCTCCATGCAAGTCCCTAATTCTGAAGGTGAGATATTGTTACCCAGGACTGGATAGTCAGCCGCCAGTGAGAGCAGCCTCTAGCAGCTTGTGTTGTTGTTGGCCTTACTTTTATTATTATGGTTGGTCACGCAGTCATTCAGATGGATTTGGCATTTTGATCCATTTATCGAGTCCTTCCGAAGGACCTGGGATAGACAGATGTTGCTTGATGGTGATGAAGGTGTCATCTACTGTTACAATTCTTATTAATAATAATGTTAGCTACTATATAGTTAGTTCTGTTTATTTAATTATATTCATATAATAAATAGGGATCAATGAACAATCTGAAACTTCATGAATGAGCTGAAGAGTTCATTGAAGACCATCCCTCCTTTCTTCCTTCTTTGTCCCTCAAAGAACTTTGCTCTTGGTGTTGATCACCATCTTTAAAGCGCTCCATGGCTCAGGACCTAGTTATATGCAAGACCGTCTCCTGCCCCATACATCCCTTCGTCCAATCCGGTCCCATAGAGAGGGTCTTCTCCGGGTGCCGTTGGCCGGGCAATGCCGGTTGGCGACACCCAGGGGAAGGGCCTTCTCTGTGGCGGGCCCTACCCTCTGGAATGACCTACCTCCCAATCTCCATACCACCTCGGACCTCTGCCTATTCCGCCACCGTTTAAAAACGCACCTTTTTCAGCAAGCCGGCCTAGGGTAAATTCACCCTATAAATGACTGAGGGTTAGTTATACACATTTTTAATTAGAGGATTTTTAAACTATATTTTTTAGCGCAGGAGTATTTAGCTTAATAGGGTTTTAGGATGTTTGTATATTTTGTACTGTATATTGTGTCTTTTAAATGCCTGTGCGCCGCCCTGGGTCCTATTGGAGATAGGTGCGGGATATAAATTTAATAAAATCTAAAAAATCTAAAATCTAAATCCTCTGAGTCAACCCATTGCATCAGTGGAGTAGAGGAACTAGAAAGAACAAATTCAAGCTGATGCCACAGCTCTCAAACGTAAAGCAACAACAACAAAAGGCTTGCTGCCTCCTAGTGCAACTTTATGTTGAGAGGAACATGAACACTTGTATCTAATCTCAGCATGAATGTATCTAGAAAACATCATTAGTGCCTTGGTGTTGCCTTTGTCTCATTCCCAACTCACAAGTGAGATAAGCTTAAGTTATTCTAAGATCTATTAATGCTATATTTTTCCCCTTAAGCTAGCCAACAATAGTGCAGTATTTGAAATCTAGAATCAGAGCTGTGCATACTAATATTTGCAGGCTGATACTGGCATGATTGTCCCCCTCTACTACAACTGTAGAGTTATAATTCTTTTCGTCAGAGTTTCCCTTTACATTTGTTTCTGGGCATCACATTCTAATCATATGTATATGGTTACCTCAAAGCAAGAATGATAGTATTGCTTTTGGAATACTACACCTAATTCTGGTCATCATAATATGAAAAAGCTATTGAGCCCCTGGAAAGTGTGCAGAGAAGAGCAACCAAGATGCAAGGAGTCTGGAAGTTAAGTTATTTGACAAAATAATTGAGGGAGTGAGGTTTGTCTACCCTATTGAAGAGAAGGATTAGGGAGGCTATGATAGCCATCTTCCAGTATTTTAGAGGCTGTCACAAAGAAGAGAAAATTGACATATTTTCTAGGGCACCAGAGGGCAGGACAAAGAAGTAATATGTAGAAGCTTGTTAAAGAAATCTCCAACCTAGAAATAAGGGGGGGAATCTGACAGTGAGAGTAATTAATCAATGGAACAGCTTGCCTCCTAGACCTGTTGGTACACCATCAATGAGGTTTTCAAAAATATACTGGACAACCATTTGACTGGGATGGTATAAGAGTCCCGTCTTGAGTAGGGGGTTGGAACTAGAAGACCTCCAAAGTCCCTTCCAACCCTATGACTCTATGATTCCACCTATACAAAGATTGCCATTTTACATCATCTACAGCAGGGGTGTCAAACCCACGGGCTGTGGCCCGATGCATCACATGCTGGCTCCGCCCCCATCTGGTTTAGCAAAGGGGGGAAAGTCCCGATACATCATGTGATGCTGCCATGAAGACACGAGTTTGACACCCCTGATCTACAGAATAGATTTAAGTGACGGCATATGAGAAATTTGCGCATTTATTAGCATGTTCAACTAATATTACTATAAATGATATAATCCTGAAATAACAAAATGCAAGGATGAAATGACAGAATCAGCTCCTTCCCCATTCCTTCTCAAATAAATCATGGAGGAATCTGAGAATCAGCATTTGTTACTCATATAAAGAAAAAAATCCCAAATAATAGTGCTACTTGTGCTTCTTCCTCTTTTAGTACTCTGGTCGTTTTTCAAAATTTTATACAATATTAATGTATGAGAGACTGGGATATAGAGGGAGGGGCCCAGGAGGAAACCAGATGACGGGCAGGCAGTTTTTGGCAGTCAGCCTGCTGCAGTGTTATAATTGTCAGATATTTTCCCATCAGCTGGTGATGTGCTAAAGATGCAGGGGAACAAAGCCAGAAGGATCAAACAATAGCTTTGCTTATCATGCAGTATGCATGCCTAATCAGGACAAAATCATACAATAATGACTCAGGGAAAAAGAACAAACCACAAACCAGGCATGTAATGGGAGCAGAAAATTTCACACCAGTATAATTTTCTGACAATCCAAGGATGGGTGGATAATACTTTAATTCAATAGTGAAGCTTCTAATGAGGAAATGAAGGCATATTCTATTATTTCCACAGACATATAAGAAAGGCAGAAATAGATACTTTGAATAAAATAAATTTTCTGTATTCAAAAATAATTTGGATGAATGAACATACTCCATTCATTCCATTTATTGATCAAGCAATTCAATAGCACATCTTCAAATGTCTCTGAATTCTGCGGTATACAGTTCTGAAAATTTGTACCATGTTAGAGCAAATGGCGTCAGGCATCATGCCATAAGCTAGCATAACAGCAATGATTCTGTGCATGATTTATATTCATCATGTTCTCCTTTGGCCAGTTGGGAGTGGGGAATTAAACATTTTCACACTCACTTTAACCTTTGTACATATGCCTGAACCTTACACTGTGACAAATCCTAATTATAGCTTGCTGCAGTATCAACTTCCTAAACTATAGCTTCAGTTTGTTTTTGTTTCAAGTCACCGTTGTTGAGAATAACCATGATTTGTCTGGTTCAGATCACATGAGATTCTGGAATTCAACAAAAGCAGAAGCACAAGTCCCTTATTTTGTTTGCATTAGGTAAGAGAAAGAAGCAAGTAAATAATGTTCACCTCAGTTTAGCAACAATACCACTGTGACCTCTGAATAGGTCAACCTGTCCTAGAAGAAAGACATATAAATGAAAGTAAACTATGTTTTACTTTGCTGTTATTTAAGTTGCTATCCTGCAGAAGTCCAACCACAAGACTTCATAATAATCATGATTAGGACTGCCTTGTGAGATTTAGAAATAAAACATGAAGTAAAACAAGAAAAGGTTCGTATACTTTTTATACTATACTAGCTGATAAGCTGGCATTGCCCGGGTATTTATTTATTGGGGGGGGGGGGGAGAAATATCCAGACCAAACATAATTTCTAAGGTTGTATTTTCCCCGTTACCAGAGGGAGCCCCCTTGTGCAGTATTGTGAAGTCACTGTGCTGTACAGTAGAAGCAATTTTATGGCAGTACAGAAGAATCCATTTTACAGCACAACAGGCTGTATCTTAACAGAACACACATCCCCAAGGGGTGTTAAGGGTAAGTCACCTGTTTACCAAGTTTGGTTGAAATTGTTCAAGGTGTTCCAGAGTTATGCTGGAACATACACACACACACACACAGAGAGAGAGAGAGAGAGAGAGGGAGAGAGAGGGAGGGAGGGAGGGAGGGAGAGAGAGAGAGAGAGAGAGAGAGAGAGAGAGAGAGAGAGAGAGAGAGAGAGAGAGAGAGAGAGAGACATTTATATATGTATATATTTCTTCTTAGATATAAATCAATCAAAAGCATACTAAAAAGACTGGATACTAAAGAGGCACACCAAGGGACAGAGCTAGAGAAAGATTGTTTTCTTTTTTTCATAATAACTAATATACCATTGTTTAAACACAGCCAGAGTAACTTCTATTTAATCAAATGGTTTTGTGCTTTGACAAATATATCAACCACAGAGGCCTGTTTATTTGTTTATTACAACCATCACTCATTATGCTGAGGCAAAACATTGGCTAGAAACAGAGATGCCTATGACAAATCAGGATACATAACTCAGTTTACCGACCATAAAAGGCCTTTCCCTGATGATCCAAAATTCTGTAAAGCACAGGTTCTCAGACTGTGATTCATGGAAAAACTTTCCATGAAAAGATTATTAAATTTGCTCAAATATTCATACCTGGCTCTATTCTTAATTTAACACCTTTTAAACTGGCAAATGAGATTTTGACCATGAAGAAACTTAAAAGTGGCCTTTGACATTACCACTTTAAATACTTCTTTCCAGTGGCTTGAACTGCCTGTAATTTTCATAATATAGTGCTGATTATAATAAAGTCTGGATAACGAAAGGACTGCTGAAGATCAAGAATCTAATGTGCCCATCCCTTTCCCGTAAAGACTCATTGTACTTCCCCAACTTTGCTTACTACCGTCTCATTCTTTCTACTTTTTCAATCAGTATTTTGCTAAATATCTTCTCAGACACTCATAACAAATGAAGCCTCCATAGTGTGTGCATTCATTTTTGATACTTTCCCCTTTCTACAGGAGAGCAATAATGGTATTCTTCATACACTTACTCCACTCTGCATGCATATGCTAATATATACAGTACCATACCATCTACCTCTCCAGTCTTACCATTTTTAACATACAACATTTATGAATTACTTTTTTATTTATGTATTTATTCATACCTCACCTTTATTATTTGCACAAATAACTTGAGGAAGCTAACATATCCAACACAACTTTCTCCTATTTTCCCCACAACAATAACAACAGTCCTGTGAGGTGAGTTGGGCTGAGAGAGTGTGATTGGCCCAAGATCAGCCAGCTGACTTTTATGCTTAAGGCAGGAGTAGAACTCACAATATTCCTCTTTCTAATCTGGTGCCTTAGAATTCCCCAAAGTTTCCCGTTTTGAGGACTGGCATGGGAGGAAGAGGGGATGGTTCCACATGAGTGGTGGACAAATGTGCACCCACTAATTGCACGAGTAAGGATGTGTGCATGTCAGTGGTAAAATTAAATTTTTACTGCCGGTTCTGTGGCTTGGTGGGCATGTCAGGGCAAGGATACTGCAAAATCTCCATTCCCACCCCACTGGGCAAATACCAGCGGTGGTATTTACCAGTTCTCCAAACTACTCAAAATGTCCGCTACCGATTCTCCAGAACTTGTCAAAACCTGCTGAATTTTATCCCTGGTGCACGTGCTCACCCACCACTTCTGCAGCCTAATTCCAAACAGCTCAAGGCCCAATAGTGGGCTGCGGCCTGAGGGTTGGGGACCCCTGCCTTAACCACAATTTTGGCAGGCTAATTTTTATAATATTTGTTTGAGTTGCAATCTTCCATATACAACTATAATTATAATTCCCACAAAGACTTCTCAAACATTCTTTTCCAACATTCCCTCATTGCCATTTCAATTGTTTCATCACTTATTTTAATCCCATTGACACTGCTAACAACTTCTCATTTAGACCCTTTCACCAGTTCCAAAACTAGAAGCTTTCTATTTTCAACAAAATCATTATTTATGAGCTCTGTCTCTTTCAAGCTTAACCTTTCCTTGCCTTCTTTGATCACATTCTTTGCAGATCGTTTTCCATATGCACAATAAAGTATCTTTAGTTCTCATTTTCTTATGTTTTTTTTTCATCCATACTCCTTCATAGCAACAGGCCACTAAGCATCCTTTCCTGCACTTTACATTAACATAACATAACATATTTCTGTGATGCTTTGTTAAATATTTTTTCACTCCATTTCATACTGCTTCCTTTTTTCTTATATTTATTTTCTATTTATTTTGTTAGGAACTATATCTAATTTTTTTTCCATACAAAACCTATCTTCATTAGAACAACTACGGACCTCCGCTCCTTCCGTCGAAAACTGAAAACACACTTTTTCTGTCTGGCCAGCCTTGGTTAGTCTCTACCTCTGGGGTGTTTAGGGAATTTAGTTTTAATGGGGTTTTTAGCGCAGGGACGATCAATTTAATCTGCTTTTATTTATTGTATTTATTGTTTGTATATATTTTTATATGTTTTAATTTCCCTGTGCACCACTCCGAGTCCCCTTGGGGAGAGAACGCGGTATACAAAATTAAATATTATTATTATTATTATTATTATTATTATTATTATTATTATTATTATTATTATTATTTATAAAAAGTCTTGTCTTTGTCTTCCTATGATTATTTTACTTTGACAGGATCTTAATTTCCATATTTTTCCCTTTCCTCCCAAGATCTGCTCCTGATATTACTGAAATATGGAAGAACCTCTCATTATTCTCACCTTCACTACTTTTCTGTTTTTCATCACGTTCACAATCAAATCAATCATGCTTTTAGATTCATATTCATGCTATAGACATATATTAAAACACATAGAACTTTGTCTATGCAAAAACTCAACATTCAGTAAAAATCGATTAGATCCGGGTCGGGTTGGCCTCTGACTGGATTGTTCAGACGGGCTGACAGAGGCAGGTCTTGAGGCAGTCATCTGGGAAGAGTTCGATCCTGTGACTCCCGAGGACATGGACAGGATGCTGGGATGGCTGAATGCCACCACATGTTTATTGGACCCGTGTCCCTCCTGGTTGGTGCTTGCCTCCCGGGAGGTTATACGAGGCTGGCTCCAGGGAATTGTCAACGCTTCTTTGAGTGAGGGGTTCCTACCAGCTGCCTTGAAAGAGGTGGTGGTGAGGCCCCTCCTCAAGAAGCCCTCCCTGGACCCGACCCGCTTTCTTGCGAAGGTTGTTGAGAGTGTGGTGGCACGGCAGCTCCCTCAGCACCTGGAGGAAACTGTCTATCTGGACTCGCGCCAGTCCGGCTTCCGGCTTGGGCACAGCACAGATATGGCATTGGTGGATGATCTCTGGAGGGCTCGGGATAGGGGTTGTTCCTCTATCCTAGTCCTGTTAGATCTCTCAGTGGCTTTTGATACCATCAACCATGGTATCTTGTTGCACCGGCTGGAGGGGGTGGGGGTGGGGGGCACCGTTCTACGGTGGTTCTCCTCCTACCTCTCCGACCGGTCGCAATTTGTGTTGGCAGGGGGGCAGAGGTCAACGTCGAGGTGCCTCTCTTGTGGGGTACCACAGGGGTTGGTCCTCTCGCCTTTCCTGTTTAACATCCACATGAAGCCGTTGGGCGAGATCATCCGTGGTTTCGGGGTAGAGTTCCATCAGTACGCTGACAATACTCAGCTGTACATCTCTACCCCGGACCACCCCAACGATGCCGTTGAAGTGATGTCCCGGTGTCTGGAGGCTGTGCGAGTCTGGATGAGGAGAAACAGGCTCCGACTCAACCCATCCAAGACCGAGTGGCTGTGGCTTCCGGCGTCACGATATAGCCAGTTGGTACCATCTCTGGCTATTGGGGGCAAGTCATTGGCCCCTACAGAGAGGGTGTCCTCCTAGATTCTTGGCTGTCGCTAGAAGACCATATGACGGCCATGGCCAGGAGGGCTTTTTATCAGGTTCGCCTGATACGCCAGTTGCGTCCCTTTCTGGATCGTGACGTTTTACGCAGGGTCACTCAAACCCTCATCATCTCCCGCCTGGACTACTGTAATGCTCTCTACATGGGGCTTCCCTTGAGGTGCACCCGGAGGCTCCAGCTAGTTCAGAATGCGGCCGCGCGGGGGATTCTGGGGGTGTCTAGATGCTCCCACATGACACCTCTCCTGCGCCAGCTGCATTGGCTGCCTGTGGCTTTCTGGGTGCGCTTCAAGGTATTAGTAACCACCTTTAAAGCGCTCCGTGGCAAGGGACCTGGTTATCTGCAAGACCACCTCCTGCTACCAAATACCTTCCACCATCCAGTTCGCTCCCACAGAGAGGGCCTCCTCAGGGTGCCGTCAGCCAGGCAATGTCGGCTGGGGACCCCTAGGGGGAGAGCCTTCTCTGTGGCAGCCCCCACCCTCTGGAATGACCTACCCCCTGACCTATGGACAATCACAGACCTGCGCCTTTTCTGTCAGGCTTTGAAGACTTATTTATTCCGTGCAGCCAGCCTGGCATAGTTTCTAAACTGGCATAGTTTAAAATGTTATAGTTTTATATGGTTTTTAGTAGGGATTTTAACTAGGTTTTAAGACAGGCTCCATTATTTAATGTATTTTTAAAGGGTTTCTATGTTTTTATTCGTGTTTTTACTGCTGCCTGTACACCGCCCTGAGTCCCGGAAGGGAGAAGGGCAGTATAGAAATGTAAATAAAAAATAAATAAATTTGTATTCATTCCTGAATCATCAAATGCTCTGATTGTTTTATTTTCTGTATTCTTATCTCATTCCCACCCATCCATTCTTATCACCTAACAAAATGCTTTTTTTCATGGATCACATGAAATTATTACATATTTCCCCCCCAAGATACCTTAACATCTTGTTCTTCCATTGACACCATCCATTGATCTAAACATGCAGCTTTTACCAATCTAAGAATTCCTATTTTCATATTTACCCACCATCAGCAAGATACAGCAATACATACTTGCTGTCAAAAATTGTTTTTTCATGACTGAAAATTGCATTTTGCATTCCTACTTGTATTTATCAATTCTACTCCCAAGAGATCTAACAATCTTCATTCAGATCTATTCTGTCCCTCCTTTTTCTTTTTCTCATTCCTTAATTCATGTTTTTTTATCATCTGCTCCTCATATATTCCAAATCATAACTTTTCATATACTATGGTCATTACCAGATATGCCTATAGATAGTCATCTCCACCTACCACCTGGGATCATTTGAGGCTTTCACATCATACGTCTAGTAAATAGCTAGGTCTAGCAAAGCTTGCAATCTTAATTATACCTCTAGTATAATTTCTATAGGAGAGGACAAGACTGAGCCCAAGGGAAGTGTCAAACGTGTGATAAGTCATGAGTCCCTGCACACCTGCAAGAGATCTAAGTCCAGCCCACTAAGTCGAATGCCTATCTTATCTCCTGCTCATTTCTCTTGACCACTAGTTGGTCAGATTCTTGTAGAAAGCTGAAATCTTTATAATCTTTTTAACTGCCTGAATGCCCTATATTTCCCCAAATAACTAGTTAGTTTTGCTAACTACCATATTTTTGGAGTATAAGATGCACCTTTTTCCCCCTGAAAGTAGGTGAAAATTTAGGTGCATCTTATAGACCAAATACAGGAGGTTTTGGCCTTCCGAACCCTCCGTGCTTTCACGTTTTCTCCCTCCCAGGCACCCAGAAGCACTCTGCAAGCCAAAAATGGGCACGTTTTTGGTAAAAACAGGCCCTGCAGAGCACAGCAGAGTGCTTCTGGGGGCCAGGGTGAGTGAAAACACAATGCACAGAGGCCAATAACTATTTTTTTTTTGTTTTCCTCCTGTTAGTTTAGGTGTGTCTTATAGTCCTGTGAGTCTTATAGTCCGAAAAATACAGTATACGGATAATGCTGGTTACGTCTGGCACATTTTGGACATCATGCCACAAGCACAACTATGTACATCAATATGCCCAACCTACACTATTACTTAAAAGCAAAGGATTATATATTGTCTAGAGAAGGGAAGCAAAAACAGCACCTTGGAGTTCATAAGACTTCATTAACTCATTCTAACTCAGTAATTCTCTTCCTGTCCATCCTCTTCCCCTTCTCCGTGCCTATTTTGCCCCCAGGTTTCTGCCCCCAGCCATTAACCTCTGCCATCTCTTCTCTGCTGTTAGGACCCTAGCTGTTTGTGCCGGCCAATGGGACCCTCCCTTTTTAGTCCCACACCCTTCCTCATGGGCTTTTGGAAGAAACACTGTTCATCCTCGGCGTTTATAGAGGTGTATGTGTGCTGACACCTAGACCCCCTCCCCCTTATGGGGCTTTTTTTTTACTATGTAGCAATTCTTGAATGGAGTGGAGACCTAACAGCATTCTTTGCAAACAATGGGACACTCTTGGGAACAATATTCTGGAGGCTAATGCTTTGCTTTACAGCATGCCAGCTTCTTTTAAAATCATGCTTACAATTCAAACAAGCATTTTAACATTTTAAAGGTACTCAGCAGAGCAAAAGTCTTGCTGAACCCATGGAAAAGATCCATGGATGAGATTGGGAATTGGGGATTTGCGGAGGCAGAGTGTTGACTATATGACAGTTTGTTACTGCTTCAAAATGCTACTCTTACAATAAACAGAACTTTTCTACAGAACCAACTACAAGGAAATTCAATCATGTTTAGTTTAAACAGGCACGGAATTGCAGCTTCAAAGTAATGCTTGGGAATATTTAGAAATACTTAAAGATGTTCACTATTTCCATCCTGTTTGGTGCCATTGCTTTCCCTCCTTCAATTAATTCTTTCTCCTTGCTGGAGTAGCAAACAGTGTATATGATGTTAACATGGCACCATCTAGCCCAGAGGTTCCCAAACTTGGCAACTTTAAGACTTGTGGACTTCAACTCCCAGAATTCTCCAGCCAGCTATGCTGGCTGGAGAATTCTGGGAGTTGAAGTCCACAAGTCTTAAAGTTGCCAAGTTTGGGAACCTCTGATCTAGCCAATTAGATCTGGCCATCTGAAGATGTCATTGATCAAAGAGAAAACAATAGAAACAATTTTTTTTCCCAAGCAAAACCAAAAGGCCACTAAAAATTGTTTTTAATTGAAGAAAGCAATCCTTTAAAACTGTCGTGTATGATAGCTTCAGCTCACTGTCGTATTTACCACTATTTTATTACATTTTCAAGTTTAAAAAGTATTAAGCACTGTACCAGTGAATTGGAGCAGAATAGCAATAGCATTTACACTTACAAAGTGATTTACAGCCTTCTCTAAGCAGTTTACAGAGTCAGCATATTGGCCCCAACAATCTGGGTCCTCATTTTATCGACCTTGGAAGGATGGAAGGACGAGTCAACCTTGCGCCATTAAAAATCAAACTGCTGGCAGTGAGCAGAGTTAGCCTACAATACTGCATTCTAACCACTGCACCACTACAGCTCTAGAATGTGCTGCATATGACATTTCTCAGTCATGAAAATAAACGTTTTTGAGTTTTATCATATAAACATAGCAAATATAAAGAAAGGGGGACCATATGATTAGTATACAATGTTTTTAAAAATAATATTTAACTTCTAGTATTTAAATTTCTATTTTACTGCCATGCAAGGATTTTTAAAAAAACCTAAAACCTCCCTAAGTTATTCGTGGACACATCCCTGCTTCCATGTACTGTTCACAAAAATGAGAGAAATTGCAGAACTTCACCAGCCTACACTCTTTTCCATGGTCACGGGGATTCTTAAATTGTGATTTGTGCAAGCAGCTTAGAAGCACTTTTGTCATTATTTTTAAATGCCTTTAAAAGAAAACTAAGCCATCTTAACAAAACTCTGTCTGCAACTGGATGGATGCTTTGTGAGCATCTGGCAAGGAGTCCCATCTGGATTGTCAGCCACTGCAGTTCCATGCTGGACAATTCTCCAGCTGCCATGTCTTGAAAACTGTGCCCTGCAAACAACCAAGCTTAGAGAGCACCAAGGATTCCACACTATCTAGCCAGCTGGATAGTTTCTAGATTTACAAAATCAGCTTATACCTATAAAGGCTAATTGTTTGTTTGCTTGTTTCTAAATCCACATCCCACCTTTATTTTGAACAAATAAATAAATAAGTGTACTGCCTCTTGTTTGCTGTGAATTAAACTCATGGTCGCTTCTAGTTTCCATGCATTCTTTTCTGATTCAGATTTTCATGTAATAGGCCAGCTTAAAAATCTTAAATCTGGCCTTGGCCTATTGCAAGGTTTATACCACCCATAACTGAGCCTAGCCATTTGTCCACAGGAGACCAATGGATGGAATCAGGATGACAGGTGGAAGCAAGTCCCCCAAAAGCATAGGAGTAATAATAATAATAATTAATAATAATTTATTACATTTATAAACCGCCCCCTCTCCCCGAAGGGACGCGGGGTGGTGTACAGGAAAATTAAAAAACATCTAAAAAACATACAATACATAACAAGATTAAAAACGAATTAAATTACCCTGTACTAAAATTTTAAGAACATTAAAATTGCAACCCATTAAAACCAAATAAACAATTTGAAAATACAGACTGAGTCGAGAAGCATAAAATTAGGCCAAGCCGGCCTGATGGAACAAATAAGTTTTTACTTTTTGGCGGAAAGCACGGAGGTCTGTGGACATTCTAATATCTGGGGGTAGGTTGTTCCAGAGGGTAGGGCCCATCACAGAGAAGGCCCTTCCCCTGGGCGTCGCCCGCTGGCATTGCCTGGTGGACGGCACCCGGAGAAGTCCCTCTCTGTGTGAGCGAATCGGCCGAAGGGATGTATGGGGAAGGATACGATCCCGCAAATAACTAGGTCCTGTGCCATGGAGCGCTTTAAAGATGATAGTCAACACCTTGAAACGCACCCGAAAGGCCACAGGCAGCCAGTGCAGCTTGTGCAGGAGTGGTGTAACATGGGAGTATCTAGTAACTCCCATAACTGCCCGCGCGGCCGCGTTCTGGACCAGCTGTAGCCTTCGAGTGCATCTCAAGGGGAGCCCCATGTAGAGAGCATTGCAATAGTCCAGACGAGTCATCTCCAGGATATTAACCAGGGCAGAAAAGGGTAAGGATCCAGATATAACTAATCTTTAGATGGTAAGAAAGGATAAAGGAATGTGAGAATCACCTTGAGAATCAGATGAAAATGTTTCAGACTAGACAATGGCATGGAAAACATCTCAGAAGGGACGCTCCCTAGTTTCTTAGGCTGTAAAGTGGGGTAGGGGGAGAGATATGTACGATACTTTCAGACTTGCAAGATTTTGTTAATGTAACCTTAAAGTTAGACCCACATACCTCTGGGTCAGTGATGGGTTTCAAATTTTTTAGAACCTACTCTGTAGGTGTGGCCTATTTTGTGGGCATGGCTTGGCAGTCATGTGACAGGGGCGGAGTGGCCACCTTTTAAAACGTGGTGAAACTCATTTAACAACGCTCTTGCTTAGCAACCAAAATTTTGGACTCAATTGTGATGATAATTTATTTATTTATTTATTTATTTATTTCTTTCCTTCCTTCCTTTCCTTTCCTTTCCTTTCCTTCCCATTGGGTCATTGGCAGCGGCAGGCCAGATTTACTTCCAGGTACGCCGGTGGAACCCCCTCTCACCAGTTCTCTAAATTTCACCAACCGGCTCCCGCGAGTAGGTGCGAGCCTGCAAAAACCCACCACTGCTCTGGGTGTGCTTCATGACTGGACTACCATGCTAGGCTGACAGAGATATTCTAATTCTTTACTGCTGTCTGGATTTTGGTAGTTCAGATCTAGTATCTTTAGGACAGATACAATGTGCTAGAGTCAACACACTATACTGCACTGCACTGCACTGCACTGCACTGCACTGCACTACACTGCCAAGACAGTATAATTATAAACACTTATCCTCTATACAAGCGGCTTTTTAACCTGTGGCTGCTAACCCCTGAGGAGCTGTGATGTCAAGTACAGGGGGTTCACGAAGGCTTGAAGAAATGTTATGGTTTCAATCTTGAGTTAAGTCTTAGGGGTCTGTGGCCACTGTCCATGATGAATAAAAGGTAGAGAACCACTGCTCTATTCCTTTATTCTCTGTAAAGCTATCTCATCTGCTGGTGTAGATTTTCACTAACATTTGAATTCCACAATCTATAATAAGGTGTAAATGCTTGCTATTTCCAGAAAAGCCACTTTTTAAGTAACAAACTTTTCCCAAATCCCTGCCTTTCATTAACAATAGGTTAATTGTACCAAGAACACTGAATTGTACTAGGGGATCAGTATATCAACAAAAGCATTGTTTTCTTTTTTTTTAACCAGCAGGCTTGCCTATCTATTTCAAACCTATAATCTGTAACTCAAATTTGAAACAACTACAGGCAGTCCTCAACTTACAACAGTTCTCTTAATGACTGTTATAACAGCACTGAAAAAAGTGACTTATAACCATTTTCAGACTTATTGCAACCTCCCCACGGCCACATGATTTACCTGCAGATGCTTGACAACTGATTCACATTTATGACAGTTGTACTGTCCCTGGGTCATGTGATCCCCTTTGCCATCTTCTGACAAGCAAAATCAATGGGGAAACCAGATTCACTTAACAACCAGGTTACTCATTTAACAGCCACAGTGATTCACTTAACAAATGCGGCAAGGAAAGTCATAAATTGGGTGGGGCGAAACTCACTTAACAAATGTCTCACTTAGCAACATAAATTTTGGGCTCAACTGTGGTCGTAAGCTGAGGACTATCTGCAGTTGTTTGAAGTGGAGATACCCTCTCTCTACATTTAAATGCAGCAAAGTGTAACTTCTGAAAGTTCTCACATACCAACATCCACTGGCACATGCATAAATTCACATGTGCAGGTGATCAGAAGGCGTAACATATATTTAATTTTTTGCTATATGCTCAGCATATCTTAATAAAACCCAGAATATAATATGAAATACGGATGGCTATTCAAGAGCGTCTAGAGTTCTTTTTTCTTTTCTTTTAATTGCACGTGGATGTGCAACCTGCAGAATTTTTGTGCTCAACTCCGATATCTGATCAAAAAAAGTTGCAGGACTGTTGAGAAGTTGTCCTGTTTGTTGGATGAAATGTTTCTCCTCCTCTTGGCAGCCCCCAAGACAAGGTGCTGTGCTGCGTATTCTCATTCTGAAACTTTGCTGTTGGATTCATTCACATCAACAAAGATTATACAAAGCAGTACAGAGGAGGCCTTCCCTGTTCTTAAGCAACCCATTCTTCCCAGTGGAGAAGGAAGCCAAAATGCTATTTTGGTATCCAGATTTAGCATTTGAAAATATACAAGGAATACATTTCCATTTGTCTGGAACTTGTCCTTGCATTGTAATTAATCGATCTTATCATTCTGTTCCAGATCTAAAAGGGAATGTATTTGCAGTAAAACAAAACCATATTTGAAAACGCTGATGTAAATACCTCAGTATGAAAGAAACACAGGACATCCTACAATGAATCTTTAGGTATTTCGTTGTCCCAGGGAAATTAAAAGAAAGGAGTGTTAAAATGGATTTTGAAACTGAATTAATTAGGGAAGCCACAGAACACAGAAATTATTTTCTTTTTTTCTTCCTAAATGAATGAATGGAAAATATATGGAAATGAAACAAGTATTACTTCATCTAGGACAGTGAGGGTGAACCTTTTCTTATGGCATGCCAAAATTGTCCATGTGCACGATATTGCACCCGCACACATGCCCATACCAATTCAATCCTCCCTGCCCACCTGTGCATGCATGCACAACACCCTCCCCCTACACATGTGCGCATGACCCCTCTCTAGGCTCCGGAGGCTTTCCTGAAGCCTGGGGAGGTCAGAAACAGCCTCCCCCAGCCCCCTGGAGGCTCTCCAAAAGCCAGAAATGGATCATTCCCGAACTTCCGGTTGGCCCGTTGGGACTATTTTTTGCCCTCCCCAGGCTTCAGGAAAACCTCCGGAGGCTGGGGAGGGCAAAAAACAGCCACAACGGGCCAACCGGAAGTTAGTTCCCGAACTTCCGGTTGGCCCAGTAGGCCTGTTTTTCTCCCTCCCCAGCCTCCAGAGGCTTTCCTGAAGCCTGGGGAGGGAGAGAAACAACCTGTCCCAGTCCTCTAGAAGGCCGAAAATCAATTGGCCGATGCGCATCAGAGCTGACAGTTGGAGTGCCAGCAAACATGGCTCTGCATGCCACCTGTGGCATGTGTGCCATAGGTTTGCCATCACGGATCTAGGACTTCCAGAATAAGTAATCTATAGCCAAAACTAAGATAATTATAAAAACATTTCTTTTGCACCTTAAACATATTAGGGAGAAAACTGATGGCATATCTTGTGACGTTCTCGCAATACTATCTATTGTTGAAGAAGCACAATAATGCTTATTCCATGATATAAATGCATAGGGTCAAACTTTGCCTGAGCCTTACAATCACTAATATGGGACATTAAGCCATCTCTTCTATTGAGTGACAAAACCTGGGGAGGGAGTTGAAAGAAGGATCAGCTACAATCTCCATGTAGCCACAAGTGAACTAAGTCCAACCTCCCATGACTTCTGTTGACCCTTATCTAACCCCAACTAGGTGCTAAGCGTTAGTGGAGGAGATTCCTGCTCAAAAGGCATATTTAGTAATAAATCAGTTTAATTGAACTTTCAGGTATGGACCTGATCTTTCTCAACTGTCATTAATCTTATCAACTGATAGTTGGCACCTGCTTGAGGTTAGATAAGGATCTATGTAATTCAGGGAGGGGAGGGTTGTACATAGTTCACTTGTGACTACAAAGGGATTCTAAGCTGATTCCTTTTTACACCCCACCTCCAGCTTCTGCTACTCCTTCTCGTACCGCTGTAGACATGATTCTATTGTCTGCCAAAATGTTTGGAATATGGTATGATGATAGTAAGTGAAGACATCACGAATAAAAATCTGAAACCAGTCCATCTCTCAGCTTTATTCCAGAAGGAATAGGTGTAGAATAGAAGGAACCGAGGTTTCTACAGTCTCCAACTGTCAACCAGAGGAGAAGGCATTGAGAGGGTTGGTTGGAAGGACATGACAGAAAAAAGCTCTGGGTCTTTCTCCAAATATATTTTCAAGCGACCAGAGTGGCTGATGTAAATAAGAGTATCTGGCTATAAAAACCCAGAACTAGTTAACAGTGGAATAAACTGAAACGGTTTAGTTTCAAGTGAAGCAGCTAGTAGTTCAATTGAGTGAAAAATCTCTAAAAATTGCCCAGTTGTACACCTGAGCAGATTTGATTTCAACAAGCCTGAGAGAAGTGTGTTTAGTAAAAATAATGTGGGGGCAGTATCAAAACTGGGGGAGGGAACTTTTGTGTATACAGGAATGCTAACTTCACTTGAAGTATTTGAATAATAAACATTTTATCTAGTTTCTAAACAGTTCACCACTGACTAAACTTAACTATTTTCTTATTACATTCCACTAAATGATGAGACCAAAATAGAATTCCAAATAGAGAAAATATTTGGTGTGGAAACAATAGTAATGTTACACAATTTTTTTTTGGAGGAACATATTTCTAATGGCAGCCTATAAATCTTTGAAAAGCAAAACAAAACCCTTCCTTCCTTCCTTCCTTCCTTCCTTCCTTCCTTCCTTCCTTCCTTCCTATAAATATGTTCCCATTTTAATCACAGTGATTCCAGTGATTAAAATAAACAAAAGAAATACACAAAATAAGTAGCAAGTAACTAGAATAATAATAATAACATCAACAAACAATTTTCAGGGATAGAATGCAAGAATATTCCTTTCCATTATAAATATAAACATTGAGAATAATATAAAGAGAATTGGAAATTCCTGCATTGTGCTCTGCAAAGCAGACAAAATTTCCAAACAAAGAACTTGTGTATTATTCAAGCACAGTTCATAAAATTGTATTCATTATCAAAAATATATTTTATTTGAAGAAAGACTTTGGTAGTTAGAAATGGGGGGAAATGGTGTAGTGTTCCCTTGAATGTGAATATCTAACTGCGTACATTTGGTTCACAAACAAGAAAAATGTTACTTGAAATTCACAGCTCTCCAATTTTTCAGTGACATTCATCAATGTTTTTTAAATGTGTGTATTAATGAAAGCCTTGTACCAAACTGCCTTAAGAATAAAATTCTTAAGCAAACCTGATGATAATATGTTAGTAAACTGAGAAAAACCAACATTGGCAGATTTGTTGCTGTTTTGCTTGTCAGCTGGAATTGTCCAGCTCATCAAAATATTATCTACTGAGTTGTGGAAGGGGAAGCTGCTTAACAAAATTGCAAGCATTTCCATCACCTCTTTCTCTATTATTTGAACTTTCTCCTCAGTATCAGGCAGAGTTGGTAATAAAGCTGCAATCTTATCCCAGGTGTGGGAGGAAAATGGAAGAGACTGGTGTTTGGAGGTCTTCAGCTACAAGCAAAAAGGACAGCAGCTGAATAAAGGAACCGATTTTTCTTGCAGAAGCAGGAGATAGTCCAAAAGAGAGGAAAAATAACAGCACAGCAAGACAAAACACAACATAGAAAAGGTCCAAGAGTTCAACATGTTGGCTGTTAGGAGAAAAAGAAGAAATCTCAGGGAGAAGGGACTTAAAACAGAACAGGCTTAAGAAAGAAATGTCGATACAAAATAACAATAGCATAGGCTATAATACATTGATAATTGCAATAAAGTAATTGGTAATAGAGTAGTAGTATAGCAATCAGAGTAAAATAGTAATAATGCAGAGACAAAAATAAAAAAGAGGAAGCACTCATGTATCATTTTTATATGTTTCTTTTACATTTATATAACAAAAATAAAACATGTTCTGGAGAGGGAGAGAGAGGGAGGGAGGGAGAGAGAGGGAGGGAGGGGGGGAATTTCCCTGAGGTTGGGATCCAGCATGTGTCCAAAAGCTTGGAAGAATAAACTTTTGGTTCATGTGACCGTTTCAGATTGGATCCTGCAACATTATCCTGGGACACATATATTTGCCTTCATTCATTCATGAACAATAAAACATCTCCCTAACCCTTTGAGGGGTACAATGAAACACTTGTCCAGATTCTGCTGCTTTTGTAGATCTCTTGAGTCTGGATCAATCTAATTGGGTAGTTTTAAAAAAAACCTGTGGCACAAGTAAGCAGAGTTGGAATCTGATTCCAGATTCTGCTAGTTTACACTCTGATTATACCCTTTTGCTCAAGACTCTGCTCTTAATCAGCATTTTCAGGCCAATATAAACAAATCAGATTTTTTTTAAACTCAGACATTAGTAGATACGGGTGTGCAGTGTACGGATATGCATTGTATCTCTATTTTTTTTTTTTAAATCTTGAAAGAGAAAGAAACAGAAACAATACATTAGCACATTCTAGTGACCACAAGAGTTTCATGAATGAGTTTTGTTCTTCTGGGAGGCCATGAATCTGTTTTCAGGGCAAAAATGCATTAATACAGGAGTTGTTTAAACAAACAGCATTCCATTCCCCCACTTTGTTTCTTTAATCTTTTCAAACAAAAACCCATCTAAAGTACCTTTTGTGAAGCGCAATAAGCAAAGCGGGATTTTTTTTTTAAGCTTCCTATACTTGTTTCCTCCTGGGTTCAGTTCTGTAAGTACAGGTTATACATAAATGGTCTGTCTCAGAAAAGCGACAGGCTTCTGCTCTAGCTCAGTATTGCTCAGGCATCAATATATTCCACTGTGTGCTTTGAGCTTTGCACCTGCGAATCTACTTCAGGTATCGCAGAGGTGAGATTCAGCCAGTTCGGACTGGTTCAGGGGAACCGGTAGCTCCGGCGATCAGTTGGCCCCGCCCACCCACCTCTATTCCATCCTATATTTCCTTTGTTTGAAGCCCAGGTGATCAGCACGGCAGAGCAGATTGCCATATTTCAGCTGCTTTACTCACCGGGGCTGCAGGAAAAGGTAAGATTTAGTGCTGGTTTCAAATGCAATGTACACCTGCATAGCGAACCGGTTTTTACACCGGTTGAATCCCATCGCTAAGGTATAGTTGGGATTTGCATTAGCTGCAGAGAAGTGGAGGCTGAATTTTTAGGGGACTTGGCCACTGGGAGAGCACAGAGGGATTCATTATATGAATATGGGAGGTAGAGAAAGCGGGGGTTCTGGCTACCACTGAGGGTTAGCACTGGAGTGCTGCCAGAGTTTCATCCAGCTCCAGAGAGTCCTGGATGAAATGGGTTACCTGGACCCCTTTGTGTTGAGTTTTAGGCCAGGTTACAGAAATGGCATTGGTCATGCTTGTAGATTACCTCTGATGAGAGTGGGATAAGAGTAATGCATTCATCCTTGCTGTCCTTGACCTGTCAATGACTTTCAATATCATTGACCATTATGTCCTTTTAGGATGTCTACAGGGTTTAGGGCTGGGTGGCAGAATATTGTATTGGTTCCGCTCTTTTCTCCACAGGACTCAGTACTTTCTCCACTTCTTTTTATCATCCATATGAAACCATTTGGGTTTGCTGAGTTGGCCTGGGGCCCTGAGGGGACACACACCACCACAAGGGGTTGACAAGGTAAGATCACCTCATAGCCCATCTCTTAGTTCTGGATAGATTTTAAAATTTTAATCTGTTTAATTTTAATGTTGTCATGTTGTAATTATTTTTGTACTTGTTTCATAACCTGTAAGCTTCCTAAATACACTATATTGCCAAAAGTATTTGCTCACCCATCCAAATAATCAATCAGGTGTTCCAATCACTTCCATCGCCACAGGTGTATAAAAGTACCTAGACATGAAGACTGTTGTTACAAACATTTGTGAAAGAATGGGTCGCTCTCAGGAGGTCAGCGTGGAACTGTGATAGGATGCCACCTGTGCAACAAATCCAGTCATGAAATTTCCTCGTTCCTAAATATTCTACAGTCAACTGTCAGCTGTATTATAAGAATGTGGAAGTGTTTGGGAACAACAGTAACTCAGCCACGAAGTGGTAGGCCACCTATACTGATGGAACGCGGTCAGTGGATGCTGAGGTGCATAGTGTGAAGAGGTCGTCAATGTTCTGCAGAGTCAATCGCTACAGATCTCCAAACTTCATGTGGCCTTCAGATTAGCTCAAGAACAGTGCACAGTGGACCGACGTCATATTGAACCCTATGGATTAGGAATGGGATGTCACTTACTGTAAATTCATATGCGAATAAAGGCAGGTGAGCGAATACTTTTGGCAATATAGTGTATTTAATAAGTAAATATACAGAAAATTTAAAAAAAATAAAAATAAAAATAAGACAAGATAAGATATGATATGATATGATATGATACAATAAAATAAAATAAATTTGGGCAAAATTCATTCTTTCCTCTGGATGGAGGCCGGGCTGATACCTTTGTTCAATTGTCCTTGTTCAATTACCACAATCCCCACAAAGTTTAGTTGGCTGTTACTTGAGAACAGTCACATATACTGTATGCTGTCATTTCAGACCATCACAAAGTGCAAAGATTGCAAGATAAAGGTGGTTTTAAATATATGAGTACCTTCAGAGGTACCTGTGGGAATATTTCTCTGTAAGATGGTGAGGGTGCCTTACATCCCAAGTCCTGCTCAATAGTATACGCATCACACACTTCACAAATCACCATCTTCCAAAATTAACTGGGAAGGGATATCCCATTACATACTGATAATGTAGCATCAATATTATGAACTACAGTTGGATAACATAGACTGATGCTATACATGTCAAGCAGTGGTGGGTTTCTACCGGCTTTACTACCAGTTTGCGCATGCACACGGTCTCATGCATGCATGCACAGAAGCATCTAGGCAGGTGGGTGGAGCCTCCCACCACCACCCCTACTGGTTTAGCCAAACCAAGCCAAACCAGGAGCAACCCACTTCTGATGTGAAGCTCTTTCAATCAAGGCTGAAGTCTTTTCAGGACGACACGAGAGATATAAATGGACTATTGAATGGGCACCACACTGAACCAATTAAACACTTCCACTATTTAGAAATTATATCTCAAATATCTCTTAACTGGGTGAGACGTAATATCTTACCGAGTACAGCTAGTTTGTTCGCATCCATGGTACAGGTTTTCACACAAAAGTAAGAAGAGGTACCATTATACTGGTGTATAAACCCCAAAGTGCTTTTTTTCCCCACAAAAGATTGAAGGAAAACTTTTTCAAAGGAAAAAGTCAAGAAAGTCTGGAAAAAGCACCTTTGGGGAAACCATGACCTGGATGGTTAAGAATCTCCATAAAACTAGTGTATAAAGCTAAGCAATTTTTAAATGGCATTCAACTTTAGTATTCATGTTTGAATAAAATATAGAAAAAAATCCAGTCAAGTTTCTGAGGACTATTTAGAATTTATCCAGATGTGCTAAGAACACTGGCTTAAAACAAAAGGGATCTCTCTGTAATTGATACTTTAGCTTGGACATACAATTTGTCTGTTTGGATCAACGCACAACAAAATTTAGCCTCAGAAAATTACCTAGCCTTGAGGTTGAAAGATACCTATGTCAAAACTTAGCAAAGCATTTTAACTTCAGAATTACTTCCTTCAGTGTTGCCATGTAACAATATGACAATAAAGATTATACTTATATTCACCACCTTATAGATTTTGAACCACACATATACTCCAGACATATCAAGTGGTGCGGTGACCTAGAAGTAGAGCTCTTGCCTCACAATCAGGAGGGTGCGCGTTCGATCCTAGGTAGAGGCAGATAGTTCTCTCTCTGGGCACACTGAGAATATATCTGCTGGAAAAAAACCTCCGCGTTGGTGACAGGAAGGGCATCTAGCCAGGAAACACTCAGCTCCATTCAGTTACCCAGACTCCACCCCACAAGGGATTATGGGGTCATTAAAAGAGGATGATGATGATATATTGCAGACATATCAAAGGACTTTCATTTGAAGGCACTGTGAAGTATGATGTTAGGTGTGGTCTAGTGATTCTAGTGTTTTTAGCTGAGCAATTCTGCTGTTAGGTGTAGACTAGCACCCAATGAATTTAATATTAGTCTCCTATTCATTTGTATTGCTCTCTTGAGTTTATTTTCTTTAAATCCAGTAACTGTTCCTTTTGTCACTGGGTATCAATGCTAGGCAAAAAATAAACATCATGCGATTATTCACTGTTATGCAGGCGCACCCTAAAAAAGGTTTTATAAAAAGACATCATGATCTTCCTGTCTGCAAATTATTGAAACCTCCATAATCCAAGAGTTGGTGAGGATGAACTAAGGAAGAAGAATAGCATCAGGGGAATATTCAGTTTCTTCTGCCACAAAAATAGTGCCCAGATTAGCCCAATAAAATAAATCAAACCAAGAATAAAATCCATAAAACATAAAACAACGGACAACCGTGCTAATTGCAGAATATAAAAACATGTTTTAGTTCGCAGCTTAATTTGTTTTACACCAAAAAGGAGCATATTTTCTCCTCATTTAGGCAATTGATGATACACTATAAAACAAAATGTTTCACAGGAAAAGGAAAACTTGTTGGGGAAGATTCTAAGGCAGGCTACCCACAGGAAGAAGAGAAGAACAACCCGAGTTTGTGCCATCTAGTAGAAAAACCTGCAAAATCTGTGTATGTACAAATTAAAGGGGGAGGAGAGGGCAAGGGCAAGATGAAATGCATAATATCCCCTCAGGATAAATTAAACAATAAGTGTATAGTTGTCTTGTCATTACCGAGAACAATGCGGTAGCTATTGCGGTTGGTCATAACTCATACACTGCTTACATTTCAGCAGAGGTTTTACTTGCTCAGTCTGTAAACTTAACCCTGCAAGTAAAATATTGTATAAACACAGTTTTTATTTTTAAAAGATGGATTTTTGTGTGACAGTCAAATATTCTTAATGCTTCAACCCCCCCCCCCCAAAAAAAGACCTATATTTAGTAATATCTGGGGAATGAGTCAGGCCTCCAAAGCTTAGACCAGAAAGGACAGCTTGATAAATTGCTGACCAAACCAAGGAGTCTCTTGTTAAAAAGACAAATTTAAAGCAGTCCTGAACATATGTCAATGGATACCGTATTTTTCAGAGTATAAGATGCACCTTTTTTCCTCAAAAAAGAGGCTGAAAATCTGGGTGCATCTTATACACTGAATACAGCTTTTTTTGCCTCACGAAACCCCACCCCTTCACTAAAATGGCCGTGCATAGCCTTTATAAGGCTTTCAGAGTGCTCCTGGGGGCTGGGGAGGGCAGAAATGAGCGAAAAACAGGCTGGTTTTTGCTCAATTTTGCCCCCTCCAGCCCCCAAGAGCACTCTGAAAGCCTTATAAAGGCTATGCACGGCCATGGGTTTTTTTGACAAAAAGCAAGCCCATTTTTGGAGGTTTGCAGAGTGCAAAAACTTTTTTTTTATTTGCCTCTTCAAAATCTTGGTGCGTCTTATACTCCGGTGCATCTTATACTGCGAAAAAAGTGCATTCCAGCTATTCCAGAATCTGTAGCGGTGTTACTCAACCTCGGTGGCTTTTAAGATGTGCGGACTTCAACTCCCAGAACTCCATAGCCAGCAACCAACATTCAAAAACAATAATATGACAGATTCTGAAGCCCAGTTCTGGATGAAAAGTTTCAAAATAACAGTTTTATTCCTTCTAAATCAGGGGTCCCCAACCCCCAGGCCGCGGACCAGTGCCAGTCCGTGACTTGATAGGAACCGGGCCGCAGGGCCAGAGAGGAGGAGGAGGGGGCAGCCCCCTGGGCATAGCGCACACCGGATGCGGGAGAGCGCAGGCGCGACCGTTCGCGCCGTTGGAGGCCCTAGAGGGCCGAGTGATCCAACTCCCCCCCCCCCAGTGTGCGCATGTGCCGCCTGTTCCCCCTCCCCCCCCCACTCCTCCTCTACGCCAGCCGGTCCGCAGAATTTTCTTTAAAATTAAACCGGTCCCTGGTGCAAAAAAGGTTGGGGACCCCTGTTCTAAATAACATGCATGGCTCCCAACTGACTGGCCGCACCATTTTGTGTATAATGAAATGCTTAATCCACCTTGGGAGCACAGACAAAGCCACAAAACAATTTAGAAAGGAAACTGCTATTACAAAAAAGATTCTTAAGTCTAGGCAAGGGAGAAAATATGACAAAGAGATTGAGAGTAACTCTACTTTAATTACACTATACTATATATAATATGAGAATTACTCTGATAGACTTTTAAGACTGCGTTACATTACCCATGATTATAAATCTGTTTCTCGCCAATGTAACCTTCAGTTAAATAAGAACAAAAAAAAAGTATCTTGCTGATGTGAGTAAAGTATGGGTGATGTATGAGTGAGAACTGGCCAAGAAACAGCAAACTACAGTTCACATAAAGGAGCCAGAGATATAAGTAAATTATATATAATATAGATCGTATTTTTCGGAGTATAAGACGCACCTTTTTCCCTCAAAAAAGAGGCTGAAAATATGGGGGGATCTTATACACTGAATACAGCATGTTTTGCCTCCCAAAGCCCTGCCCCCTTCACCAAAATGGCCGTGCATAGCTTTTAGAAGGCTTTCAGAGAGGTCCTGAGGGCAGGGCAGGGCCGAAATGAGCTAAAAACAGGCCACTTTTTGCTCAATTGTGGGGGGCCCAATGCCAAGCAGCACTCTATAATCTTCTAAAAACTATCCATGCCCTTTTTTTGACAAAAAATGGTCCCCTTTTCACAAAAACCGGGTCATTTTTTTGCTCATTTTGTCCTGTCTCCTCCCCCCCCCAGCCTCCCAGGAGCACTCTACAAGCCTCCTAAGGGCTATTCATGCCATTTGGGGGGGGGGGGGGGGGGACAGGCCAAATTTCATGAAAAACAGACTGTTTTTGGAAGGTGTGCAGAGTACAAAAACTTTTTTTTAAATTTGCCTCTTCAAAACCTTGGTGCGTCTTATACTCCAGTGCGTTTTATACTCGGAAAAATATGATATATAAGATATAAACCTCAAGATATAATAACTTGAGATGGACTGAGGAAGAGTATGCTTTATGGTACTGTATGTTCAAGTAGTTCTCGACTTGCAACCATTCGCTTAGTGACTGAATTTGCAATGGCACTGAAAAAAGTGACTTATGACCGTTTTTCACATTTACGACTGTTGCAGCATCCCCATGGTCACATGATCTTTTGGAGGCTTGACATCTTTTGGCAACTGGTTCATATTTATGACAATTGCAGTGTCTCTGGCATGCAAAGTCAATAAGGAAGCCAGATTCCCTTAACAACTATTTTACTAACTTACTAACTGCAGTGCTTCACTTAACAATTGTGGCAAGGTAGGTCATAAATGGGGCAAACCCCACTTAACAAATGTCTACCTTAGCAACATAAATTTAGGCTCAATTGTGGTTGTAAGTCGAGCATTACCCATAATTCACTCAAACTTCACATAAGAAAAGATTACCTCGTGTAGAGTATGACTGCTGAGTGAAGTTAAGCAATTCTGTTCCATATGTCAGTCTCAGTTCACTTTCTATGCTCATCCATTCCTGTATTAATTGAGATTAGCCAGTATGCACACAGCCTCTCCAGAATGAAAAGAACAGAAGATGAATTCCTACTGCAGCCCATTTAGGATAAATCCCCACCCCCTCAAATTATCCCTTGGAAAAAGCAATGCAATTGACCTTAAGTATCTCTAGGTCCGTGATGGCGAATCTATGGCACGCATGCCAGAGGTGGCATGCAGAGCCCTCTCTGTGGGCACGGGTGCCGTTGCCAGCTGTTCTTCTGGGTTTCAGCCCATGCATGTGCCCGATGGAACCTGGAAGTGCAGCTCGCCGCCATGCCCATGTGCACCAGCCAGCTACTCTCTTCCGGGTTCTGGCACTGTGGTGCGCATGTACGCTCCAGTTTCGGCACTTGGTGCCAAAAAGGTTAACCATCACTGCTCTAGGTAATTTGTACTAGAATTTAGAAGTGTATTAAAGAGACAATTATGTTGGACTCAGAGGTAGGTTGCCAATTATTCCACTACCGGTTCAGGAGCACTTGAACACATGCACGCAGGAGGTGGCAGGAAGTGGCAGGAGGCAGGAGCAGGAAGCTCCGTCCACCACGTGAGTGGATGGAGCCTCCTGCCACTGCTACTACCAGTTCGCCCAATCCGGACCGAACCAGCAGCAACCTACCTCTGGTTGGACTCTTAACAAAATAAATCTATGCGATTGTTGTTGGAATGCATCTCGTTGCCTCAGTGTTCCTACTGGAGGCAGAGTTTCTAGCCTTTTTTTGTGTGTGGCACATGTGGAATCCTCGACTATATTTTAAATCCTACCTGTCTGGACTCCCTCTGTCTGAGCTATAACAGCACACATTTCAGATTGGGAGTAATCTTATCATATGTTTCTTCCTTTTATTATTTCTTTCAACATGAGAGGATCAAGTGTAATGTAGGAGAATTGAACAATGACATTGCATCTACTCCATTCATACTGATAGTTGCTTCTGCCCTGGCAGATGACGTAGTAAAGGGAGAGAAGAACACAACCTCGAGAAAGAAATCAATCATCATGCCCCCAGACCTTTTGTTCATTTGCAAAAATTGGGCAATTTCACAAGGAGTCACAACTGAAGTAGAATGAAGTTTGGCAAGGCAGACAGCCAGTTTTATCATCACAAGTTTATGCTGACCCACAGAGGAAGATACATAGCACATTAAAACCACTAGTGGAGAAATGGCCATAAGACAAGCATGGTTGAATGTTTGTCACACTGTCTGCCACAGGATGGCAGACAATATCCAAGAATAGGAAAGGATAATCAAAAAGAAGAAAATGTAACAGTTAAGTGAAGTGTTTGGCAACTATTTATGACAATTAGCCTCTGTATGTCATACATACCCTCATACAATCTGCATGTCTAGGTACATGTACAAATGTTTGCATACAGCTCTGCTTATCTACTGTTGCCAAATGCATAATGTGATATCAAAAGCATCATTTCATCTGCTTTACAGAATTTGGAAATAAGGCTACCTATTTTTCTCAGGAACTTAAAATTATATTCCTATTCCCCCTCACCTCCACTCAAATTTCAGGAAGGATTACAACGTACTATATAATATGATAGACTAGATACATCTACATTTATAGAGCAAGTGTGGTAATTATAGAAGTAGAATGAGTGGCTGGATATATGTGAATTGAGCATTAGAGATCCATTAAGGAAGGAGGAACAAGAGATAAGCAGCAATGTAAGACATCGCTCTGGACATAAACACTGTAAAAGGCATAACAGAGAATTTTAGCAGCGTTCCCATTTAGGAAGTTGAGAGACAGGGCATTGATTTTTGGTTATAACCTTCTTATTTATGTAGATATATAGAACATATTTGCGTTAGATACTATAGCTCGGCAAATCCTTTGATAGAGAGGTTGCGCACATGAGAACATGTATGAAGCATTTCTCTCTGCATCATTAAAGTTGCTGGCTTGATACATATTCCTCCTATATGATACAAAGTACCTAATCCGAAGGATTTGCATGGCCCCATTAGATCCTCTAGTACAGCTATCATGACAGAAAAGAAAAGAAAAGAAAATTCTGAAGCTGAGAATCTTTTAAAACCTGATCGATCTGAAGATGTTAAAATCAACCAGGTATGCACATTCTTGTTTTTTAATTGTTTTAAGGTATAACTTGAAATCCATACTAGAGTAAATATATTTCAATACACAGAAGAATAATTCTAAGGTTATTTGCCAATTCTGCATTTCCATCACCTGGAATTTCTAGAGTAAAGTTAGCTGCAAATGTATTCTAAAGTTTGCATCTAGATGCCACTAACTAGGGACATTTAGTAAAGGTAGTTAAAGCTGAAAAAGAAGAAGAAAAACTGATGAATTCAAAAGCTGAAACTCAAACTTTGAATGCAAAGATGTTTTCATAAAGTAGAGAAAGCATGAAACAATATTTGAGATAAGTGGCCATATAATACATCCATCCAGACTGATCTAAAGTTTATTTAGAGCTATCTATTTTATAGAAGATTTTCAAAAATCAAGAATTATTTGTACAAAAAAAATGTCAGTGAAAGTTATTGAAGTTCAGGTATAACTGATTTCCCAGTTAAGGATGACAGCTATTGGATGAGCCCAAACCATGATTATTGGCACTAGAAAAATACCTATAGGTTTTAAATCTTACAGCATACAATGACTTTTATAGGAGATATTCATTTGAATAAGATAATCTTGGTTGATTTCAAAGAAGTTCTTAATTAGAACTTAAAAGGGAGTCCATCATAAAATCCCAATTTATAGGTAAACGGGAAAATTGAAGAAAAATCCCAAAGACAGCAATAGCAAATTACTTTTATATTGTTGCCAAGAAAGTTGTCACTAGGAGTCTAGTTGAAGAGAGGATTTACTGTTACGATATAAAAAAGAGAGAAGTCATAATAACTTCCCCAGGTATTATAAGGAGAAAATATAGTCTGTTTCAGAGAACTAAATTTGCTTAAACACAGAAGGCATTCAATGCCTGATGCAAGGAGAAATTAAATTCATTTGAAAAGAAACTGCATCCGTATAACTATATTCTCTTAACCTGATGGCCATACCATTGCTTTAAGTCAAAGATACGGATGGTTTTACAATGTTCTTCAACCTTTGCGCTGTAAAAATAGACCAAGCTGATGTCATCTTGTTGCTTAGCAACCAGTGCTAGGTGGGATTTTTTTTAAAAAATCCTTGTTCTTTTATTTCTCATTGGTCTTTGCAACAATCTGTCTGCAAATGCAGTACTGCCTATTCAATTTTGCAAGTGAATCCACTTGCAGGTAACTCTTTCTGGCAAGCATGAAACTTGGAAAAAGTCTTCAGAAGAATTTTGGCTAGAAGAATATCATTTGTTTCTTTTCAAGCTGCTTTTCAGTAGCTTGGATCCTGAGAAATCTTTGATTTCAACTATGTTAAAATCAGGGAACCTGAAATCTAGCACCTTTGGAAGAGACTAGATTAGGATAAGAAAGGAGATGAGATGAGATGAGATGAGGAGGAGAAAAGAGGGGAAGAGGAAGAGGAAGAGGAAGAGGAAGAGGAGAAGAGAAGAGAAGAGAAGAGAAGAGAAGAGAAGAGAAGAGAAGAGAAGAGAAGAGAAGAGAAGAGAAGAGAAGCTTTATTGTCATTTTTCTACTGGGAGCACATTAACAATGAAATTCTGTTGCTGCTTTAAGACTACCTTATGAAACAGTTCCCACACTTGCTCTTATTCATTGAAGTAAATTCCCTGCAGAAATTAATAAATTGTGAACATAAAGTTTGTTCTAACCCTATTTTCACTTAGCTCACAATATGAGAAACAGTCTCCTAAATCAATGGTTCTCAACCTGTGGTCCACAGACCTCTGGGGGGCCATGATGTCATCACAGGGGGTCCAGAAGACTTGAAGAAATTTTATGAAATTTACGAAATTTTATTGTAAAGCCAGAAACATTGCGGCTGACCACATACACCCCTCATACACGCTCTTTACTCTCCTGCCATCTGGAAAAAGGTACAGAACTATTCAGGCCCGCACAAACAGACTGTGTAACAGTTTCTTTCCACAAGCCATCAGACTCCTCAACTCTCTCTTAAGTTCTTAGATTTAGAGCTATATGTAGTTCTGTGCCCTGCTCTTTTTCTTTTTACCTGTGTTGTCTGATGTAGCACCTTGGTCCTGGGGAAACGTTGTTTCGTCTCACTGTGTACTGTACTGTATATTATTGAAATGAGAATAAAATCTACTTGACTTGACTTGACTTGACTTAACTTATGACTTAAATCTTGGGCTAAGTCTTGGTGGTTCATGGCCATGGTCCGCGGTCACAAAAGGTATTTAAAGGGGATCTGTGGTGAAGAAAAGGTTGAGAACCATGGTCCTATATGAGAGTCTAATCACATTCAATAGCTTATTTGATCTCTTCACATGCACCCAAAGGGAAGAATGTGCATCACATGTCAAGTAAGCATGATTTTGGCAAAAAAAAAAGTACAATAAATTCTAGTGGCTCAGGAGAGGGATTTCTTTGAGAGAAAAATATGGTTGTTATTGAAAAGTTTTGACTGAAATATTACCTTTCCAATCCCAGACTTCAATGAATCTCATTCTCTCTCATTCCTATAACAGATATTCCATCAAAGATGTATGCAAGCTGGTAATTCCAGAGGTATTGGACTTCAACACTCTGTGGAAGAAATGGCAGATGACCGGGGTGGGCTAAAATACAGAATATCTGCCATCTGCTTGCCATGAAGACAACTACCTTCCTGAGCAGCAACTACCATCTTGCAGGCAGGTGTAAATGATAATGCTCTCTTCATTATTTGTGGTGCCAGCTTAGAATTTCTATGTGGAAAACAATATTTTCCATGTGAACCAGGGGTGGGTTCCTACACAAACCAGTACCGGTTCATGCGCATGCGCGCCCCAGCCATGTGTTGCTTGCAGATCACTGTAAATGGTTCTGCCCATGCGTGAAGCTAATAAACAAGATGCCAGCAACGGCAACAGAGACAAGGGAACTGATTCAGGGGGGTGGCCAGCCTACATCACTGCTGGTTCTGTGACCGGGGCCAGATTATCAATACCGGTTCAGCCAAACCGGGCCAAACTGGGAGCAACCGACCTCTGATGTGAACAATATGTACTCAGTCAGCAACCTCAGTTTTTATTCAAACTGAAAATGCATTGATAGAAATCAATCATTACCAGTAGAAAACATATTTGTTTTATTCAAACTTAACTAATCCCAAGGTTAGTCGATGAAACTCGACAAGATGGTAAGTTATCTTTTGTTTTCAAGGTGCCTTCATCTGGATTAATGTACTGTGTCAAATGATGTATCTCAAAAAGCTTTAAAAATATAGACAAACAGCAACAGAAAGTAGAAGAGGGGAATGATCACTTTCATGAAGCTTTAATAAAATGATATCATTATCTGAGTCTCAACCAGAATTAAAACAAATGATCCATTAAAGATGACAAGAAGGAAAAACAAATTAACCTGGGGCTCCCCAATAAGGTATTTCCAGATGTGTTGATCTTCCATTGTTATATTCCTCAACAAATATTAACAAAAAAATATTAGATATTTTCAGCATACAACTGTACAAAATTCTTCTACAAGTATTTAAAGGGTCTTTCTTAGAACAGATATCTTCTACTTGCCTGATCCCTCAAATTCTGGGATTTGGCTCATACACCCAATTGCAAGTTGAGCTGAGAAGAGAAAGAATAATAAAATATAATCTCATTAATGTATTCTGAATCTTAGGTCTGGTCTACCTCTCATAAATACTGCAGCAGATAAGACTATGCTATTCCAGGCAGGGACTTTGTTGACTGCAATTCCAAGTTTACTGGCATATTAGTTATAACTAAAAAACAAAAGAAAATCCTGCATATAGAAGAACACATGTACAGGAAAAGAGCTGTTTAGCAGAACTTCATCATTAATGAATTGCCGTTCTATAATGAGAGAGGGGTTTTGATGCCAAAAATCCTGTTAGGACACAGCATTTATGAGAACTAGGCCTCTGACATCCTAAAAGTTTCAAAGAAGTTAAGCAGTTTATTTCCAAGACGTTTACAGCTTTAGAAAGTGAGCTAAAACTGTTGCACTGAGTTTTTGATATCTATAGAACAATTATCTTTTTCAAATGACCTAATAGAATAATGTAAGAGGTAAGTTGTAGCTTTTGCTGTAGACATTTGCTCATGTCCCAGATGGTCCAGAAATCTGTTAGCATAACTCCCTTCCAAACAGATAATCAACCTACACATTAATAATATTTTAGGAAACAATTTCTTGCACATATATTTTACAGGAGCCAGTTCCATTAAAATCAGCAAAACTTACTCCCATGTCAACACATTTCGAATTGAAGCATTAGTGAAATTTATAATTTAGGAACACTGACTAAAGACTCTTTATGCAACATACCCACAAGAGATTTTTAAAAATTAAGTTGTTCCCATTTGGTTTTACAAATTACGTTTTCCAGTCTGACTTTCAGCCAATTAATGTAAAGCATTTTTACACTACTTTAAAGAAACCTCCCAAATGGGTTCTAAAACATCAATATCAAATGAATAAGTAGTTCTTTGGGTTTATAATTTAAAAGACATGATGCAAAGTGAAAAAGGATGAGGAGTAGCTAAGATCAAAGCATATGACTTTGCATTGCAAAGATTTTGAAAACCAACTGGAATGACAGCTGTCAAGGAGAGGAGTAGCCAGAGGTTGTCAGTCTCTCAACAAGCCTAATGGAGCAAAGCTTCTTTGTTCTCCCCATCTGCTGCAGCCTAATAAAATAGGATACAAATTTGTGTATTTTTAGACTTCAGGAACAATACAACACACTCTAAAATATCTACACCATCTTTATCAATTGTAATAAAAGCTATCTGCTGAGCACAGAAAACAATCAAATGTCTATAATTAACAAAAGAAAAATTCTAGAAAAAGACACTAAGAATGTATTCCTATGCATATTTACGAAGGTAGAGCACACTTCAAACATGATTTGGAAGGGGAACTTCAAATCTTGCACAGGTATTTGTTCATTCAAGCAGTCCGTTTTCATTATTCTACAGAAGCCTGAAAGAAAGGGACAGCAAGTCACTAATTTTACTGAGTAGATTCTTTTTAGTAGTGCTGATTGATCTGTAAAGAATTAGAAGTAGTGTACAGGCAGTCTATCATACTGATTTACGAAGCCAGTTCTGCAAATCACACGCAGTCATTAAGCATAGCATCGCATGACCATGACTTGGGATCTTCTACCAACTTCTCCATTGACTTTGCATGTCAGAAGCCAACTTGAAGGTTGCAAATGGCATTCACATGACCATGCAATTGTCATAAATGTGTAGTGGTTGCCAAGCACCAAATTATGATCATATTATCATAACTTTGAGGACCAGTTTTAAGTCCCCTCTTTCAGCATCAGTGTAACTTCACACCATTGCTTAACAAGCAATAAATAAGTAATGGTTACTTGTAATCTTCCCCTTTCCTTTAATCCTCTGTAGTAGTCTTCAAATTGGCAGTCTGTCTGTTAAAATTTTGTATTTCCACTAGCTATAAGATCCAACATTTTTAATGAGTAAGCAAGTACTTGACTTTATCACACATCAATAGGTCAGGGTTAGACTGTGGGATTCTTACTCTCTGAATGTGATTGTTTTCTTGCAGACATTTCAATACCAAATTAGGTAGCATTATCAGTCTTAGTAGGGACGAGGGTTTGCTGTCGTTTTACAAGTAGTGATTAGCATGTCAGTGTTCATGGGAGAGCATTCGATGGTTCCTTGATCCAGGCTGTTGTCTACAATTAGCTTGTTTGGCAATTCCTTGTTTGGGGCATTATTTGCTTCTTGATTATTTGCCTAATGTTAATCTTGGTGTTAATCTCTGCTCATCTGGTTGTTGATAGATGTTGAAGAGATATTTTGGCCTTTTTGTTTCCTTTTTGGCTTTTTGACTGTCTAACTGGTATGTAAATGTTGTTTATGTCTATGTGCCTATAGTTCACTGATTTGCTTCCAGGAATTTTCCAGCCAATGTATGTATTTATCACATACGTATTTGATCGAGAGAAGCATTAATGTTTTATTTTAGTATTTTATCCTAATATGACAGTCAAAACAGTGCAGATTATGATTAGTACATGAATGGGAGAGCATCATGGACTAGACCAGCGGTTCTCAATCTGTGGATCGCGACAAGTTGGGGGTCGAATGACCCTTTCACAGGGGTCGCCGAAGACCATCAGAAAACATATATATTTTGATGGTCTTAGGAACCAAGACACCAATTTTATGATTGAGGGTCACCACAACATGAAGAACTGTATTAAAGGGTCGCAGCATTGGGAAGGTTGAGAACCACTGGACTAGACTAAGAAATTGAAAAGCAGAAAGCAACAGCCAACTACTTCTCTATTGTTCCCAGGAAAGTTATCTGGTTATGTCCATAACATCACCAAGAATCAAACTTGCATTACACTGAAGCAGCCATTAAATTGGAAAGCTGGAGATATCAAATCTCCTCTCACAGTTTCTGTGGCATTTTCATATTCTGGCTTCATTCATTCACTTGTCTTTCAGAGGATGTCTCACCTGGCATGTCTGCCATAATCTGTGTTGTCTTTCTGACAATCAAATGATCATAAAGTAAAACATGGAAATAATTTCAATAAGGTGATCTCCACCTGTCCATGTAATGAGGTGGGGGTGTGGGACTAAAAGTTACAGCCTTCCTGACCCATATTTGGAAGACAAATCAATTGAGCAGAAGTCAAAAGCAAACCTTATTTGCAAAACGTCAAGTCAAATTAAAAGTCCTGAAAGTGACTCAAGAAATGCAGTGTTTAATTCTAGTGTTTTAAACCAAGTATATTTGTACATATTACCATCATCATACCCCCATTCTCATTTGACTATAGCTGTTTAAACGTCCTTCATCATCAAACATATGGGTGACTGTGAAAGAAATGCACAAAAAATTTTTTGTAACCAAATGATACACTTTCCACAGTATGTAAAGAAAGAGGATTTTTTGTGTTGTGTTTGTTTTGAAAAATTTAAAAAAAACTTTTATAAAAAAGAAAGAAAGAAATGCAGTGTATCAGGCAGTCCACAAGATGGTGCTGCCCTGCTACCCAATAATGTTTTCCGCAAGTCAGGTGAGAAATGATGCATTTTAATAATACAGGCTACCAGAAGACTATTGTAGAAATTAAACAGATTTTTCTGCCCAGACTGAAAATGGAATGCAAGTTTGAAGTTCCTCACAAGTGTAGTAAGAATGCTACAATATGAATGAACAATATGTGGGAAAAGAAAGAAAGAATCCTACTTACAACATTTATCACTTTCTACAGAATTAGCCACTTTTTTTCCCCCTGAAGCAAAGAGCCCCTGCTTTTTTCTTCCTGTATTTTATCCAACCTTAATCTGAAGCTCTGGTTAGGGTTCTGCCTAACCTTTCCAATAAAATGATTTACCACCAATTTTCAAAAAAGAATTTTATTAAAGTGTTAGATATTCATGAGTCATTTTATATAAACTCAAGTTTATATCTCAACATGGCCCAAGATTTCTCACCACTCCTACTCCTAGAAATAAAACATCATTTCTGCTATATGTTACTCTAAGTGCTTATGCTAATCACAAAAAAATAAGTAATAATTTTCCAACTTTGCTCATAAGGGGTAATATCCCATTATATTTTCATTCCACCAGCAGGTAGCTGATAAAATATTGGTCTAATGGTATTTTTCAAAATAAATTAAAATAACCTTCCTCCACTGGTAATCTCAATTTACTTAAAGAAAATCTTATTAGTGCATTTTCCCAAATAACTTTCTTAAATAACTTTCAATCAAAAGAAAATATGTGTTCAATATCTATCTAGGAATACCCTTAGAATCATAAATCAAATGAGATACAGTGTTCATATTGACTATATTAACTTTACCCCACTGGCATAAAGGAATTTAAAGCCATCTATTAACATCTATTTAAAATGCTTTCTATAAGTTTCGACATATTTATTTCCACATTTTTAGAAGTATCTTTGGATATATATGCAGCCCCAAATATATAATATATTGAGTAGAAATTACAAATCCCATCTTAACATAATTGTACTGATATACCATGAGCCAAGGCAACAAACTAGATATGTAGAAATCATAATCTCCATGATCACTTTCAGTCAGGATTTAAATCTAGTCCTTCCACTGGTGCAGTATTTTCTTAATTGCTGAATAAAGTTTCATTGTTTGTAAGACACTTAGAAATTGATTTCTTGATTATTCCCTTATAACCAATCCACATATTATCCTCCCTTTCTCCTTTTTGAACAATATCAAAATTTCTGGACATCTGACAATTCATCAGTTCTCTTAGACATGAGTATAAAGGCCATTAACATGCCTTTCAAAGGCTAACCAAATCACCTGGAACAATGCTTCAGCAAACTCTCAGTAACAAATATCAGTGATAAACAGAAAGAGAGAAAAAGGGGAAGAAAATGTATCTATGACTCATCCTTTCTATTGCATCAAATATAGAAGCAGTTTCAAGATGCACAACAGGAGCTTATTCTTTCTAACTGTTTGAATGGGGAAGGGAGAGGATTCTTCAGACCAGCTCGTAATACATAACAAATTGATCCACACAGTGGAAAGCTTTATAAAACCACAGATTAGCCCATGTTATTCTGTGTTAATACTTAGCTAAATTCGAATCCAATAAAGGGGGGGGGATATACTCTAAGCTAAAGTGTAAGCCCAAGCATTAGGTGATGAAAGGTTGTTTATCATTCAATATTGCATTATAGAATAATTAATATAACATAAAGATGTATAGGAAGTAATTTTGAAGTCACTGAAGTTAAAAGTGGCTGCTAAACTTGAATATTGCAGAAGATTATTCCCAAACAGAACATGAATTTATTGGTACACATTCAATTACCCTATTCAATTGCCTCAGCTCCTGCCCACCTACCATGCAAATGTAATTGGATTTAATAGGAATCACTACTGTGGGAAGGTAACAGCGTTCTGTGCACCTTTGGCGTATAGCCAATCGGGCCACATGACCACGGAAGTTTTCTTCAGACAATGCTGGATCCCTGAGCTAAAAAACGGAGATACTGTAGAATTGGACATGATTGACAGGGAAATATTTACCTTTTCCTTTAGTATGCAATTTAAAAGGGCAGGATGTTTATACATGGCTGCTCTTGTGCATTTTTAATGGTCTAATTTCAAACTAGCCCAGCTAAAGAGCGTGGCAGAGATTTAGGCTCAGGAAGAGACATACAAATCTTCATACTGTATCTTTGCTAGGGAGACTTTGTAGCTACTCCTACCTTGTTAAATATGAGTATTTCTATAATATCCTCCTTTCGCCACATAGAAGATCATCTGCATTATCACAAAATGGATCCTTATCTTTGCAATTGTTGACAGAAGATTACAATAATATCCTTTATCATAAATATTTGCATCTGTGATTCATTTGCTACTAAGTGGTCCTTTTATCCCACTTGACATTTCAAGCATATTGCAGTGCTCATCAACACATTCTCGGGTCAAACTCATTCAACAATTATAGAGATGCAAGGAGGAAATTTTCCTTCTTGTCTAAAACATTGTTTGATCATGGGATTTGGTTCAAGTGGGTGACACCTGAAGGGATGCTGGTGTTCTGGGAAGGAGGAAGAGTGAGGATTAAAACAGTTGCTGAGGCGGAAGCCTTTCTTAAAAAACATTCCTCTATCCTGGGGGAAGATCCAGGGGGGACGGAGGGGGCCACGGCCCCGTCCACTGGGAGCCAGGGAGGAGAAAAAGAAGATACAATTGCCAAGAGACTTAGATCGAAAAAATAACTTTGCCTTGATTTTTCTTTTGATTAATTTTGTATAATATTTGTATCTGGATTTTTTGTAAATGTCTGACAGCATAGAACTGAGAATTTAGGTATATGTACTTGCTTTCACTTTGTAGTGTTATGAAAAATGTTTTTTTTATTCTTTTTTTTTATTGTGTATTTTGAGGTCTCGGAAGGGCCGACGACCCTGACGTGAATGCTCTCAAAATTTCTTTGTATCCCTTACCCCACCCTATAGAAAAAATGTAAAACCAATAAAACTTTTTCAATATAAAAAAAACCAATTATAGAACAAGTATCGTGGGAACAATGTTTTGAAATCTCCAAGAAAGTTGTGGAATTCCTAGCTATTGTTTTAGAAGAAGCTGAGTGAATCCACAACAAGGCCCAATTCCCATGTTATCAAATCTGTGTTCTCTTCACTTTTTCTTAGTAAACTCTATATGTGAAGTTTGTCTCACCACAGCAATCCCCTAGAACAGGGGTCTGCAAAGTTGGCTCTTTTAAGACTGGTGGACTTCAACTCCCAGAATTCCCCAGCCAGCCTTGCTGGCTGAGGAATACTGGAAGTTGAAGTCCACTAGCTGGCTGAGGAATACTGGGAGTTGAAGTCCACTAGTCTTAAAAGAGCCAACTTTGCAGACCCCTGCCCTAGAAGATATGCCTCTTTCTTGTGTAGTCTGAATGTTTATATGTTACATCTGTGATATCTGACCATTTACTGTATTAAAAAAAATTAAAAACTTATTTAAGATTCATTCCATATTTGCAGACTTTGCAAATCTGGTCGCACATTCATTTTCATTCTACGTGTGTTATAATAATAATATTTCAGTTATAAACAAGTAAAACTCCCAATATAACATCTATAAAATGAAATGAAGAACTTTTTCAATATAAATTAAATTTTTCATTACTAAGGATTTATAAGGATTATGAGTGGGGGGAAAGAAGTAAGTTAGAATGTCCAAACAATAATATCTTCCCTTCCTCATAATTAAACTTATATTTCATCAGCATAACCTCCCCAAATGTGGTAAATGTTTGGGAAATTTGAGGGCTCTTCCAAGCATGTATAATAAATATGTATTTTCCTAATGGCTCCTTCCCTCACAACTTTTTCATATACTGTATTACACAAACCAACAAAAATGAAATTTTTGTCACAATTATAAAGAAAAATAATGGCAATTATGAATTGTGTATACAAATACATACACAGCTCTCTTTTTTTAAGTGTCAACATTTTGAGGATGTGTAATAATGCAGCCTTGGGGTTCCCATAGCAACATGTTTCATTTCCTAGGTGACAGGGATAGTATGTCGTCACTATTGAACTAAACTATCTCCAATAGAAACATACTGAAATTCTTTCCAGCATCGTTGTCCTGAAATAACTACCTTAACCCAATTAGCGGTTATGACTGAAGTTTTGAAAGTTACATTTGGTATTATATCCCATGTGCACAACAATTAAGGGTTGGATTAAAAAGTAATATATAACACTGGGTTTTTACATTAGACAATGTGCGATGTAGTAGTTCATCTTGAAACCAGGAAACTGGGAGTTCTAGTCCACCTTGGGTACAAAGTCAGTTGGGTGACCTTAGGCCAGTCACTTTCTCTCAGCCCTAGAAAGCAGGCAACAGTTCACTTCTTTAAAAAAAACCTTGCGAAGAAAACTGCAGGGGCTTGTCCAGGCAGTCTCTAAGAATCAGACATGATTGAACAAAAGAAAAAAAGAGATCAATAAAATGGTCAGCTTTGTTATTATATTTAAAAACATCTAGATGACCAGTTACTAATAGTTTCAAAATATACATATAAACAAAATAAAATAATAAAATAAAATAAAAAACATAAAATAAAGTAAAATAAAATAAAGTAATATAACATAACATAACATAACATAAAGTATAAAATAAAAACTAATAAAATAAAATATTAAAATAAAATAATAAAATAAAATAAAATAATAAAATTCTATATTCCTGGCAGAAATATCCAACACTCCAGAAGATAGGCTTAAGATACAGAAGGATCTTGACAAACTTGAACATTTGGTGCTATCTAATAAAATGAAATTCAATGGTGAAAAGAGTAAGGTTCTACATTTAGGCAAGAAAAACAAAATGCACGGGTACAGTATAGGTGGTACCTTGCTCAACAGTAGTAACTGTGAGGGATCTTGGAGTCCTAGTGGACAACCATTTAAATATGAGCCAGGAGTGTGCAGCAGCTGCCAAAAAAGTCAACACAGTTCTAGGCTACATAAACAGAGGGATAGAATTAAGATCATGTGAATTGTTAATACCACTTTATAATGACTTGGTAAGGCCACACTTGGAATACTGCATTCAGTTTTTGATCATCATGATGTAAAAAAGATGTGGAGACTCTAGAAAGAGTGCAGAGAAGAACAACAAAGATGATTAGGGGACTAATCATGAAGAACTATTGCAGGAACTGGGTATGTCTAGTTTGATGAAAAGAAGGACTAGGGGAGACATAATAATAATAATAATCATCATCATCATCATCATCTTTATTGTCATTGTAATAATATTGTAATAAAATTACAATGAAATTGGTTATTATTATTATTATTATTATTATTATTATTATTATTTCTTTAACTGATGTGTCACAATCAGTTGATGTGTTTGTTTCTCTATAATTCACAGTAGGTTCAGAGCAAGTTTTTGATGGAAAAGTCTGCTGTGACACCAGGAGCTCAAAGCCACTGCGCCTAAGTGCGCCGCCATCTTGGATGTAAATGATAGCATATCATGATAGATATCATGATAGACATGATAGCAGTGTTCCAATATCTCAGGGATTGCTACAAAGAAGAGGGAGTCAAACTATTCTTCAAAGCAACTGAGGGTAGGACAAGAAGCAATGGGTGGAAACAAATCAAGGAGAAAAGCAACTTAGAACTAAGGAGAATTTTCCTGACAGTTAGAACAATTAATCAGTGGAACAATTTCCCTCCAGAAGATTTGAATGCTCCAACACTGGAAGTTTTTAAGAAGAGATTGGATAACATTTGTCTGAAGTGGTGTAGGATTTTCTGCCTAAGCAGGGGGTTGGACTATAAGACCTCCAAGGTCCATTTCAACCCTGTTATTCTATTCTATTCTATTCTATTCTATCTCTTGAAATGTTTTATGGCCTCTGCAGTATTCTGGAAGAGTTCATTCCAGATATCAAGGAGAAGTATGAGATCAAAACCCCAATTATCCCCAGATAATTCTGCAGTGCTCTCTGATAACTCTTTAATATTGATGTCATAATGTTGTGGTAATCCCCCCCCAAAAAAACATTTTAATGGCAAAGGTGCCCCCTTAATATTTAGCAGATTGTTTGGGCCCCAATAGGCATAGCAAATGATATACAATGGATACCATTTTCTCAGAAAGGAAAAAGCTCTTTGTTTTTACATTATTTTAAGATATTCTCAACATTATACTTTAAAATATTGTCAAACATACTGATTTTCAGTAATTGGGTTCAGTTGAAAGAGGGTTCTGTTGTTTTATATATACTCTAGCAGGAAAAAAGAACATAAGTAATTGAGGGTTTTATATACAATTATCAGTGGTCTGTATTTTACTCAAAGGGGGGGAAAATCACTTGATAGCCAATGTATTTATTTTACTATGGGCATGATTCAGCTTTTTCAGGTTAACCAGAGACAATCCAGCTTGCCAGCATCACTACAAGGGTGTGTTTCCAAACTACTTACAACAGCCTTCCTGCATGGATTACAGATAGAGGTGACCAGTATATATGCATTGCCATTTCAAGTTGTGTTTTCTTTTAGATAGAGAGGCAATTAAAGAAATTCCAGTTCAGTATCAAAATTTTGGCTAGCAACAGTGACAGACTTTATGGATAAATTCCATCTGTGCCTACAAATTCAGGGCCAGAGTAGACAAAATAGCAAGTGACCTATGACTGCATTTCTCACTGATTTAAGTTTTTAAAAAAATATACACTGAGAAAAACAGAACCAGGGGTTCACCAATGGGAGATTTGTACATTTCAAATGTCTGTTATGCAAGTTTCCTATCATGGAAGACTATCAGTATATTTTACAACAGCAATTGAATTCTTTCTGTAATCATGAATTTTTGATTATTTAGGATTTGCAATCATGGGGAAACTTAAAAGCATTCAACTGAATGTGCTTCTCTCGCTCTCTAGATATTCCCACATGGACAGTATATTCCCACATGGATTAGGGAGGGCTGTGTGCTAGACAGTGCCTCTGTAGATACACTTGAAAAATGCCTGGGATTTGCAGTGATGCTGGAGATGAATTTTACTAATGAAGACAAGTGCCAATATAGTATATTATTGGTTAAGGAACATGGCTTACATCTGGCAGATCCATACCCCCCTAACCACAGAAGGTTACGGTTGATTAGCTACTCTCTCTCTCTCTCTCTCTCTCTCTCTCTCTCTCTCTCTCTCTCTCTCTCTCTCTCTCTCTCTCTCTCTCTCTCTCTCTCTCTCTCTCTCTCCCCCTTCCAATTTGTCTTAAACGATGGTTGTTGAAAGGAAAAAGTAAATGTGGTGGGTGTTATGCACCCTATTTTGAGTTCCTGAAAGAATGGTATAGTGGGCCTCAAATAATTTCTGGTTTGAATTTCACATGTGACTGTTTGGCTATTTAATCCCCTTTGGTGAGAAACTCTGATTGCAACTTCCCCATACTCCTCAAAATAAACTGAACCCAGGGAAGGCATCTGCAGAGGGGAACTCCAGTGAGGACAATGACATCTCAATGCACATAACATTATCCTGACTTGTATTGCACTCCTGAATGCATGTGGTGTGGTGATGCTAAGGAAAATTACTCATCCTAAGGAATGTGTAATTTTGAATGAAAATATTTTTGAAAAGTATCATCCTATAATATGTTTCTTCTACAAAGATGAGTTCATTTTACCTCTCTGAGTTTATCTTTACCAGAAACCTGTGCTTCTGGTAAACATAGGTACGCCAAAGTGACTCTGGAAGATATGTGATCTAGAACAGAGGTCTCCAACCTTTGCAACTTTAAGTCTGAAGGAAGCTGGCTGGAGAATTCTGGGAGCTGAAGTCCTTCAGACTTAAAGTTGCAAAGGTTGGAGACCTCTGATCTAGAAAGTTTGTGAACTTGCATCTTCCTGATGTCTGACATTGTTCGATAATCCAACTGTCCAATGAATATTGCAGGGTTTTTTTCTTTTTACAAACCTGTAATCCCTTGCTTTGGGATATAATCAAGGTGACTGAATGGAGCTGAGCATTTACTGGCCAAATGCCCTCCCTGATGCCTAGGTGGAGTTCACAGCACATATTTACTCTTTGTGTCCTATTAGAGAAACATCTGTCACATAAATGTTGCAGAATGACAGCAGGAATATAACTCTGTGTTCCAGTCTCCAATATGAAGCTTGTACTAGTTGCTGCTTTAGTTCAATGGTCACTTCCTTGTTGCCTTGATGAGAACACTCTTTTTATTCCCTAGATTAATAAAGAATAAGATTAAAAGTACACAAAGGCTTAGATTTATCAATTTTGTGGGAAAAGCATACTTAAATAAGATTTGAGGCTTTCTAGGTCAATAACACATAGAATTCTCTCTATTGAAAGTAACAAATAACAACATACTTAATTTTGTATGTTCCTTTAGGGAACTAGCCAGAAGTCTGGATACTCAAGAGAAATTATTGCATGGAGAAAAGCAACCTAGAAGTAAGGAGTGAGAACAGTGAGAACAATTAACCAATGGAACAGCTTGCTTTCAGAGGTTGTGGGTACTCCATCACTGGAAGCTTTTAACAAGAGACTGGACAACCACTTGTCTGGAATTGTATAGGGTCTCCTGCTTGAGCAGGGCATTAGATTAGAAGATCTCTAAGATCCTTTCCACTCTGTTATTCAAAGTGAAAGTATTTAGCATGATCGTGTCCTGTTCTTCTTATGTTGCACCACTGGCTAATTTTGGCTAATTTTGAAATATCTTTATATCTGACTGGAAGATGAAGGAAAGGAAGCTGATGAGAAAGTTCACTTTGGCCAACATCCATATCATGAACTATTGCCACATAAAGTGAACAGTAGACATTTAAGGCAGACAAAAATAGAGCTGCATATTGGGCTGCAAAATTCCAGATGACCCTTAGGTGGTTGCAGAGTAATGCCAAAAAGCCACTGCTGTTATTTAGATACAAATCTCTCCAAGATTCAGAGGCCCTACAAAACATTTAACCTGATAAAATCAGCTTCATGTTTTTTTAAAAAAACATTGCAGAAATGTGAAGGAAAGGGTTTCATTTTAATTATGCAGAAATGATACATTTTGCACTGAGAGAATCTAATTGACTCTAGGCCAAGTACTGAAATGCATCATCCAAACCTGGGATGTCGAACTCGCATCGTCATGGTGGTATCACGTGATATATTGTGACTTTTTCCCCCTTCGCTAAACTGGGTATGGGTGTGGCCAGTGCCTGATGCATCTGGCCCGCAGGCCACATGTTTGACACCCCTGATCTAAACTGTGTCAGCCTTTTCACTAGATATGATCAGCAACACAGTAAAAGCTGGGAAGTCTTTGTTGCTCTGTGGAACAGCCCAAATAGGAATGAAGTTGTTCAGATTTTTTTTAGATCTGCTATTCACATGGAAATTGAGCTGTAGGATATTAATTTGGCTTAGTGAGAATTGTGATTCCATCTTACCAAACTATGATTTACAAATCACAATGAATCCGACTCAAAGCAAAATGAACAACTCATATTAAGGCTTCACATCATGTGTGAAGCAAGCCAATCCTACAGTGGCTCATTTATGCATGCCTTCCATTGTCAACACGTAACCTGTAAGCATTTTTAGACTTCAATGAGTATCAGAATCCCAGCATTTAAAAGTGGCACAATAATTAATGGTTCTTGATAGGACTACATATGTGCCTTGTGGTGGTGTTAACCATTGCTATGGGAACATTAATTTGGGAATATATAATTAAATCACAAGAGAAAAATACATCTTTGCAGATTGTGCTGGAAAAGTCTGCAGTCAGTTTGCAATCTGCTGATCCATAAGTGTAAAATCTGCAAACCTGGTAAAATGCAAAATCCATTGCTGGATGAAATGTACCAGATATGATACGTTAGTAATCCTGGTTGTGCTCATTCATTTACAATCTCTCTGGCAGTCTCTAGCAATACCAATAAACACAACCTTCTCAAGGAGAAAAAGAGGCCTAGACAGTGTTTATATATGCTGATATTTTAGTGCAACAGTGCAGATTAGCTATTGGCGTTTGTTTTTATTAAATTTGATTCCAAATATTAAGTTGTCAGTACATTGTTCTAAATTGCTTGATGTAGACAACTTAGATATATTATAAATATTATCTTTCTTCCACCATCACCCCTTTTATTTCCAAGATAATCCATCCTTACATTTATAAACCCTCATAGGGCTTTCCCATTCATTTTACAGCTTCAGCAAAGGGCCTGAACAGTACACTGAATAGACACACAAATCACTTAATCACATATTATGACACCCTCCTCTTTCATTGATCCAACTAATTTTTATAAGATAGAACTTGTTTACAGAAAGCTGAAAAAAACCCTCTGTACTAAAGCAGTTGAGAAAGGTTTAGCACGGGTGTCAAACTCGATCGCGTCACGTGATGTCACTTGACGTATTCAGCCCACATCCAGCCCACAGTTATTGGCGCTTTTCATATCAAAGGACCAGTGAAATTAGAATGCAATGCAAATTCTGAATAAACAGTAACACATGGACAAACACACAAAACAGAGTTAGCTTTTTCCTATATTGGGCTGGTTAAAGCTATAAGCTGGCTATGCATTCTTTTCCAAAAGCCTCTGTCCAAATTTGATAGCGGTTCTCTTTCTATTTGAACAGATGCTTTAAAAGAATAAGAGAGTTGGAAGGGATCTTGGAAGCCATCTAGTCCAACCCCCTGCTCAGGTTGGAAACTCTATACCATTTCAGACCAACCATTTCAGTGGTTGTCCAATCTCTTCTTTAAAACCTGCAACGATGGAGCACCCATCTTCTGAAGGCAAGCCATTCCACTGATTAATTGTTCTCACTGTTAGGAAATTTCTGGGTTGGTTCTCCCCTTGATTATTTTCCATCCATTGCTTCTTGTTCTGCCTTCAGGTGCTTTGGAGAATAGGTTGACCCCTTCCTCTTTGTGGCAACCCCTTAGATATTGGTACACTGCTATCATATCACCTTTAGTCCTATTAATTAAACTATACATACCCAATTCTTCCATCGTTCTTCATGTTTTAGTCTACAGTCCCCTAATCATCTTTGTTGCTCTTCTCTGACTTTTTCTACATCATGGTGACCCCTTTAAGCATCATCATCAAATGATTAATTCTCATTAACGTATCCATGAAACATCTAAGGCCACTTCTTAGGAGATCTAGCCTGATTTTCACATTTCATCACATGCAGCCAAGATTGCAGCCATCCTGTATAAGCTCTTTCACTCAGGGCTGTTCTCTCTCTCTAGTTTAACATTGTGTTTTCACAATGTTCTTAGTTTGAACAGCACTTATTGTTTAATAAAATTGTACTTTGGTATTATATTTGACAGCCTTGGACAATTCTGTTGTGAATTGTTGTTTATTATATAGCACCGTGGAGTAATGAATAAGTATGAAGTAACGGCATAATAAAAATAATGTATACATAAAGCAGTAACTTGGCAGAAACCTGGGCTGTTTATTAATACATGGACTGATGTTCACTGTACAGTTTGGCCATATTCAATGCCTTGGTTCTTCGATCCATAAGCACCACAGAGAAAGGAAAAACTAAGAGAAGGAGATCCACTTTTTTCTATCCTTTTACAAGGAAAGCTTTTGAAAGTGTAAAACTGACAGCATTCAAATCTTTCCTGGATGGAATGGGGAAGAGGCCAGGCATTTCCTCTTCAGATTATAATATGTAGCCTATTTTACGTGAGAAGAAAGCTGAATGGGATTTTTATAGAATATAATCCTTGAAAGGTTTGACTGTGAGGGTTTTAGAGGGGTCGTCCTCCCAAAACTGACATCACTATTTTAGATCCGCATTGTTGTTGTCATTTTTATGGTTCTTTCAGACTGAAATATTCCTTCTCTAGTCATAGCGGCTCCAATACACATACATACATAAATAATAATAACAATCTGACGAAATACACCTTCTATAACCCAACTCTAATTATCCAATTAACTAAGAGTCAAAGAATCTCACCATACAGTAATCTCATTTGACCAAAGGGGAAAGGTGGACCATATCGTCTCACATTATTTTTTTCTCATAACTGCTGAACTTCTGTTTTATTATCCCAGAGACAAATAAGAGTAGACCTCAGCATATGCCAACAATGTAGTACTATGCAGAGGGCAGAAGAATGAACCGGGGGAGGGGGGAATCTGTATTGGAGCATCAGGTGCTTTCTAGATTCCAATGCAGGGTAATGTGGTAGAACTTTCCCCAAAGTGAGATACTTCAATCGTGTTTTATTATAATTCTCATCATTCCCAGCAGGATAGTCTTTTCCAAAGCTTTACAAAATGGTTAACAATGCCTGTTACATGTTGCATTGTTGTTCTAGGCCAGGGATCTCCAACCTTTGCAACTTTAAGTCTGAAGGACTTCAGCTCCCAAGTCTGGGAGCTGAAGTCCTTCAGACTTAAAGTTGCAAAGGTTGGAGACCCCTGTTCTAGGCAACCTTTACGGTAGATTATGAGTGCACAACATATAGTCCTCCAACGATGCAGAATTATATCCCTCAATCTCCCTTATGCTGGCTAGAGCTCTTGAAAATTGTGATTCAGAAACACCGGGAAGGCCAAAATACATAATGTGGCATCCTCTTAATTGTTTTCCTTGATGCATAATGTGATTCTTCCACCCTGTAATAATAAATACGTAAAATGCAATCATTGGCCGATCACAAACAATTGTTCCTCTGCAAATTCAAACTTCGAAAGTATTTTGCAATTTATTTCTTTGCTACTCATACTTCTTGTTTTTCAGAGATCATGATAAATGTTGATATTGTTCATTTTGACATTGGGCCATCCCAGATTGACACATCTCTAAAGTTTTCGTTTCCTTTTCTGGGTCTTTTGGAAGCTTCCTAATATTCGTGGAAGAATCTAATATTTAATGTATAAGTATACAGTTAGTCCTTGACTTACGACCATCATTGAGCCCTACATTTCTGTTTCTAAGTGAGACATTTGTCAAGTGAGTTTTGCCCCATTTTACAATCTTTCTTGCCATAGTTCTTATGTGAATCACCACACTTGTTAAATTAGTAACACAGCTGTTAAATGGAACTGGCTTCCCCCATTGACTTTGCTTGTCAGAAGGTCGCAAAAGGTGATCACTTGACCCTGGGACACTGCAACCGTCATAAATATGAGCAGGTGCCAAGCATCTGAATTTTGATCACATGGCCATGGGCATGCTACTATGGTCAGAAGTGTGAAAAACAGTCATAAGTCACTTTTTTCAGTGATGTTGTAATTTCGAGTGGTCATTAAATGAACTATTATAAGTCGAGGACTAACGGTATTCAATTTATGGAATATTACTTTGTCATCTGACTCTGCTCACTTTGTTCCTTTGATCTACTAAGAATGCAAAAGAAAAAGTCTGAGTGCAGTTCTTTAAGCTGGAGAAAGTTCTTTCCTAAATTCTACAACGGATACTTAGAAAAAGCTTTAATGGGGAAAAAAACTTCTTTACAACAGTAGGGGTGGGATTCAAAAACTTTAGCAACCAGTTCTCTGCCTGGCTGCTGGATGCGCATGGCCACGGTGGGCATGGCTATTCCGCCTCCTGCAACAGTGGGGGGGCATGTTCACCCTCCCCAGGATCTGAAGGCTTTCCTTTTTTCCTTTTAGAAAGTTTTTAAATTGGGTATTTTAAAATTTTGTTTTAGCATAGGATTAGGATAGTTTAATATATTTTAAATTATGTATTTATTTTTTGTATTTTTGTATGTTTTTAAATTCCTGTGCGCCGCCCTGGGTCCTCTGTGGAGAAGGGCGGGATATAAATATAAATAAATTCAAATTCAAATTCAAATCCTGAGCTTCCGGGAGGGTGAAAAACGGCCTCCCCCTGGGTTCCAGAGGCCCTCCGGAGGCCAGAAAAAGGCCCGTTTCCAGACTTCTGGAACTTCTGGGAGCCCCATTTTTTGCCCTCACCAGGCCCCGGAGGTTTGCTTTGAGCCTCCGGAACAGCGAAAACAGCCTCCCCCAGCCTCCGGAGGCTCTCCGGAGGCTGGAAACAGGTCGGTTACCAGACTTGTGGAACTTCTGGGAGGCCCGTTTTTCGCCCTCCCAGAGCCTCTGCGCGGGCCCTGGACTTACCTGGCATCCAAAACGGGGCGCATGGAGACTCCTGGGAGAAAAGGAGAGGGGTGGGTCGGGCCAGCCAGTCCTTGTAACTACCGGTTCATTAAACCAGATGTAAAATTAGCAGGGCCTACCCATTGAGAGGGTGGCAGGGAGAGGCAGATCCGATGGGAGACAAGTACTACCCTCCCGGTTGGGGACACGAGGCCGATGGTTACAAACGGTCAAGTGCCACAACCCCCGCAGGCTAGGTGGTCAGGGAGTACAGAGCCAGGGTCTACGGCTGATGTTCTGCAATGCCAGGTCCGTGGTCAACAAAGCCCCCCTCATCCATGACCTTGTGTCAGAGGGGGAGCCGGACCTGGTAGGAATTGCGGAGACCTGGTTGGGCCACGAGGGAGGACTCCCCCTCGTTGAAATGTGCCCACCAGGTTACCGCGCTTTTCATCAGCCTCGGGCCCTAGGCAGGGGTGGTGGGGTAACGGTTATCATTAGGGAAGGTCTGGAGCCGAGAGAGACCATTGTGCCACAGACCACCGGTTGTGAGTCCCTCTGTGTGAAGTGGGGCCTAGGGAGGCAGTTGGGCTTGCTAGTTGTATACCTGGCTCCCTGCTATGTAACAGCAGCCCTGCCCGAGCTCCTCGAGGTGATCGCTACGATGGCAGTTGAGACCCCCAGACTTTTAGTCATGGGGGACTTTAATCTGCCATCGGTGGGCGAATCATCCGGGGTAGCTCGGGAGTTCATGGCTTCCATGACGGCCATCGACCTGACCCAAGTAATTCAAGGCCCCACTCACGAGGGTGGACATACACCGGATCTCATCTTTGTCTCAGGCCAATGGAAGAGTGATCTGGGTATAGGGGATATAGTCATCACGCCCTTGTCATGGACAGACCACTCACTTCTCTGGCTCGACTTTCCAACCGCTGCCCCTCACCGCGGGGAGGCGGAACCTGAGTCACCAATTTGGTTCCGCCCCAGGCGCCTGATGGACCCTGATGGGTTCCAGACGGCGCTTGGGCCACTTCCTGTACCCCTGACCCGCGCCCCGATGGAGGACCTCGTGGCCGCATGGAATACTGCGACCACGGGAGCCTTGGATCGGGTCGCGCCCTTGCGGCCTCTCTTGTGGCGGCGAGCCACCCTGGCTCCTTGGTTCACCGAGGAGCTAAGGGTGATGAAACGCCACAAGAGATGCCTAGAGAGAAGATGGAGGTCTTCCCATTCTGAATCCGACCGGACACAGGTAAGAGCCCATTTACGGACTTACATTGTGGCGCTGAGAGTGGCCAAACGCCATCATTGTGCCACCCTCATAGCATCCGCAGAAAACCGCCCTGCCGCCCTGTTTAGGGTGACCCGCTCCCTCCTCCAACAGAGGGTGCGGGAAGCCCCGCTACAGGGTAGAGCAGAGGAATTTGTGACTTTTCTGCAGGAGAAAATCGCTCAGATACAGAACGAGTTAGCCCCCATTGATGGCCCAGTGGGATGCCACGAGACAGATCTTGTTTGGGAGGAGTTTGACTCCGTTACTTCCGAGGATATGGACAGGTTACGTGGGCGACTGCGAGCCACCACATGTTTATTGGACCCGTGTCCCTCCTGGCTTCTACTGGCATCCTGGGAGGTGACACGAGGCTGGCTCCAAGAGGTTGTCAACGCATCCTTAAGTGAGGGTTCCTTGCCTGCTTCCCTAAAAGAGGCTATGGTGAGGCCCCTCCTTAAGAAGCCCTCTTTGGATCCAGCTCTTTTAACCAACTATCGTCCAGTCTCCAACCTTCCCTTCTTGGCGAAGGTTGTTGAGAGTGTGGTGGCACAACAGTTTCCCCGTCACCTGAAGGAAGTTGATTATCTAGACCCACGCCAGTCTGGCTTTCGGCCCGGGCATAGCACCGAGACGGCATTGGTCGCGTTGGTCGATGATCTCTGGAGGGCCAGAGATGGGGGTTGTTCCTCCATCCTGGTCCTATTAGACCTCTCGGCGGCTTTCGATACCATCGACCATGGTATCCTATTGCATCGGCTGGGGGGGTTGGGGGTGGGAGGCACCGTTTTACGGTGGTTCTCCTCCTACCTCTCTGGCCGATCGCAATTTGTGTTGACAGGAGAGCAGAGGTCGACCCCGAGACCCCTCACATGTGGGGTGCCTCAGGGGTCAGTCCTCTCGCCTCTCCTGTTTAACACATATATGAAGCCCCTGGGTGAGATCATCCGTGGTTTTGGGGTAGAGTACCATCTCTACGCTGATGATACTCAGCTGTATATATCTACCCCAAACCACCCCAACGATGCCGTAGCGGTGATGTGCCAGTGCCTGGAAGCTGTACGGATCTGGATGGGAAGAAACGGACTCAGGCTCAACCCGACCAAGACCGAGTGGCTGTGGTTTCCGGCTGCCCGATTCAACCAGTTGACTCCATCGCTGGCCATTGGGGGCAAACATCTTGCCCCAGTGGATGGGGCGCGCAACTTGGGTGTCCTCCTGGATGCCCGGCTGTCCATGGAAGATCAAGTGACAGCCGTGGCCAGGAGGGCGTTTTACCAGGTTCGCCTGGTTCGCCAGTTGCGCCCCCTATTGGATCGGGACGCCCTTCGCACAGTCACCCATGCTCTCATGACATCCCGACTGGACTATTGTAACTCTCTCTACATGGGGCTCCCCTTGAGGTGCATCCGAAGACTTCAGCTGGTCCAGAACGCAGCCGCGCGAGCAATAATGGGTACCGCAAGGTATACCCATGTAACACCGCTCTTGCGCGAGCTGCACTGTCGTCTTTCGGGTGCGCTTCAAGGTGTTAGTTCTCATCTTTAAAGCGCTCCATGGCTCCATGGCTCGGGACCTAGCTATCTGCGGGATCGGATTCTGCCCCATACATCCTCCCAGCCGATTCGCTCCCACAGAGAGGGACTGCTCCGGGTGCCGTCCACTAGACTTTGTCAGCGGGCGACGCCCAGGGGAAGGGCCTTCTCTGTGGCGGGCCCAGCCCTCTGGAATGACCTTCCCCCCGACATTAGAACAACTACGGACCTCCGCTCCTTCCGTCAGAAATTAAAAACTCACTTTTTCTGCTTGGCCGGCCTAGGTTAGTCTCTACCTCAGGGGTTAGGGAATGTTAATTTTAAAATGGGGATTTTAGTGCAGGGACAGTTGATTTAATTTGTTTTTATTGTATTTATTTATGTATATATTTTATGTTGTTTTAATTTTCCCTGTGCACCGCTCCGAGTCCCCCTGGGGAGAGGACGCGGTATAGAAAAATAAAATCTATCTATCTATCTATCTATTCAGTCTGCCCGAAACCAAACCGCCCGAATCCCATCCCTGGATGTGTATTGAAGATGAGTTTGGAAGATGCAAGCTGGAAACATACCTGTTAGTCCTGCTCCTAGCCTCCTGAAGTTCATGCAAAGATCTGGAAAACAAGACTGTTCTCAAAGTACAATTACAAACTATGCTGTAAAATATAGAGCCCAATCTGTAGGAGAACTCTATTTCAACATTTAACTATAGAAGAAAGAGCAATTTGAACTCATCATCATTAACTATTCAAAATCCTTCTGGTTTTTTTTAAAAACAATTATCTTTCCCTGGTTCAAAAGATTGGAGAATCTGCTTCTCCTGAACTTACATCTTTCAGAAGTCATCTTAGTTTACTCTAAATGAAATAAACCTTTATGAAATACAGTGTGCTGATAATTAGTTCCTTAATGGACCAGTAGAGGGCAAAAATCATCATATTGAAAACTTGTTAAAGTTTTCGATTATATTTATAATATAACCACACAAAGAATATCAAAAATGTTGTTTGGGTTGACTATTCCTTTTAAATTTCTTTAGCACAATTGATCAGAAGTATGATGGCTAATGGACTAGATCAGGGGTCCCCAACCTTTGCAACTTTAAGTCTGAAGGACTTCAGCTCCCAGACTTCTCCAGCCAGCAAGCTGGCTGGAGAAGTCTGGGAGCTGAAGTCCTTCAGACTTAAAGTTGCAAAGGTTGGGGACCCCAAGACTAGATAACATCTCACCACCACCACCCCATGTGCTCCCTTCTTCTCCACCTTGGTCAATTTAAATGTATTTGTTTGGTTTTTTTATGTACGTATGTATTTATTTATTTTGTTGGCTGTCTATCTTACCAGTTTTGACTGAGTTTTAAACTTAAATTTTAATGCCATATAAAATTAAAACATTTTATATGGCATTTTTATTGCATGAATGTGAAGCAGCCTGGAGTTGCCTTTGGCAAATATGAGCAGAATATAAGTTTCATAAATAAATAAATAAAAATAAAAAATAAAATTAAAAAAATCCCCCAAAGCATCCCAGAAATGAAAATTCACAGAAAATTAGAAAGTCATATTATTCGGTTCAATTTCTCTACCAGAGGTGGGTTTGGCCCAGATCAGGTGAACCGGTATTGGCAGCAGCGAGAGGCTCCGCCCACCCGCTGGACGCTTCTGCGTGAGCAAACTGGTAGTAAAAAAACCTGGAAACTCACCATTGTTCTCTACTGCCTGCATTCTAAATCTAATTCATCCAAGAAGTAAACCAGATGGTTTTGGATGCAGGTATTCCCCAACCTATGAATGTAACTGGAATCGGAACCTCTATCGCTCAGCAGTTGTGGTCATTAAGTAAATTGTACCTGATTTTACAACCCATTTTCCCACTGTCATTAAGCAAATCATAATTAATCAGTGGAACAGCTTGTCTCCAGAAGTTGTGAATGCCCCAACACTGCAAGTCTTCAAGATGTTGGATCTCCATTTGTCTGAAATGGTATAGGGCTTCCTGCCTAGGCAGGGAGTTGGACTAGATGACCTCCAAGGTCCCTTCCAACTCTGCTATTGTATTGTATTGTATTGTATTGTATTGTATTGTATTGTATTGTATTGTACTATGGTCGCTAAAGTTCTTAAATGAGTCCAGCTTCCCCAATTGACATTGCTTGTTGGACGCCCCTGAGAAGGTGGCCAATGGCAAACACACGATCTTGGAATGCTGCCATTTCCACAAATACATGCTACTTGCCAAATGTCTGGTTTTTTTTTTAATCACATGGATGTGTTGATGTTGCGATGTTCATAAGTGCAAGGATCAATTATAAGTCAGTTTTTTAGGTGAATGGTCATTGAACGAACGGTCATAAGTCAAGCATCACTTGTACTCATTTTATTTCCCTGCATTGTAACAACCATAGAAATGAAGAGAGAAAAGCTATATATAGATTATCTTAAATTCCTTGAAAGGAAATAGTGGAGAACATGACTAGAGCAAAATCAATATAAATAAATAATGCAAATGATTAAACTTTCCATATAGTGACAGAGGAATTCCCTGAGGAAGAGATCTGTAAAGTGCAAAGCGCATCAGATCTGAGAAATTTGTTTTGCACCAAGCTGTACGTTCTCAAGGTGGGTGAAATCTACTTTAACTGACTGTAATACAGTATTCCATTTAGGGCAAGAGATATATATTGGGGATATGTGAATCTGTATTGGGGAATCTTAGAAGGGGTTTGGACTAGAATGTAAACTAGAACACGTTTTACCAATGAGTTGGTAACACAGTCTTTCACCACCACCACCCTTTTTTTTTTTTTGAGGGAAGGAAGAACTTGGTTCATCACTCTTAGAATTGGCAGCTTTTGAAAAGAGAGTGACATAACACTGAATGGGACAGGAAATTTTTTACACCCTGGACCTGGCTAAGCAGATGGCAGGGAAAAGTTCCTTGAGGATGGGCTCCAGCAACTTCGGAAGACGAAACCTCAGGTCCTGGTGACCGACCCAGATTGGATCTTACAACATGAAATGTATTTGGTGATGATTTATTTATTCCAATTCTGTAGCCACCCATCTACACTTGAGGTAGGAAAATGGTTGAAGCCAGCACTGTTTCCAGCCCTGCTGAAAACAGAACCCGTTACTGAGTTGTAATTGAGAGTATGTTTTCCTATACTTTCTCCCGATTCCACTTGAAGCGAAGGGATTGTATTATACTCCACCCTGTGTTTCACCTGCTGTTTTGCAAGTGAAGAACAGATGGGAGGGAAACAGCAGGCAGCTTCAGTTGCCAACACCGCCATCTCCTACATACAGCATGCAATGAAACCCATCATGACGGCTCTACCGTAGCAAGCCAACTTTTTCCTCAATGGAGAAAAATAATCCTCTTAATAGGTATATGATACTCACCCAGTAGCTTCTTAGAAACAACAAGACCCAAATTGTCTAACTTGAAGGTTGATTTTATATTTAAATTTCTGGTCCCTAGCATTAATACAAGAGAAATCTATGAAGCAATGGACCATGGAAGGAAGAAGAATGGGAAAGAGAGTGAAGCTGGAGTGCCAGTGTATTAAATGTCAGCATGAAACAAACACAGCAAAGTTGTTTACAACAGGAGTCCCCAACCTTTGCAACTTTAAGTCTGAAGGACTTTGCTGGCTGGAGAAGTCTGGGAGCTGAAGTCCTTCAGACTTAATGTTGCAAAGGTTGGGGACCCCTGGTTTAGAAAGAAAATGTTCTTGATTTCTATAAAAGGCCTTTAAACAAGGGATATATACACATGCACAAGATGTGATGGCTTGTATTTTGCTGTTTCTCAAAAGTGATGTCCACATTCTCCTCCCGTCACTTTCCTGCACCCAGCCCAATATTGCGGGGGATAGCTGACCGGATATTCTGCTACTAGCCACTTTACTCCAGAAAATCTTACTTTGCCACTAATTTTCAAGAGAAGATGTATAGAGTCTCTTCTCTGGACTGATAAGGAGGTAGGTGCTGAAGGCTAGACTGGTTCCTAGAATGAGCATTGCCAGCTCATTAAGAATTTAAATATTTATTTTATATAACCAGGTCAAAGACCTAAAAAAAAGCTGTGGGTTTTAAAAATAAAAATAAAAAGGGAAGAATGGGAATAGCAATAACTCTTAGACTCATATAGAATTAATAATAATAATAATTTTAATAATAATTTTAATTTATGGACCGCTCTCTCTCCCCGAAGGGACTCGAGGGGATTTAAAAATGCATATATAAAAACATAGACATAAATACAACTTAAAAAGAAATTAAACTTAACCCTGCGCTAAAATCCCAGATTAGCTAAAATTAAACTCCTAAAAAGCCCTAATAAAACAATTCAATTATCCCAAGCCGGCCAGGCAGAAGAAATGAGTTTTTAGTTTTTGACGGAAGGAGCGGAGGTCCATAGTTGTTCTAATTTCGGGGGGAAGGTCGTTCCAGAGGGTCAGGCCCGCCACAGAGAAGGCCCTTCCCCTGGGTGTCGCCCGCTGGCATAGCCTGGTGGACGGCACCCGGAGAAGTCCCTCTCTGTGGGAGCGAATCGGCCGCAGGGATGTATGGGGCAAGATGCGATCCCACAGATACCATGGAGCGCTTTAAAGGTGATAACCAACACCCTGAAGCGCATCCGAAAGACGACAGGCAGCCAATGCAGCTCACGCAGGAGCGGTGTTACATGGGAAAACCTAGAGGTTCCCGTAATCACCCGCGCGGCTGCATTCTGGACAAGCTGCAGTCTTCAGGTGCATCTCAAGGGGAGCCCCATGTAGAGAGCATTACAGTAGTCCAGTCGGGATGTCACGAGTGCATGAGTGACTGTGCAATTATTAAACTGTTTTTTGAAAAGGCTTATTCACCAACAGGACAAGGATTAAATGCAAGGAAAAGTAAGATTTTCCCTTTACTTCACCTCCAGCAAGTCTTACCAAAGAAAAAACAACTTCCTCAAATAACTTCCTCAAAAACAAGTAGGAAGTCCTCCCTATTGTAAAAAAAAAAAAATCACATGAGCGGGGAAACCTCGGTCTCTGATTGGCTTCTCAGCACGTGTATTTTTCTGGATCCTTTATCTGAAGAGTCCTTGATGGTCTCTGAGCTTGGTTATTTTCTTGCAGATGTTTCATTACCCAAATTAGGTAACGTCATCAGGGCTGGGCAGGAAATCGTTGAACACTGTTACCTAGTTTGGGTAATGAAATGTTTACAAGAAAACCACCAAGACAGTGGTGGGTTCCTACCAGTTCGGATCAGTTCAGCCGAACCGGTAGTGGTTTAGCCGTCTGGGTCACTGGAACTGGCAGCGACCCAGGCCTACCACACCCCTGAACCAGTTCTGCTGACAGCGCTGTAGGTGTCACCATCTTGTTTTTTGCTTCTGCACAGAGCAATTCTTATTGCACTGCGCATGCACGCGCGGCCATGAGCGAACCGGCAGTAGTGACTTCTGGAACCCAGCCCTGAACCAAGGTCAGAGAGCACTTAGGATCCCTCATTGAAACCCAAAGCTACACATATTCTCCTTTATTGGCTACTTGAACTCAGAGTAGAAGATCTCCACTGTCTGTTCTAATCGTTACGTTCTATGACTCTGTACATTTAAATATGTATCGGGTTCTGCTGAAAGAAGCATGAAGGAATATTGAAGAAGCTTTGCTCCACAACACGAACTATCCCTCACCCTTGGTCATTGTTGCAGGGAATTTATTTCCATCTCATCTCCAAGACTGAAATTGTTTGGGTATTGGGACTTTCTGGATTTCCCTTATTTATTTATTTGTTTGTTTGTTTGTTTGTTTGTTTATTTTTCGGATTTATATACCGCCCTATTCTCCCTGGTGGGACTCAGGGCGGTGCACAGAAAAATAAAAACCCACAGCAATTACAAACAGTATAAAATAGAATTAAATACTTAAACCTGTGCTAAAAATAGATTAAAAATAATTAAAATATTAAATTTAAAATTATACCATTAATCTATGCCAGGCCAGCCAGATGGAAAAAAATGTGTTTTAAGCGTCCGACGGAAGAGGCGTAGGTCCGTGATGGTGCGAAGGTCGGGGGGCAGGTTGTTCCAGAGGGCCGGACCCGCCACAGAGAAGGCCCTTCCCCTGGGGGTCACTAGCCGGCATTGACCAGCAGACGGCACCCTGAGGAGGCCCTCTCTGTGGGAGCGGACAGGTCGAAGGGAGGTGTGTGGTAGGATGCGGTCTCGCAAATAACCAGGACCCGTGCCATGGAGCGCTTTAAAGATGGTAACTAACACCTTGAAGCGCACCCGGAAGACCACAGGCAGCCAGTGCAGCTCGCACAGGAGAGGTGTTATACGGGAGTACCGTGAGACTCCCAGAATCCAACCCCCTGCCCAAGCAGGAGACCCTACCTCTGCCTCTACCTAGGATTGAACTCACAACCTCCTGATTGGGAGGCGAGAGCTCCACTTCTAGGCCACAACATATACTTTAGTAGTATCTTGATAACATTCCATCCAGCAGTTTTCATAGCATGCACACACAGACTCACCCATGTACGACGTATATCTCCTTGTACATTAAATGCAAATATATTTAAGATCATGTTTAATTTTGCTTTAAAGGCATATCTATTGGTTTTAGTGATGGTGTCTACCACAGGCCTCAAAGCAGTGGTGGGGTCCAGGCGGTATGGCCAGATATGGCCATACCAGTAGTAGCTGGGAGCAGCGGGCACTGTATTGGTATGGTGGCTCATTTGGCCCACCCGCCTGCCCGCATTCCTTACCTGTTTTTGAAGCAACCGGGCCAATTGCACATATGCGCACGGCGTGCAGTGCCTGCGTGACCTCTGCTGAGCAGCTGGGTGTCGCAGGGAGCGCATGTGCAACATGTGTACCCGATGCGGATACCCGGCCCCTGTGTGCAGCATACCGGTTGCAATGGGAGCTGGAACCCACCACTGCCTCAGAGTTTATTCAATTCTTTCCCACCATAAATTGCATGGGACAAAAGTAATGTGATTTAAAAAAAGGATTTCCATAGGATCTCCTTAGGCCTTCAACAACTCTACACCTGAAAAAGTGGGTGTCAAAGGATCAGCTATTCTCCAAGGGTCAAGCTTGTTTAGTACTTGGATGGGAGAGGCATCCAGGAATACTGGCCCTGTAGGCTAAATAAAAATATTGCAAAAAGCAGCAGCAAACCACTTATTGATGGATGCATGGGCCCTTCCATGGACTCATCAGAAGTCAAACTTGATATGCAGTAACCATACACTTCTTAATCTTTCCCCTATAGTGCTGGTACTAATATAAACTCTGACAAAAATGTGAAGTATCTTTTAAGGTATCTAAGGCAGTGGTGGGTTTCTGCAGGTTCGCACCTACTCAAGAGAGCCGGATGGTGAAATTTAGAGAGCCGGTGAGAGGAGATTCCACCAGCGGACCCGGAAGTAAGTCTGCCCCACCGCTGCCGGTGACCCAACAAGAAGGAAAGGAAAGGAAAGGAAAGGAAGAAAGGGAAGGGAAGGGAAGGGAAGGGAGGGAGGGAGGGAGGGAGGAAGGAAAGAAAGAAAGAAAGAAAGAAAGAAAGAAAGAAAGAAAGAAAGAAAGAAAGAAAGAAAGAAAGAAAGAAAGAAAGAAAGAAAGAAAGAGAATTTATTATCACAATTGAGCCCAAAATTTTGGTTGCTAAGCAAGAGCATTGTTAAATGAGTTTCACCACATTTTACAAGTTGGCCACTCCCACCCAGTCACATGACTGCCAAGCCATGCCCACAAAATAGGCCACCTACAGAGTAGGTTCTAAAAAAATTTGAAACCCACCACTGACATAAGGTATCCAGAAAGTTGCATAAATTTCTAGCCGAAATTACTATTAAAGAACAACTCATGAAACTACCTTACAAACTATAAGCTGTAACCTCCCCTATAAGTTTTAGTTCATCTAAAACCTATAACTTGATGTTCTTCAAATGAGTTGAACAACCAACCACATAACCTTCAATAAGCACAAGCAAGGCTTATCGAAAAATAAATGAGCTAGGATATTAATGGAAGCTCAGTTGTCAAAAAACATATTACACCCATTATTCAGCAACTTTCTTAATTACAATTCATTTCTGGACATAACTTAAAGGATCTGGTAATCCATTGTAAATCCCTGCATGACTTTACACAGGAAGACTATTTCATTTCCATTCTACCTCTTTCTTCATCAAAAGATCTGTTGGGTCTATTCTGCCTAGATTAGGCAAGATTAGACCAAGATTCTAGATTATTTAGGATTTACCTAGAACAGCCTTTTGCTTGCCTGAGAATTTAATGACTTATCCCATTGCATCTAACTGGTTTTATTGGCTGTCGTTTCTTAGCTGTTGTTAATGTTACCTTTTTGAATATAGTTGTCTCTGGTTTTATAATTGGCATATGCTATTCTGAGCATTGGGTTGACTGTAGAAGGGAAGTAGATAAATCTTTCAAAATATAACAATTACTTGTTACTCTAATAAAAATTGTACATTTTAAAGAGGTAAATATATTCATGCTGTAGTATGGACTACGTATATTCATGTTGAGTAGACAATTTTTCCCATCACATACTTTTCCCTATCCCTACTGCCAGCAAATTCAGATGTTATTTATTTAGTTATTTTTAATTTGGTATTCCAAATGAGATTATTTTAAAATATTCTCAGGTTGCCTTCAGAGCCCATGATACATTTCATTGGGAGTTGCATTGTATATTGTTCTTATTCAATTGCTAGTTCTGTACACAAATTTGCCAGAAAGATTGACTGTATGTCAAAGTCCAATTTCGTTTATAAGAATTCTTCTTGGTTCAAAATGTCCAATGAGTACACACGGCCATCATATCTTGTTACCTGTGGAAAAAAGTCATCTGTCATGGGTGCACGCTTAAAGCAGGAAGACAACTGCAACAGAGTGGGATTATTGTTATTTTAAAAATTCTAGCAGAATTAACGATGATCATTTCTCTAAATTAAATAAAATATAAAATAAGATGTAAAATGTCTTAGGTATATATGGTGTTGCATATATCTATCTATAATCTATGTATGTATGTATGTATGTATGCATGTATCTATCTATCTATCTATCTATCTAATCTAATCTAATCTAATCTAATCTAATCTATATCAAATTGTTTCACGTTAATCCATAAAAGTATTATAAATAAGGTGTGAAAGGGAGAGAGAGGAACCACAATGCTCACGTCTTATAATCACATGTAAAAATTGTTTGTGATAGGGTTTGCTACAATATCTGAATAATTTCAATATGTGTTTTCATGCCTCAGAAAAACAGCAAAAGGGCTTTAAAAGAAATAAATGTAATGAACCAAGACAGAGTGGTATTGTAAGTTTAATTCTACGATATTGCAATAGCAGCCTGTATGTATAGTAAGCTTTAAAAGAGACAACCCAGGACCACAATCTTGGCAGTCATAAAAGACAGAGGAGTAAAAAAGATGAAAGGAACAAAGGATAAATGAGGCTTCTGTAATTAATGATGAGTAAATGTCAACCACACTTTCACTTTAATGTACAGTATATACCTAATGAGGAAGGCAAACGTAATACAATATGGCTCCCTGTTAAATAACCAAAGGTTCTTGACAGTTGTTCACGACAACATTCTCAGCCAGTGTCCGTAGATATTGCTAGGAACCCATATAAATGGCCTTTAATTTCTATTGCTGGTGCTGGTAAAATTTCTGATTTTCAGGTCTGTATCAGTAGAAGACATAAAGACCTGAAGGATTGGAATCAGGCAAAAAATTATTCATTGCCAAACATTTCTTAGATTTTTTTTTTTAAACTGCATAGAATAATATTCATACAATGAGGACTTGCATGAAAGTGAATGGTAAATTAAAAGTGGGGAAAGGATGGATGTCATAATCGTTTCATTGTCGTAGAAAGAATGTCAAATACAGCTCGCATTAGGAGCCACTTCTAAGCAAAAGCTATGGACACCATGACTGCGTCATTGTGAGAATGCTTGCAGGGCAAACCAGGAACTGGACTGGATGCCCCCCCCCCCCCCCCCCAGGTAAGAGCAACCTTCATTCTGCCATCTCTCTCAAGCGCCTTGTCTCGATAGCTGAAATTTTCACAAGGCTGAACAGCATCAGCAGTATTTCATTCCACAACATCTTAAGATGAAGGACTCCATATTGGATGGCATGCATTGCCTTCCCTGTCAGATCGAAAACCAGGATCCGAACCACCAAGGGGGGAAAAAAATACCCTCCATCTCAGTTCAGCCATGGGAACAAAGAAACATATTTACCAGTGCGCAATACCAATACCTCAATTTTCTGTTAGTTCTCCACCATTCCTACCCACGCCTGGGCCACTATTTTCTTTTTATCCATACACATCCTCCTCTATTTTTTTTTTTTTTTTTATTTTTTTTTTTGGTATCAAGTCTGAAATATTGGGGCTCAGCTTTGAGTCAATTTTAGGCCCAGATAAACAGAATCACCACCCAAGGGATCAAAACTCGTGTTGACATGAAAGAGCAAACATACCCAACCACAGAAAGCCCTACAAGCTTGAAGTGAAAAGGGCCACCTTCTACACAGGTATGATTAACATGCACAGAAACTCATGCTCCCCACCTACACCTGCACATGAGGAGGGGGGAAATATAGGAAAGAAACAAGCCAACTTTCCCCAAATATAATACAAGTATACAGTTACATTTATAGACAAAAGGCCCAACAAACTACAAGTATACGACATTTGAAACCTTACTATTAAAGCAAAGGACACTGGCTAAGAAGGTTAAAGTGGAAATAGGAAAAGCTGAGGCTTCTTGCCACATCTCTCAGACATAGGGACCCTGATCTCCCAGGCCCTGGGATACCTCCAAACTCTTGATATGGTGAACCCATTTATCGCAATGGCTGGGATAGCATACAATGGAGAGAATAGATCCCATTTGACAGCTGAAATGAATTTGAAGACACCATCAGGGCAACGACTACCAGTGTGCACTCAATCAATGACACCCACACCCAGATTTTCCTCTCCCCACCACCCACCTCTTACATGCTTCATTTCCAAAAGTCCAACCACACGCCCCGAAAGCATCCCTCAGGAGATAACCTGGCCTAGATTATGACAGGTCACCTGCCACACTCCAGGGATGACCCAACCATCTTCCAGCAGGCATTCCCAGGCTGGGATCCCTCGCCTAATTCACCTGCCCCTCTCAGCCCCTCCCCAGGCGGTGGCAGACAAATTGGGTCCCCCCCTACCTTGCTCCTCGCTGCCCCCCAACTGGATTTTGGGTTCCTCCTCAGGGAGGCCGGATCCGCCTCCCTCGGGAGTTTTGCGTTTCTTCGACATCTGGACGGTGTCGGGGAGTGGGATTTGCTTCCCTCAACCCCCTCCAAGGAAGCGACGGAGGGGGGGAAAGGAGGAAAGAGCGAGGCAGAAACGGGGAGAGAGAGAGAGAGAGAGAGGAAGAGGGAGGTGCACGCACCGCCGCGGACTAAACAGAGCGGCTGCTTAAAAAGAGGGGAAGAGACTTTGGAGTGGCTGGAGAGCAAGGAGGAGGCAGGGACTAAGTGGCGAAATCCTACAAATCACAATCCCATCCGCGCAGCCCGGCGTCTGAGGCGGGTTGCCTGGGCTATTGGCGCGGCCCCCACCGCCCGCTTCTCAGCCAACTGGGAGGTGGACGTGTGGAACGAAGAGCGCGGGACCCTTTGCAGCGCGGGGGTGGGGGGTGGAGTGGGGGGCAGTTAGAGGCCCCTTAAATCGCGGGGTTTTCCAACGACGGAGAGGCTGGGATTTCCCTCCCTCCTTTCCCCGGGGCAGATGGGGGAGGAGCTGGGGGCTTTCGAAAAGAGCCATTCGTCTACAACGGTGTAGGGTTTCCCGCTCGGGCAGGGGGTTGGGCTAGAAGACCTCCGAGGTCCCTTTCAACGCTATTATTTGATGTTCTGGGTAAACGCTAACTGCGATCCGGAGCTGGAGCCCCGGAAGGGGGGAGGGGTTGCGCTTACACCCCCTCCCCCCAGAGATGGAAGCCCAGTTAGTAGAGTAGACGGAGAGGCTGCGTGGAAGAGGGGAGACTTCTGTCCACTCTGTCCCCGGACTTTTTTGACGCCGGGGTGAGCGTGGGCCGGCAGGCTCGAGGGAGGGTGGCGTGCTCTGCCCCTCGGACCCGGGGGCGGCTGGCTAAGCTGCGACCCGAAGCTTAGCGAAAGGCTCTCCAGCAGCCCCCGGATCCAAGTAAGGGCTTTTCTGAATCAACGAGGAGCCGGTTCGCGCGGAACTCAAAACGAGGTCCCGGTTTTGCGCGCGCGCGCGCACTCGCAACGCCCACTCTCTCTGTAACCTTTTGTGCGCCGGCCTGTGTATACCAAGACGCGGTGATCTCGCTGGTTTTCCCCCCAGACTAATCCGCTTCTCCGCGAACCCCTCTGCCTTGCCAAGCCTTCCTTCCGGATGGTTTTTACTTTGCGATCTTCCTAAGGCTGACGCTTCTTTCCCGCCCCTTAGCAACTTACCCCCAAAGCTACGCAGCGACCTGGATCCCGCTCTTTCGTCCTTCAAGGCAGTTTGGAGAGAAAGGAGATGCTCGGCTGTCCGGTCCTGAAGACTGAGGGGAAGGAGGTCGGGGACGGAAGGGGAGAAACGCCCCGCGAAGTGGCTGGAGTTCAGGCGCTCTCAGGAGTCCCAAACCCAGTCTCTGCTGGTTCCACCAGTGAAAGTAACAAGCGCCACCGCCAAAAATAAGCATTCCCTTCTCCCCATCCCGCCCCGTTCCTGTCAAAGATGCTCCGCGCCCAGCAAGTCTGATTTCGAACCAAATAGCCAGAAATCATCTGGAGCCTCTTCTGGTCCGGTTTCTCTAATCAGTCTGTAAGGCGTGTGCAAGGTGACTCCCCTGTGGGTGTCCACAGTCGGACCCTTCATTAGTTCCTCCTCCTCCTCCTCCTCCTCCTCTTCCTCTTCCTCTTCCTCTTCCTCTTCCTCTTCCTCTTCTTCTTCTTCTTCTTCTTCTTCTTCTTCTTCTTCTTCTTCTTCTTCTTCTTCTTCTTCTTCTTCTTCTTCTTCCTCCTAGTCCTGAAGCAGCTGAGCAGAAAATCAATTCGTCAAGATCGAGCTGGTGGCGCAGAGGATCAATTGGAGAAAGAGAGCGAAAGAGAGAGACGGGCTGCTGGGAAGTTACAGAGTTTTCCTTCGGCGAAAAGGGGGCTGAGGGGTTGGCCGCCTCTCACGTCCAACAGGAGGCAATGACGTGTGTAGCCTCATTGCTATAACAGCGCCAAGGCTGCAATTGGCATTCAGTGAAATGATAAGGGCCGCTCAGACGTAAGCAACCTGGACCTTTCAGCAAGAGACTTGGAAGACGATCTGCAACACAAACATACACTTCGCCCTTCCCAAAATAATGGCAGGGGGGATTTTAAAAGGCGGGGCTGGAGGGAGGGGAGGGAGGGGGGAAATTACCGCCTCAGGGTTTTTTTTTTTGAGGGGGGGGGGACAAACCAATGTGGATTTCAGACTGCTGAAATTTACAAGTTTTCCTTCGGCTCGTTTTTTTTTTTCCTGGGAAGGGGATTCTAGAGAAATCATCCCAAGAAGTTGTCTCTTTCTATCCGGAATTCTGACCCTTTTAATGGCACCGCACGACGCAGGCTTCAATTTTCCCCAACCAGAAGTTAGAAGCCCCATCCTTCCCATCTAAGCATGTCTTAGGTCACAGGGGTCTGCAAAGTCGGCTCTTTTAAGACTGGTGGACTTCAACTCCCAGAATTCCCCAGCCAGCATTCTGGGAGTTGAAGTCCACCAGTCTTAAAAGAGCCGACTTTGCAGACCCCTGTCTTAGGAGAACTGTATTCCGAACCACCTGGAGGGAAATAACGGGAAGGCAACAAGCCTACAATGAAGAGCAAAGGACCGAGCTGGCCGCTACACCAAAGCCCTTAGGACAGGGGTGTCCAAACTTGGGAATTTTAAGGCTTGTGGACTTCAACTCCCAGAATTCCCCAGCCAGCATGGCTGGCTGAGGAATTCTGGGAATTGAAGTCCACAACTCTTAAAGTTTCCAAGTTTGGACACCTCTGCCTTAGGACAGTGTTTCTCAACCTTGTCAACTTGAAGATGTCTGGACTTCAACTCCCAGAATTCCCCAGCCAGCGAATGCTGGCTGGGGAATTCTGGGAGTTAAAGTCCATCTTCAAGTTGACAAGGTTGAGAAACACTGCCTGAGGACCAGCTCCCGGGGAGTTGGGGCCGATTCAAGGCTGCTCCAGGGTTAGAAAGGCGTCCCCGCCCACAAACGGCGCCGCTGCAGCGGCAGCAAGAAGGAAGGAGAGATCCCTCGCGATCGCGAAGGGTGGCGTGTCAGCGCCGTGACTGAGCGCTCCTGACAAGAACAAAAGGGGACGCCTAAAAAAAAAGACCACGACACCCTAAATCCAAATCTCCGGATTCCTTGCAGGCAGAGTTCTTAAAACAAAACAAAAAACCACCCACCCACCTTAGCCAAAAAGAAGTGGGGGGGAGCGATATCCAAGGGGTTCAAACTCCCGCCCTCTTCCCCATTCCCACCAGGGCCATCAGATGCCCTGAGGCGTCTTTGGAGGAATTATGTTGTTTGGTTTTTTAGCTCAAAGAAACTGCCTGCCAACACAGCCCGCTGCTCCGGGATAGGATTTAGCTCGGACGCATCAGCTGTATGTCCCGCGTTCCCATCGTACGCTGCGAAACGCACGCAAGCAAACCACGCACTCTCAACTGCGGTTAACACCCCGGTCTCGAAATAGCTAGCGCGGGAAGCATCCTTCCTCCCGCCTCCCGTTTAAAAATCGGGGGGTTCGTCCAGGGTCTCCGGGGTGAGAGCCACGCCTACTGGGATAAGGCGCTGCCTTGGCTCGGCTGAGAGCGAGGGGGGGAAAAGACACCGGTTCCTGCTTTACGCGGGAGCTTAGCTAGGAGACCGGGCTCCAGGGTGGACGTGGCGATTTGGGGTAAAAGGCGCGGGACGAACTTGTTCCCCTTGCCCTGTACCCCAAAGTTGCCCCTTAGCATTGAGGATGCGAGGCAAATAAATGAATAAATAGAAATGAGTTTCTGGGTAGAAGAATATGGGTGCTGGGTCATTCTCCTGGCTGAGAAGTCTGGATTTATGCACAAACCACCTGGAGAGCACCATACTGGGGAAGGTTGGTGTGAAGACTGGGGGTGAGGGGTGGTGTCTTCTGATTTGCCGGATGTGGCAGGCCATAGTGTCACTAAACTCCGACCATTAGGAATGTACCTTGGACAGGGCTAATGGGAGCTGGAGTCCAACATCTAGCAGACCATCTAGCCCAGTGATGGCAAACCTTTATGGACACTGAGTGCCAAAAGGGACATGCGGAAACGTGCGCATGCACACATGCTTGTCAGGACCGCACTCTGGGAAAGCCAAATTTCTGGGTTCTGGCACGTAAGTGCACCCGACAATCAGCTGACTGGTACGCATGTGCACACCAGTTTTTGACACTGCCGCCCACATGAAGGACAGCTGATTGTCATGTGTGCATACGTGCCAGAAACCCAGAAGACAAACAGGCAAGGCTATGCATGCTGGGCAACATGGCTTCGCATGCCACTTTGAACATGCGTGCCATAGGTTCGCCATCATGGATCTAGCTTTTCCATCTGCCATGTCAGAATATTCACCCGCCATCGTTCACAGTCACAGAAACACTTTCCATGTCCCACTAGTGTTGGAAACAAGCAGACATGCCCGTAGATGAAGTGCCTGTGCCATTAAATGATAAGGAAGCTATTATTAAGGAATGTAAAATGCAGAGACCTACAGGACGGTGCACACACCCAAACTCAATATAACATACACCCATTAACCCTGAAATCTATGTATTTATAAAGGAGAATATTTGTAGCTCAGGGATGACGTGAGGGGTCCTTGGTGCTCTCTGAGATTGCTTGTTTTCTTGCAGATGTTTCATTACCCAAACTAGGTAACATCATCAGTGCTACCTAGCACCAAGGCCCCCCTCATCTATTTATTTATAATATTCATTAAAAAGACTCTTTCGTAACTTTGACAATGTACCTTGAGGCATGTCTATGTAGAAGTAAGTCCAGCTGCTGCTGAACCACAGATAAGTAATGTAAAAGTAGGGTTGGAAGGTTATAAGAGATTGGACCCATGCCTTGCCTTGCCTTCCTTTGCCTTTTGAAATCAATGGTGACGATCAATAAGAAAAGTGCCAAATCAATTCCCTGGCAAATGAATTCTTAAGGAAACATAAAAGTCCATTTCCCACCAAGCACAACTAAGAAAATGTCCACTAACACATGGCCAGGTTCATATACAACAGCAAGATCCTATACAGAAGAAGGACTTCATACTGTCTATTTCTGGATTTATATTGTACGAAAGGTGCTAGTTCCTACCATCAACACTACATAAACGTCCCTGATTTTCATTGCTTTTTTCTTACCTAACTGAAACCACAACTCAGTAACTCCAAGATTACAAGCAACGTTGGGGTAGATTGATTCCTGAAGGCTGCAAAGACCACACAAATAAGGCTGAAGTCTACGGGGTCACCTGCAGAGCCTGAGGTGCCTTTTCTAAACTATACCGATGGTTCAAAACTTATCCATGTGATTTCCCCCATTCTTTTTTCCCTTTCCTTCTGAATTTGCTTGATGAAGAATTATAGTAAAAGTGGAAATTTCAATCTTCATTGGCTTTCCTTTGGTTTAATGGCTCTAAATGGATTGTGGATTTTTCTTTGTGTGCATCAGATTAAAGGCCTACCTTATTCAGCAAATCCACCAGCCAGATGCTGAATCTGGAGACAGGGCATACTGGAGAGATGTGCAAAGGTTCCCCTTGCAAATATGTGCTAGTCGTTCCTGACTCTAGGGGGCGGTGCTCATCTCCATTTCAAAGCCGAAGAGCCAGCGCTATCCGAAGATGTCTCCATGGTCATGTGGCCAGCATGACTAAATGCTGAAGGTGCATGGAATGCTGTTACCTTCCCAGCAAAGGTGGTTCCTATTTTTCCATTTTTTACATGCTTTCAAACTGCTAGGTTGGCAGAAGCTGGCCCAAGTAATGGGAGCTCATTCTGTAACACAGGCGCTAGGGATTTGAACCACCAAACTGCTGACTTTTCTGATTGACAAGCTCAGTGTCTTAGCCACTGAGCCACTGTGTCCCTCAATTAAATTAAATTAAATTAAATCAAATCAAATCAAATCACTGTGTCCTTCTTGCCTAGCGTAGTTCAAAAACACACCAGTCCCCCAATCCCCCATTATGTGTCAGGGTCTGGTTTCACACACAAAAAGCTGCCTTCCTGTTGATTATCTTGAAAGCCCAGTAAGAGGACTGAAGGCTCTACCCTTCAATTGCATTCCCAAGTAACTGACGTTGAAACATAAACTGGGTAACATACAAGCATGACTAATTTTGCTGTTTTGTTTTTTAGCTTTCATGACCTGTTTGTCTCATCATTGCTGACCTTCCATAAAGATAGCCAGATGAATTTGAAAGCACTCTCTTCTTAATTAGAAGAGGAGGTACCTGCCCCCTTTTGTCAATGGTGATTGTGAAAAGATATTCATGACTTTGTCTACTGATTTGGCAGAACGAGTTAGTACAAGGTTTATATAGAACTAGCTGACAACCCAACGATACTTATTTATCTCAACTCTCCTTCCATGAACATCGCCACAATTTCTAATGTTGGATTTCCCCCCTTACCAGAAGGAGCCCCCTTGTGGAGTACTATAAAGCTGTTACCTTGGCAATTCCACAGTGCGGTACAATAGAAGCTATTTTAAGGCAGTACAGTAGAATCCGTTTTAAGGCACAACAGGCTCAACAGAACACACACCCTGAGTGGTGATAGGAGTGTCTTACCCCCACAGTATTTCTTTCCAGAGAGTAAGTAATCTGTGTACCAAGTTTAGTTGATAGATAGATAGATAGATAGATAGATAGATAGATAGATAGATAGATAGATAGATAGATAGATAGATAGATAGATAGATAGATGATAGATAGATAGATAGATAGATAGATAGATAGATAGATAGATAGATAGATAGATAGATAGATAGATAGATAGATAGATAGATAGATAGATAGAGCCAGGCAATCTTTGTTCCATATTTAAAACCGTATGGGGAAGCAAACAAAAACACTGAACCAGCAGTGATGGATGAGGAAAACATCAAGTGCAAACAGCTTAAGTGAGAGATTGAGAAAAAAAAATACATTTGTGTTATTTCTATTTTTCTCACATAATGATTTAGAACAAGAACATTTATTAGGTGTATGCAGATCAGCCTTGTTCCAATTCCAAGTTTTGAATCAATTCAAAAAATCAGATTCCACCTGAAATTCAATTCGCAGTTCAGTTCAAAAAGCAATTTGATTCGATTCGAATGCTCAGACCAATTCCATTTGAACTTCCATATCACTCCAGAAAATATCTTCATCAAATGTAAATGTAATTTTTAAAATTAGTTTGAAAGTATCTGGAGTGATTCCACACTTTGAATTCATTTGAAGGTTCAAATGAAAAGTTTGCATGTTCCAACTGAAAATTTGTGCTGGTCTAGGATGAATTACTACCACAATGGATATAAAGTTTGCTAGTATCAGGTATGCTAAATTAGTTGGCTGAACTATATAGTGCAGGGGTGTCCAACCTTGGCAACTTTAAGACCTGCGGACTTCAATTCCCAGAATTCCCCACTCCAGCATGACTGGCTGGGAAATCCTGGGGGTTGAAATCCACAAGTTTTAAAGATGCTAAGGTCAGACACCCCTGGTCTAGTGCTTAAGATTCAAATGGAAAAGATGTTTCCAAGTTTCCTGTCAGCAACTCTTTAAAGCAGATGCTTTTGTTAGAATCATGTGGTGCTCTCTGTAGCTGCAGAATGAACATGGGGAGGGGGGAACTTTGGGATTAAGGACTTGCTGAGAAGTGTTTCATATGTACTCCCCCCCACCACATGTTGAAGTACCCTTTTTCCTTCAAATTCACAATACAGCTCAGCTCTCTTCTCTAGACCCTTCAGTGTCTCAGATATGGTTCGTCTGGCCTTGGAGATTTAAACTCACTCAAATGACAGAGGTATTCCTTGACCCTACTTCTCTCAGTCCCAACCTACCATCCTGCCCCTTCATTTTGCTCTTCATAATTGCTAGTGGAATACATACTTTTTTTTAACAGAGAAGACTGAATCAAAATAGGAGTTGAATAACTCTCTGCTTTCTTTGTTATCTGTTAGCAGTTTTTTTTGTCTTCACAGAGCAGCTAATATACTAATTCTTCCCCTCCTGTCCTTTTATTCTGAGCGCCTCAAAATATTTTTTTTTATTCCTAGCATTTTTCATTAGCCTAAACTCATTATCAGTTTTTGAAAAAATTATCCTGCCTTTATTAGTTTTATAACTAACTCAAGGCAGCGAACATATTTACTACTACTCCCTATTTTCCCCATAACACCAACCCTGTGAGGTGAATTGGGCTGAGAGAGAGTGATTGGCCCAAAGTCACCCAGTTGGCTTTCACACTTAAGGCAGAACTTTGTTGTTGTTGTTAGTTGTCTAATCCATCGCAATCCCATGGACAATGTTCCTCCAGGCCTTCCTGTCATCTACCATCCTCTGGAGTCTATTTCAGCTCACGCCTACTGCTTCAGTGACTCCATCCAGCCACCTCATTCTCTGTCATCCCATTCTTCTTTTGCCCTCAATCATTCTCAGCATTAGGCTCTTCTCCAGTGAGTCCTTCCTTCTCATTAGATAGGCAAAGTATTTGAGTTTCATCTTCAGGATCTGGTCTTCTAAAGAGCAGTCAGGGTTCATCTCCTCTAGGACTGACCGGTTTGATCGCCTTGCAATCCAAGGGACTCACAGGAGTCTTCTCCAACACCATAGTTCAAAGGCCTCAGTTCTTTGGCGCTCAGCCTTTCTTATGGTCCAATGTTCATAGTCATAGCCTTGACTATACACACTTTTGTTGGCAGGATGATGTCCCTGCTTTTTAGTATGCTGCCTAGATTTGCCATAGCTTTCCTCCCCAGGAGCAAGCGTCTTTTAATTTCTTGACTACAACCTCCATCTGCAGGGATCTTGGGCAGAACTAGAACTCATCATTTCTTGGTTATCAATGTGGTGCCTTAACTGCAACATCAAACTGGCTTTATTTTTCTGACCACATCTCTATAGGTCCAAGACCTGTATTCTTTCTTTGTAATCTGTTCTCATTTCGACTTTTTCCTCACCCAACGGAGTACTGGGGGGAAAAATATGTAAAGTGGGCTGGAATTTTGTCTCTCCATATGTCCCTCATCAAGGTTAACTCTTTGAAAACTGCACAGAACGAGGGGAGTGGATAGTTACTATGATAGGAAAAGTCCAGTCAGGTTAACCAGGGAGTAGGGAGGGCAGTATCATCATTGCACTTAGCAATTTGATTTTGGGAGATATAATCCTCAATTTATCTTGTTGGTGGTGATGCTGAACATTAACAAAAACATTGTTTTATTTATACCTCTCCTTCTTTCCTTCTTTCTATCCAGATGTTCCCTATAACATAATCAGGTTCATGTACTTGATTATCTAAGAAGAAATGGGCACAGTATTCTACTACTTCTTTTGGAACAAATTATATCCTTTAATTTTTATATTCCAATTACGGGAGTCATCCCAACAGATCTCCACTGTATCTATTAAATCATATGCACCTTTCTATATTGACATCTCAAACTCATCTTGTTTATTTTCCATACAGCCAATGAAGGCCATGCATTATGAGCTAATATTGTTTCTGATTTTTCATCAGCTGGCACATTTCAACAGCGACAAGTCTTTATAATCTGCCAAGGAATTGGATATGATGCTTACAGAACATTTCACAGTGCTAAAATTCCAAAACGCCATGCAAATCCCAAGCATGTTCATTTCCTGCCTTATTCATTTAACCCAAAGCTAAGCCAACTACATCATATCTTAGTTCTGACTAAGTTATGTTGGGACTTCATTTCTCCAAATTCTGGAACTTATAGCCTCAATATGCACTATAGGGGACAAGTAGGGAGGCTGCTATGTTAGAGCATGTGTATGCAAGATAGGAATGAGGGGGGAAAACAACCGTAGTCCATTACTTACATCCACTGTTGAGCCCAAAGTTTATCTTGCTAAATGAGATATGTGTTAGGTGAATTTAGCCCCATTTTATGACCTTTCTTGCCTCAATTGTTGAGTGAATCCCTGCAGTTGATAAGTTAGTAAACCAGCTGTTAAGTGACTCTGGCTTCCCCTTTGGCTTCGCTTGCCAGAAAGGCGCAAAAGAGGATCATGTAAACCTGGGACACAGCAACCGTCATAAATATGAACCAGTTGCCAAGCATCTGAATTTTGATCACATGACCACAAGGATGCTGTAAAGGTCATAACTGTGAAAAACAGTCACTTTTCTCAGTGCTGTTAATGAACTTTTGTAAGTCGAGGACTATCTGTATATGAAAAGTAAAATTTAGACTATCCACTTGAAAGTAGAGTGGTTTGTTTTGTTTTCTGGATTTGGGGGCTGCCCATTCAGTTCAGAAATGTAGCTGTAATTATTTCTAAAGCCCCCCCCCTTAAATGTAAAATGTCACCCTGTCAGCATGGAACAGATCTTGTAATTAAGTTAACATTTCTCACAACAGACAGCGGGGGAATTCATGCCCATATAAGCTAAGTGCCATATAATCTGGTCTGCAACTTATTGTTATTTTAACAGACATTTTTTTTCATTCACAAAAGGTGATTCAGCTAGTTCTTGACTTACAATAGTTCATTTTTGAAACTATGCCAGCACTGAAAAAGTGCCTTATGACCGTTTTGCACACTTATGACCACTGCAGCCTCCCCAAGGATATACTGTATAATCAAACTTCAGGCGCTTGGTGAATGGCTTAGATGTATAAGGGCTGCAGTATCCTGGGGTCACCTGATTAGCTTTTCTGACCTTCTGACAAGCAAATCGATGGGGAAGCCAGATTCACTTCACAAGCGTGTTACTAACATCAGTGATTCCTTAACAACTGTGGCAAAAAAGGTCATAAAATGGGGCAAAACTCACAACATATGTCTCACTTAGCAACAGACATTTTGGTCTCAATTGTGGTCAGAAGTTGCAAACTACTTGTATTTCCCACTTTCCTCTTAAAAGCGAAATGGAGGCAGAGGTGGCTTTCAAATGTAGCCAACTGTTTTATTATTATTACCTAGTAAATCAGTTGTCACTGGAGCTAGCCATAATTACCGTATATAATAATCGTTATTTTCATTGTAAAGTAGAAAAATGACATCTGTTTGCTTTGTGCATGACTGAGCTCAAAAGCAAAAGAGTGTGAATTTTAAATGTTCTGTTGGAGGAAATTTCCTACGCTCGTGTACTGACTGATGTACAAAGGGGACCAGTGTGAACAATAATTGTGGCAAAAAGTGATTCATTGCCATTCAACTTTTTATTTATTGCAAGGATAAAATACAATCAGAAATTGTCACATATATGTACCCCGTTTCCCTCAAAATAAGACCTCCCTGGATAATAAGCCCAATAGGGTATTGTGTGCATGCACTAAAATAAATCCTCCCCCGAAAATAATACAATACAGCAGCAGCCATGAGGTGACCACGATCGCTGCCTCCTGTGCCTCAAAAATAATAAGACCTCCCAAAAATTAGATGTCAAGTGCTTATTTCGGGGGTCAAAAGAAAATAAGACCCTGTCTTATTTTCAAGGAAACACGGTAGTAAGAAGACCAGCTGGACATGATAGGACATTCACACAAACCACACATATATCCATCTTACCCATACATCAGAAAACAAACCTGAGAGGAAAGGCCATATCAAAACAAATGTTTTGCATGCAAAAGACCAATCCTCAGTATCTTTGAGAGCTTTGTAGATAGAGGATCTCAAAAAACTTCATATTTTTGGGTCAGAAAGTGCAAGTTAAAGAAATAGGTGCATATAGTGGTTAAGATATGGGGCTAGAAACCGGAAGACTGTGAATTTTAGTTCCACTTTAGTTCCACTTGGGATAGCTTAACTGTTTTTTAGGGTTTTTTAGGGGTCTGTCTTAGTTTTAACATGGGATTTTAGCGCAGGGTTTTAATTTAATTCTTTTTAATACTGTATTGTTTGTGGCTTTTATATGTATTTTTAATTTCCCTGTGCCCCGCCTCGAGTCCCTTTGGGGAGAGAGAGCGGGTTATAAATTAAATTATTGATTATTGATGAAACCAGCTGGGTAACTTGGGCCTGTCACTTTCTCTCAGCACTAGGGAGAAGATTGGGGACCGTTAATCTGGGGAACAACTTCATGTGGATTTTGGGGGGAAGATAGACTGGCTTTGGAGATTGCATTTATTGTATTTAATTAATCAATGTAATTAATTGATAGGAGATGTTATTAAGAAATAAACCAGGTACACTTGATCCAGGACCAATCAGTGTTACAATTGGGGTAGTAAGAAGCCATGGTAAATTTTCCACATATTGATTAAAATAAGAGTTTGTTAACAGAAGGTTTTGGAATTTTAATTTTATCTTATTTTATTATTGTTGTTTTTCCTGCTAACTATTTTGTTATTAATAACGTATATAGAAGGTTAACAACTTGCAAATAGAATAAGCTGCTTAGTAGTTTAAATTATTTAGGTCTGTTTAGCAAAGGATGGGAAACTAATATTGTTGTAATATATTAATCAGCATTCAACTAAGGGGAACAATATGTGTATATGTATTAGTCTTTTTTTAATGCACTTTTTTCTTTCTAAAGTCTTGTTTGATTTTTTCCTTTGTTCCTTCAATTTTTTTAATGCTTTGTATTTTAACTTTTTTTGAATAAAATAAAAATAGAAATCATTTTATATTAGAAGCACCATGTCAGCTGTTTTCCCCCCTATATTGGTAGTCCTTGCTTAATAACCCTAATCCCCTAATTGGGACTGATAACTCCAGCTTGGAGAAGGGCGGGGTATAAATATAATAAATATAAATATAAATATATTTAATGACCACTGTTGAAGTGGTCATTAAACGAAGCACCATGTGATCAAAAGGACTTGCAGGACCAGCAGTCCTGGTTGCTATCATTGAGCAAATCACCTGCAATCATTAAAAGAGTTGAGATTTCCTGCCAGCTTCCCCACTGACTTTGTTTGTTGGAAGACAGCTGGGGAGGTCACCAATGGCAATCATAGGACTGCAGCAGCATCCTGCAACCATCATAAATGTGCAATAATCACTAAGGCCCAAATAATAATCAAGTGACCGTGGAAATGCTGTTAAGTCATAAGTGTGAGAACAGTTGTAAAATGCTTTACAGCAGGGGTCTCCAACCTTTGCAACTTTAAGTCTGAAGGACTTCAACTCCCAGAATTCTCCAGCCAGCAAAGCTGGCTGGAGAAGTCTGGGAGCTGTAGTCCTTCAGACTTAAAGTTGCAAAGGTTGGAGACCCCTGCTTTACAGGACCAGTGCTTTTTTAAGCATTGTCATAACTTTGAATAGTTGTTAAATGAATGGTTATTAAGTAAGGACTACCTGTTTAGCTTAAAGTACTAAGACATGATATAATTTTGCTTACTTCCCCCGCCCCCCCAAGCTGCTACCATCCATGAACCACAAATTTCAACACCTTCAACCCATGTGCTTGGTGGTAATTGGAGAGGAGCACAAAAGGAAGGCTCCACATTAGAGACGTTCAAGGCATCGGGTACAACGACATTGTTTCATCTCTGCAGCTAAAGACCTACATCTACCCTCACCAGATTTAAAGGCAATCTATATCCACAATTTATAGCATCACCTGCTCCTCACAGTGGTAATATAACATTCATTTGGACAAGATTTATATCACCACCATGACGGCAAGATGATGCTGTAAATTACTCAAGTGGACATTACTGAAATGGCATGCTGCAGGGTTAAATTTAGCACTACCACACTTAATATTTAGAGCTATGGGTGAATTTCATACTATGCCTCTTACATAAAGAGAAATTCACTTTTTATTTCAGATTAAGTCTTCATAGTGAACTGCTTCTTATCAAACAGACCATATCATCCATTTTCAACCTGGCAATCTCCAGGTCTTCATCTGTGTTGAATTTCAGTTTTTAACAATTTCTAATTCCACAATGTCCAATCAGAATCCAAGACATCTAGAAGACAACAGATTGGGGAGTACGTTTTCCAAACCCATGGGAGTTTTAACTATCTTAAACCAACTTTATCTGAGGGCTACATTTCCCAGAATTCCTAACCATTATTGCATTGGCTGCCAGTAGAGTAATTAAAATATAATTCTGAGTTCCTTAAATGGGAGTTACACAACTTACTTTAGTAGATAATATATGTAGTTTAGACTTTGGAGTGGACTCTGAGCAATGGCATTTTCTTGAAGATGTTTCTTTTAAAAAAAATATTTTTATTGAACAGTTTTTTCAGTTTTTTAACACAATTATCATCTTTGCAACATTTCTACATTGGTATACCTCCATTATATCATTTTTATCCATACATGTGTATATATATATTTCTTTTATACATGATAGTCTATTAATATATTAATTTATCCACGATACCTCTTATATGTATTTATACCTCCTTTATATTTATTAGTCTATTAATGTACTAATTTATATACAGTATATCTTATATCTATCTATATGTGCATATATTTCTTTTATACATATTAATCCTTTAGTGCACTATTTCTTGAAGATGATTTTTATCTGGCTAGGTAACATCACCAAGGCAAAAAAAGAATAGGGTTTGCTGGCTATTTATCTATAGCAGTTTGGTCTGCCAGTCTTGATGGGCATATTTTCTTGATATGCCTTAATTAGCATATTGTTTCTTCCCTGTTAGTTTATCTGGTTCTGCTTATCTAGATGTTGGCTGCTGAAGGGGGAAAGTAATACATTGTTTCTTTCTTCATTCTTTATTTCCTTCGCAGATATTCTTCAAAAGAAAAAAAAAAGAGGAGCTAGAAACCTACAGGCCAATCAGTATGGCATAAATACCTGGGGAAATCCTGCATTGGGACCAATGCTCTTCAACATCTTCATAAATGATGAAGGGGATACTCATCAAATTTGCAGATGACACAAAGCCGGAGGGAATTGCTAATACCTTGGAAGATAGACTCAAGATTTAGAAGCATCTTGACAGAGTTGAGCATTGGGCCTTATCCAATAGGTTCAATGGTGGTTCAATGGTTAAAAAAAAAAAGTAAGGTCCTGTGTTTAGGTAGTAAAAACAGACACACATGAGGATAGGCAAGGAGTCTTAAAAGAGCCGACTTTGCAGACCCCTGGGATAGGCAATATATGGCTCACCTGTAGTACCCATGAGAGGGATCTAGGTGTCCTGATAGACCACCACTTAAGTATCAGTCAGCAGTATGCTGAATCTGCCCAAAAAAAAGCCAATGCAGCCCTAAGTTACATCAATAGAGTGATAGCATCAAGGTCCCAGGAAGTAATAACATCACTCTAAACATACATACATATATCTATACATATACAAGTGAGACCGCATTTGAGTTATTGCATCCAGTTGTGGTCACCATGATACAAAAATGATACTGAAACCTTAGAAGGAGTTCAGAGAAGAGCAACAAAGATGTTAAAGGGACTAAATCAGAGGTAGTATTCAGCAAGTTGTGACCGGCTCTGGCGAACCGGTAACAGAAATTTTTAGTAGCTTGAAGAAGTGGCAAATACTACCTCTGGCGGGCTCCGCCCCCATCTATTCAATGCTTCCTGAGTCCCAGCTGATCGGCGTCCCAGCCGATCAGCTGGGTCTTCTTCTGTTGCCTGAACATGAGAATGGAGCTAGGGAGCAGGTTAGTGGGGTGGGAAGGCTTTTACAATATCCTTGTCCTGGAGTGGAATGGAAAAAGAGATTTTACAATATCCTTGCCCTGAGAAGGATTAGGGGAGACCTGTTAGCAATCACTATGAAGAATGCCACAGGGAAGAGGGGGTCAAGGTATTCTCTATAGCACCTGAGGGCAGGACAAGAAACAATGAGTGGAAGCTCATCAGAGGGAGACCCAACCTGGAAACAAGGAATTTCCTGACAATGAAAACAATTAAACAATTTCTGAGTCGTGGGTGCTCCATCATTGAAGGTTTTCAAGAAAAGAATGGACAACCATTTGTCTGGGATGATATAAGGACTCTTGCTTTGAATAGGGGGCTGAACTAGGAGATCTCTAAGGTCTCTTCCAGCCCTATGATTCTGTGAATCTATGGTTCCTAAGCTTCTGATTTGAACAATCTGTGTGAGAGATGAGGGGTTTCTAAATGCGACATAGAAAATAAATAAACAAATAAATAAAATATTTTCAATAGTTTGTAGATAGGGTTCATCTCAATGTATCTAAGTGATGGATGGATCTGAACACTAAACTTTTGGGAATTCACTAGCATTTTTAGAATTTGGCTTGATCTAAAATGTTAAGAGTTTCCCAGTTGAAGACGATTGAATCTGTTCATGTGTTGTAAAATTAAGGATTTTTTCTAATATAAGAATCAGTATAAGAATCAAAATAGAACTAGAAGGGACCTTGGAGGTCTTCTAGTCCAGCTCCCTGCTCAAGCAGGAGACCCTTTACCATTTCAGACAAGTGATGTCTCTTCTTAAAAACCTACAATGATGAAGCACCCACAACTTCTGAAGGCAAGCTGTTCCACTGATTAATTGTCCTCACTGTTAGGAAGTTTCTCCTCAATTCCAGGTTGCCTCTCTCCTTGATTAGTTTCCATTCATTGTTTCTTGTCCTGCCCTCTGGTGCTTTGGAAAATAAATTGACCCCCTCTTCTTTCTGGCAGCCTCTCAAATACTGGAATACTGCTATCATGTCCCTCCCAGTCCTTCTTTTCTCTATATTAGCCAAACCCAAATCCTGAAACCATTCTTCATAGGTTTTAGTCTCCAGGCTTTAATCATCTTAGTTGCTCTTCTTCACACTTTTTCCAAAGTCTCAACACATACATACATACATACATACATACATATAAGTACATACATTATTTTGATTGATAATGTTTTGATTGATATATATTTGTGTGTGTGTGTTTTGATTGATATATTTTGATTAAAATTAGTCTTCCACTTAATACAATACAATACAATAGCAGAGTTGGAAGGGACCTTGGAGGTCTTCTAGTCCAACCCCCTGCCTAGGTAGGAAACCCTATACCATTTCAGACCAATGGCTATCCAACATCTTCTTAAAGACTTCCAGGGTTGGGGCATTCACAACTTCCAGAGACAAGCTGCTCCACTGGTTAATTGTTCTAACTGTCAGGAAATTTCTCCTCAGTTCTAAGTTGCTTCTCTCCTTGATTAGTTTCCACCCATTGCTTCTTGTTCTGCCCTCAGGTGCTTTGGAGAATAGTTTGACTCCCTCTTCTTTGTGGCAACCCTTGAGATATCAGAAGACTGCTATCATGTCTCCCCTAGTCCTTCTTTTCATTAAACTAGACATACCTAGTTCCTGCAACCAATCTTCATATGTTTTAGCCTCCAGTCCCCTAATCATCTTTGTTGCTCTTCTCTGCACTCTTTCCAGAGTCTCCATGTCTTTTCTACATCGTGGCGACCAAAACTGTATGCAGTATTCCAAGTGTGGCCTTACCAAAGCCTTATAAAGTGGTATTAACAATTCACGTGATCTTGATTCTCTCCCTCTGTTTATGCAGCCTAGAACTGTGTTGGCTTTTTTGGCAGCTGCTGCACACTGCTGGCTCATATTTAAATGGATGTCCACTAGGACTCCAAGATCCCTTTCACAGTTGCTACTATTGAGCAAGGTACCACCTATACTGTACCTATTGCATTTTGTTTTTCTTGCCTAAATATAGAACCTTAATTTTTTCACAATTGAATTTCATTTTGTTATATAGTGCCCAATGTTGAAGTTTGTCAAGATCCTTCTGTATCTTAAGCCTATCTTCTGGAGTGTTGGCTATTCCTGTCAGCTTGGTGCCGTCTGCAAATTTTATGAGTTCCCCATTTATTCCCTCATCCAAATCATTGATGAAGATGTTGAAGAGTACTGGACCTAAAACAGAGCCTTGGGGTACTCCACTGCATACTTCCCTTCATGTAGATGCAGTTCCATTGAGGACTACACGTTGAGTGCGGTTGGTCAGCCAGTTGCGAATTCATCTGGTGGCAATGCTGTCTAACCCACATTTTTCTAGGTTATGGTCTACTTTGTCAAATACTTGCTGAAGTCCAAGTAAATTATATCGACAGCATTCCTCTGGTCCACTAATTTTGTCACTTTGTCAAAGAATGCAATAAGATTAGTCTGGCATGATCTGTTTTTGACAAACCCATGTTGGCTTTTGGCTATTACTTTGTTTGCTTCTAGGTGTTCTCTAATTCGTTGCTTAATTATCTTTTCCAGAATCTTTCCAGATCTATTTTTTCCCCTTTTTTGAAGATGGGAACCACATCAGCTCTTTTCCAGTCTTCTGGCAGTTCCGGTTGCTCCATGATCTCTGAAAGATATAGTTCAGTGGTTCTGAGATCTCGTCTGCCAGTTCCTTCAGAACCCTGGGATGTAATCCATCCGGTCCTGGTGATTTGAACTCATTCAAGGCAGACAGATGCTCACTTACCATTTTCTTCCCTTGTGTTCCTAATCTGATTTTTGTGGTGCAGTTTTTGATTGATTGGATTGTTTTTTTTCTTTGTGTAAAGACAGATGCAAAAAATGAGTTAAATAGTTCTGCTTTCTTCCTGTTGCTTGTCATCTTCTTTCCAATTTCTCCCAGCAGTGGACCAATTGTTTCCTTAACTTTTTTCTTGTTTTTAACATGTTGGAGGAAGCTTTTTTTGTTATTTTGTACTTTTGTGGCAAGCCTTTCTTCATTGTGAGCCTTAGCTTTCCTCACTTCATCTTTACACGCTCAGGCTATTTGCTGATATTTTGCCTTAGTTATGTCCCCCTCTTTCCACTTTTTATATTTATCCTTTTTGTCTTTCAGTTTGTCAGAGAGTTCTTTATGCAGCCATGCTGCTTTCTTTTGGGAGCTGTTATTTTTCTTCTTCATTGGTATTGTGCTAGACTGGGCTTTTATAATCTCCTTTTTCAAAATTTCCCAAGCTTCTTGAGTTGTTTTCCCCTTGAGGATTCTCATCCATGGAATCCTTCCCAAGCTCTCTCTAAGTTTATTGAAATAAACTTCTCTTAAAGTCCAATAGCTACAGTTGTTTGTTCTACAAGTGTAGCTATTATAGTCCTTACACTGTATATGGTAGATGACTTCTGATTTTTCTCCTTTATTTTACTGCTTTGCTTAAGGTGCTTTAGAGGGATTTTGTTAGTTTGTGACACCATGTGCTTGTACTACTCAGTTGGTCATTTCTGAGTGTGCTATTCTTTTAATAGGTTGCAACAGTTGTGTTGTTAAGGGTTGTATGGTTTGGCCCTTTTTGATAAAGCTTATATTTTCTTTAACAGCTTACTTTCTCATTAACTTCATATTTAAAAGATTGTTCATTTTGTTTATGTTAAAAGTTATTTCAGGAAGGTATGAGAACATATGTTTTGTTTTCATGGGTTCTTCCAAATAATGTGAATGCCAGATTTCGGAGTTCCATTAACTTGCTTATGTATCTGAAATTGGGGGGAGTGGGGGATTCCCCCCAAATTCTCTATTTTCCATTATTATATTTCAAAATTTTGCATTATGCACAGTCTCTCTGTAACACGCACTTGGCATTTGCTCATTTAATTTCACATTTGTCTAGATATGATTGTAAATGTAACAAGATTAATTCAGTGTGGTGTTTTACCATAGGCAAGTATCTTTGTGTGCATTAGGAGAACATAACACAAAAATAATCTTAATGCAATCATGTGTATAACTACATCAATGTGGGTTTGCAGGGAAGAGTTTCCAGAACTTTTACCAATGCAGACATGCAAATAGTTAACAAGTTGGCAATGGGAATTTGACAAGAGTTAACAGCTTGCAACTGTAGAGTCTTACAGTCCGGAATCTAATTTACTTCCAAGGTAATCATAACAAAGCCAAATTATTTCTTAATATGTCATTAGGCAGCCTTTGTCCAGTATCTAAATTAGAGAGAAAATTCTTCTTTAAAAGTGGATTCTCTAAGGATGATTTAAATCTGTCTCCCTCATGGGTCAGGGACTAGATGTAGGTATTCAAGGGTATGGAGCACAAAAAAAGAGGAATCTAGGCATGTTCGCTCCTTGGCAAAGGGCCAACAGCACCTAGGGCTGGGGGAAGGAAATTGGGGAAAAGAGAAGCATTCTTATAAGAGCCGTGGTGACTCAGTGGTTAGAATGCAGTCATCATCATCATCAACATCCTCTTTTAATGACCCCATAACCTCTTGTGGGATGGAGTCTGGGTAACTGAATGGAGCTGAGTGTTTACTGGCCTGATGCCCTTCCTGTCTCCAATGTGGAGTTTTATGCAGTAGATATATTCTCTATGGTTACATGCAGTACTGCAGGCTAATTCTGCTGACTGCTGACTGTCAGCAGTTCGGCAGTTCAAGTATCACTGGCTGAAGGTTGACTCAGCCTTCCATCCTTGGTAAAAAGAGGACCCAGATTGTCAGGGGGCAATATGCTGACTCTGTAAACCACTTAGAGAGGGCTGTAAAGCACTATGAAGTGGTATATAAGTCTAAGTGCTATTGCTCTTTGGCTGTACAGTATATTTTTCTGACTAAACATAGTCAGTCCTCCACTTATGATTGAGCCCGGAACTATGGTCATTAGTCGTGATAGCTGTTAAGCAGGTCACCATATGACTGTGACTGATTTTACAACCATTTTTATGGCAGTCATTAAGCAAAAACAGTAGTCATAAAATGAACAAGGAAGTCCAGAAAAAAAATATTATAAAAGTCATGTGACTACAGAGCACTGCAAATGGCTTTAAATGTAGACTCGTTGCTGATCGGCCAAAATGCAATCAAATGACTGTCGGGGGTTGGAAATCAGAAATTTTGAATTTGAGTTGTTAAATGGCTTTTTTAGGGTCTGTCATAATTTTGAACAGGTTGCTAAGCAACCAGTTATGAGTTGAGGATTATCTGTTATGCAGATCTATTTTTACCTCCTATATCACAGAATTTGGAAAGTTCAAAGGTTTTGTTTATGTTTATTTATTTAATTTACAGGCCACTCTTTTCTAGAAGATTTTACTGCCTCCTATGTAGACAGAAACTATAAGAACAGGTTACAAGAATATGGAAAAAAATCTTATATTCAGATGCTGAGATTGCAACACTGCAGTTGTTGAACTGTTTTTATGTTTTAATTTACTGAGAAATTATAGAGTACAAAACAAAAATAAACATAAATCCATCTGACTTGGTTTTTATGGAAATTCAAATTTCAGCCAACAATTAGGAATTATTCAAATAATGTTATATAACCTTTGCCCAGCAATTTTTAAAAAATACATCCAAGATTGATATAGCAAAAATATGCATTTGTTGTAAAAATCTTCTCTTTTGTTCTCAGTTATTGTTATATTGCATATGCTATGTTGTAGTTGGCAATCAATTTTTATGTAACAGTCTCAGGAAAAGTGAGTCTCCTAGAACCTTTTCAATTTTGTTATTATACCACATTCAGGAAACTTGGAAATTTTAACTTTTGCACAAATATCACCAGTGACCACTTAGTCATGACATTGTTTATACAAGTAGTTCTTGACTTATAACAGTTCATTTAGTGATCATTTAAAGTTACAATGGCACTGAAAAAAGTGAGTTATGACCATTTTTCACACTTATGATCGTTGTAACATTACCACGGTCACTTTATCTAAAATTACACACTTGGCAACTGATTCCTATTTATGACTATTGCAATGCCCTGGGGGGGGGGGGTCATATGATCCCCTTTTGTGAGCTTCTGACAAGCAAAATCAATGGGGAAACCAGATTCACTTAACAACCATGGTGCTAATTTAATAACTGCAGTGATTCACTTAACAAACATGGCAAGAAAAGTTGTACATTGGAGCAAAACTCATTTAACCAATGCCTTTCTTAGCAACAGAAACAGAAATGTGGGCCTCAGTTGTGGTTGTAAGTTGAGGACTATCTATAAGCAGCCTGAGCAATTGTATTGCCACCACTAATCAGGTGGTCCACTTTCCTCTTTTTCTTTAGAAGTAAAATTTGCTGCTGTGTGATACATATTGAATCATTGATTTCATCAAGTGTGTTTGAAATGCTTGAACAAAATGAATCCTTCTGTTTCCTTCTTGAGACTGTAAAAGGTCAATCCTGGCTTTCCTCACTTTATGCACCATTTTATATATTGGCCATACAATTATTTTCTTCTTTAGCTTTCGAATGGTTTCCCAACTATTTACTTTTATAGTTTTTGCTTTGGTTACTTTATGATTCCTTTGCAAAATCCAGTGTGCCTTTCCTCTTTGCTTGCCTTTATGTAATCATTCCAAATTTTTCTTCTTTGATATTATATCTATGTTATCATCATCATCATCATTATCACCATCATGATTAGCATTATTGTTATTATCATTATGGTTACCACCCCCACCCCCAAATTGTTTTGAATCTCAGTTGGCTTAATTTGAACTTTCCTTATCTAAATGCATTTAGGTAAGGAAAGTTCAGATTAAACCAACTGAAATTAAAAAGCTACCTGGCTCCCCCCCCCCTCAGATTCCCACCCTCTTTTTCTTTCTTCTGTGGACACTTTCTCCCATCAACACCCACGTACCCACTCCTGGGACAAGCCAGGAATGGCTGGATTTGCACTTTCCTCCATGCTTGGCACACTGATGAACACTGCAGCACTTGCAAGCTGGGAAGCTATTGCAGTCGCGAAGGCGGAGGGGAGCAGGGGGGGGGGGAGAGAGGCGAGGTGAATGTGCGTTGGCTGCAGAAGTGAATGGAGAGGCAGGCTGCTCGCGTTCACTCTCCGTTCTCCCCCCTCCCTCATATGTTCCATTCACCCAGTCTGGTCCCTGCTGCTGAGGCTACTGACGTCAGAGATGCCTGCGTCAATGCTTGCCTCAATAACACACGTGCGGGCTTTCTCTCTCCCGCCTCCTCCTGCTAGATTTCTTCTTCTTCTTCTTCTTCTTCTTCTTCTTCTTCTTCTTCTTCTTCTTCTTCTTCTTCTTCTTCTTCTTCTTCTTCTTCTTCTTCTTCTTCTTCTTCTTCTTCTTCTTCTCCTTCTCCTTCTCCTTCTCCTTCTCCTTCCTTCCTTCCTTTTCTTTGTTTCTTTTTCTTTCTTCTTCGTCTTCCACTGAAGCAGCTGAGCAGAAAACCAATTAGGTAATTATTCCTCCTCCTTTTTCTCCTCCTCCTCCTTGTTTCTCCTCTTCCTCTTTCTTTTTCATCTTCTCCTTCTCCTCCTCCTCTTTATTTTATTTTGTTGTATAAATCAACCCATTAGAGCTGCTGCTGGCATTTTTAGAATGAAAGATGGCCTCTTCTTACTCTCTTGTTACTCATCTTCTTTTTCCCTCTCTGTCATTCTCCATGTCAACCTTTCCAATCTCTATTTCAATTATCAGGAGGGGATGTGCACTTATTCTGAATGCTCTGGTGCCTGGCTGCCCTATCGTGCAGCATCTTGGGGTCTATATTTATGCAGGATAAAAATACACGCCAAGAGAACTGCAACCCACAAGGCCCCAGCCCACCCGCCAGCCCACCCACCCCCCGCACACGTATGTGTACTCCTCAAAATAAGGCATACCCTTTCAGGAAGGGTTTGGGGTTGATTTCTCCTTCCCACTCAGGAACAAAGCCCTAAGGGCACGCTAGTTGAACAAATGCTCTCTCTTCCTGTGGCTTTTCAAAAAAAAAAAAAAAAGGCAACAACCCTCCCATAGGGATCTCTTGGCCCGAGGTAGCTTCCCCGAACAGCACTGTGCAAACTAGATGGTTGCTGGGTTGTGACGCTGAGAGAGCCTGGCTCAAGGACCAGTTGAAGCCATGTGTGATTTGGACAGCCCATTCTGGCGGCAGCATCCTCACTTCCCCTTAATCTGAGGACAAAGCTGCTCCACTTTTTTTTAAAAGGCCATGTCTTGATTCCCAGCAGAAACAGTTTAAGGTCACCTTTAGCTGTTCCAATTTTACAGCCTTCTCTCTCTCTCTCTCTCTCTCTCTCCCCCCCCCCTCCCAATTAACCTGAGCTATGACACACTTCAGGCTTCTGGTTGATGATGCTGGCAGCAAGTGGGAGCAGCCTAGCCCCTCCTGGCCTTTTTAGGCTGCTGCAGGGATGCTCCCTCCCCTCTGTCAATGGGAACTATTCTCTGTGATACTTCGGTTTAGGCTGCAGAAGTGACCTCATAACCAGTTTGCTCAATGGCAGCTGTCTGCATAATGCTTGACTGACATTTTCAGAGTGCTCATCCACTGTTACACGGGCTCCTTGTAAACAGGGGTTTTTGCTTCTTGGAAAGAAGTCATTGGTTTCAAATATGAGTTCAAGTGCTCTTTGACAACTGGCCTGCTGGGTCAGATCAGCCCTGCATGAAAGCTCTGACCACACAAGTCTACTAATCAGCTCTTTAGTGAATTTGAACAGATGCCAAGTTTTGAAGTCGTGTCACATCTGATACTCTTCCCGCCACCCTCGGCTTTGCTGAGATTGTGACCTAGGCATCTTTAGACGTCTTATCAAAATTCACTCCTGGGCTGCCCAATTTTGTCGATCAGCTGGACAGTTTTGGGTTGGCAGAAAGGAAACACAGGTGCAGCCATCTGCCACAGCTATCCAACTGACCCAAATGACATCCAGAAAAGCGAAGCCCAGCAAAGCCACATGGTTTAATTATTGGCCTTGTTTAGCATAGCTTGCATGACCAAAATCAGCCAGCCCCACTTAGTGATAACCTAGAGTGGAGTGCACCCTTAGAGACAATATAGGGATCAACAGAGCAGCACATTTTATATGATTCATTTTCTTCCAGCTCAGAGAAAGTGGTTGTGCTTATTAAACTATGAGGGAAAGCCCATAATGTACAATGTAGTTGGAACTGGTGGATCTTTGTGTAAAGCCAGTATGTAGTTGGAATCTATACTGATATGTATTTGATACTATGGAGCTGTCTTTTCCCAATCCCCATCCAATCATATTACTTCTAAACTGAAGATAAAGAGATGATGATGATGACACCTGCATTCTGACAACAGCAATGTGGGTATGAAGTGCTCTCTCTGCTTTCCTGGTTATTTGCAGAACTGCCTCCTGCCACATACCTCCATCCGACCTATCCGCTCCCACAGGGAAGGCCTCCTCAGGGTGCCGTCCACTGGACAATGCCGGCTGGTGACTCCCAGGGGAAGGGCCTTCTCTGTGGCGGGTCCAGCCCTCTGGAACAATCTGCCCCCCGACCTTCGTACTATCACGGGCCTTCGCCTCTTCCGTCGAGCATTAAAGACCTACTTTTTTCATGCAGCCGGCCTGGCATAGTTTGTTTTTAACACCGTTTTAATAGGGTTTTTAAATATTTTAGCACGGGTTAAATTTATTTAATTTAATTTTAAATTTATCTAATTGATTGTATTTATATGTATTTTATATTTTTATATTAAAAAAAAAGTTTTATTGAGTTTACATTTTTTTCGTGGGGTAGGGTAAGGGATACATAGAAATTTTGAGAGTGGTCACGTCAAAGTCGTCGGCTCCTCCGGGACCTCAAGTTACATTATTAAAAAGAAAGAAAAGAAACATTTCACATAACACTACAAGCTGGGAGCAAGTACATATTCCTAAATTTTTCAGTTATATACTGTCAGTCAATTACAAAAATCCAGATACAAATATCATACAATATTACTCAAAAAAAAAACCAGGGCAAAGTTATTTTTTAGATCTAAGTCTTTTGGCAATTGTATCTTCCACCTTCTCCCCCGGGCCCCCAGTGGGCGGGGCCATGGCTCCCCCTGCCCCCCCTGGATCTTCTCCCAGGACAGAGGAATGTTTTTTAAGAAAGGCTTCCGCCTCAGCAACTGTTTTAATCTTCACTCTTCCTCCTTCCCAGAACACCAGCATCCCTTCGGGTATCACCCACTTGAACCAGATCCCATGATCAAACAATGTTTTAGACAAGAAGGAAAATTTCCTCCTCGCTTCTCTAATCTTTCTTGGGATCTGCTTCAAGATGGTAACCTCCTTTTGTTGGTAAATCATAGGACTCCCTCTTTGCGCCTTCAAGATTTCCTCTCTGGTTGACCTTCTGACAAATTTAACGTGTATCTCTCTGGGTACTTCATTCATCCTGGCATATGCAGAATTTATTCTGTAGACTAGGTCAATGTCCCCTCTGATCTCATCTTTAGGTTTATGTAAATAGTCTGCAATAATTGTACTCATAAGATCAGGGAGACATTCACCATCCATCTCAGAAACATTCTGAAATCTCAAAAAATATGTCATCCTTTCCATATCTATCCTAGTCACATGCCCATTTATTTCCACAACCTCATTAGAAACATTTTTAATCTCTCCCTTAGCCCCCTCCAGCCCCCCTTTCAATTCTTCATTCTTCTGTGTGTTCTCAAGCACTTGTTTTCGAGTGTCCAGTAATTCCTTTTTAAAATTGATATTTTCTGCCCTCTGGGCCTTAATTTCTAATACCAAATTTTGTATAACAGATTCAAGGGCAGTCATTCTTTGTTCAAGGCTTGCCAGCGTTGCTTCTTGTGCCATGATTAGCTATTGAAATCCGTGCCAATAAAATGGCGTTTTTGGGGTGGGGCTGGTGAGGCAGATCAGGAGTCCAAAGCTCTCAGAGTTGTAGAGCTGCAGAATTCAGAAACCAGAAGAGAAACACTTTTCCAACTCCATAGGTGTAATAACGAAGGTAATCCAGAAAAGAAAACACAAATCCAAAAGAAAAAAATTCTTCATCAATAATTAGAGGAAGTCCAAGTCACAAAGAGACACTGGTAATTTTCCATAGGTCATAGTCAGTCGGGGACAAAGAGAAGCCATCTTCCACCGCCCAAACTCAGAGCCCGAGGGAGAGAGTGGTTAAAGAAAAGAAAAAAAACTGTTTCAGCCAGACCTAGAAACATAATTGCAAACAGACCGCAGAGTACTTTCCCTTGTTAAAGACAGTCCGGATTAAAGGTTTCCGATTCCTCGCAACGAGGCATTTCCAAGTGCCGCTTTTAGTCCAAGGGGTTTTTTTTAGAAACAAACACCCCCCTCCAGTCCCTTTCAGCCCGGCTGACAGTACAAGAAAAAAAGTTTTAATCGCTCACTCTCCGCTCGCAGCTGAGGTCCCGAAAAGCCTCCCGACTCTTCCGATCATCTCTCTCCATGGAATTAAATGGTGCCGCCAACCTTTGGCGAAGGGAAAGCCCCCCGCAGCATGTCCTCTTCCGCCTAAGCCGAGGAGCAGGGTCGCTTTCCCCACTGCCATGGGGGGGGGCTTCCCTGTCGAGCCGGCTTTACGGGAGAAGCCCCAAACAAGGGGCTTCTCGCCCCCGCGGGGGGGCAGGAAAAGGAGCAAAGCGGCGAGCGAACCCTAAGTTCGCCCGTCGCCGCTGGAGCCGGAACCGGAAGTCCTATTTTATATTTTTATTACCCCTGTGCACCGCCCTGAGTCCCAAACAGGAGAGAGGGCAGTATACAAATTAAATTAATAATAATAATAATAATTTCATTACAGGTAGTCCTCCATTTAAAACCATTCGTTTTAGTGATCATTTGAAGTTACAATGGCTCTGAAAAAAGTGAATTAAGACCTATGCTTGCACTTATGACTGACATAGCATCCACATGGTCGTGTGATCAAAATTTAAGTGCTTTGGCAATTGGCAAGTATTTACGGATTTGCTTAGTGACCTGGGGTGGGATGCTGGGGGTTCGCAGGGATCGGCAGAACCTCTAGCTAAGAATCTGTGCAGTTTGGAGAACCCCCAAATCCCAATCCTGGCTGACCCCACCCACCCCACCCTGGCCCTCCCAGGAATCCCCACGCAGCCCGTTTTCGATGCAGGTAAGTGCAGGGTGCCCACAGAGGCTTAGGGAGGGCACAAAATGGGAAGGCTGGAAACAGGCCTCCTGAGGAACTCCGGAGCCTGGGGAAGCCATTTTCACCCTCCCTGAAGCTCAAGGAAAGCCTCCAGAGCCCAGGGAGGGCATCACTAACCCCATCACCCTCGGTTGTGGTGCAGGCGGCCAAGTAGGCCACACCCACCATGGCCACACCCATCCAGCAACTGGGCAGAGAACCCCTTAAAATTTTTGAAGCCCACTCCTGTTAATGACCAAATGATTCACTTAACAACTGCAGTGGTTCTATCCACTTCTTTATAGGTTTGCATTGTTTGCATTAATTTTATCATAAAACTTTAGTGTGAGGAATGAGGAAGGGGGTAGTAAGACCCCACTTGCAATACTGCATCCAATTTTGCTCATCATGATACAAAAAAGATATTAAGACTCTAAGAAAGACTGCAGAGAAGTACAACAAAGATAATTAGAAGGCTGGAGGCTAAAATATATGAAGAGCAGTTTCAGGAATTGGGTATGTCTAGTCTAATGAAAAGAAGGACTAGGGATGACATGATAGCAGGGTTCCAATATTTGAGGGGCTGTCACAAAGAAGAGGGGAACAAGCTATTTCCCAAAACATCTGAGGGCAAGACAAGAAGTAATGTATAGAAACTTATCAGAGATCCAATCTAGAACTAACAAGAAATTTCCTGACACTGAGAACAATTAATCAGCAGAACGGGTTACCTTAAGGTTGTGGATGTTCAAAATTTGAAGGTTAGGTTAAAAGAGCCATGGTGGCGCAGTAGTTAGAATGTAGTTCTGCAGGCTAGCTCATTGCTCACACTAGCAGTTCAATTCTGAGCAGCTCAAGGTTGACTCAGCCTTCCATCCTTCCAAGGGTCAGTCAAAGGAGGACCCAGATTATTGGGAGCAACATGTTGTCTCTGTAAACTACTTAGAAAGGGCTGAAATGGTATATCTATTGCTATTGCTATTAAAAAAAGATTGGAGAGCCATTTGTTTCGACTAGTATAGAATCTCCTGCTAGAGCAGGGGGTTAGACTAAAAGACCTCCGAGGTTCCTTCGAACTCTGTTTTTCTGCTAAGTAACACAAGCATTTGTAAGGGAACCAGAATAAAGATGGGAGAAAGTTTTTTTTACAAACAATTCTGGTGGGTTCCAGGAACCCATAGTGCACGTCTTCTTTCAGGAGACAGAAAAGCTTGCATCATATCCCTGGAGACTGGAACATATTTCTTTCATTCTATTGTGGGCAGACAATGGCTTCCCTACGGCTTGGCAACCTGGTAGCAGTCATTAGAAGGAACAAAAACTGACACAGTCATGATCTCTTGGCTTTGAGAGAGAATGTAATAGCAATTCACAGCATGACCAGAAATTCACAGTACATGGAACTTACAAACATCTTGGCTGCCCTATTTCTTCCTCACCTCTGCTTTCACAACACAGTACGGAAATTTAAAATGAACTTTAAAATGTCTGCACAGATATTTGGTTTTCTTTCTTTCTTTTTCTGCAGCCAATCCAGGATCTATCCTTTGCCGTGTCTCTTGTGTACACACAGTGTACTTTGCACTCAATAATCAAGGTGTTCCTGCTCTGATTTAGTGAAGAGAGCAAACTGTGTGGTAAAAGACACCATTTGTGCATTAGGCAGTCTCTGTTGTCAGCAGTAGCACCACTGACGTCTGTACTCTGGTGCTTTATTCCTTCTGGCATAAATCAAGCGGCCGCAATCCAAACACTATATTTGTTGAACTACAAATGTGCTTTCAGTCAGAAAAGACATAAAGAACCAAGCAGATGTTTCCCATTTAAATCATTTTACTAAGACACTCCTGCTGCGGCAAATAATAAACAAGCATAAGAAAGGCAAACATGCATTGTTTTGAATACGGTAGGGAGGTGTTGGATATTTTTCCTATGTCAGATTTTACGGGGGGCGGGAGAGAACGCTTTTTGAGTTGAGCTTGATCGTGTGTGTGTGTGTGTGTGTGTGTGTGTGTGTGTGTGAGAGAGAGAGAGAGAGAGAGAGAGAGAGAGAGAGAGAGAGAGAGAGAGAGAGACTTTCTTGGCAGTAGTTATACAGTACAAATGGCTACTCTGGGAATCCTCTGGGATTTTTTTTTCAGCTTTCCCGTCTAATTTATTGCTTTGGGATTTCAGATTATTTCCTGCCCAAACTCTAATAAGGCCCAAGTCTCTAGCTTTCCAGATCAGCCAGAGTCAGTAGGTGCTCTCAGTGAACTCTTATTTTTCTGAAAGAACACATTATTTGCAGTGAAGTGCAAGTTATTGCAAAAGGGTGTTTATCTTTTCCTTATCTATGTGGCATATTATTAAGACTGTATTCACTAAACCATGGTTTGTTAAGCCATTTAAACCTGACATTGTCTGCCTGTTCTGCCAGGCAGACCAAACAGACCAGACAAGAGCAGGTTAAACACTTTCCAGGCTCCTTCTCTCAAATTGTCATCTCACAACACCTAAATAGTGGTCCTTCTAATAGTGAGCCCTATCCTGGAGAACACCCTCCTTCCCGAGAACTGGCAGCTTTTCTGTCTTCTACCCTTTTAAGTTTTTTTCTATTTCTACTCTTTTAAGGCCTTGTAGAAAAGGCTTCAATTTTTCACCAGATATTAGAATAAGATAAGATTGAGCCCAGTGACAGTGGTTTTGTATGTTTGAGGAATTGTTTGTTTAGGGCACTGGGAGTTGTTGTTTCTGTTTTACTATTTTGTATGTACTTATCATTGTTGCAGTGAGCCACCCAGAGTTATGTCTCATGAGAGGGACAGTCATATAAGCCTCTTTTACCATTTTAACTCACCAAGAATCACACTTTATATAGATGTATATTGATCTTTCTGTAAGGTTTGTTGATATGTTCTACAAATAGTATAGTTTTATTGTCATTGTACAAAATAAATACAACAATATTGTATCCCTAGGGTTGGCTATACACACACACACATATCACCAATTTAGTGTATTTATTTTTGATGTGTGTGTGTGTATGTGTGTTTTCATAGATTTTCACGGGTGTAGGTATGCTGGTTTTGTTGTATTCGGGTCTTTTCCTGTGTAAGATTGAGATTGTCTTGGCAATGTTTCAGCAAGGTCTCACTCGCCATCTTCAGGCTGGTGTTTTTGGCTTCGAAGCTGCAGTCTTTCTATAAATCTTGAGGGGGTGGGTGGGTGGAGTGCTGGCTTTGTTGCTGTGAGTGGGTTGATTGGCTGTGTAGTTGTATCATGGTTGGTAGATTGGTGCTGATTGGTGCAGGCTATGTGTTCGTTATTCTTTTGTGTTCTAATGGCCTGGGTGGTGAGTAGGGCTCGTTTGTTAACTAGGGCTGGTTTCTAGATTATTCATGTTGTGGGCTGTTTCTCTATTTCGATAGTTTCCGTAATTATTCTCTTGCTGAACTGTTCAGTTTTGAAGATTAATTTGATTCTTTCAAAATCAATTTCATGTCCTGTAGCTTTAAGGTGCTGGTATAGGGAGGAAATTGTTTCTTTTTTTCTTCCTGCATTCTTGTGTTCTGTGATGCATGCATCTCCTATTAGTTTGTCCTATGTATGTTGCAGAGCAGATTTTGCATGGTATTTCGTAGACTCCTTGGTTTTCTAGCTGGATCTTGTCTTTGCGGGTTTCTTAAGATGTTGGCTATTTTTTGGTCAATGTTGAAGGCTGTCTTGATATTGTGCTTGTGGAGAATTTTGCTGATTTTATCTGTGGTGCCTTTGATGTAAGGGAGGAGGGCAATGCCATTTTCCTGTTCTGTGTCTTGGCTCTTGGGGGGTGTCTCCTTTTGGGTTAGGTTGGTAATTGTTTTTCTTTGGAATCCGTTGGAGATTAATACATTTGTGAGAGTGTGTAACTCAGTTTTCAGGTGGTCTTTGTCAGCTAGGCATTTGGTTCTGGAGATGAGGGTCTTGGCTACAGAGTTGATCTGTGCAGGGTAGTGATGGGATTGTGCATTTAGGTAGCGGTTGGTGTGTGTGTGTGTGTTTTTCCGGTCAATGGTGTGCCCTAGGGAGCCATTGGGCTTTTTGTAGATTAGGACATCTAGAAAGGGAAGTTGGTGATTAGCTTCTATTTCCATAGTGAATTGTATTTTGGGGTGTAGGCGCTTTGAGGTGTGTGAGGAAGTTGTCCAGTTTTTCTTTTCCATGTGGCCAAATTATGAAGGTGTCATCTACATATCTAAGACAGAGTTTGGGTTTGTGTTCAGATTTATCTAAGGCATTGGTTTCAAAATGTTCCATGTATAAGTTTGCGATGACGGGTGAGAGGGGTGATCCCATGGGTGCTCCTTCTATCTGTTTGTATCTTTGTCCGTTATGGATGAAGTATGTCTTGGTTAGGCAGTGGTTGGTCAGATCTAGGATGGCTCTGTAATGGCATGTGGGAATGATCTTGGGGAAAGCTGGGATGATGGGTAGGAAACGATAAGAGGTAGCAGCCCCCAGTGGCTTGAAAGCCAGAGGACCTTTTTTTTAAAAAAAAAACACTCTAATGGCTCAAGCAGTTAAAAATGGCAGCAAGAAATTTTATAGTTTCTGATTTGCAAGCTTCTATTAATGTAGCCTTACAATAAAGTAGAATTAGCTCTTCTACTCATGTTTCCTGCCTGGGTTACCCAGGAAGACTGACCATTCCTGAAGACAGAACTGTAGATGCCACAGTTCTGTATAGTCCTGTATAGGGCAAATTAGCAAATTAGCTTGCAGTGAAAGATTATTTAAACATAAGCATCATTAAAAGCTTGTTGCTGGGGCCATGCTGCAATTTGCTCAATATCAAGACTGAATGTAATCTCTCACTGGGTCAAGCAAAAATGTTCCTTTCACTTTACAGCAGTGTCCAATCGTGACAACTTTAAGACTTGTGGACTTCAACTCTTAGAATTGAACTTTAAGACTTGTGGACTTCAATTCCCAGAATTCCCCAACCAGGCACATCCTAAAAAGCTGGCTTTTTCAGCAAGCCAGCCTGGCCGGAACAAAATAACTTATTAATTTTAATTCCAATTTTATTTTATATCATAATATGTAAATTGTTAATTAATTTATTGCTTATTGGATTCTTTAATTTCTTTTTAACTTTTGTACTATGTGTTTCTTATGTTGTACACCGCCCTGAGTCCTTTGGGAGAAGGGCGGCATATAAAGCCAATAAATCCTAATTCTAATCACACAATGCTATTCCAGATGTGTGGCAAAAGTGTGCTATTGAAGTAGCAAGGTTTCAGGGAACTGGAGACCCTTTCAGCTCCAGAAAAGCAACAGGAGCCATGTGGATGAGCCCAATAAGTAGATAGATTTTTTTTTACAAATCTGTAATGGTCTGACCGCTCTTCATGATACTGATCTCACATATCTTTCTCCCACTCTGGAACGAAGGTCCATAATTTTCAAGAGATTTACATGAAGGGGAAGGGACTAGAACTAGAATTAAGATATATTATCATATCCACCAGGTGACAAGGAAGGCTTTCTTCATTTACCTAGTCTGTTCTTGTGATTTAGAGATTCTCAATAAGGGTGGAGATAGCATCCATGTATGGGTTAAACCTATCCACGCTCTGATTGGACTGAGTCATAATATTAAATAATTAATTAAGTAGGCATGGTATATAACCCCCTACGGAGTAGCCACACCCAGTTTCCGACTCAGTTCCAGCTCTGGGACTATTCGGTGTCCAACTCCTATTTGATTGTTTGAATTGAATGGAATTGAATTGTTTGAATCAGAGATTGAGATTTGGATTTGATCACATTGAGCGCTGTGAGTAGACAGGGGACCCCCTCCTTCAGGAGCAGCCCAGGGCTCAGGCTTCCCTGTCTCAATTCAGCCACAGGCCCCGGCCTTCGGCTGCCTTTAAGGCCTCAATACTAGCCTCCTACCTGAGCCTCCCCCACCTGAGTTTCCAGCATTCCTCGCTGTGGCTGCTGCTGGTTAGGAGAGGAGGGTGAGGTCAAGCGCTATTAGGAGGCGGGCCGTACGCGCAGCTTTGCTGTGAGGCCTTGTCCCTGCTGCGGCAGGTGCGCACTCTGCTCCCCGGCTAGCTTCGGCCTGCCGCGCAAGTGCGATCGCTCCCAGGGCCTTTTCTGCCGAACCAAATTAATTCTGTGCAGGCTTTCCCACAACTGACAGGCCTCTGTCAACTGTGAGGGCTGTTCCACTGGGCCTAAATGAATGGTGCCTCTTTATTACCCCTTTTGGAAAAGAACAGAGCCAAGTCAGCTTCTAAAGGCTGTTTTGGAGAAGGGGTCAGGCGTGCGGAAGCTCTTTGCAGCAAGGCCGCTCTTTCACTTTATATTCAAGCCTCTCTCAGGGGCCTTTGGCATGGACGGCCATTTTGAAGCCTGCCTGAATCAAGAACCAAAATGGCTGCCGCCTCAGCTTCAGAGGACAGTGAGTGGAGTCAGGTCCTCACGGCTACGACCAGTGGCCCCACGGAAGGAACAGAGGCTCCTGCAGTGGTAATTGCCCCCATCGCCACAAGGCAAAGGGGAAGAAAGAGCATGTGGAACCACAAGCCTCAAAGGGGGCCAAATTGGGGTTCAAAATCCCCTAAGCCTGCCTTTAAGTATGAGAAGCAGAGGCATGAGGCACTAGAAAGCATTTATAAAAGTACCAGCAGCCGGAAGTCTTCTCTTGTCCTGAGCACTAAGGTGAGGCAGTCTGCACTCTCTTCGCCTGGGAGAGCTGCAGAGGATCCCTCCATGTGAGGATCCCCATTGACTCCTCAGGCCCCTGGGGTTCTGGCCATGGTTGGCAGTCGCCCCCACGCACTGCCCCATGGGGGCTTCACCTCAACCTCTTCCCTCTACATCCGCAGGGGTTGGTGCTGCTCACTTACCCCACTCGGGAGGGGGAGCAATTTCAGGACCTAATGTTCAGGGCTTTCCAGCAGTGCAGCGTTGCTGCTTCCCAACGGCCTCAGATTCAGCCACAGGGTGCTCCTCCATCTGCAGTTCCTGTGGGGATAGATGGTCAGGAGTCTCCCCTGTTTCTTCCCAGGACAATAGTGAGTCTGAATCTGAAGAGGGCGAAATCAGAGAGGAGAAGCTTTCAGGGGATGAGGGCATACGCCCTTCTAAGCCTTCCTTCTCAGTTTGTTTCAGCATTGTTTAAGTGTATGCCCTTTAAAGCTAAGGCATCGGCCAATTTTGGCGAAAAGCCATCGGAACCCCTGGTGCTACGGCTGGGCCTTTTTGCCGAGACTATATTTGTGGATCAGGCTATTGAGGCTGACATGTTCCCACCCCCCAAGTCCTTCTTGACCTAGTCAAGTGCCAGTGGGCATCTCCAGCATCTGGGCCCACTTCCAACGGCTATATGTTCATTAATGTGGACAAGGACATGGTTCAGGTGCTGTTGCAACCCTCTGTTGATGCACCGGTCACAGCCATACATGCATCTGCAAACATGCCCAGGGAACCAGAGCACTCTCTGAAGCCAGAGGATGATGATGATGATGATGATGATGATGATGATGATGATGATATAATAATAATAATCTTTATTGTCATTGTACTAAAATTACAATGAAATTGACAAAAAGGCCTGACCTCACCTTACAAAGGGGCCATCAGGCTGCTGCCTGGGCAGTGAGAGCTGCTACCACTGCCTCCTTCTTTAATGGTCTTCTTTGCTTTGATTGCAGGATCTTCAACAGCAAACGCCAATAGCAGATTTCAGGTCACAGCAGGACATCAACAAACTGGTGGTGGCCATCCAATTTTCTTCGGGCATCTATTTTTCTTTGGGGCGTCTATTGACCTTTTCTTAATTGAGAATTAGGGCAAATGGAAGGTGTTTCTTACAGCTCCTAGGAAGGGCAATTTCTTGGCAGTGCCCTAGCCCCGTTGCTCCAATTTCTGTGGTCAAACTACGGTCCTTTATTCTGGGGTCAGGACTACAGATCTTCTTTTAAGGGGTCTGATTTCAGTCAGTCAGGTTTCAGGCTGTACCAGGGAGGCTATGCCCCCAGCCAGAGATATCAACTGGATAGGCAGCAGAAGGGTGGACAGCAGAGACAGCCCTTTCATGGGGGCGAAGGAGGCGGCACTCTTTTTCCGCAAGAATTAATTCTGGGCCCAGCTCTCCCCTCATCGGGGGATGCTTGGCATATTTCGCAGATTGTTGGGACTCCTCTACCTCCGATGCGTGGGTACAATCAACCATCAGGTCTCGGATAACCCGACTCGGAGGTGACTTATGCAGGAAGCCATTCAACACCTATTGGACATTAGGGCTATCCAACTGGTGCCTCCAGTTTAACAGGATCAGGATTATTAGTCCTTTCTCTCCAGGGTCCCAAAGGCTTGGGGCGGCTGGAGAACTATTTTTGATTTTAAATAGTTTGACCGCTATGTGCGTTATCGCAGGTTTAAGATGCGTTCACTGCACTCAATATTAGAGGGTATTAGGCAGGGAGATATCCTCACATCCATCAGCCTTACTGAGGTCTATCTGCACATACCTATAGCCCCTGAATACTGACGGTTTCTCAGGTTTTGTTACCTTGGGCACCACTTCCAGTACCGAGCCTTACCCATCGGGTTGTCATCTGCACCTCAAGTCTTCAGGTAGGTGATGGTGGCATTGGCAGCGTTCCTGAGACAGGTACGTGTGCAAATCCAAGGCGGCCTAGATGACCTGTTGCTACAGTCCTCTTCTATAAGTGATGCCCCAAGGGACTTAGACATTACCAGGTTGACCTTGCGAGGCCAGGTGCTTTCGATCAATCTGGCCAAAAGCTATCTAGGCACTATGGTGTCTTGCCAGTGGCATTGCCTTACCAATAAAGACCTTCAATGGTTTCTTTCACCGTTTCAGCTAAGGCTCATGAGCTGCTCCCAGATCCAGGTTCTTCTGCCAGCGGAAGTCTCCTGCTCTTTGATTGGTGGACATCATCTAGCCTACCCAAGGGGGAATTCTTCAGGGTCCCAGACCGAGGTCATAGTCACTTCAGACACCAACCTACTCGGAGGGGGGGGATCCAACTTCAGGGGAGAACCTGGTGGCTTAGTGGCTAAACCATCTGCCTAATGTAATACGGCCCTGGTTAGAATCCCAGTAGGGATATGACTAGCTGATGAGAGCTAAATAGTTTGAAATAGATCTATACTAGTCTCCCTTATATGCAGATGGCACAGGGACAATGGAGCCAAGCGGAACTAGCTCACAACATAAACTGGTTGGAACTCAGGGCAGTCCACCTGGATCTCAAACCATTTCGTTTTTCGGTCAAGGGCACACATATTCTGGTCCTCACAGACACCATGGCCACCAAGGCTCATATTACAGGCAGGGGGGGACCAGGTCAAGGTCCCTCATGCTGGGGGCCAGGAGCTTGGGTCTTTGGGCAGAGAGGAATTTGCTCTCAATAACCGCAGAACATATAGCGGGGGTGGACAATGTCAGGGCTGACCAGCTCAGTCGGATTGAGGTGGACAATTCAGGGTTGCAGCTGCAGCTGGCTATCTTCCAGGCAATTGTGGACCCTTTTGGCTGCCCAGAGGTCGACCTGTTTGCAACTCCCCTCAATACTCAGCTCCCGATATTTTATTCCCAGTTCCTTCGCAGAATGCAGAGGGGGTGGATGCTCTCCACTGCCAATGGCCTCTGGGGCTCCTTTATGCCTTCCTGCCTTTGCCCCTGATTCCCAGAGTCATTCAAAAGATCTTGCGGGAGGGGGCGGAGGTGGTGCTTGCCCCACATTGGCCTCAGCAGCCCTGGTTTGCCGACCTTTGATCTCTATAGTGGAAAGGCTCTGGAGGATTCCCCAAGAGATTATTTCCTTCAGCCAGGGGTCGCTGGAGCATCTGGAGCCTCAATGGCTCTAGTTGACGCCTAATGCTTGAGCGGAGCGTTCAGAGACGAGACACCTTTTCCTCCAGGATCATTCAGATTATTCAGGCTTCCTGTCCACCTTCCATGCGGCTCATATACTGGGCAACCTGGGGCGCTTGTAAGTGGTGTTTGATGAACCACTTTGACCCAGTACAAGCCACTATCCCACAGGTCCCGGAATTTCTTCAAGTGGGCCTGGGCAAAGGGTTGACTCCTAATACCATTGAGAGACAGGTATCAGTAGTTTCTTCTGTACCTTTGTGCGGTAGGTCACAAACTTTGACTCAACGTCCTAGAGTCAAGAGATTTCTCAAGGGTGCTTTGGTACTCCTTTACATAAGGTATTGAATTCTTTGACAGGTGCCCTCTTGACACTGTGGAAGGAGATTTTTCGGATTTGTGCAAGTTTTATGCAGATAGGGTTGTCCTACGTCTGGATCCCTCCTTTTCCCCGAAGATGGGGCCTTGGTTCCGTCGGGCTCAGGAGGTGGTCCTCCCCAGCTTTCCTGCAGAGTCTGCGCAGACCTCGGAGGACCAGTGGCACTTGCTGGATGTCAGGCGTGCCTTGCATGTGTACATTGATTGTATGGCTGTTATTTGCAGGTCGGAGTCTCTTTTTGTCTCCTTTCTGCCAGGTTCCCTGGGTAAGAAGGTGTCTGTCTCCTGTGTGGGACGATGGGTTTGTCAATGCAATTGAGAACACCTAGGCAGCTTGTGACGAGGCAGTTCCTCGAGGAGTCACAGCACATTCTACATGCAGTGCAACGACGACTTTGGCTTGGGCGATGCAAGCTTCTCTGGGAGAAATTTGCAGGGCTGCAGCGTGGTATTCTCCATCCCCTTTCGTGTGGTATTATACATGGGACACGTTTGCCTCGGCTGAGGCCGACTTTGGCCGCTAGGTTCTGTCCGCCCTCCTTCATTGGGGCAGGTCTGATCTCGACCCTCCCGTGGGTCCTTTTCAGGGCTTTGGTATGTCCCATACATGGATGCTATCTCCACCCTTATTGAGAAAGGGCGTTGGTACTTACCTGATACGCCTCTTCTAATAAGGGGGGAGATAGCATCCGGCCCATCCCTTTCTCGTTCAGCCCTGCCTGTGTTTGGAGTCTGGCTCTTGTTGTTCTTGGTAGTGTTACTGTTGGATTTTTCTTGCTAAAGGAGTTGGTTCGTACCGGTGAGTCTGTATTCTTCGTCGAAAACTGGGTGTGGCTACTCCGTAGGGGGTTATATACCATGCCTACTTAATTAATTATTTAATATTATGACTCAGTCCAATCAGAGCGTGGATAGGTTTAACCCATACATGGATGCTATCTCCCCCCTTATTAGAAGAGGCGTATCAGGTAAGTACCAACGCCCTTTTCTGACATTTTCCCACCAAATGTTATTTTGTATCCCAGAGAGATTTGCTGTGGCATCTTTACAAGATGGGATAAAATCCTAAATCTATATTTGCATGAGTGGTACAGCTGATTCAAGTCTGAATGAGGAGTTTAGTATTTGGGCCTGGTGCAGTTTATGGGATAGCTCTGAGGACTAAAGACGTAGACAGAAAACTATAAATTATTCTTTCACCTATGAGACCTTTCAGCTCCTGCTTTTCATGAGTCATTGAAGTATCCTGAGGAAACTGCAGGAGTCCAAAATATACTGTGCATAAATATTCAGGAGGAGATGTCTGATGTCTCAAAAGAGAAGGCTTTACATCTGCTTCTCGAGAAGACCATGATAGATCCTGTGATCAACTACCACAACTTACCCCGCCCCGAGTCCCTCCGGGGAGAGGGGGCGGTCTAGAAGTCCAATAAAATAAATAAATAAATAAATAATACTATTACAGATAGCTGATTACATGCCAACAAGGCATGTTTGATGCTGGAGAATGCATGGGTTTCTAGCAATAAATTGTAGACATTCCAAAGACTTTTCATAATTTTTTTTTAATTCAATCCATTTCACTTACTACACTTGTCTTCCTCTTCTGCTTCGTTTAACCATACCAAGGACAGTCAGCATTTCTAATCCTTTATTTATTCACTCTCAAAGCATTTGAATTTCTACTTCTGATCTTCTCTTCAAGAGAACAGTTCAGTCTTTACTAGATCCAAGATGAGTTCAACTTCTTCCTGCAACACACTGTACTCTTAGGAACCATTGCCACACCTATAATTCAAAGGCATCTGTCTTCTTTTTCTGTCTCTCTCAACTTGCAGCATTTACAGCTTAGATATTACCTCTGGGGTGGGGGGTGGGAGGAACGGTTCCACTCTTCTTTTCTTTGCTGTCATATACATTTTCTTATCTTAATTATCTTGTCTAAGTTTGTCACTGCCTTCATTCCAAGGATCAACTTCCTCTTTATTTCTTCATATGCTATCCTTCACTACTTTCACATCAACTGCCACTACTGATAGTGCTTCTGTCTTGTTAATATTTAATATTCAGCCAGATGTTTCACTTCTATTTTTACTTTCATAATGAACTCTCCCAAGATTTCTTGACTTCCAACTAAAGTAGTGTCATCTGCACATTTGTTAGTCTTTGGGCCTCCATTTTTAATTCCAGCTGTCATCTCTTCTAATCTTATTATTCTTATACATCTGTCTCCAGGTCTGACAGCAAATTCATTGCTTCTTCTAGTTCCCTCTGCATTGGAGTTAATTCCTGAATTTATTAGGATGTTAGGCTCAAGGAACCATCAACGATGCTTGGAGTTACTTCTGAGTACAGGCAGTCCTCAACATACAACCACAATGGAGCTCAAAATGTATGTTGCTAAATGTGAAATTTCTTCAGTGAATTTTATCCCGTTTTATGATTTTTCTTGCCACATTTGTTAAGTGAATCTCTGCAGTTATTAAATTAGTGACACAGTTGGTGAAGTTGAATCTGGCTTCCCCGTTGACTTTGCTTGTCAGAAGGTCTCAAAAGATAATTGTATGACTTTGGGACATTGCAACAGTCATAAATAGGAGTCAGTTACCAAGCATCTGAATTATGATCACATGACCATGGAGAAGTTGCAAAGGGCATATGAAAAATGGTCATAAGTCACTTTTTTCAATTCCATTATAACTTTGAACGGTCACTAATTAAATTGTTGCGAGTCGAGAACTACCTGTAGTTCCTTTACTTTGCTTGCCTATTGATAGAAATCTTGCCAGACTAAAACAATTATATGCCTAAGCATTACCTATACTCTATGATTTGCGTTGAAGGGTCCTCTTTCTCTCTTTTCTTGCATAACAAAGATTCAAAGCTTTACTGTCACTTTGCTCACTGGAAAAGGTCCCCTCCTTCCTGAGATTCTGCACTACAGGTCACCACATCGAATTACCATAAATAGGCTACAAAAACCCAGACCATCATAGATGTTTGCAGCTCGCATTTGATAACTATCGGACAGTGTTTCTCAAATTGGGCAACTTTAAGACGTGTGGACCTCAATTTTCAGACAACATCCTAGAGCAGTAATGGCTAACCTTTTTGTTTTTGGGTGCCAAAAATGCGAGGGCACATGCGCAATAGTGCACATGTGTGCCAGCACCCATAATGCAAAGCATGCCCCCCATGCACATGTATGCACACACACACCCATGCGTGCCACACTACTCGCCTGCAAACTGAGGTTGGTATTTCCTCGGGGGGGGGGAGGCCGTTTTCACCCTCCCCAGGGTCCAGGAAGGCCTCCAGAGTCTGGGGAGGGTGAAAATGGCCCCCCTTAGCCCTCCAGAAGGCTGAAAAATCAGCTGGCCAGTGTGTGCACACGCGCTGGAGCTGATGGCTCGCGTGCCAGCAAATATGGCTCCACGTGCCACCTGTGGCACGCGTGCCACAGGTTCGCCATCACAGTCCTAGAGCATATTATAAATTTAATAAATAAATAAGTAAATATTGTGCGTCTGCAAATTTTATGTTATTATAAACATCATTTATAAAGGATTTCAGCACAATCTCTTCATTTCTAGTGTTCTTTCTTGCATTACAGGTTGTTGTTCATCTTGTCTTGGGTAGCCAATTTCTTACCAGGTAAGATCCAGTCTGCTGTGTTTGTGACAAATTAGGAAAACATTTTGTCAATAAACTTGGATTCACTTCAATTTGGGATCCACGTGGATGCATTGTAGTGACAGGAGTATTGAATAATCTGGGATTTTTTTTCATTATTGGCAAGGAAGTGGATAAGATGGTTTCTAGGAGTACAGAATCTTTGTTGTGATTTGGATGTAGATGACCTTTTGTTACTTGACAATGGAAGTTTGTACTTAATAGTTCTACATCCTTGTTACTCAAGGTGCTTATTCTCTTTTTTTCAGGTATCATGATTGCTTGTTATGAAAACCATTTGGATCTTCTCTTTTTGAAATTTTGGGAATGCTTGGGAGATTTTCACTTCACACTTCTGGAAGTCCGTTATCTCTTTCCAGTTTTTCCCCTTTATATAAGGGAAATATTCTGAATCTCTTCTTTACATTGACCTTATATTTTGACTATATATCTTCCAAGTTAAATCTTGCTGGGACTCCTCCCTTGAATTTCCAAGTTTACTCTGGGGTTTTATGGTGAATATCTATCCATAATATGTATTATGTAGCCAGTTCCACAACTTGTATCTAAGAGTGTCTTATGAACAGGTAATTCTCAACTTACAACTGACAACAGTTCATATAGAACATAACAGTTCATTCAAAGTTGTCACTGAAAAAAGTGATTTATGGCCATTTTTCACACTTATGATCATTGTAGCATTCCCATTGCCATGTGATCAAAATTCAGATGCTTGGCAACTGACACATATTCATGAAGGTTGCAGTGTTCCAGGGTCCTATGATCACCTTTTGTAACCTTCTAACAAGCAAAATAAATGAGGAAACCAGATGCATTGAATAATCATGTTACTAACCTTACAACTATAATGATTCATTTAACAACTGTGGTAAAAAGGCTGTAAAATGGAGCAAAACTCACTTAACAAATGTCTCACTTAGCAACAGAAATTTTGGGCTCAATTGTGATTGTAAGTCAAGGAGTACCTGTAGTTTATGTTATACTATATATAAAGTGATGTCCAGGTGTACAATATGTGTTTATATTGCTTGAAGCAATAATAGTAAACACTTTGGTAAATTCTTAATAGCTGTTTCCTGGATTATGGAGTTTATTGAGTCCAAATCCTCGATTTCTCTAATTTTTGCATTTCAGTCACTTCTCTTTTCTTAATGTTATATTTAGCATGTAACAGGGTTTTTTGAGAACTTCTCAGTTGTTGTTTTTCTAAGCATTGTATCTATATGTTTGTATTACACTGATGTTCCCCAGATATCTCCTAATTCTAATAAATATTACCCTATAATTTATTGTCTTACATTGAGGACATAATGTCTCTTGTGTGTATCTTTTACACTCCATTCTTCAGTATTGTCTCAATGGTACATCATGCAACCTTTTAACCTTTTTTAACCTTTTTAAAACTTTAACCTTTTAAGTAGTCCATTCAGGTACATTTAAATTTATCTACAGTATTCCTAAAACTGCCATTTTGGTAGTTTTATTCAAGTGATTCTTGTGTTGTAAACATTCCTGCTTTGCAAATTCTGTGCAAATTCACATAGAACCTAATGCCTCTTATGAAGAAAATACCAAAAGGGAATCTACGCATGCAAATGTTACAAATTGTTCTCTTCTTTTTATACCAGCTCTTTAAAATAAGATGGGATAATCACCAGAGAAAACAAAAAGAGATAGTGTAATGTCTTTTTTTTAAAACAACTTTCCAAAATGAAGGAATTAAACAATAAACAAGACATGCCCATTCCAGAATAAGCATCTCACCTGGAAACATGATTTTAAGCTTGGAATTTATTGATATGAATTAATGATCACCGATGTAGTCATGCAGTGCCTGACATGAAAATTTAGAAGGATAAATAATTTCCTTTGAATAACTTTGAATTTCCATTGTTATTGGCTGACATTATTCAGATATATAACCCCAGGGTTTAAAATGCCTGCAGAACAAAAGCAATTGTATTAACAGCATTTGCTTTGTATCCCCTCTGTGTTATTTCCTTTGCACAGTTAGAGGTAGAAGTTCCCATTATGAATTTGCCAGTTAGTTAGTAGAGCATGAATACCATGCAATATGGCAGGAGTGATAACACATCCTTTGTAGCAGTGGTAAATTTTGGAACAACTATCACTTCCTCCAGCACCTTGTCATGAATGATGGCAGATTGCCATCTGTATAGTGACGGTAATACTTCATTTCAAACAATTTCTTGCTGTAAAATAAAGGATGTTTTTCATTGCTAGATACAGCAAAGCATGATTTAGAACCATAGGTTTGGCCATTATAAATGCACTTATTCTATTCATATTACGGTAGCACTCCTAATTACCATAATATAAGAAAAACATAAGCAATTGTTTATGTTTCTTGATGCTATCTCACCCAAAATTCAGTTTTAAAAAAATATCTATTTACAATCTGTCATTCATTTAGGAGCTCACAACAGCATATATAGAATTTTCTCCTATTTCCCCCCAAAACAACAACCTTATGTGGTAGGTTGAACTAAGAGAAGGATCATCTAACCCAGAGGTTCCCAAACTTGGCAACTTTAAGACTTGTGGACTTCAACTCCCAGAATTCTCCCAGAATTCTAGGAGTTGAAGTCCACAAGTCTTAAAGTTGCCAAGTTTGGGAACCTCTGATCTAACCCAAAGTCAATCAGTAAGCTACTTTGCTATCGAGTGGACTAGAAACTGAATTTCCTAGTCCAGTGTTTCTCAAATTGGCAACATTTAAATGTGTGGACTTCGGTTTCTAGACTTCCCAGTCAGTTTCCTGGCTGGGAAAATTTTTGAAATTGAAGTCCTTGCCAAGGTTGAAAAACACTGTGCTAGTCCAACACTCAAACCATACTTGCTCTCTCTTCTGTGTTTTTACAGAGATTCCATTCTATATTGAACATCTTGAGTTCCACAGAAAGGGACGATTTCATGAGTAGCATGACAAGGGAATGTCTCACCGTTTTCCCCTCCTGATATTTTCTAGAAAGTACTGGCTTTGGATTTAGGTTTCTTTTTTATTCATCTACGGCAGGGATGTCAAACTCGCGGTCTCACATTGTCATCATGTGACATATAGCAACTTTTCCCCTCTTCATTAAAATGGGTGGGTGTGGCCAGTGCGTGACGCCTCAGGTCTGTGGGCCCACCAGTTTGACACACCCTGATTTATCAGAATGCAGTTGTTTTTTAAAATACTAATGGGAATGTTTTGCATTTAAAGCTTCCTGTGCTGAAAGATGTTACCTGTAGCATACACCTCTTTCCTCGATGACTTGTTTTCTGTATGCACGTTGTCACATGTGTGTCTGGAAGAAGAATGGGCAAAACCATTATTTAAAAGAATAAAATTCAAGGGAATCTTCTTTTGTTGCTTTAATATTCAAGAAATCTGGCAGGATCTCTTGAAGTCAAACCTACATGTAAACATATAGTTAGAATGTTAGGTTAAACTGGAAGCAGCTATTTACCTTTTTTGGTAAAATACAGAATTAGCTATGATGTCAGATATATTTAAACCTCAGGGTTTTTTTTTCTTTTTTTTAAAGAAAGACTATCAAACAGCTAAGTATAATCCTGTAGAGTTTAACTGCCAACTAAAGTGAAGATCCAGCAATTATGTCATGGGGCAGTTATGGCTTCTGTGTACTCCTTTCTACAAACCTGTAATCCCTTAATCTGGGATAGTGTTGGGACAACTGGATGGAGATTAACGTTTACTGGCCAGATGCCCTTCCTGACACCATGCAGAGTTTACAGTAAATATTTTTTCTTTATGCCCAAGGAGAAAAACATCTGCCACTACCTAGGTTTGAACTCTCAACATTCCGAGTGGAAGGAGAAAATCTCCACCACTATGCCACTGTGTTGCTCCTATAGCTTTTGTTATTATTCTGAATAAGAATAAAATTGAATACGGTAAAATTTAAGAATAAATGTATATAACTCTGGGGAGGTTTCCTCTGGTATGATTGCATGCGTTTACTGTATAAGAGATCCATTTCCTGCAAAATAAAACAATACGTTAAAATGTCCACTGTATAGTTTTAGAACAGTTCCAGTAGGTAGACAAATCTGATTAAAAGCAAATTAAAATAATAAAACATCACATACCACAAAAATAGCACAGTATGAATTACTCTGATCCACCACCGATCATTAACATTAAATGTCATTGGAACAGAATTGCACCAGCATATATCCTATTCTTTCCCAAATAAAATTGAAGAGGTGATGCAACCAAAGAGGAAGGCTGGTGTTAGAACATGAATGTACTACAGGCCAGGGGTTGGCTTCAAAAATTTCAGCAGCGGGTTTTCTGCCCTGTTGTTGGATGGGCGTGGCCATGGTGGGTGTGGCCTGGTCAGGCTCCTGGTGGTGTGTTTTTGCCTTCCCCAGCCTCTGGAGGCTTTCCTCGAGCCTCTGGGAGAGCAAAAACTCTGGGCTGGCTCCAGAAACCTTCCAGGAGGCCCATTTCCCCCCTTCCCTGAGCTTCCACACAAGCCCTGCACATACCTCACATCCAAAATGGGCCGCGTGGAGACTCCTGGGAGGGGCGAGGTGGGAGGGGCAGGCCAGCCAGGGGTGGGATTTGGAGGTTCTCTGAACCAACCATAACGTTAGCTATGGGTTCTCCCGAACCCGGGACAACTCATAGCAGCCCACCTCTGTTACAGGTTATCCTAGACTTATAACAGTTTGTTTATTGACTGTTCAGAGTTACAATGGCACTGAAAAAAGTGACATGACTTTTTCACACTTACGACCATTGCAGCATCCTCATGGTCATGTGATCGAAATTCAGATGCTTGGCAACTGCTTCAGGTTTAGGATGGTTGCAATGTCCTGGAGTCATGTGAACACCTTTTGTGACCTTCTGACAAGCCAAGTCAGTGGCAGCCAGGCTCATTTAACAACCGAGTTACTAACTAAACACTTGCAGCGATTCACTTAAAATGGGGCAAAAGTCACTTAGCAAATGTCTCACTTAGCAACATAAGTCTTGGGCTCCATTGTGAAATAGTTACAATACAATAGCAGAGTTGGAAGGGACCTTGGGGGTCATCTAGTCCAACCCCCTGCCTAGGCAGGAAGCCCTATGCTATTTCAGACAAATGGCTATCCAACATCCTCTTAAAGACTTCCAGTGTTGGGGCATTCACAACTTCTGGAGGCAAGCTGTTCCACTGATTAATTGTTCTAACTGTCAGGAAATTTCTCCTCAGTTCTAAATTGCTTCTCTCCTTGATTAGTTTCCACCCGTTGCTTTTGGTTCTGCCCTCAGGTGCTTTGGAGAATAGTTTGACTCTTCTTTGTGGCAACCCCTTAGATATTGGAACACTGCTATCATGTCTCCCCTAGTCCTTTTCATTAAACTAGACATACCCAGTTCCTGCAATAGTTCTTCATGATTAGTCCCCTAATCATCTTTGTTGCTCTTCTCTGCACTCTTTCCAGAGTCTCCACATCTTTTCTACATCGTGGCGACCAAAACTGAATGAAGTTTTCCAAGTGTGGCCTTACCTTACCAAGACATTATAAAGTGGTATTAACAATTCACGTGATCTTGATTCTATCCCTCTGTTTATGCAGCCTAGAACTGTGTTGGCTTTTTTGGCAGCTGCTGCACACTACTGGCTCATATTTAAATGGTTGTCCACTAGGACTGCAAGATCCCTCTCACAGTTACTGCTATTGAGCAAGGTACCACCTATATTGTACCTGTGCATTTCATTTTTGTTGCCTACATGTAGAACCTTACTCTTTTCACCATTGAATTTCATTTTATTAGATAGTGCCCAATGTTCAAGTTTGTCAAGATCCTTCTGTATCTTAAGCCTATCTTCTGGAGTGTTGGCTATTCTGGCCAGCTTGGTGTCGTCTGCAAATTTGATGAGTTCCCCATTTATTCCCTCATCCAAATCATTGATGAAGATGTTGAAGAGTACTGGGCCTAAAACAGAGCCTTGTGGTATTCCACTGCATACTTCCCTTCATGTAGATGCAGTTCCATTGAGGACTACACGTTGAATGTGGTTGGTCAGCCAGTTACGAATCCATCTGGTGGTGATGCTGTCCTGTATGACAAAATAGAAAATGTGGAACAATTCTCACTTTCTCCAGCCCTCCTGTTTTCACCCCATTTTCCCCAGACTGTAGTAGCAATTCACTGGAAGCATCACTCTGATTTCAGGATTAACATCTTCATCCAGCATCCAATCCAGAGGTGGGTTTCTGCCAGTTCACCTCGGATCAGGCGAACCAATAGTGGCAGTGGTGGGAGGCTCCGCCCACCCACCCGGTTGCTTCTGCACATGCACAGAAGTGTCACACAAGCGAACCGGTAATAAAATAAATAGAAACCCACCACTAATCCAATCCTCCCTTTCTCTTTGCTACCTCACAGGGCATTTTACACAAGATCAACACTTTTTAAAGTTCCTTTAATTCCCTTTTTCTGTGTAGTTGCTACTCAAATCAATAAACTGAAATAGAATTTTACAATTTTGCCCTTGGAATTTTGCACTTGGAGTAGTAGGCAAGAGCAACATATCTCAGGTGAATAAAAAATAGTTCTCAATTGCCCCCAAATATCCCAAAACATAGTAAGACCTGAATTTTTAACAAATGAAATGACTTTATTCTATCTTTTTACCTGCTGTGAGCAGCCCTGAATACATCATGAAATTAGTGATACAATCCAGGAGTCTTTTATTATGATCAGTCAAAATATTTTAAATTTGCCTTTTTGCATATTCTCTTCCAATCACAATCATGCAAAATCTCTTTAGGTGTTACAATTTAATAGGAGGAATATATACGGTAAGGGAGCATTTTGCAATTGGGAGCATTCCTGAATATACATTCTCCAAAAAAAAAAAAGGTAACTCTTGTTATGACCACATTTGGGACTAGCAACTTGGTCATTAAGCAAAAGGATTGCTAAGTAAAACATCCACAATGTTACGTTCTTACATCAGCTTTCCTTTATTCTACAGACCTACAAATGTCACACATGTCAGGGTTAATTGTAAAGTTTCATTTTATCACTATTATAACTGTCTTTAAATGAAGCAGTCACTACATGAGGGCTACCTGTGTTTTCTATGCTTTGAGGATCGTTGTAACGGAAGAAAAATGTATTAAATATTAGATTGGAGAATTAGATAATTTGTATTAGATATTTCCAGTTCTAGGCACTGCATTTCAGAAAGGATACAAATGAACTGGAGCACATCCAGAGATCAACCAGTATGACAGGAGGCTTAAGGGAAAGAACAAAGTAGGGAAGAAAGTTGAAAATGTTCAATATGATTATCCTGGAGAACAGAAGACTGTGAATAGGCATAACAGTTGTCTTCAAAGTATCTGAAGGGCTGCCAAATAGATGAGAAGGCAGAAATATTCAGAGTTGTTTAAAAAAGCAGAACTAGAAACAATAGATTAACAGATTAACAGAGTTGGAAGTGACCTGGAAGGTCATCTAGTCCAACCTCCTGCTCAAGCAGGAGACCCTACATCATTTCTGACAAATGGCAGTCCAATCTCTTCTTGAAAGTCTCAAGTGATGAAGCTCCCACAACTTCCAAAGGCAACTTTTGTTCCATTGGTTGATTGTTCTCACTGTCAGAAAGTTCCTCCTTGTTTCTAGGTTGAGTCTCTCCTCAATTAGTTTCCATTCATTATGCCTTGTCTGTCCTTCAGGTGCTTTGGAAAATAGCTTGACACCCCCCCCCCCACCCGCTTTCTGTGGCAGTCCCTCAAATATTGGAACATTGCTATCATGTCTCCCCTGGTCCTTCTCTTCACTAGACCTAGCCATGCCCAGTTCCTGTAACCAGAGGCAGATTGTTGCTGGTTTGGCCCAGATCGGGTGAACCGGTAGTAGCGGCAGTGAGAGGCTCCACCTATCCACCCGTATGCACATGTGCAGAAGCACCACACACGCACACAAACGCGCCCGAACCAGTAGTAAAAGAATTAGCAACCCACCTCTGCCTGTAACCGTTCTTCATAAGTTACAAGGAAGGAGAGTTCAGCCACACATCAAAGGAAAAAAATCCAAAAAGTAAGAGCTGTGGGACAATAGAACAGCTGTCATCTGTAGATGATGCGCTCTCCTTTGCTGAAGCAGTTACACAGAGCCTGGGCAGCCATCTGTAAAGGATAATATAGTATCGATTTCTGCACTTGAGCAAGAACTTAGTGATCTAGGACTAAGGTCATTCCATCCCTTCCATTCTAGGATTCCATGATAGATGAAATCCACTACCAGGGGTCTGCAAAGTCGGCTCTTTTAAGACTGGTGGACTTCAACTCCCAGAATTCCCCAGCCAGCTATGCTGGCTGGGGAACTCTGGGAGTTGAAGTCCACCAGTCTTAAAAGAGCCGACTTTGCAGACCCCTGCTGACTAAACAATTCGAATAATCATTAGAACTAGAAAGACACTTTGATAGACTTTGTAGAAAGGGGTTAGCAGGGGTGTAGAAGTTCTTTCAATAAAAATTGATGACAGATACAGTAACAACGCAGTGGCTAAGATGCTGAACTTATCGATCAGAAAGGTCGGCAGTTCGAATCCCTAGCACCATGTAACGGAGTGAGCTCCCATTACTTGTCCCAGCTTCTGCCAACCTAGCAATTCGAAAGCACATAAAAAAAATACAAGTAGAAAAATAGGAACCACCTTTGGTGGGAAGGTAACAGCGTTTTGGGTGCCTTCAGCATTTAATCATGCCGGCCACATGACCATGGAGATGTCTTCGGATTGTGCTGGCTATTTGGCTTTGAAACGGAGATGAGCACCGCCCCCTAGAATCAGGAATAACTAGCACATATGTGTGAGGGGAACCTTTACCTTTACAGTAAGATAGTTTCAAAGTTTTAGACTCAAACCTATTAACTTATGCGCAAAGATCTCACAGCTTCAATAGGGTTGGAAGGAGCTGATGTCAAAAAAGAAAAGCTTTCAAGGCAATTATTGGCACATTATTGACTAGAGTAAAGGTCAAGGAGGCTACAGCACAAGCATTGCTCTTGTTCAGTATTGCTTGGATGCCTGAATACAAGGATGGAATCACATCTTGATAGTCACTGTTACTGAAAAATACATTCCAGCTATTAGTAGCACTTATATCAGTAAAGCTTTCATGGCTTTGATTGGTATGACTAGCATACCTGGGAAATGGAGAGAATATAAACCTGAACTGACTATTGAAAGAGTTAGTCTTTCCTTGGGAACAATCATGATGAAATAAAGAATTACAGTTATCAGTACTCATTGATACTCAATACAGTAGACATCCTGTTTTCATCTCTCTTTCTGAACCACTTCATTACTTACATCTGGATTCTGGAGGCGGATTGGTTTTCCCTAAGAGCAGACATATTCTAGGTTTTTTGTGTGACTGTATTTTTTTTAGTGTGCTTCTATGATATCTCAGTTGCAGAAATGATTCTAGTTACAGAATAATAAGACTGCAAAGATCCTTGGCGATCTTCTGGTTCAAGCGTTTGCCTAAAGCAGGAATCCTCTTTCTGGAACAGATTTTCATGCCAGACAAATGGCTGTCCAACCATTGCACAATTGGCTTTTTAAAAAATTCAATGGTGGAGGATCCACAATTCAAAGTGCCAAGCTTCTCAATTTCTTAATAGCTCTCACCCCCAGGAAATACCTGCTTATTTCAAGTGTAGATCTACGTTTGTGAAGCTTCTACTCATTGGTTGTTGTCCTACATTTTGGAGCTATAGAAAATTAATCTGCACCCTATTCTCTGTGTATTGGAAGTACTAGAAGGCAGCTATCATGTCTCTCTAAGCTTTCTCTTTTTTAGGTTAAGGATGCTTAGTTCCTTTAACCATTGTTTATAGCCGTGTTTCTCAACCTTGGCAACTTGAAGATGTCCGGACTTCAATTCCCAGAATTCAACTCCCAGCATTCGCTGGCTGGGGAATTCTGGGAATTGAAGTCCGGACATCTTCAAGTTGCCAAGGTTGAGAAACACTGGTTTATAGGATCTCGCTTCCAAACTCATCATTTTTGTTGATGTTCTCTGTGCTATTTCCAATTCCTAGATGTTCTTCTTATATTGTGGCAACTGAACCAGAAATGGAATTGTTATTTGATATTGACATTATAGCTTTATTAATGCAGCCTGAGATTGCATTAAGGGGTGTGGTTTTTTTTGGCAGCTGCAACATACTTCTCCCATTAATGCAGGCTTTCTCAATCTGGTGCTCTCTAGATGTGTTGGAGAACTCCTTCCAACATTCCCAACTAGCTGAATCATTCTGGTTGGGACAATTAAGACTTTCATTCAAGAGATCTGAACGGTGTTAGATGGGAGGCTGGTATAAAAACAACCAGCTATGACAATGATATCATTTTCTTGAAAAGATAGTAGAGATACACTGGAACGATTTTGGAACGCTGTGGTGACCCATCATGGTTTTCTTCCTGATATAATACTCAACTATTGAATTATTTATTTCTATTTAGGTTAAGATAATGGAGTTCACCTCATTTTATCATGTACTCCATTTCCTTCTAACTCCCATGATCAAGTTCCAAAATGAATACTGGGATGTTTCAATCTAGGCACCATCAAGCTCATGAACAAAAAGAGCCAACAATTAATCCCTGCACCTGTGAGTCTTACTCGTCATACATAAATACAGCATTGCAGATGGTCTTTAGGGAGTTAATTCTGACATCAATTGGAGAAGTAAGAGTACCCACTGACTTCCCAAACACTAATAGAACTGCTTCCAGATGGCTAATTTTGAAAATCTCAATGGTTGGCAAATGTGCCTAAGACCCACAAGCTGCTGAGGCACCACTTTCCTGCAAGTGCACACACCCCTCAAATTCATCAAAAGGATAGATAAGATGCTTCTGTGGCCTACAGGTGGAACTCTCGCCTCCCAATCAGGAGGTTGTGAGTTCAATCCTAGGTAGAGGCAGATGTAGGGTCTCCTGCTTGGGCAGGGGGTTGGACTAGATGACCTACAAGGTCCCTTCCAACTCTGTTAATCTGATTAATTGCACAGCAATTGTTTCCTTTAAAGAAAAGGCCGAGATAACATCCCGGCAAACTAAACTTGGCTATAAAAGAAACCTGCAAGGAAGGCATTGTTTAGCTTTGCTAACTAGCCTGTGTTTGTATATTTCTTCCTAGGGGAGAAAAATGCCAGTAATTAATGCTGAAGTACAGCTCCTTTGAGGAGAGAGCAAACTAGGGCAAAGTTTGGTACGCATGTGCCTGTGGTATATGAAGCTGATGGGAGAGGATCTCAAAGAGGCACTGCAAATCTGTAGACTATTTTGAGCCAGCATGGTCAAGCTGGATTATTGCATGCAGTAGATTTCTCCAATTTTGCAATAATCAGGTAATGCAAATGCATATAAAACTACAGACTGGGTCTCTCTGAATATTCTAGATTATTTTACAGCATGCTGAATCTTGCTTGATACTTTATTAGTAGATATACTAGATTTTTGTTGTGACCTGCCAGCTGCCAGCGGACCTGGTGGCAGGCTCAGATGATGAGGAGGTTGGGGAAGAATTTGGGCCACTTCTGGAACCTGGAGAAGGCTCTGATGGATGTCCAGCATCGGACACAGAGATAGGGTCATCCAGCATTTCCCAGCCACCAGAGAGGCAGCTGCCTTTGGAGTCAGAGATGAGTGAGGAGGAGGAACAGCTGGGTCCTGTTCCAGATGCGCATATGCACAGAACAGATAGGAGAGGTGAACAACAGAGGACAATGAGTCAGCTCAGGAAGCAAAACAATTGTGGATACTGAAGGGCCCCTCCCTGGCTGAGGAATAGTAAAAGTAAAGGTTCTCCTCGCACATATGTGCTAGTCGTTCCCAACTCTAGGGGGTGGTTGCTCAGCCAGCGCTGTCCGAAGACAACTCCGTGGTCATGTGGAAAGCTGTTACCTTCCCACCAAAAGTGGTCCCTATTTTTCTACTTGCATTTTTACGTGCTTTTGAACTGCTAGGTTGGCAGAAGCTGGGACAAGTAATTGGAGCTCACCCCATTACGCAGTGCTAGGGGATTCGAACCGCCAAACTTTCAATCAACAAGCTCAGCGTCTTAGCCACTGAGCCATCACATCCTCTGGGGAATAAATAGGAGGAAAAGGGAGGGGTGGTTGTAGCAGACAACCATTGGCATTTCTAGAAAGTTGCTCCTTGTATGATTTGTGGGACAAAGACTGCCTTGCCAGAACTGAGGTTTGTCTATTTCTTTGACTTAATTTGCAGCCTTCCAGCTGGGAGCTCACAGCCTTGCATTTATCTTAATGAGCTAATAAGGACTATTGCGTCAGTTATCTCCTTGCAGGACTCTTGCCTGGGCTTTCTGTTGGTGAATGCAGTTAATTCTCAATGTGTAATTAAAGGGGGGGGGGGTTCTTTGTGAGGAGTCTGTTTCTTGCTTCTGCAAAGGCTGGGTTAGAACAACTTTGTAGTACTTTAGGACAGGAGCCGAAGTCCTTCAGACTTAAAGTTGCAAAGGTTGGGGACCCCTGCTTTAGGACATATATTACTACATGTAGTTCTCCACATAATCATTCGCAAATGTTCAAAGTTACAATGCAATGAAGGAAAAAAACTTACAGCCAGTCCTCGCACTTTTGACCATTGCAGCATCCCAATGATCCCCTAACCCAGGGGTTTGCAAAGTTGGCTCTTTTAAGACTGGTGGACTTCAACTCCCAGAGTTCCCCAGCCAGTCTTAAAAGAGCAAACTTTGCAGACCCCTGCCCTAACCCACCAGCTATGCTGGCTGGGGAACTCTGGGAGTTGAAGTCCACCAGTCTTAAAAGAGCCAACTTTGCAGACCCCTGCCCTAACCCAAATTTGCATGCTTGTCAACTGGCATGGCTGCAGCATCCTGGGGTTATGTGATCATCATTTGTGACTTTCCCTGCCAGCTTCCAACAAGCAAAGCAATGGGGGAAGCTGGATTCACTTAATAACTGCAGTGATTTGCTTCACAACCGTGGCAAAGAAGATTGTAAAATCAGGGGTGACTTGCTTAACAACTGCCTTGCTTAGCAATGGAAATTCCAGCTCCAATTGTGGTCATAAGTCAAGGACTATCTGCGTTAGTGGATACAGAAAGGACCGTAGGGGGGGAAAACTGGGGACTATTTTCAAATGCCATCTGATATCCTAGCATCAAGATTCTAAGAAGCCATTCATTTTAAAAGAATCAGTGTCTCTACAATATTTCAGTATGCACACAAGGCCATCTAGAGGCACATCTGAGAACAATCAAAGTCAAGTGTAAAATCATCCTCCAAAATTAGGATGCTATTATCCAATATGCTTTAATTAAAGTGCTTCTGAAGCATTAATTTTAAAGACTTCCTTAAAAATTGTCTGTGTATGCATATGTGCATGTACGTGTGTATATAATCATACCATACAAGATAATTGTACAGTAAACTGTCTTTTGCAGGTTATAAATTACTTATTGTATAATTCGATAAAATGTTTATCTGAATAGCCAAAAATATGCTAGAGAGTTTTAGTGTATCTGCTAATTTTCAAATTATAATAGCCAATAACAATACCCACTCCTCCTAAAAACAATTAGGAGTCTTTTTAATTCTAGAAATTATGTGGGAAGCAATGTGCCATTTCAGATTTATTGCGCCTTATAGATTTCCTCAATTGATGCTGACAATTGAGACATCACCTATATATTTCTTTCAAAATACGATGCAGATTTGTGGGTGCTGATTTAATTTTATAAAATTAGGGATGTAAGCCAAATCGAAATTCAATATATCTCATCACAGTGGATCTGACATGCCAGCAGCTGACTCTGGGTTAAAACAATCTGCTATCCAGATGTTACTTTGCAACTTAAAACCACTACCTTTCCTTCTTGCAGCTTTTAATCTTTAAATTGACTTGATAAAGTGAAATCTTCAGAGAGAGGAGTTCCACGCAGGACTGCGTATTTTGTATAATAGAACTTACAGCCACTATATGTTTTTACCAGTTTATTGAATGCAGTGGACCAGTACAGGAAAAAAAGGGCATTAAAGCAATTCTAATAAGCCTGCCCTAAGGTTCTGCAACTCTTGGGCTACACCGTCTGATATCTATTTCACCTAATGAAATGGATATGTGAGATGAGACACTTATACATGTGGAGATGCAAAGGCCACTTTTTAAATGTTTCCACCTCCCAAAGTTGCTTACATTTTGAACTTTCTCCTTTCAAATATCCATAACTCATGGATGAACATTATGGCAAAGCAAGGGAACTAAATAGCTTAGAGTCAGCCTCGTGAACTCTACACAGCATAGGAAATAATATAATGGATTAATGTAATGTCAGACTGAAATAACTTCCCTAATAAAACAAATGCAAATGCAAAACAATGCAAAGAGATGGATAGATTAACATTCAAAATAAAGGAGAAGGAAGAAACAGAATATTGTTTAACACAGGACTCATTTTACCAATGATTGGTTAACAGAAACAGAAGTTAAAAACTCAAAAGTTTAAGAGAATGATTGACTATACCAGTGATGGCTAACCTTTTTTGGCTCGCGTGCCAAAAGCGGGAGAGGGCAGGCAGGGTTGTATATGGGTGTGCCACACCCATAATGCTATATGCGCGACCCCCTGCTTTTGGTACGCTTTTTTCACCCTCCCCAGACTCCAGAGGCTTTCTAGGAGCCTGGGGAGGGTGAAAACGCCCTCCCCCCCAACCTCCAGCGGCTTCAGGAGCTTCCCTGAAGCCTCCAGAGAAAGAAAAACGGCCTCAAAAGAAGGCCTAAATCAGCTGGCCAGCGCACATATGCATGCTGGAGCTGACAGGGCAACACCTCGCGTGCCCTAAGAAATGGCTCCGCGTGCCACCTGTGGCACCCGTGCCATTGGTTCACCATCACTGGACTATACAATGAAGGATTAGTATGAATAAGTATTATTATTATTATTATTATTTTTTTTTTTTTTCAAAACTAACTGTACTCAAACAGCACACTATTCATGTAGATCAGGGGTAGTCAACCTTTTTATACCTACCGCCCACTTTTGTATCTCTGTTAGTAGTAACATTTTCTAACCGCCCACCAGTTCCACAGTAATGGTGATTTATAAAGTAGGGAAGTCAATTAAATTTAAAAAAAGGAAAGTGCTTCAGTATCGGACAAAAACCCTACCGCCCACCATGAAAGCTGGAACGCCCACTAGTGTGCGGTAGGGACCAGGTTGACTACCACTGATGTAGATATTGAGTTTTTATGTTTACTAAAGAAAAATGTATAAATAAAATATAAAAAAATAAAAATAAAACAATAATGGATATTTGTGTGTGCTGGAAGGCTATTGGAGGTTAAGCAATGCATATGTCACCTTTACAAACTAGTTTTTTTGAGGTAAAAATGATTTTTTTCTTCAGCTTCTCTGATGGCACATTTATGCTTCGTACCTTCAAATGGCTTTTATTGAGCAAGAAGATTAATGAACAAGGAGCCGTCAGTGCATACTGTATGTACATGGAGGGGGTGTCGCATGATTTATATTCCATTTTAGTGTTAAAAAAGTGAGTGATGAAAGTGATAAATAAGATCATAAATAAGTGATAAAAAGTGCTATCGCCACCATCACCCAAGCTATAGTCAAGCCAAAATAAAACAAAAAGAATTGAAAACTTGAATAGACATTTTTTAAAGTTCAAGACAATGTCCTAGGAGCCACTGTCAGAGGAACTGGGAGGCCAGATCACACCAGATCTCTTTAATATAAAATTGGGGTATAGAGGAATAGAGTGTCATAGTACAGCAATAGAAAACTGCAATATTGCTCTTCAGCCACATTATTGCGGTAATATTTACTCAAGCCCACTGAAGAGGCACCTCTGTACATTCATCAAAATCCACACATGAATACAAATCATTCATGTCAGACTGCTTCAATAAGTATCTTATTATATCCATCAAAGGCTTAAGGCGCGCATCATAAACGTCCTCCCTCCCTTTCATTCGAGCATGTTTGAATGAAATGGAAGGTGATCTCCACAAGGTGGAGCACACAGACCAGGTATCCAAGCATCAAAACAAGCATTTCCTCTTATCCATTTTCCCTTATGATGATAATGATGACTGCTTTTACTTTAGTTGCTGTTTTTACTGGAAGAAGGAGAATATGAGTGTGTAGAAGGTGTACCCACGCACCTATATGCACACATATATGCATAGAGATATACACATGTGCTATATCCTGGGTTGGGTGTCTTTAGAATTTGTTTCAGCTGAAGTTGGAAACCTGAAGTTGACTTGTGATAGGAAAAGGTGGGAAAAAGGCCGCCCTGGGTCCTTTTTGGAGAAGGTGCGGGGTATAAATTTGAATAAAATAAATAAAATAAAAATAAATATGGATACTATATATAATTTTTGCCTTTTTTAATCATTGTTTTAACAATGTGGATTTCAACAAATTCTGGGTTTTCTTTCCTGCACTAAATATGATAGTTTTTCAAGGCTCAACCTACAGGCTTAAATTATTCTCATCCACCATTTATGATGTCAACAAAAAAGTTAAGAATTTAAGGAGGTTTATTACAACTAGGCTGCAGAAATCGGGATAACCAAGAAATAGCAGCACATGGGAGGGGGGATTGCAACCATTTTCTATCAAATAATAATTGTGTGGATTTATTTTCAGCTCCGATCCTAATGCTCAAATGAGATCTCAGCAAGAATCTTTGGTCTCATAGATGCGTTTTTTCATGTACTGTAAGAAGCAGTCATATTTACCAAGGTACAACTATGTGCTCTTATACAGGTAGTCCTTGATTTACAACCACAATTAAGCCCCAAATGTATATTACTATGTGAGACATTTGTTAAATGAATTCTGCTCCATTTTATGACCTTTCTTGCCACAGTTGTTAAGTGAATCACTACACAAGTTAAGTTAGTAACAGAATCTGGTTTTCCCATGGACTTTGCTTGTCAGGAGGTTAAAAAAGGTTTTAAAAAGGTGATCACATCAACCATCATAAATACATCCCAGTTGCCAAGCATCCAAGTTTTGATTACGTGACATGAGGATGTTGCAACTGTCGTTAAGTGTGAAAAATGGTCATAAGTCACTTTTTTCAGTGCCATTGTAACTTTGAACGGTCACTAAATGAACTGCCATATGTCAAGGACTACCTTCAATGTCCTGAACTAAACCATCTTGCCAGCAACAATATTATATTCGCTCCATTTTATGTCCTGAAATTGCTTCATGTCACATACAATTATCTATTTAAAATGTCCCACTGTTTAGGTTTTGTTTTGTTTTTAGGAAGAAAACTGTTTTGGGAGAAGGTCAAAAGTGTAAATAATTAATGTGAAACATTTTATCCTTCCTTCTAGTGAATTCAAAATAGTTGCGTTGAGCTACATTTGGATTGTGTAAGGAAATATGGGGCAACTATTTCCCCATCAATAACACCCCTCAGCTGTTTTCCCTTCTTTTTTCTTTTAGGATCAAAAGTACTTTTTTTTTTCTACGTTTCCTTAATTTATTGTATTGACTTGCCAAATTGGTAAAGCAAAATCAAAGATTAAACAGGAAATTTCCATTTAAGTTTCCATATCTCAGATTGCCAGCAAGCCAAATAACACTGAAAAAGTGACTCATTATGAATTATTCTTTTAGCTAATTTGGATGTGCCAGTTTGCTTTTCATAGTGTATTAACATCTGCTTTCTGAAGCCTTTTCAAGAATTCGTCATTTTTCCTCTCTGGTTTTTCCCTCCTAAATCAGCCTGAAACCAGACAAACATCTGTTTGACTTTCTGACAGGCCATTTTTCTAAGGGCGTTTAATTGCAGCTTCTTCCTGACAGCCAAAGACTGAAGAGGCCACTTGTTGGCAATCTCTTGACCGCCTGTGTTCTCAGAGACAGGCAGTTAAAAAATGACTCCCATTCCTCACCTATGTTGGAAGAATTTTCTCATAAGGAAAAATACATAGAGAAGTGCTTACAGAAATCAGATTACTCAGCTGTGTAGGCCTCATTGCTGGTGCCTATGGGGACCCCAAAGGTTCTGTTTAAATTACCTTCCTTGACTTATATTCTATTTTTTGTGATTTCTTAATAATGAATCCTCTAATAATACAATTAATGTATCTAAGTTTTCTTTTTTCACTGCATAATCGGTATATTTTTTCTTTGTTGGTGCTGTAAGTTTTTTAAATTGCTTATATTTGTATTTCTCTATTAAATAAAAAGAGGTCTGTGGATAAAAGTCATTTGAAAATTACATTTGGGGTGAATATCAGAGGTGGTATTCTACTGGTTCGGACCAGTTCGCCCGAACCGTTAGCGGAAATTACAGGTGGACCCGCCCATCCGCCCAAGTTCTACGGCACCCCATTTAGGCCCTTTTTTCGTCAAAAGTGCATGTGCGGAAGGTTTTGCACATGCACAGAAATGGCACATCCGAGCGAAGTGAGCACGCTCACATTTGCAAACGGGTAGGGAAGATAAGTCAATACCACTCCTGATGAATATGTAAGTATACTAATATTCTTTGATTTAGGTTCTCTTGAGATTGCCTACTTGTCAACTTTTAGAGCTGTGTTTGGAGCAGTCACTGGTTGCATTTTCATAGCACCAGAGATTTCTGGGAGAGCAAGGAATTGCTCACTGAGATTCAGAGAACTGGGACTTTGTCCATTGCAGCAAAATACTGGTCTGCATTAATTAAAAATAAATCAAAATTAAATCATTTGAAAAAGACCAAAATAAATTTAAAAGAATAATGTGTTACAGTCCACACATTTTAAAAGTTCTCAAGTTTGAAAAACATTGGAAGTAAAAAAAATATCTATTGGTATTAAGGAAGAAATACGGTTAGGGTAACAGGTCTATGCGTTCTGCAGTTAAATTTAATGGGGCAGCTATTTTTTGCCTGAGATTTTATTAAATATGGTAACCACATCTCATATGCATATGAGCATATATTGCTAGGCATGGAAACTTCTGAGGGGGAAACTGTTTTGTCAGTAAGTAATTCCGGGGTGGTTTCTGGCTGCTGCTACTGCTGGTTTGCTCAGGGACGGGCTACGTGCACATGCACAGTACTAAAAAATGCTTCTGCACATGTGCATAAGCAAAAAGCAAGGTGGCAGCGCCATAGGCGGCACCAAGACAACCAGTTTGGGGCCATGGCAGGCTGAGTTACTACCTACCCGGCCGAACCAGGCCGAACCGGTAGGAACCCACCTCTGAAGTAATTAGCTTTAGATAAATTTTAAAGTTTAATAATACTAATTTCAGAGAGATGTTTTGCGGTATTTCCTTTCTTGGTTAACTTTTAGTTGAAAATGTTCTATTTGTGTACTTTCCAATGTTGACTTTTCTCACAATGGAGGAATGGATAGTGAACATGATGGAATTTGCTGAAATGGCCAAATTGACTGCTTTAATTAGAAGGGATTGTCAAAATTTAATCCTGAGTGGAAGTCCTATATTGACTTTTTGAGGGAAACAGAAATAAATGATATATGGTTTTGAAGATTAAAATAAAAATAATAAATTGTAGACAAAATGTAAACTGTTACTGCAGAGTAAGAGGTTATTTTATATGTATACATAGCTGCTGTAAAAGAAAATCAGATGTCAATTCTTTATTTTATTTTCTTTGATTTCTGCACATTTATCTTTGCTCTTTTCTTCTTTCTTTCATTTTTCTTCTATTTGTAACTAGCCGTTCCCGGCCATGCATTGCTGTGGCCTAGTCTGGTTAAATGGCCAACCAATCTGTGTGTAGATCTACACCTGCACACACAAACACGTACACACAACCACCGTACCTACCTACTGTATTTCTCCCTCTCTCCCTCTCTATCCCTCTACCTACCTACCTACTGTATTTCTCCCTCGCCCTATCTTTCTACCTACCTACCTACCTACCTACCTACCTACCTACCTACCTACCTACCTACCTACCTACCGTATTTCTCCCTCTCTCTATCACTCTACCTACCTACCTACTGCATTTCTCCCTCTCTATCCCTATAGCTGCCTATCTACCTACCTATCTTATGGACAGAGTATTTTATGTCATAAAGGATGACATAATACCTGTGGCCCACTGCTCTCTCTGTATCCATCTACCTACCTTTTTTACAATTTTTTACATTTCCGTTGCATGTTCCTGGCACAGGTGTGACATCTACACAATCTATATATATCATTGGTGCCGTATTTGAAAGGAACGTTGTGTAAAAATTTGGAAGCGATCAGTGCAGTACTTTCAGATATTACCGGTTTTGAACAAACTCTTGTTACATTTTTCTTTATATAATTGTAATTATTGGTTCTTATTAATTTTTATTCTGAATTAAAAATTGTAATCACATTTAATTTTTTTAAAAGGTCCAAAGTGTTGCAGGTTTCAAAACAGTTAAGCTGTTGGCACGGACATAATAGAGCAGAAGAGCATCATTTGGAATAGGACAACTCACTGTGGCCAATCGCCCCAGCCAACTTGCCGACAGGCAATTCAACAATTCAATTTAATTAAATTAATTGTAAAAATATTTTAATTTTTGCCATTCACATTTCATTTCTCCCCCCCTCCTTTTGCAGCCTTTCTTTAATGAGTCTATTCTACCATTTCTTCCGTATTAGTGTAACTCTTGTCCCTATAATGAGTTGTTCCATGGCAAGTTGGCTGTAGCGAGTTGGCTGGGGCGAATTGGCTGCAGTGAAGTGGCTGAGGTGAGTTTTCCTAGATCACGGGTGTCAAACTTTGGCGTTATGTTGCCGTTACCTGACATTTCATGTTTTCCCCTTTGCGAAACTAGGGTGGGTGTGGCCTACGCATGACACAACCGGCCCATAGGTCACCAGTTTGATACCCTGTCCTAGACCCTTCAAATACCGTTCTTCCTTGTTGGAGAGAAGAGACTGATTACACCAGCTCCAGACTGATAGCAATTTCAATCCGTAGTGGAGCAAAACCATGATTATATTGGATCCATTAGATGTTCGACCATTTCTCCAGAATGCATCTTTTTTGTTCTTGCCTCTGAACAAAACCTCTGGTGAGGATTTTGCTTCACGTTTGGCATAACAACTGCCATGTGTACTCAGAGGAGGATGTTATCTCATCTTATTAAATAAGTCATTGATAACAATGGCCAAAATTTGTTTAATCACCATTGCAGTTTGGCACAATTCTCTAGTTTTACTGTACAGAATTATATGGATGTTATAATTTACAAGTTTTTATCTTAAATGTTATGGTTTATTTGTTAGTTCATTTATTCAACTTGAATACCACCCAAATCGAATTGACTGTAGGAGGCTCATAGCATAAAAATAACAGCAGTATACAAATAGATAAAGTAAACAATAAACAAGATAGCAAAGAAGGGCTAGCAACATACATACCATTTTGATTTTAAGGGAAGGTATCTTTGTTGACCACTGACTGTACATATATATTGTAATTCTAATTATTTTACTTCACTTCTTGCTGCTTTTTTCATTCTACCAATAGAATCTAACCCAGGGGTGTGCAAACTTTGCAACTTTAAGTCTGAAGGACTTTAGCTCCCAGAATTCTCCAGCTGGCTGTAGAAGTCTGGAAACTGAAGTCCTTCAGACTTAAAGTTGCAAAGGTTGCCCACCCCTGATCTAACCTCACCTTATTCTTGGCCTTTTCACAAGTGATCCAAAACAACTTTCTATAACTCTGGAAAGGTGACCAGCAAATTTCACAGAGATTTCCCATACAGAGAGAGAATTTCATATTGTTTTTACAATGACAATAAAGATTATTATTATTATTTTCATTGGATACTCTTATTTTCTAACCCTGATCATATATATTTACAAATCCAAAAATTGCCTGAAGGAACACTTGCAAATGCTAAAAAGATGGTGCAGGATTTAACCTTTCTTTAGCCAAGTCGGTATGTGCCGACAGGTGTTATTGAAGAGATAATTTGGGGAAATCATTCTGCTACTGCTTCCATAGGCCTACTTCTTGCAAGTCTAAACATTAATTAGATGAAAGATTTTATGTATATTTCTCCCTTCTCTGGGAGGAATTTTCCTTCAAATATTTCATCCCTCTGACAATGAAAAGCTATAGACATTTGGATGCATTATGATATGTTTACATATCATTTGAAAATACTGTAGTCAAAGCAATTCTGTAGCAGTATGAGAAGCCTCAAATTCTTGCCATTTATAGCTGTGCAGTTCGCAAAATAAGAGACTACATCTCTCTCCCACAGAGGCCTCTCCTATCTTATCCCCTTCTCTCCCTCAGTCTAACTCCTTAGCATCAGAGTGTTTTTTCAGGTAGGGAGGGGGAGTGGAACGTCTAACTCCTTAGCATCAGAGCGTGTTAATATAAATTTAGATATAAAAAATACTAATGATCTGACGGTCATTTGCACCCGTGTCCCTCCTGGCTAGTACTGGCCTCCCGGGAGGTTACACGAGGCTGGCTCCAGGGAATTGTTAATGCCTCTTTGTGTGAGGGGTTCTTACCGACCGTCCTGAAAGAGGCAGTGGTGAGACCCCTCCTCAAGAAGCCCTCCCTGGACCCAGCTGTGTTGGCCAACTATCGTATATATATATAAAGCTAGCTAAAGGTATTGTTATAACTACTCTGGGCAGCAAGACATAACACACAATAGCATGTAGACTACATTAAAAATAAAGGTAAAGGTTCCCCTCGCTCTAGGGGGCGGTGCTTATCTCAGTTTCAAAGCCGAAGAGTCAGCGGTGGTTCCTATTTTTCTACTTGCATTTTTACATGCTTTCGAACGGCTAGTTTGGCAGAAGAAGCTGGGACAAGTAACGGGAGCTCACTCTGTTAAGCGGCACTAGGGATTCGAACCGCTGACCTTTCTGATCGACAAGCTCAGTGTCTTAGCCACTGAGCCACCATGTCCCTTGTAGACACATTACAATGGCCCAATCAAGAGGCGATTAGGGAATACATGATTGAATGCAGTGCCACCCTAATGTTGGCATGGGTACAACTAGATGCATTTATCACACCTTTCTAATGAAAAAAAAACTACCATCTGCTCCTCAAGGAATCACCAGGAGCAGGTGGCAATTATAGTCCGGAAAAGCATTTGCACATATATACCTTTTTGCCAGTTCCATTAATTCCTATTACTATCATCATAAAAATAACACCTTCAATTTTTTTTTAAAAAGTTGCCTTATATCTTAAATGCTAAATAACCGGATGGATGGTCTTACCTTGATTTTCCTCTGCAATAGACTGTACACATCCTGCACAATTAGGTGGCCCTCAATTTATAACCACAATTGGGACCAGAATTTCTGCCACTAAGCAAGGTGGTTGTTAAGTGAGTCGAACCTAATTTTTACCACCTTTTTGCCCCAGTTGTAAAGCAAATAAGTACAGTTGTTTAATGAATCATACAATTGTTAAGCAAATCTGTTGTTTTCCCCAATGACTATGCTTGTCAAAAGCCAGCTGGGAAGATCACAAATGGTGATCAAATGACCCCCGGGATGTCACAATTATTGTAAATGTATCCCGATAGCCAAGCATCTGAAATTTTAATCAATTGACCCTTGAGATGTTACAACAGTCAAAAGTGTGAGGACCAGTCATAAGTTACATTTTTCAGTGTTGTCGTAACTTCAGTCACTAAACCAACAGTTGTGAATTGAGGACTACTTGTATACTAATCAGGAGATTTATGCAATAGAAACTAAACATTGGGATTAATATACAATTCTTTGAATCTTAGTTACATTATGTTTTTCTGATATAGTTCAAGAACACCAGCCATGTCATGATTCATTATGTATACGATATTTGACTATTCCATTTGAAAGGCACTATGCTGTAACGTATTTAATGCAGTCTTATTTAAATATTATCAAGTAATAACTAAATTGTTGATTTACAAAAGAAACAGTGCCATTTATTTCACAATTGAACTGAGCATAGCTAAAATTGAAACATCCAAGCAAAAGTACATTTTTGTTAATGCCCAATAGAAAGCACAATGTAATACACATAATTTACAAGATTCAACTTGCACAATAAAATAGAAAAGTTTATTTACAATATTGACAAGGGACATATCAAAGAAAAGGAATAATTTTGGTAATGGTTTTGCTACTACTGGTTTATAAGTACTAAACTCTTTCATCATGATCATCTCAGCCTAATCTGGAGCTTGATCTCAGATTTCTGAGGATGCCAACCTTAAATATCATTTTGACAGTCAAGAATTCTATTCCTAAAAACAAAGTCCCCTAGATAATAGCCTTACATTCTACAGTAAACAGAGCTTAGACACACATATAAAGGCATTTGCTAACAAATAAATACAACGTTGAAGGTCACTGCTAAAATAAATTAAGGATAAAAACAAACAAATGTGCACTTCCTACTTATGACTAGGCTTCAAGCTTATTAAAATCAAATGTCTTTAAAAATATATTTTATTACGTAACAGTCCTTCGAGTGACAGTATTTACAAACCACTAATTAAAGAAGGCTTCACACATGACAGCTTCCTACACAGAGGAAAACCATAGGCTCCATATGGTTCTGTGCATAACAGTAAGGAAATGAATGCATCTTTGATAGTTTCGCCATTTGCTTATAGAAAGAAATAATATTACTTCAAACTGGCTTGTTGGCAAAGGCTTCTACAATACGTAAATATGGCAAAAGAGTTATCTATACAAGCACACTGAATTAGTAATAAGGTTACAATCCTCTCCTGGGAGTAAGTCCCACAAAACACAATCAAACGTATTTTCACTCAACGCACAATTGCACTGTACAAGAATAAAACTTTATATAGACACTCATTAAGAAAAAAAATGAGTTAACATTTTGAAAACTTCATTTGTTTTACAGAAAAGAACTTTTTAGATTGTCATGTCAAGTTAGCACAATGAAATAAGCACAGAGGTGTGCCTAAATCTGTAAACTGCGAAGTTTAAGGCACATATTTTATTAGTGCATAATTTCTAACTGTTCTTTAAGGCTAATTGTACAGAGGTATTTTAAAAGAATTGGCATTTAGGTCAATATACAGCACACCATGTGGGACAGCCAATTTTTGAACTTCCAAGTTAAGCTGATAGTGCCCTTGGGGGAGGGGAAGTACACAACTTTGTTTAAAAAAAAAAAAAGAGAAGGAAAGGATGTACGTACCAGCGATGACACAGCCAGTATTCACTGCTATGGCAGAGTTTGCAGCAGAAATTCATGGCTTTATGTATTCACTTTCCCCCTGACAATCCCTAAGAGAGAAAACAAAGCCTAGCTCTGATAACTAGGGCTGTTCATTTTTTTATGGATGAAGTGGTTGCTTCAATTTCTGAGGCATACCACACTCATTTTGCTCTTTAACCCCCTAGCCCAGTGATGACTAACCTTTTTGCCATTGCGTGCCAAAAGCAGGGGGAGTGCAGGGGGCGGGGTCGTGCACGTGTGTGCCCACACCCATAATTCTATGCATCTTCCCCCTGTGCATGTGCCCCCTGCGTATGCACGTGTGACCCCCCTCGCCCCACTTTTGGTGCGTGATGGCACGGTGGACCCATTTTTCGCCCTCCCCAGGCTCCAGAGACTTTCTAGGAACCTGGAAAGGATGAAAATGGCCCCCCGTAGCTCCCCCAGAGGCTGGAAATGACCCATTTTCCAGCTTCCGATTTGCGCATTGGGCCATTTTTCTCCCGCCCTGAACTTCTGGTTTGTACATTGGGTTGTTTTTCTTCTTCTGGAGACTTCAGGGAAGCCTCCAGAGGGCAAAGAATGGCCAAATATGAAGGCCAAAATGAGCTGGCCAGCCCGCACATGCGCGTTGGAGCTGGCAGGGCAATCAATGCCTTGCGTGCCCTAAGAAATGGCTCTGTGTGCCACCTGTGGCATGTGTGCCATAGGTTCGCCTTCACGGCCCTAACCCAAAGACCAAAAAAACCCATGACTTTTTACCTACTTGGAGAGTCTCTAGAAAAGGGGTGGTTCAAGTTGTGATCCACTAGAACCTGATGAGTTTCTACAAGACACTACAGTAAGGGCAAAAAACAGTAACAGGTTTCATGACCTGTTAAATTTTGAAGCCCCCTGTTTTAGAAGCTCCTATATTGCTGCACCCATTGTATGCATCTTCCAAGAATTATGGAATGATAAAAGAAGAGGTAATGAACTGGAGCAATCATAAGCAAGTGGCTGAAGGGAAATTGCTGGAAGGTATTGGGTGATTGCCTTTGGTTGTTAAACTAGGTTGGGCATCTTATGGGGTTAAAATTTCAATTTGAGTGTGTTTTCTTACTCAGAATCGTAGTAAACCATGCTGTTGATTTTTAGCAACATTGATAAAAACAAACTTTGGGGCCACAAAATCAGGCTTGGAGCCATTGATTGTCCATTTCCTTTCATTGGGAAAATAATAAAGAATTGCTTAGGGAAAGTGTATGCATAATCTCAGCCTTCGAGGAATAAAAATGCAAGTCACAGTTATATTTCTGAAACTGCCAGCAAAAATCAAATAAAACAAAAATATGCACATCATATTTTTCAACGGAAGCAATTTATACATTCATCAATGAAAACCTGTCAAGTATGATGCACGGTAGAAATCAGCCCTTAATACTGTTGTTGTTTTTTTAGAAAAGAAAATTGAACAGAACAAAAAAAAGTCATGACATCCCTAATGTGATGTTGACAAAGCTGACTTCTACCAAAGTTTGAATTATTATTTTTTAAATGTCCAGAATGGCTCATTAGAGGATCTTTTTGCGATGCTTTGAACACTCATTAATAAACGCTTGGCAACAATTCTAGCCCTCAAGGCTGCAGAGGTAGAAAAGAAGGTGGCAACCATGTCCTTTGGGGTCTGGACCACCAGACAAATTCCTACAGTTTTCATAAGGTGTCTGTACCATTTACTAATACATTCTAATACTGAAAGGAGCATCAAGCAATTAGTGCAGTTACTTTACCGTTAATATACGTCAAGACTTATTCTTCTAACTCCTGGAATTTTCTCAGCGGATTCCCAGTTTACAGCAACTAGAAAGTCTTTGGCCATCAGAAAAGGAGGAGGAGTCTCCTACATAGAAGGAGTCGTGACGGGAGTCCATGTGGAGGCAAGTCTAGCATGCACTGAGGCATCATACTGACTGTCAGCGATATCTGTGGGTGCCCCGTTGTCATAGAGGGGAGAGCCCGAAGATGTCGTAGCGACGGAATGAGGAAGTGTGGGGTAGTGGGTTGTAGAGCCTCGCAAAAACTGGGATCCTATCCCACTGGACATCCCGCCGGACTGTGAAACGGGTGAGATGGTGCTGTTGCTCACAGACCACAAGTTGGGATATTGGCTGCGAGAGAAAGAAAAAAATCCCCAGGTTTTCCATTTGTAGAAAGGCAGCGCCTTTAGCGAAAGGCTAAGTAATGTAACATAATTTCACATATAGAGCCAAGGTGGCGCAGTGATTAGAGTGCAGAATTGTAGGCTACTTCAGCTGACTGCTAGCTGCAGCTCAGCAGTTCAAATCTCACCAGGCTCAAGGTTGACTCAACCTTCCATCCTCCTGAGGCGGGTAAAATGAGGACCCAGATTGTTGGGGACAATAGGCTGACTTTGTAAACCGCTTAGAGAGGGCTGTAAAAGCACTATAAAGTGGTAAATAAGTCTAAGTGCTATTGCTACTGCTATATCATATACTTCTGCAAATTATGGCTCACTTCACTGAATATAGAATTTATTAACATCAACATGTTTGAGAGTAGGGGAGGCAGAACAGTATGCATTTGAGTGAGGCACTGACAGGATGAAAAGAAGAGGCATAGGCCTCCTTAATTCAAGTATGTATTTTCTTAGATCACGCAGTTAGTATATAGCAATAGCAGAAGCCCTTAAGACTTATATACCGCTCCATAGAGTTTTACGGCACTCTCTAGCAGTTTACAACGTCAGCATATTGCCCCCAACAATCTGGGTTCTCATTTTATCGATCCCCAGAAAGATAATAGGTGGAGTCAATCTTCAAACATGCAAATTTATGGTGCAGGTAGATGTTGCCACCTCATTCCAAATCACCTTTTTGGCTTCAGAGAGCAAATCCCTCACTAGAAATATTAAAGATTTTTGGAAGGCTTTTTCAATCTGGTATTTAGTCTCTCTCCAGTGCCAGATTCTAAAATGCACTTAAGCAGCTTCTTTATTTGATTTCCATTCACCAGCGACTGAAATGGAACAATCTGTAAAGTTGACTGGGTTAGCTACAAAACTCAGCAGGATTTTCTTTTCTGAAAATCCTCACCAATATAGAAATCGGGAGATTAAATGAAATCATTTTTTTATTGCAGTCATAAACTAGCAAATTATAAATACTGTACATACTGTTAATGATTCCTCACTTAAATTATTAGCGTGAAGCAGGGTTCTTACACAATAACAGAAACTTCAGTTTGTAAATGGAAGGAAGTGTTTTAGGGAACTTTGCACTTGTGAATTCCTGCAGATTAAAGATGTATTTGTTTACACATGTTTGCAATCCAGTGAATTGCCATAGCATGCAAATTCCTGCTATGGAGTCTTTCCCTAGTGATGTTTTTTACTACCTTACAGAGCAATATATTTATTTATTTAGTAAATGTCAGGCCTGGAAGCCATCTTTTGCATTGGCCTTCAGGCTTGTTGTGCTGTGAGAAAATGGGAGGAGGGATTATATGGAGTATGGGAGATATATAGACATAATAACATTCCTTTCTCAGAGAGTCAAGGCCACCTTGCCCTGCACCTGGACACATATGACTGGGTGGCATATGTGGAACAGTTGGAACAGTGCCTGATTGGGTCATGTCACACACATGTGGGTGCTGGGCAGGGTCTTAGACTTTCATTTGAGTGGGGAATACCTGGAAGCTTTCAGATTCGGATTTTCCCAGATGTGTCACTATGACATCTCTAATAAAATGGAACTTTGAGAAACTTCAAACTTTGGAGTCTTATTTCGTTGGGTGTGTTACTTGGATCCCTGAATTTATATGGCCACCCATCTCACTGAATCTGAAAGGCATTTACCAAGCACATCTCTTCCCACCCCCTCCTTTAAGTCAGGAATGGCCACCTTAAAGGCTGTGGATGGAACTAGTGATATAGTTTTACACTTTTTTTAAAACTAGAAAGCGTATCAGCTCACACTCACCAAAGCGAGGGAGTTAGAGACTCAACGTTTAGTTTTCAATAATATTATTGTCACTGATCTGATCCTGCACATATAAAAGGATATATGCGAAAAATAATTTTCACCTATGGCAACAAAGAGGGGTGGCACAGTGGCTCAGTGGTTAAGACACTGGGCTTCTTGGCTGGAAAGCCGGCAGCCCAGATTCGAGACCCAAGCTCCCTGAGACGAGGTAAGCTCTCATCCTCACCCCTGCTCCTGTCAATCTCACAGTTTGAAAGCATACAAATGCAAGTAGATGAATAGATACCAACAGCTAAGAGCATTCAGTGGTGTCATGCTGGACACACGACCACAGAAATGTCTATGGAGATGAACACCACCCCCTATAATCAGCAATGACTACCGTGTTTCCCCGAAAGTAAGACATGTCTTATATTGTTTTTAAGCCGCTAAATGTGGCCTTGGTCTTATAATTGGGGGGAGGGGGGGCTTATTGGTTTGAGCTTCCAGGCGGCTGCTCTCTTGCGAGCAGGCTCGGGGTTGAATGGCTGTGTTGCACTGTCACAGCAGCAACACAGCAGCCTTGTCAAAACAGCCGCGCCGCCTCTGCTGCCAGCCACCGCGGGAATCTAACTGGCTCGTCCTCACTGCTGCCCCCAGCAGAGTCTGCAGGCAGCGCCAGCTCTGGCTGAGGCCCAGCAGGCTCCCAGAGTGGTGTTCGCCGCCGCTGCCGCTGTTCCCACCGCCTCCGGAGGTAGCCCAGAGCAGCAGCTGCGGCGCCAGCAGCAAGACCCGCACTGTGGGTCAGTGAGTCTCGCCCCTTCCCCTTTCTCTCAGGGCACAGCTGCCCAGCGCAGGACTCGCACTCCCAGGCTACCACACGCCGCAGGCTGGAGACACTGGTGGAGAATTTAAACACTCCTCTCAGTGTTTAAGGATGGTGGCTGTGGCGAAGAGAGAAGGCGGCAGCGCCTCCTCCTCCTGGGCCGCTTTCCTGGGCGGCCTGGCGGGTGCCGCAGACAGGGAGCCGGGGCCAACAGCCACGCACGGGTATCGCTGCTGGCACCGCAGCTGCTGCTCTGGGCAGCCTCCGGAGGTGGTGGGAACAGCGGCGGCAATGGCGGCCACCACCCTGGCAGCCTGCTGGGCCTCAGCCGGAGCTGGCGCCGCCTGCAGACTCTGCTGGGGGCAGCAACAAGGACGAGCTGGTGAGATTCCCGTGGCGGTGGGAGGCAGAGGCGGCGTGGTTCTTTTGACAAGGAGGGCGGCCCTTGGCACCAGTGAGCCCACTCCCTTCCCGGCCTGACGGATTGTCCAGGGGGCTTATTTGGGGGGGGGGGCTAATATTTTTGCCCACCCGAAATATGAAGCATGGCCTTAGTTTCAGGCCATGTCGTATTTTTGGGAAAACACGGTAGCAGAGTAAAAACTTCAGGGATTCCTTTTCTTTTATAACAAAGTAGCTAGTATATCACAGACTAGCAGCTTTCCTATTCTTGCAGATAAAGAACATAATTACTCCACTCCTGGGTAAATCATACTATACAAACAGTATTTGTGACCAAACTATACCTGTATTGGGGGTGGGGGGGGGTCACCTCCATGGGACTCATGCAGAAATGGATCTATTTTTTCACAGGAGAAGTTTTGTGTTCATGTAAAAGGCTTACCTGGAGCTGGTTGGTGGACCACTACTGTGATTCATAGGCAACATACTTGTTGGAGTTGGGACTCCTAAACTGGACCAATTGTCATGGCTTTGGAGCATAGAAAGGCATGCTGAAGAATTGTCTCCATAGGCTGCTGCAAAAACAAGTATTTTGTGTAAAAACATTCCATACTTTCAAGTACAGTACAATACCTGAATATGACCTTCATCAGTATAACTGAATTCATTAGGAATTGTTAGAATGTATTTGCATTTCCAGTAACGATATAAGGATGTTTACAAATATTACATTTGTTTCTATATAAATATCTAATCATTTTGCAATCATATTAGTATAGACCCAAAGCAGAGGTTAATTCTGTATATTTAGCCCACAAAGTTTCAATGGAGCAGGGACATATCAACTTTTCCAAAGTGATATGCAACCTTCATAGGCTTTTTTTGAGTCATTACTCTATAATCAAGTTTGAAAGAAATGAGCAACACATTATTTTCATACCAACAAAATCCAAGTTCTTTTTATAAACAGAAATAGATTATAAGATAAAAATGTATTAAAAAAATAAAGACTCTCTTGTGGGCATCTGAAATAAGAAGAAATGCTCTCTTACAGCTCTTTCAGAAAGCCATGATGGTGAAGTGGTTAGAATGCAGTATTGCAGGCTAATTCTGCCAACTGCCAGCAGTTTGATCCTGACTGGCTCAAGGTTGACTCAGCCTTCCAACTTTTCAAAGTCAGTAAAATGAGAACCCAGATTTTGGGGGGCAAAATGCTGGCTCTGTAAACTGCTTAGAGAGTGTTGTAAAGCATACCACTATGAAGTGGTATGCAAGTCTAAATGCTATTGCTATTGCTAAATAGCTCGAAACCAAATATGTAATTCAGATTTACCTTTCTTACAATCACCTAGCTGGAAGTTTAGGACTTATTACGCAGCTAGGCTCTTTAAAACTGCTAATGAAACTGACTGCATACTATAATTCATATTAGTCTTCATGGAATGATGAATTGTATCTGAAAATCATTTATACATTTCCTGTATGTCTTTTTCCCTGACAGTTTCCATTTTGAAAAGCAGAATCAGTGCCTCCTTTTTATTAAATCCAATACCATAAAGGTGAAAATAATAAATAAATAATAACAGTACCATCATAGCAGGCCAGATTCTCAGAAAAATCTGATTTTAAATAAGATAAAGTTTTTTATTGCAAACCAAATACTCAACAGAATGATCTATCCACTATTAATAGTGCACTCTTTTACAGACTATAAAACATTTAATAATTATTTGAAAAACATATTTTTAAACAATGAAGCTTTACTTTTACTTTTCTGAGTAAAAATGCCACGATTCAGATGGTTAGTGAAATCTCATTTGTTATTCTCAAGAGATGTTACAATTCCTACATCTCATTAAGATGGATAATCTATCTAGCTATATCCAACTATCCATCCATCTATCCATACATACATACCCGTGTTTCCCTGAAAATAAGACAGGATCTTATTTTCTTTTGACCCCCAAAATAAGTGCTTGGCCTTATTTTCGGGGAGGTCTTATTATTTTTGAGGTGCAGGAGGCTGCGAGCGTGGTCACCTCATGGCTGCAGCTGTGTTGCAATATTTTGGGGGAGGGCTTATTTTAGCACATGCGCTCAAAAGCCCATTTGGGCTTATTATCTGGGGAGATCTTATTTTCAGGGAAGCATGGTATAACTATATATAGATAGCACAGATGACATTATTAGCATTAATGACGGTACCTAGTTATGGTAATGAAATGTCTGCAAAAAAACAAGCAAGCTCAAAGAGCACCGAGGACCCCACATATATCTATATCCTCATCTATATATAGTTATACCATCATCTATCATCATCATCTATCAATCTCATTTTGAATTAATCCATTGCAGGACTGAAGATTGCATATGCACCATAATCTATATGGTGGTCAAAAGCAGTTTGTCTAAATATATTCCAATCTCTCAATCTAAAACTAAAAGAGGAGGACTGGCCCAAAGTAGCCAGACAGCTTTCACCAGCATTAGATCCTGAGTCTTCTGTTGCTAATCCAGCATTTTAACTGCTACACCATATTAAATCAGATTTTGATCTAGCCTTTACCACCCAGCACTGAACTAATAGTCCTACAGATGTTGCTGAATTACTATTTCCACAGCTCCAAATATAATAGTCTACAATAGGGGACAGTGAGATTTTTAGTTTAAGACTTTGGAGGGTCATGGATTCCACACCTTGGCTGTATATTCACACTGAGATCTGTTAGTATCCTATGACATCAGAATACTGGAGGACACTATAAAGTACTTACTTGGAGAATTGGTTCTATGGGTGTATGGATTTGGATAAGGGGCAGGACGGTGATTTCTTAACGATGAATACCTTTCACAACTGTGAGCAGTAGATAGTGACAGAGACGTGCCAAATTGGGAATGAGGACTGGCAGGAGGACAGAGAGTTCCTGTTCCCGGAATTAGCCAACCACCTACTGTAAAAATATGAATAATATCATTTCACCAATCTATAGCAGGATTATTTGTCCAAGATGACATCAGTTTGTTTGCACACATCAATCCTAGAATGTCAAACCTATATTTAACTCACATTGAAACAATAAAAATGGATTTCAAGCTCTTCTTGTCTCCTCCAGTAATATGTGGCTATAAATAGCTTTGTTATGATGCCATTACAGTGTATTTACCCATTTTGGCTGATCGATGGTGTTCCGTAAGTGAAACATTGTGACAATAGCATTCCTACACATTAAAGCAAGAAAACTCAAAACCAAAGTACCATCAGGAATAATCTCAAATCATGAACATAAGATTTTCATAACCTCACATTTCTCATATATCCCTCTCTCACATATTTGATTTTGATTTTGATTTTATTGAATTTATACCCCGCCCTTCTCCAAACGGACCCAGGGCGGCGCACAGGCATATTAAAAAACATACAAACATATAAAACTTTTTTTTTAACTTATTCAACTAAAAAACCTGTGCTAAAACCGAATTAAAATCCCCATTTTAAAACTATCTATGAGTCAGAATTGGAGGCTACGCTAGGCCGGCTAGTTGGAATAGGTGTGTCTTCAGACACTTGCGGAAGAGGCGGAGGTCGGAGATGGTACGGAGGTCGGAGGTCGGAGATGGTACGGAGTTCAGGGGGTAAGTCGTTCCAAAGGGCTGGTCCCGCCACAGAGAAGGGTCTTCCCCTGGGTGTCGCCAGTCGGCATTGACCGGCCACCCTGAGGAGGCCCTCTCTGTGAGAGCGTATCGGTCTGAGGGATGTATGGGGCAGGAGGCGGTCTCGCATATAACTAGGCCCCGAGCCATGGAGCGCTTTAAAGATGGTCGTTAGAACCTTGAAGCGCACCCGAAAGACCACAGGAAGCCAGTGCAGCTCGCGCAGGATCGGTGTTATGTGGGAGTGTCTAGGCGCTCCCGTAATCACCCGCGCGGCTGCATTCTGGACTAGCTGTAGCTTTCGGGTGCACCTCAAGGGAAGCCCCATGTAGAGAGCATTACAGTAGTCGAGTCGAGACGTGACGAGTGCTTGATATATCCTAATCTGGGAGATAATCATAAGAAATAATTAAACTATAATCTTTTGTATCAAATGGCTTTGAAGCAGTATTGTGAGAAAAGCACAATACCCTAGTAAACATACATTTGAATAAATAGTAGTCATGGGTCTCTATGGAGAGAAGGGTGGGAGAATGACACAATCTGTGTCACGATGAAAAACCATCTTAGTTACATTTTGGGTGGAACTTCACTGTATTGGTATGAAAGAATGGGAATTGAGCCTATAATATCAAACTATATCTTCTGTCATTCTCTTACATCATTGTGATCACAGGGGAGAAATTCAGAGAGCAGCACAGTAATTCTGCTTACTCAGAGTGTGAAACTTAGACAAAAGGAGGGATTCTAATATTTGTAATTAACCTAATCAAGCTTTTGATCCTCTTCAAAATTTTGTGCTGTTGGCAACAATCCCTGTCTCAAAGATTATTAAACTGTCTGAAAAACACCAGAGAGATGTCAGTGGGGATATTCCAGACTTTGCACAGATTGATACATTTGATCAATTGATTGATACACTTGAACAAATGAAACAAATTGTAAATACCAAATTACACCAACTTTTTTCTTATCCCTTATTAATTTCAATACAAGAGACACAGAAAACGATCTTGTTTTGTGGTTAATATTTCGGGTACTTTCAAAGAATAGCTTTTCTATATTTTTAAGTATATAATCCTTTTTCTTAATGCACATGAGGAAAACTGCAGAGGTCGAGTTTCTACAATTCTAAGTCACACTTTTAGTCCACACAGTATTTTCAACACAGGTTAGTGGTGGTTTCCCCAAGTTAGCAGAAATGTTTCCAATGCTATCTGGAAATGACAATGATTGAACCAGGGACATGCTGCAATCAAAGTATATATATTCAACTACTATGCTATGAGTCTATTCAAAATCAGAATACATTTCACTGTTTAATAATCTGATATCCTAAAACAGTGCTTTTCAACCTCGGCAACTTCAAGCTATGTGCTGACTGGGAAATTCTGGGAATTGAAGTCGGTCCAGCTTAACTAGGTTGCCAAGGTTGAGAAGCACTGCTCTAAAATGCCCCATTTTAGAGCCCCAACCCTGGAAGTCTTTAAAAAGATGTTAGACAGCCATTTGTCTGAAAATATCTAGGGTTCCAGGAATGCAGAATCTCCCAAAGTAAATTCCTTCATCTCTGATAATTTATTCTTGGTTCTCAATGTTCAGTAAGAGAAATAGGTCAAAAATATTACAGTATTTACAGTCTTTAGCATCGGAAATGTAAAATTATAATAACACTCCTGAGGCTGAAGTATATTACAGTACACATTATTTAAAGAAAAGAAAGCCTTCTAAAAGATACAAATTGTTGGCGAATTTTATATTTTTTGAAATATATATATCCATGCATTTTATATTCATGAATAATGTTCTTAACCACATAACAAAATAGAACTGATACTGGAACAAAACTGCCTTGAGAGGTTTTCCATGTGGCAATGGTATAACAAAAATATAACTTTCAGAAGATATTTTAGACATACATTGTGAATATTGTGATTGCTGACTGTCTCCCACTTCATCCATCATGTCTTTGTGATCACTTCTGTCAAAGAAACACAATTTATTAGAAAAAGTATTAAGCAGCCTAAAGAAATGCAGTCTCTGCTGTAAATGCTGTTAAAAGCAAACAATGGCTCTCACCTTTCTTTTGCATCAAGGAAAGCTTTTGCAAAAGGGTTATATTTTATCTTTAATGCTGTTATCTACAAAAAAATGAAGAAAATATTTCAAATTCAAATGTAATTTTAATTATTTCACCGTTAATTGAAAAGATAATTCAGCAGCATTACTGTTAATTCCACTAAGGTTTTTGCAATTAGTTTTGGTGGGAAAAAGCCCAGAATGAAATTATTAAAACTACTAAGACTGCAAGAACAGGCTTTGAAATCCTCTACAATGCGCTCTCTTTGCCTTACTAAGATGCCTGGTTTTATTATCCTATTAAGGAAGTACATAAAAGGGACGTAGAGTGGAGGGAGGATACACTAAAAACAGTTATAAAAAGTGTCAGGTTCCGGGTAAAAAAAGGAATAATATATTGGAAGGACAAATGATTATTTTATTAAGAAACAAGCTATTGTTTCAGCGTGGAGAATTTAAATGCAAAGGATTTATATCACAGTTTTACCCATTGTTCAGTGAAATATAGACCCGCTCTAAAAACTTTGAAACAATTATGTATAAACAATTAACAGAAGATTGATTAACTACTTGATCTTGCTAGATTTTAGCTTGCTATACATTAATATGATTTTTAAAATTTAGATGTTGGCAATTATTAGCACTTAGCTAATTTAGCATAAGCGCTTAACTTCAATACAATTCATCATGACGGCTTCAACATGAAAGTTGTGTTTACAGACAGGAACTTTATTTCTCTCTCTGGAGGACCTAAACATTTATTCAGAATCTATTAAGGCTATTATTGTATAATCAATGCTGAATCCGCTATGTGTCTGATTGAATCAGAGTGGGCAGTAATAAATATTAGAAGCTAATGCAGGCACAAAACAGCAGACAGGAAAAAAAGTGGGTGGTTTTTTTTTAAGTTAATAGTTATTATTTTTATAGGATGGTCACAACATGGCAAAAAATAAGAGTTCATTAACTATCTATGTAGGTCTCCTATTACTTCATTGATATTTATATATTAGCTGGTTAGGGCAATTCAGTTGGGTATTTAAAAATGTAGCTTTTAAACAATCTTTTAATTTGCATATTATGATAAATTGTTTAGTGCGGTGAATAACCAAGGCTGTTTGGATTCAAGGTACTTTTTAAAAAATGATTTGCATAATACAGCTATTTTCTACATTAAATAATGATAATATGTACTGAGCAACAATACACATTCATTATCTTTTCATCAGTTTCATTGAATAAGTTCATTATGTCTCAGACCCCAGTCCTGTATAAATCTTCTTGGAAATCAATTCCATATAATCGAGTGGTGTTAAGTTGCAATTAAATTGTGCTTGGTAATATAAACACAATAAGGAGGTGATTACTGATAAAATCTTGAGGTTAACTGAAACATTTTCCAAACAAGCAAAAGTATCAGAAGACTCTGGGTTGTTTTTTTTAACTCAAAGAACAGGATGCTTCTAATTGAAGAGATCATTTGATATTCTCCTCAAAGTATAACAAAAATAGTTTTTGTAATGGCCAAAGTAAACTAGTATCATAGAATTGTGTCTACCTTACTTCATTGCTAAGATCTTTTTATGCTTAACACATTTCTCCTACTTTCCAGCAATTCCATTTCTTTAAGTACTCACTGGAAGGGAACAATTACTGCATCTCCTTTGTAGCATCTTTTAAAATTCTTGTAAACAGTCAGCATACCCCTAATTTTAACATCCCCCTTCTCACTCCATGTCCCTTTACTACTTTGAAGGAGAGCAATCCATGCACTCTCCTCCACACTTTATGCCTACCTCTTCGTTCTGGTAAGCGGTCACAGCTATAAACTGTGTCTCTGGGAAGGAATGGCTGGTGATCATTCGCTGAGGGCCACCAACTCTCACTATGTGGATCCTAGGCTCATACTTGTGCAAGGAGTTCAACATGATCTGTTGGTGTAAAGAATAACAGAAATAAGCACTGAAGGAGTGATAAACAACCCTATTCTGAGACTGCAACATCAACGATAGCAATGGTTTTGGCTTGTCAATAAGAGAACAAATTTGCTGACTTAAATCTAAAAACAAACGTAAGAGTCCAGTCCTCAGTGGCTATTTTTCCTTTTGTCTTTCCAGATGAACGACCAAAATCAGAACATTATATCTACACTTACTTTTCAATGTTATCCAAGGTAGGAAAGCAACATTAATAGTTTTGAAATAAACTAAAATATTAAATCATTCAAAATTGGTTTATTATCTTTGATTATTTCAAAACTAATAACTATATGTTGCCAAACTCTAAGTAAATGTTTATAATTTGATTTTCATCTTTCATTATTGAGGGAGGAATAAAAGAGTTCCATGCACTTTATTCATTTCTCAGAAAGCAAGTTATTATCTACACATAACCAATAAAACCTACCACTGCAACGTTTTACAAAATACCCATAAAACTGATCCGGAATTTTTTGAGTGCAGACAACTTAAGTAATACATTTTGCTAGTAAAGTAAGGGGAAGCTTCTTTTTTAGTTGAGTTCCTTAATGACTGTCATAGAATAACTGCAAAAACATTCACTAATAAAGGAAATATTACCTTTGGAATCTCATCAGAACCAAAGATTTTTTAATAACAACAACAAAATATAACCAACCAAGGCCCTTTGGGATCATGTTTAGTGCCTATCACACTCTATAGGATTATTTTTAAATAGTTTTTTTTATCCTGCATTTATTATTTTTATAAGTAAATGAAGTCAGCAAATACACCTCTTTCTTCTTCCTATTTCTCCCTATAACAACCCTGTGAAGTGATTTGGAGGAGAGAAAGTGACTGGCCCAAAGCCACCCAGTCGGCTTTCATGTCTAAGGCAGAATTAGAACTCAGTTTCCTGGTTAACAGTCTGGTGCTTATCTCATTTTTTTCTTTTATAAGAAACTGAAACTACTAAAATGCATAGTTAGCTGGTGCTAATAATAATAATAATTGGAGAACAATAATAATGTGTAGTCTTGATTAAAGAGAAAGGAATGGCACAAACATCATACAAACTACACAGGTTACTAGTTAGGCATCACATTTTACTATCAGATTTAACAATTTCGCTAATATATATTATGGTATCAGAAATAGTGTTGAGAACCAGGCTGAAAATGTACATTTGTACTACAATATACAACTAAACCTTTCTAATATCAGTGATCAACATGCTACTGTAAGTGACTTGAAAAATGTATCTGCAAATTGATTGAAACTTTCTCGTTGCCAGATTGGATGCTAACCTGTCATCTTTCTCTCTTAAAAAAATACAGGTATTAGCCACTGAAATATGTACATAACAGTTTCACATGACTAACTTTCTATGCCTGATACATCTTTATGAAGAAAGGACAACAAACAGAAAAATGGCTATTAACATGCCCTATGATAAGTGAATGTGAATTGTCAATGAAAACATGCTTTGGCATTTACAAAATTTTATTAGCTGTTGGTCCTACAACTAGTTTTTTTCTGTGCACAAAGAGAAACTTATTAATAAAATTATCATTAAGATTTTCTCAGCAATTAGTCTGTTTCTGCCATATTATCCCCAAACTAAAATAAAAACAAATAGCAATAAAATGCTATTTTATGTTGCGACTGTATTTATTGTTGTTTGTTGTGTCATTTTTTAATTTCCTGTGCACCGCCCTGAGTCCAATGGGGAGATAGGAGCGGTATAAAAATCGAATAAAACCTAAACCTAAACTCTTAGTAAATTGGCCTCGGATTATCACTTTATGTGGCTTGCAAATATGCTGAGAAAGGTGCATGTCACACATCCCTTTCCCCAAATTGTCTTTATACTTATCTCAGGATAACACCCTAGGTCTAAGCATGTTGACCCTTCCAGAATGTTGACAGAAATATGCAACAACAGACTTTGGCACCCAACCATTGCATCCATTTTCTGCATTACTATTAAAACTTTATAGGAAAACACTACAGAAGTTTCCTCTGCGGCTAATTTTATCCTATAAAAATACAAGTTAAATAGACAATTTTATTAAAATATTTTAGAGCCATGCCTTTTGCTCTTATGGAGTTCCCAAGAAATTTTATGCTAGATGATGTTGTTTTACATTACACTGCCACACAGACCCACAAAACTCTACTCCAAAATTTAATTTGGTAGCAATTAGGGTGAGACAGTTCCCGGATTCAGGACTGGCACCAAATATTTGGTTGCTCAAAAAAAATATTCTAAATGTCCATGAAAAATAATAAACAATTACTAATCATTGGTTTAAAATGAAATTAATTGCCAAGGCCAGGGTATTTCACTTTTCTTAATTATAGGACTAGAATACAAAGTAGTTTCTAGGTACCTGACTCCAAATTTGTTAAATCAGGTCTCCTTAACAAATCAGTTTTCGTGTTGTTTTAGGGTGAAATGATAAGATTTTTTAAAAATATATATGTGCATTTACAAAAGTGAGTATTGTAGATGCCAATTCTCTGGGTCTCAAACATACCAATAGCTGAGACTTGTGTTCCATTCTAAGAGATAAATACAAAACACACATTGCCAATACATTATCTTTTGACACACACCCCTCCAAATTTTTATTGTGTCATTGTTGCTGCATGCTGTTTAAGTTCCTAACACACCTGAATCCAGGTTTTAAATGATCTTAAATTTATACATTATCTCAAAAATTGAGCAACACAGTTTAAGTAGCACATACAGAAGCTTAAGAACATTTAAAGCTTTCTTGGCTCACAGTCCGTTTCAACAGTCAATGCAATATCCTATATTGGCCAATGAATAATACTTAACACCTCTGATGGACATACTTGTTTATAGCTTATGCCATACTAAAAAAATTTCAATTTCTCATTTTTTTCAAGCTTGTAATACTAGTTTTGGGTTTCTTATTCTGCTCAACAGACACCATCACCCTCTTGCAAATTGTGCGCGCGCACGTTTGTAAGCATGAGCTCCAGATGAAAAGAGAGCCATCAATTTCAGATCCATAGGACTGTGTGCAACACACTGGCCTTTCAGGCAAGTACCTAGAATACGGCAAGAGGGTCTATAAATCCAGGCTACAGAACCCAGGGCACAAGAACAAAACACATTTCTCCCAATCTCCCCTTTAGGCCGTACATCGCCTTACACAGAATAAAACAGCTAAACTTGGTTTCCTAAGATGCTTTTGCAGGGAAGGGGACAGTCTGAAAGCGCCCAAAGGGGGTTAACATGACCGCAAGCAACGAGGGAGCTCTGTAAAATATTTTCCAGATTCCTAAACTGAAAAATAAAATAGTGGCTGAAGCCTTCAGAATGGCTATTTAAAAGGCAACGCTCCCCAACCCAGAGGACTGACATCAAAGGTGTTTTCAGAAGTGGTCTTACACACTCGGCCTTCGTTTCTTCTGCAGTAACCTAACTCTAAGGGGTGAACTGGACCTGCGCCCCTCTCCCCAAAGCACCTTGCCCCTTCTCTGCCCCCAGCCCGTGATTATTTTGAGGTGCCCACTGCTGCCCGCAGGAACAGTTCCACGCGCGCCCTCCTCACCTGGCCTCCCCCGTTGAGCTTATTGGTGAGCTTGACCTTGCTGAAGGACACGGGCGCCTTCATCCAATGGGCGCCAAAATTGGGCGAGTCCGGGTGGATGTAGACGCAGCTCGGGGCCTGCGGCTCAGGCTTTCCGCCCGGCACCCATTCGCCGTTTACGTACTTCCAGCGGTGATTGTCTGCAGCCACAAAGTCCAGGAGGAAGGAGTACATGGCGTTGGGGTCGAGTCCGGACACGCTGGCCTTCAACACGGGGAACATTCGCCTGCAGGGAGGAGACGCAAGGAGCGAGGAGAGGCGGGAGAAGACACCGGCGGCGCGGCCTCTCGGGCCAGGCCTTAGGCGGCTGGCGTCGAAGGCCTTCCCTGTCCAAAAGGCAGACCTTCCTCCGCCCCGAGTCGAGGAGGCCTCGCCGTGCCTTTGATGCTCGTTGGAATCCAACGCAAAGGAAAACCCGCTTCAGTTTGCAGCCCGCTTTGCTGCTGCTTTCAAGCTACCACTACATAGGAGCGCAGGCCATGATGAACTCCTTGGGTTGGATTCCCAAATGGAACACGTATTGGGAGGACCCGGCGGTTAGTTATATATTTATAAACGGGGAGGGGATTCTCATCTCACCCTTAGAAAAGAGGCCTTTGAAATCATAACTAGTGAACAGCAATAATTTGGAAGGAGGCTCCTCGCTGGCCAAATGACAAGTGAGAGTGTCTTACATGGCTTCTATCTTTTTGTCTCTTAGGAATTCAGGGATGAGATGCAAATGCTGAAAAATGTACCCCTGTAGGATATGGCCACCAAAGCCCCTCTTTGTTCTCAGGTTGTGGAAGTAAATTCCGATTAAGTCATTTTGAAGGATGCACTTTGATCCTCCCTTTGATTTGGGAGAGTCCTCTCCACTTTGGGGGAATTCCCTTGCATATTAGAGGTTGCACAAGTTTGCAGATTTATACTTTGGATTACAAAAAGGGAGAATTTGGGTTATAACTTCCTTTAAAAAAAAAAAAAAGTCTTCCATTGGTTATGATTGCAAGCTTTCATAAACAGGCTAGAAGGCCCGCAGAAATTTTAAAAATGGAGACGCCATCTCAGTTCAAATTAGTCATGGAATGGAAGATAATCTTCCAAAAAGACTGATGGGAAAGATGCTTTACTAGAGCTGAAATTCTACTGACGCCACAGTAAAATCCCCTAGGAAAACTAGTGTTGCTGCCTTCGCATGAGGAAAGGTCTCATAGCTTGCATGGAAACTTAGGCTGAAGTCCTCCTACTTTACAAATTGGCTGGACAGGATTGCATAGGTTAAGGGCTACAAGAAGAGAGGAAGGGAAAAGGAATAAAGAAGACTGAGAGGCTGCAGGATGACTGGTGGGCAGAATGTGGAAGAGGTACCAATAGTCAAGGGACAAAGGGGAGACATTAAGAGGGTACATCCCAAAAAAAGAATGGGACTTGGGAAAGAGCACTGAGGGGATTTCCTCTATTAGCTACTATAAGCAATTGGGAGCAGAAGGCTTCCGATGCCTTGGGGTGACTGATTTCCTGAAATCCAGGACAACAATTGAATGAACACAGCAGAAAGCAAAGCGAGAAAGTATCTCCCAGAATCAACCCTAAAGCATCAATACATTACTGTCTTTCTCTTTCCTCCTACCTGCCATTTTTGGTGACAATCATCTCATTGGTGAGTTCTTTGAAGCGCAACCACAGTTCGCTGTCCTCCAGAGTGACTCGCAGCTCCCTCTCGGTAGGATCCCCCTTTTCTCTGCCAGCCTGTAGCTCGTTCTCCACGGCGCTCAGCAGATGATCCACTTGATACTGCAGACTCTTTCCAGAGCTGTCCGTGGTTGGAGAACCCATCTTACTGTCCACCCACCAAGCCCTCTTTAATACCAAGATCCTTCTCCAGTCTTTTGGTACCCAGAAGCTCTCCGCCTTGGAAAATTTGTCAGAGGAAGCCCCACAACAAGCTGTAGTGAGGGAGGTCAAAAGCACCCTAAAAGTAGACGGTGGGGCGTGGGACAGGTCTGCAGTTTGGGGGCAGAAGGGTTAATTCCACTTGACCTCTCTGGTCCACGCCACTTGAAACGAAACTAGCTAAACGGGGGAGCAATTAAGCCCCTGGTATAAATATCCTTGTGACATCACAATGCCAGTAGGGGGCTCACCTGATTGGAGGACAGTCTCTTTGATGTGTCTGTCCCGCCCACCTGATTGGCTCCCTGCGGCCATATCAGAACGGAGCCCAGGGAAAGCCTGTGATGTTAATTGCAGCCAGTGGGATTAAACGCAGCTATTTTATGTAAATCTGCCTCCAAATGTTTGCACCTCTATCAAAGCCGCCGTTTCAGCAGCCAAAGAAGGAAATGGCCCAGGCCAGTAAGAGAGCCATAACCGGTAGCGCTCTGCATTCCCTTTGCTTATTCCAGTAGCACCATTTACTCATCCAAAGACAGGTCTTACTATTCCTGCAAAGAGCAGGATGGTTTGGATCACATCCTTGTGGGTAGGAGTATACCATGAGAACGTTAATAGCCATGGATCCATCACCCCAAACTTTGGTCTCCAGTGACCAGATTTTATAAGCTCACCTTCTTGCATATCAAGGTTGTTCACATCAGTGGGACTTTGATGTAAAATGAGCTGCAACTGTGGCATGAGGAAAAATGGTTATTTACTGCCAAGAATCTGTTTTAAACATGCTGTCCATTTACCAAAGGAGACCAAATCAGGAATATTTTATGTCCAATTTTTGAGAGCCTTTTAATGATGTATTAATGGGAATCCTCACATATTTTAAATGTGTAAGAGTGAAGTTGTTTGGTCCCTTTAGTGCTAAAACCCTAATGAAATTAAAACTAACTGCAACAGTGAAAGATTCTTCTCTTTCCATAATACAAAAACAATTCCCTCTTCCAAAGAACTGTAATTATAAATAAAAACCAATTAAAACTTGGTTTTAAAAACCAAGTGCCAATATATGGAGAGAGAGAGAAAGAGATGATAGAGTAGGCTCCTATTTTGAAAGAAAAACTAGGTATCAATTAATCTCTGAAAATATATGGTTGAGTGATTAAGTTCTAGCTAAGCAGAATTTTGCAGCTTTATGAATGTGGATATTGGATACGATAGGCCCTACATCTCAGCACTTTCTAGTTTTTTATGGGGGACTTAGTCAGGATTCAAATTACTTCTTCCAACATTCTTTGTTGTTGTATACTCTGAAACAGACTGGGCAACAGCTAAGGTATGTGTGTTCACCACAACTGGAATAAATAATTGCTGTAAATTGAATAACTTAGAAGTATGCTCTGAACTTCAAGTTTGTATGACAAGCAACAGGGCAAGAAAGTTGACAAGTCTTGGAATCAAAGAGATATTACAATATCCTTTTAATTATTTGAACAAGTAGCATATAAACATGCTCTTACTGTATATAATTTAACATGCTGGAAAAGGTAAGGAATCCAAGATAAATATGAAGTCAAGGATGGAAGGTTGTGAAGCTGGTGCTACTATCTGAAATCTAAGGTGTTTAGATAGACATATTTCAGTCAGCTAATTGAAATAAAGGACAGGGACAGTCTTACAGATCTTGATAGATGACTTTACTCTAATGGCCTGGAGGATATAATGTTATGGTAATTCCAGTCCTTTTCAGGAATCAGTAGGGATTGGGGACTCTTGAGGTATATGGTTCTGTCTCATTTCATATGCTTTAACAACTATATAAGGCACAGAAGAAGATAACTATCACAATCTATTTAAAAACAAAAAAAAAGTGAATTGGTAATCTGGCCAACATTTTATGTCTTAACTGTTGTAAACAAGATGCATTAAGGAAACACACAGACTTGGGGGAAAGAGTGATATTTGTCCTCCACTTTTGCTCCTTAGCAATTGGTGTTCAAGGTTGTCTGCCTGTGAATCCAAGGGCTAGAAATCAGACATCTATACTTCCTTTGCAGTTGTCCAGTCCCTTTTTAAAACTCTCCTAATTGGTGGCCATCACCACATCTGATGACAGCAAATTCCACGGGGTCATCTATGCTTTGCGTTATCCCAGGGAAGCTGTGGGCTTTCTGAACAGATGTCCAGAAGCAAATTGGGGATGGATGAGAGCCAAACAAGTTGCAGTTTCATCCAAGTAAAATGGAGATGCCCAGGTGTGAAAGCGGAGTAATCAGAATGGGTTCCTTTGAAGATGATTCAGAAACTTCAGCTAGTGCTAAGTGTGGTTGCCCAAATGTTTATGGATGCTAAGCATCAACACATGCCACTTGGGTATTATATCAATTGTGTTTTCATGCCTATTTCACAGCATATTTTTTTTTGGTCTTTTTAATGGTATCACAATTTAAAATCTCATAATTGCTCACACACATTGAAGTTTTCTTGGAAACTGATCAGTAGATACATTCAAACTGGTGGGTTGTGAAACAAGGATTTATTAGAGACAGGCCACTTTTTGGAACTTCCTCCTGAGTCTAGACATTGCTGTTAGTGCTGCAGTTTCAGAAATGCCTCTGGCAATATTTGATTGGGTGTTATTTTAATTTTCCCTTTTTGGTTTCAGAATGTTTTTAACTCTTAGCCTTATGTAAATAATAGTATCTTTTATGGTGGTTCTCTAAGTTATCAGAATTTTAAATTTTCTGCTTTTTCCATTGGACTTATGTATTACTTATGACTTATGTATTACCGTATATCTTGGTATTTCTTATTACTCATTGCTGTGTTATTTTGATAAAACTGGCATAAAGACCTTTTCTGTAAAATTGATCATCCCAGAAAGAAAGAATTGAGCTTTTGTATGTATGTATGTGTGTATGTGTGTGTGTATACATACACACACACACACATATTAAAGAGTTCACACGGTGGAAAGAAGAATGAGCTATATAGGATAGGGGGGCAAGGATTCCGTACATATATTTATTGGAAAAATCTTGTCCTCAATGCAACTTAACTCCAGAATGAATTTAGTTGGGAGCATTAGCGAGGTTACAATCCTAAGCAGGTCTCCTCTTTGGAATGAAGCGGACTTTGTGCCAGAATGAGAGCGGGCGATGGCCTTTAGGGCAATCATTTTCGAAGATGCTGACAAGGCCGACCTATTGCATGGCGTTTGAACTGGGAGTCGCTTCTGTTTGGGTCCGACGCTGCTCCCGTTTAACGAGATCTTTATTGTTCTTCCAGAAGCCCAAGCAAACCATTTCCTGTCCATTGTCACCTCTCGCTCCCCACCCACCCCCGCCCGGCCTCATCCTCCTTCTGGTCAGAGATTCCCACCGCAAGGTAATAAAGTACTAAGACCCGAAACGGCGGCGGCGATCCGACACAGTTCCTCCCAGATTCCTCTTTTGGGACTGCTGCGGCTGCAACGAAGCCTCGGCTCAATCGTCCTCCGAAGTTGACTTTTATTTTTGAGAAAGAATCCCCCCGGGGTGCTTTTGGGGTTGCAAACCCGAGTTCGCGCGACACACACAAATCAGCCCACCTTGTTCCCACGTTTCAACTTTTAGCCCCCGCTTGTAGGAGCTAAAAGATGAGCGTGAAACAGTTCGTCTTTCGGAAGACTGGCTCGAATCAATCAGTCAGGGAACCCTGGCTTAGGACGTCACGGGAACGTCGTGTCAGAGGAGTTGCGTGTTTGTACTTATGGCTGTAAATATCATATAGGTGGACGTCACGGTGTTTACCGAGGGAAGCGCTAAGGAGTTTCTTATCTAGCCTATGCCGGCGGAACAACAGAAGTCTAGACGGGTCTATTCTGACGTAAGCTCTGTTGATTTCCAGAGGGACCTATTCCTAAAGAAGATGGGTAAATGATTCCCACTTAAGTTTATCTTCAAAAAGATTTCGCGGTTGTCTGGTAGAGGCCACTGTAAGCGGTCCTTCACTCTCGATGATAAGCGCTTCGGCGTTTCTCTTACAATGCCTAAAAGATCGCACGCTCTCAATCTTCCCCACGGGACAAACTGGGACCGATCTCATTTTTCTAGCAAAGGAAAATCAGAGTTCGTGACTGCTAGGGAAAAAAATGAACCTGTTTAAAATTTAAAAATCCTGGTGAGGGAGGGGGGGGGGTGTCACACTGTAACAGCCCTAGGCATGGTTAACCATCTCCCTGCTTCCGGTGGGTATCTTCTCGCCCGCTCCCCCCCCCCCGCCCCAATCACAGTCTTTTCCCAAGAATTCTTTTCACGTCAGATGAAAGAGTGGGAGGTGGGTGTTTCCTCCACAGTTTTGAGGAGGAGAGAGTTAACAATCTTCTTAAATAACTCCCAACAGACTGGGTCCTCATTGTCTTAAGCTCAAAGTTCCGCTGAATTCAGGGGCGACACCTTAAGCCAAACCGCGTTTTCATTCGGCAGCCTGTTTTGCCAATCCAGTTTCTAAAACATCGCTTTGGGTGGTGGAAGAATCCAGACACCGGATCTCTGAAGAAGCACGTGGCAGCCCCGACGGCTTTAGCCACTTAATCCGGATACCTTTGGTTGTGTTCGTGGCATATGAGTGGCTAATTTAGTTGGGACCGAAATCCAGTTTTAGTCATGCCTTTTGCCACAGTAAATGGGTGCACGCTATCTCTAGATAGGTTCACTAGTTTGTACACTGCCACTCCAACCTGGGTGGGGTGCAGAGGTCGCCCAGGCGTCCTGGGAAGAAGGCAGCTCCTCGGAAGAAAGTAATTTGCTTGTCACTGAGGTTCCCATCAGCGTTCAAACACAATTTCCTTAATCCACCAGTGCTGTGGGTCTCTAGCCGGCTGGGAATGAGGATCCAAAGCTTCTAAAGAGCGCCGCCAAGTTGAGAAAGCTGCTCTCTAGAATCACTGGGGGGTTTTTTCCATCCAAAAACTTTTCGCCCAAAAGGTGACGGTTTGGGGAAAGGGGGGGGGGAGAGACGAAAAAAGAAGGGACCTCCTAACTGGCGTAAATGTCCCCATTTGCCGGTCCCTGTCCCATCTTTCCAAAACTTCAGAGAGCACGGGCAACACGGGCGTGCTAATTTGGAGGGCGCCAGGTTGCCGACCTACGGGTCTGTCCCCACTTGCACCTAGCTTGGCCTTAAGGCCCGGTAACCGCTGCGCTGGGTGAAGGTCGGTGCTGTCCGCTTTTTCCTCTCCTGAGTCCCTTATCGATTCTCAGCCGCCCGAGAGATACTATGCCCGAAGCCCCCTTGCTCTTCCGAACCAAAATGAAAACATCAACAAATGCCTCCGTACTATTTTACCCTGGTCGAAGCTTCATCCCTTCCGAAGGAAGTCTTTCATTCGGAGACTATTTGGTGGAAAGAGACTTGGACAAGAGTAAAACGCGCCTGTCGTCTCTTCCTCCACTGCGGGGTCGTTCTCTACCCGCAATTTCTTTCCCATTTTTTGGGAAGATAGGGGAGGGATTTTCCAGTCCTCCTCCAGTGCTCCAGTATGTTTAAAAGATGCGATACAGTGGCTCTGAGATGACATCTGCAAGTTCCTTTAGAACTCTGGGATGTAATCCCTCAGGTCCCGGTGATTTATATTCATCAAGATCGGACAGGTGTTCTCTTAGCCATTTATTTTTTGCTCACTTTAACTTTTATTTCTAGTCTATATGTTTTTGGTAGGTTGGGCTTGCCCAAGACGCCAGGATGCAGATCAGGCCTCGAGAGGGACTCGGGGAAATCGTAGGGCAGAAATTCAGCTCCCCACTCCCAAAATATATTTGGGTATAAATTCGACACCTAATCATCACTCATTGTGAGTGGGTCCTTCCTCAAGGTCTTCTCATTGGGATCATATACACCGAGTTTAAAGTTCGGTGTGTGTCCTGGAGGGGGGGGGGGAGGAGAATAAATATATTTATTTATATGTAAGTACTGTAGGAGGTAAATTTTTCAACAGAGCAATACTTAGCACTGCTAACCATGGGAAGCTGCACCTCTAAAGGACACCGATTCTGCCTATGCTAGCGCTTGAAAGTTGAGCGCCTTTCTTCTGAATAAAGAAGATCCGGCAGTAAAATCCCTGCCGGGCGCAGATTTTTCTCACTGTCGCTTCTGACCTCCATCTTTGCTACCGCAGTCTTAACTGCTCTAAGAAAGCAGGGGTGAGCCTAGAGTCTCCATCGCCTTTAATTTAAATTTCCAGGAGATTAGCGTCGTGGCTCTCCAGATCAGGGGTGAAATTCAGCAGGTTCTGGAGAACCAGTAGCTGAAATTATGAGTAGTTCAGAGAACCGGCAAATACCACCTCTGGCTTCCCCCAGAGTGGAGTGAGAATGGGAATTTTGCAATATACTTCCCCCAGGAGTGGGGAGGGAATGGAGATCTTGCAGTATCCTTCCCCTGCCACGCCCACCAAGCTACGCTCACAGAACCGATACTAAAAAAAATTGAATTTCACTGCTCTAGATCCTTCTCTAGATCGAGAAGTCCCGATTGCTAAATGGGAATAAATGGAGGTTTAGTCCCAGGAGAAGGACCATGTTGGTTGAAACTGAGATAAATCATCACATTAATCTTCTATGAAATGGGCTCAGGACTCAGTGAGCTTTAACTAGCTTCTTCAGCTTGGGCGGTCCAGCTACATATTACTGTCCCCATCCATCACTAATACACTTTCGCGCAGATCGCCCTTGAAGGACATCAGATTTGGGAAAGATGGTTTAAATCTTTAGCCCAGTGTTTCTTAACCTTAGCAACTTTCAGATGTGTGGATGCTGGTTGGGTACTTCTGGAAGTTGAAGGCCACACATCTTAAAAGTTGCCAAGGTTGAAAAACACTAATTTAGCTCTTTCTAGAACTAGGTTTAAATGTTTTTTTTCTCCTCCTCCAGCAGTAAGTTCAGTATAGCCCATTGATATTGCTCCCCCCTCCTTTTTTTTTCCTGACACACCGCTCACTACACCGGTGGTGCTATTGTATATTTTACATGGTAATTTCTCTACCTAAACCTGGGAGAATTGTTTTGATTGCGATGGACAGAAATACGTTTAACAATCCAATAAACAAATAATACCGAGCAAACACAGCTGGAAATGTAAATCAAATAGGGGGAAATGCACCATTGAATAGAACAACAGAGTTGGAAGGGACCTTAGAGGCCTTCTAGTCCAACCCCCTTCTTAGGCAGGAAACCCTACACCACTTCAGATAAATGATTATCTGATTTCTTCTTTAAAACTTCCAATATTGGAGCCTTTACAACTTCTGGAGGCAAGTTGTTCCACTGACTAATTGTTCTGCCTGTCAGGAAATTTCTCCTTAGTTCTCGATTGTTCCTTTCCTTCTCTATTGGGAAGATATAATTCTCACTCATCCTAGAACGGACCGAAAATTATACCAGCATCAGCTCTGCTAACCCCATTGTCTCTATTGCCTTTCTTGGCAGACGGTGTCCGACTCTTCCAACAATAATGGAGAAAAAGCCGAACAGGTGTGAGACACCTTGAGGCTCTCCTTGGAGGGTTCTGAATAAGAGAGGGAGGATCAAGACGACTTAAAAAGAGCCCTGCAGAAATTGATCTGTCTCACTCGTGGATTGGAGACAATACGCAAACAACTTCACGGAGACGCTGTAATAGCCACCACAACAAGGAAGCTTGCGCCTACAAAACCGGATCCATCTCGCCCCAACAGTCAAGTCAGATAAACGTTTCTGTTTATTGCAATTGAGTCGTCTTCCTGGTTTGCATAGAAATGCAGGAGTCATTCGCCGGGCCGTAAACGGTCCCATCAATCTGGAAGGTGTAATTGGCGGGTCTTAACAGCATTATTTATTGACCCTTTTGATTTATTTATCGAATTTACAGAGCTTCCCATCTCACCAGAAGTGACTGGCTCTATGCAAAAATAAAATAAATAAAGGGAAGGGGGGAGAACGGCGGTAAATTAACACACACACACCGCCTCCTTTCAATTAAATTGCCGTCTTTTGACTCGGAGTTTTCTCCAGTTGACAAATTTATTAAATTGTTGTTCTCGGGTTTGAGAGCAAGGAAAAAACTAAACGCCAGGATAAACTTCATAGAAATGTTTTCAGGGCAAACTTCATAGAAATGTTGCCAGTGGTTACAACCGGACATATTTCATGGTATTATATATGACATATGTGATCAACATCTCATGATTATTATACTTTTCCAGCACACTATCAAGATATGCAACCCATATTATTCTACTATCCGAATATGTAATTCACCAGCAAGGCTGGCTGGGGAATTGTAGGAGTTGAAGTTCACACGTCTTAAAGTTGCCAAGACTGGCCTGGAATAAATAGTGAAGGTTTCCATAGCGTTAGCAAAAAAAAAAAAACCCCATTCGATCCAGCACGACTTTGGCTTTCCAATATTTGACTCTCTCCCCCTCCCCTGCGCCGATTAACGTTCAACGGCAGACCAGAGACCCAACTTTCTTTCCTTTGCCCCTCGTCGTAGAATACAGCGATCGCTTTGTTAAATGGCACCGCTTCCCTCCATAGCCTTAGCTTAGCGCATCGGAGCCTGCGCCTGCGCATTTGGGTTCAGCCTGATTAAAGGGGTCGAGAATTGCAGAAGCTACGTGGGAAGGAAATTGAAAATAACCCGCCTTTTGTTTACGCACGCGCACACGCGCGCGGATTAAGGTTCAATGGTTCCCTAAACACTCACTGACAGATCTTGGCGCTCCCCTCCTTTGTACATACTATACAAATCTTTTTTTTTTCTTTCTCAACTTTGTGGTGCCCCCTTTGGGCCTGGTGCCCCCCCACACACACACACTGTCGCATCAGGTTTGAAGAGGATCTTTACTTCGACCATCAGGAAATGACAAGCAAAGTCCTCGCGCTTTTCTCCATCTTTTAGCGGGAGCTACTGTGAATGGCAGTTTTTAGCCAAAAGTTTCCTTCAAGCCAGACCTATAAAACTTTCAGACTTAGAGCAAAGTTCCTTTGAGGGTCCAGGGATCCGGACCCTCCAGGTGAGGGTTTACCCAAGGTGTTAAACCCTCATGCAGATTGTTTGATTTTGGCTTAGCTCTCCTCTACTTTATTCGCTAAGCGGATTCTGGGTTTTTTTGACTGGGTGGTTATAACTGCACAGGAGCCCTGCTCCAAAAAATTGTGAATTGGTGTTATGTTTTCTGTCCTGATATTTAGGGAACCTTTTTGCAAAGAATCTGCACCCCAAGAGGGACTCCATCCACCAAGCATCCACTAAGCTTGTTTGATCTTCAAGGTAGTAGGAGGATTCCCTAGGATTTCTCAACCCCAAACAATACAGACAAAGATGAATAAAGATGAGTGAGATGATTTTTTTAAAAATATATACTTTTTAGAAAGATAGCTTGCTCTTTTGGGTTCCAATGCGCTCATGCGCCTTGACCAGCTGGTCTTTACGTGCACAGGAGTGCAGGAAAGTGGAAGAGCACTTCCCCGGCATGCATGCATATACCGGAAGCTGAGTTTCCGGTTTACAGTGTGCACATGAACACTGGCCAGCTGGTTTTCGTGTGCACATGTGCCCCAGAAACTGGAAGACCAGGTGACCAGTGTGCATGTGCATGCCAGAAACTGGAAGCTCAGCTTCCTGGTGCATGCATGGGCGCTAGGGAATTGCTCTTCTGGTGTCTGGCGCACCTGCACATGCGTGCTACCAGGAATATACTCTTCCGGTTTTCGGTGCTCCCCCACATACACACAAACACTAAAAAACCTCCAAGGTCCCTTCCACCTCTGTTATTCTAGGACTTGTCTGACATTACTAATCTCCCCATGGATAAAATATGTACTAAAGGACAATCCATAAATATGTAAGAGTTATGTGTGTAGGTCAATAGGCACAGCTTTCTTTGGAATAAGTGAAAGGGGAGAGGGGTTTGCTGTAATGAGAAGAATTATGGCAAAAAAAATAATTGCAGTAAGTATTAGGAATGAAAAGAAGTTGGGGAAAATTGTGAAAAGCATCATTGCTCAGACTCTTAATGTGGTTGTCAAGATGATGTAGGAAGGTGAAATCATTTTTGCATGCTATTATGTAGAAATGCATGTTGTATTTTAAAACGTGGAGGTATCCTGGACAGGAATTTAAAAACTGCTGCCCTGTTACTGTACAGTTAATGATGGAAACCTCAACCATTATCCATGCAGATTAATTTTCCAGTAGATATAATTACATTTATTTATTAACCTGTATGCCTGTATGATACCCAATACTGGATAGATATCTATTATCAATCAATCAGTCATTTATTTATCATCATTGTCTCTCTTCAAAGGGCTGCATTAAAAATATTATAAGTCCTTCTTCCTAAGTATTATTCCATTGTGTTGGTGCAGTGCTTTTTGCAGAATTAAGTTACAAACTGAAGACTAATACAAGGCCCCAGAAGTGAAATTTGATGCAGAGGATCCTGAAGTACATATGGTTCAATAGGGCTGCTTTGTCAAACGAATGATCCAAAATAATAGGAATGTTTTTTATGAAATGAGATTTATTTATTGCATTTTATCTTTCTCAAAACCTATTTTGAAAGGTGCTGATGTGTTAAGATATCTAGTTTATTGAATTTTCTACATGCTTAAAATCAGGTTTAAAAAAACAAAGACATTTTCAAGCATAAAAGATACGTGACTGAAATTTGCTGGATTTTAAGAGGACATTTCAAAATAGAAAATCTGGGGTTGGTTTGTCTTCATTCTATGGAACTTTGCAGTTTGCACATATTTGTTTTTCCATTCTGTGGAATGTTATGATTTTTACTCTACTGTATCTTAGGCAGCTGAATTAACTCTGTATAGAACCTAGATCAATCTTTTTCAAGATTGGGGTTCCCGGTAACCCTAGGGATCTGTGAGAGGTCACTACGGATTCCATAAGATAGCATTAATGAGAAAAGAAATTATTCTGATAGATAAATTAAGAGAGTTTCTCATTAACAGAGTTGGAAGGGGTCTTATAGGTCTTCTAGTCCAACCCCCTACCCAAACAGGAGACTCTATACTAGTGATGGCGAACCTTTTCGGCACCGAGTGCCAAAAAGGTCGGGTGGAAACACACATGCACACGCTCATCAGGGCCATGCTCCGGAAAAACTGAACTTCAGGGTTCTAGCGTGCCTGACGATCAAATGGTCAGTGCACATGCGTGGGCCGGTTTTTGGTACTGCCAGACATGCGAAAGGACCATGCTCCTGAAAAACTCCGGAAAAGCCAAACTTCCAGGTTCTGGCACGCATGCGCTCCCAACAATCAGCTGGCCAGCGTGCATGTACATGCTGGTTCTCAGCACTGCTGCACATGTCAAGGACAGCTGATCATTACATGTGCATGCACCAGAAACCTGGAAAACAAACAGGCAAGGCCACATGTGCTGGGCGACATGGCTTGGGTATGTCACTTTGGGCACCTGTTCCATAGGTTCACCATCGCAGCCTTATGCCATTTCTGAAAAATGGCACTCCAGTCTCTTCTTGAACTTTGCGCACTATGCAATGATAGTGCTTGTGAGCTGTTTATTTTACTATAACTTTTATAAGTGTTTACGTATTTATCAAATTTGCATAGCTGCCCATCTCAGAGAAAATGAGATCGGCCGGGCAATGCCAGTTGGCGACGCCCAGGGGAAGGGCCTTCTCTTTGGTGGGCCCAACCCTCTGGAACGACCTACCTCCTGAACTCCGTGTCATCTCGGACCTCCGCCTGTTCCGCCAGCGCTTAAAAACGCATTTTTTCCATCTAGCCGGCCTGGCATGAACTACCCGATACCGAACTGAGTATTAGTTGATCAAAGTTTTAATCTGGGGGTTTTAATTATGTTTTAGCACAGGGTTGAGTTTAATGTAGTTTTTAGGAGTATTTTGTATATTTGTATTTGTTTTTAATTTTTCTGTGCGCCGCCCCGGGTCCCTCTGTGGGAGATGGGTACAAGATATAAATACGAATAAAATAAAATAAAAAATAAAATAAAATAAAATAGCTGTGGGTGACATGCAGCAATTACCTTGGGCCTGAATTTTATTTCCTCCTATTAAAAAGATTGAGAAAGGCTAATCTAAGTTGACCACATGGATATGTTGATAAATACATACGCAGCAGATTACTGTATTTCATGTAAGTGTACTTGGCAAAACAGCAGGCTTCTTCAAGTACTTGAAACAGTAACATTAAATCTTACTGAAGCTGGTGGAATGGCCTTGGTTCAAAATCCAGCTTCTTCTGTTTAGTTCTCTGACGGCTCTTGGTGATTTTCCTTAGTCCCACCCCTTTTCATTAAATCAGCTGGGACTTATCTTTTTTTTTTTTTGGCAAAATTTATTGAATTTCTGCAAGAGAATTTTAAAACTCCTGGACTTTCTATTTCTGATACTTTCTCCCTAAGGCTTTGGATCACCAGTGCTTTGCAAAACATTTCAAAGAGGAGAGGGAGAATAAGAGGCTGGGGGAGGTGATTAAGGAGAATCTCCGAATCTTCACCTTTTGGCTGTCTCAAATACTTGTCAGCTTTAAAGCTTAATGCAATGCAATTAATGAAAAACCATCCTCTACCCTTCCTGCCTTGTCTCATGACAAATGTGCTGGTAGAATGGCATATTTTTTAAAGTAATTGTGTTGGTGGAAGATGAAGAATTTAAAGAAAGTGGAAGGGCAAAATACACAAAAAATTATCTGAAAAATGATTAGCCTCCATTGCACATGTCTACAAATGTTTATAAGTAGCAGAAATGGTCAAACATCTGTCAAAATCTAAAGAAGCTAATGATGCTGGTTTTTTTTTAAATATTTGCAATTATTGCTACTGCTAGAACAGAAACAATAAAATATAGGAATATGTAAGTATTCTGAAGTTTTAGACTTTTTATCAACTTCCAATAACATTAAATATATTTTGCTATCTTATTTTTCCAGCTAAAATGCACACTGTAACCTGAAAAAGAAACTACAGATACTTTTAGGTAACATTTTTTTGTTTCTATTCTTTTAGAAGCCACATATTTACAATATGTGCAGAATGATTATTGTTTTTAGTTCATATTATAAATTTTGTAACAGAATAGACCAATATAAACTATTTGTTCTATGGCATCAGAATGTTTTCAGACATATCAAGATGTTAGAATACTTCTCCCTCTCTAAATACTAATACTACATACGAAAATATTTTTTAAGTAAACCAAACAAATGAAGCCATAGTGGTTCACTAAAATAATTATATAAAAAAATTGAAGAAAAAGTGGATAACAATAAAACTTGGCAATGGCTTAACAACTGAACCCTACAGAAAGAATCTGGAGGCTTGATTTTGGCTGCTGAAAAACTATTTGAATTATTACAATTGCCAGAATTGAAAAATCAAAGGATTCAGAGGGAAGTTTGTGCAAAGATGCAGAAGAAACAATAGATCATATATCCTCATTACATGCAAGAAGATCACATATACAACAACAGAATAAGCACCAACAGAACACAGTCACCAAAATTATCACTAGAATTTCTATTGAAAAATTGCCAGTAATGAAAAATATACAGTTGGAAAAATAATTGAAATGAGCAACATGTTGAAGGCTTTCCATAGGCAAAGTGATAAAGTTTGGATAACATACCAATAACTGATACACTAGATCTAATAGTAGAATAGAAGATAAAGAATTGGAGAAGATCACAAAGTATCAAGAACTGAAAACTGAAGTTAAAACGTTTATGACATAAGTTGATTGTGGTTGTCCCAATGGTTCTTGGTGCAGTGGATGTTATATAAAAAAATATTGGATGGTGCTTAGAAAATATGCATATGGACAAAATTTCCATCTGCAAATTACAAAAGGCCATATTTTTTAGATCTACACATATCCAAGGCCAATATGTTATGAAATTCCAGGTCAGTGATGGCTAACTTTTTTCCCATCACATGCCAAAAGTGGGGGAAGCGCGGGGGGGGGGTCGGGCATGGGCATGCTCACACTCATAATTCTATGTGCACGACCTCCACACACATGCACATGTGACCCCCCCAGCGATCCCCACCACGCTCATGTGTGCATGACCCCTGCCCTCCCTCCTTGGCTCATGATGGACCCATTTTTCACCCTCCCCAGTCTCCAGAGGCTTTCTAGGAATCTGGGGAGAATGAAAACGCCCCCTCCTGCCCTCCTGGAGCCCTCCAGAGGTGAAAAGCGGCCCTACAGACAACCCTGAAGTCCATTCCTGAACTTCTGGGTTACCTGTGAGGCCGTTTTTTTGCCTGTAGGGCAAAAAACAGCCAAAAACGAAGGCCAAAGTTAGCTGACAGGGCAATGCCTCGCGTGCCCTAACAAATGACTCCCGCGTGCTACCTATGGCATGTGTGACATAGGTTCGCCATCATGGTTCTAGGTTCTTGGGAGGAACTTGAAGTGTGAAGGCCAACACCAGTTAAAAAACTGGCAGCTGTGATTTCAGGTTATTGTGTATATAATAATCATAATAATAGTAGTAACAGACTCAATAGCTAAATAGCACATAAAGATTAGCGTAAGTGGCACAAAGAAGTACATTGGCTTGCCATTCTCAGGGCTAAGATTTACATGCTGTATTAAGCCAGAGCATGATTTGTTTGTAGCATAGCCCATTGTGTGAGTCCAGCCATTGTTGTTTTGTTAACTACAATTGACAGCTTAGCATTATGCATGAATCTTGACTATCACCACTTAGCAAGCTGCGGATAAAGCCTAGTTAAAATTACATCGAAATCCAGGTCCTAGGAATTTTAGCTCCATCACTGCTGTTGAATACACTTTGAGATCCTTAAAAGTTTCTTCCTTCCATGAGTACTGTATATCCTAAGGTCCCAGGAGAGAAGGGGGAATTATAGCACAGTGATTACCATTTATTATTTAAACATGCCTGTTTTTATTTTTGAGGGGGTATTCCTTCCAATGGGTATTGATTCCTAGCAACTGCCTGGACTAGCTCCTTTCCGGGGGGGCGGTTTGGGGGCAAGATTTCAGAAATGGTTTGCCCTTACCTTTTTCTCAGCGCTGAGAGTAACTGGCCCAGGTCATCCAACTGGCTTTGTACCTAAAGTGGGATTAGAATTCACATTCTCCAGGTTTGTAGCCTGCTACCCTAACCACCACGGCTACGCCAAACTGACTCTCTTGGTGTACCTCACTGGTACAGCACACCAAACAAAAATGAAATGAGCCTACTACAAAATCTAAAAAAGTAAAATAAGCTAAGAATTGCAATATATTTTGCTTGTCCTATACGTCTGTATTGTTTGCTATCCATGCCTGGCTTGGATAATCCAAGTGTCTATGGAAATTCTCAACCATCCAGGTCATGGTTCTGAAGAAGTTTCTTGAATGAGAAGCAAAACATTTGGGTGGATGGGTGGCAAGAAAGTCCAGTTGTCTTTTGGAAAAGAACCTTTGGATAATCCAAGGCAGATGGTTTTCCCATGTGCAATGAATGAAACAATACAAATTCTTTAGTACTTTATCCCTTTGGTTCCCCAAAGCATTGCCATCTTGTACTATAGAGATATCACATAGCTTCAGAAAGCCATTTCTCATCCTAGTCACCACAAGATTCTATTACTTGTCCTTGAAAACGACTCACAAACTTCAATTAATTAGAATGCAGCAGTGTGGGCAGTGATAGACATGCCTCACTATGCCAATATGACACCCTTGCTTCATGAGCTGCACTGATTACCACTATGTTTCTGGGTGAAAGTGAAGGTGCTGGTCATCTCACATAAAGCTACATGGCATTAGGCCAAATATTTGAGGGACCACCTATCTCTCGTGCTCTGCTGATATGTGCTGGCAGAGTTGGTGTGTTCAGGGTTCCTTCATCAAATAGGAGCATGCACCAAGAGTCAGGTAGCACCCGCCTTTTGGCATAAGATTCTCCCTGAACTCCACGTGGCTGCCATCCTGATGTTTCTCTGTACGGTTTTGAAGATCTGGTTATTCTTCCAGCCTTTGACTTGAGAAGTACGGGGCACCTTGTTGGATATGTTTTCTCTGTGATTTTGTATAAAGCAGTCAGATCCTACTGTGTTTCATTTTCTACTGTGTCTTTAAGATTCATTATATGGTCAGTTACCCAGAGTCAGTGCAGCAGTGTCCAAACTGAATTAAATAAATAAATCTGGCAACAGGATTAAGTATCTGGATTTGCACTGAAAGCTACAGCATGCACCCCATCAAATTAAATGTCTCAGGTATACCAGTTACATTAAAGTTGATGGAGCGGTATTTATAGCAATTTTTAATGCTGAACTATAATTTCAACTTGGATATTAAGGAGCTAGATCTGAAGCACAGGAAAGTGGAAGTAAAACAAGTTTCTCTGCAATGCAGGAAAAAAGGGGATTGATTTACACCTTGCTAAATTTGTACAGGCTTGTAGGACAAGAACTTCCAAAGCACTCAAATATCTACATTTCACTTAGTGCGAGTTCCTCTATCTATTTCCCAGTTATTTCCCTATTTTGCAGTGCACAGCACACACCCAGGGAGAAAGCCATTGTTCCCAGGGAATCCTAGGTATACCTTCAAATAGCCTTGTAAAATTTCAAAGATTAAACTTCCATGCTTGTCTGAAAAGTGTACTGATTCAAGTTCTATTGATTAATAGAAAGTATTGCACAAAGTCATTTCTGAGCTGAATATTGTGACACACATTCACTCACGCATCTGCCTTGTACATTTCATTACTTTATGAAGTTAGTATTTTCAAAGGAAAAGTGCCTACAAATGCAAAGAATAGAATCTTTTTGCTGTGGGGAAGGCAAGTTCAGCTGTCCGCCCCTCTTCTTTCTAATAAAGAATCCATCTATGTTTATCACAACGATGCATGCAGGAGCTAAGGAGCTGTTGCTTCAAATACTTTGGACTTTATTAAGTATGCTGTTCTCAGTGATTTCAATGACATTGACACTGGGACTGTAGTACTCCTGTACCACAGGTTTAAGCATTTTTATTTGCAAGTAGATCATGGAAAAGCCCAAGAGCTTAGAATCAAGAGAACAACTTGGTTGCTCTTGGTTCTAAGTTCTCCCAGTTACAGATGATTTGTGAATATGCAAGTTGCATATTCCTTCTGCATGGTGTGAAGAAGCTTAAGTCTAACTCTGATCTATGTCACACAACATTTCTCACTTCCTTCGTATCTGAACTCCAGCCATTGACACCCTTCTCTGCCTTTTAACAATCTGAGCTTAGTCTTTATGAATGTTGTTGCAAGCATTTAATCATGGGCTCCAAAACATTTCCAACAACTTTAATATCGCCTTTATTCTTCCAGGCGTCATGACCCAATTGTGCATTTATTCTTTTGAATTACCCTTTGTTAGTTTTGATAAATGCGTTGGAGTTGTAGGAACCATTTTTAATCAGCACTCCAAAAATGACTTCTCACTTGCTTTCCAAAGGGTGCCTCATTAATGTTAAGAACTTGAATAGCACCCAGGAGGAAGTTGTCAATTAAATTCTCTTATAATACTCTAAATCTCTCACATAAATAATTCATTATCATAGTGGGTAGTTGAAAGATTTCACTTCTAAGAACTTTTTCAAAGTGTGAGAACCCCAGAAGTCCATTCTCCCCACCCCCACCCCAATGGTTAACAACTTACTGTAGTAGAATGCAACCTTGGTGTGACAAAAGAGGAAAAGAATATATGCTGCTTCTGGAAATAATCACATTTTATCTTTGCAAAATTTAAAATTAGTGATATGCATTCCAGAGCTGGAAAATAATTCACAGCTTTCAAAGTACTGAATGCTGCTGCTGCTGCTTATTATTATTATGTTGATGCAATTTATCTACATGTGCTCTTTGGTAAATTTTTGTTTGGTGTATTGTTGTTCCATCATGGATTAGATTCTTAGTTAAATCACATTCACTGCTCCTTCTACCAAGGTAAAACAGAAGGTTGGAAAAAAATTGTCCTTTGTTACTATCTATGAAAATCACATGATTTTACACCCATGCTTTTTGGGTTATACTTTAGTGTCTTTGTCTACCCATATATTTCCATTGTCCTGCTCCAAATGAAGCCAAAATGAACTTGGCTTCCGATTACTGGGTGGTAGAGAGGGAGGGGTGAGCGAAGTTTGCTCTTCTTGGAACGGTGGCAACCTACCAAATTAGATGATGTGGAAACAGGAAAGTCAGGGAGCAAAACAGGGAAAGTGAGGCTTTAATTACAGGAAACAGCCAGGAAGTTTTAAAGTACTTAACATACCCGGAGGGCAATATACTGCCAAACCTTCACACATCTCTAGGATCTAGGGAGGGTTTCAGATGTATTTTTGGGAAGGATTTCTTTTTCAAGGGCTACTTAAGAAATATTCATAAAGGACAGTTTAAGAAAAGTAGGGTTCTTTTCCTGCATTTATCAATTGCATAGTGCAAACAGATGGCATCAGTGTTGCTGTTGTTTTGGAAGAAATAAACTCACAAAATATGCTGCATAATAGTTAAAAGGCTTATTTGATGGAAAGATTATGCAAACGTAGATGGGGAGAGGAAAGCTGGAGCAGCAGACAAGTCAACTGTCTGAAATAGCTTTCTGGGAGAAGCTTTTCTTTCACAAGGGTTTTAATCTTTAACAAATTTGCTATGTTATATTGCATGCTGTTTTACTGGTACTCCTATCTAGTAAATACCATTTGATGGGAGTCAAAAAAAATGCAAGAGTTGTGCAAAAAGTTTATTATTCAAGATTTTCACTGAGAGAACCATTGAGTCTGATTATTTCTGATTATTTTAATCATTGGCACATCATCCTGGGAGATTTGCATACATAGTTTGATTATACAGTTTGAATTAATATTCTGCAATAAATCTGACCATCTTGGGTAAGATATACAGGACTCAGTATGAAGATGAAATTGTTACATAATCCAACAACAAAAATAAAAACAAAAACAACTCCACGATACTGCCCTCTAACAGCAGCAATGAATTATAGTAATTCAGTTGAAGCCAAAACAGCAGCTCGCTGTCTACAAATTTTAGATGTATTTTAATTTGCCTAAGAAGTGTAAGGAATGATACAGGCAATTACACTCAAATATAGCCATTTAACTATATAAAACTACATTTTCTCTTTATTGGAAAAATTGGGGTAGTAGCATTAAGTGGCCTGAAAGGGGAAAAAGCATTTAAATAGAATACTCAACTGAACATTAGCAACAAAGGAACAATAGTAGGCGGACAATAGTGGAGTGATTATAAGTAATAAATAATGGAACACAGTCCCAGTAACAGCAGTTAAGACTTTTAAGTAAAAAATATGTAATCTCTAATACTTTCCATTTTTTTAAACATAGAAGTTAACAAATAGGTAATACTTTTCTAGGCTGAATTGCAGGCAATGGGAATGAGGCCTCTTAGCCAAATGAATAATTGTTTATTACATAATCTTAAATTGATTTATTCTGTTAAAAAAGAAAAATAATTGCTCTTTATTGTGTTCTTTATAATGTAGAAACAACAGAATGTAAATGGGAAAATAATTACCAGAGAGTAGTTATTTCTTCCACCCCAGTCATCAGACTTCATTCCCATCAACTAATCAAGAAAGCTTAACTGGTTCCTTTGTAGCTGGGAGTTGATCTATTTATCTATAAAGTTGACAGACGAACAAATTGTGGTGGCAGAAGGAATTTAGATAATGACATGGAGCATACATATTAATACAATTTCCAATACATTGCAATACAAACTCCAATATTGCCATGGATAGATCTGTATGTGATGGGGATTATTGTATGCATGGCATCACACTGAAGAAGACCTGTATATGCCAGCTTCAGAATTTTGTAGTTCGCTGGGAAGTTGGACTAAAGTTAATTTAGAATCTTGAAACAGTAGCCAGGCAGGGAGAGGCAATAAATTGCAGAAGGATATGTGCCAAAGAAGTCTAATCCATAATCCAAACCAATAATGGTTTTCTTTTACCTTCACTACCGGTTTGGAACTGGGAGAGCTTGTGCGTGTGCTTGCTTCACTCGTGCGCAGCGCTTCTGTGCCTTTTGTGCATGTGCAGACAGAGGATCTGTGATGATGTTTTGGTTGGGTGGGTGGAGCCTCCCACCACCACCGCTACCAGTTTGCCCGAACTGGGACGAACTGGCAGAATACCACCTCTGATCCAAACCCCTCCTCCTATATTTACTGTATCAATCTTAGAAAGGAAAAGTGGAGAGTTTGTGTTAGGATAATTAACCTGAAGTTGGGTTGACAATACATATAAGCCAGGATTCTTAAAGAGTATATGTAACTTTAACGACTATGTGGAATCTGATTGGCTGTGCTTCCCAGCTCAATCATAAAAGGGAGCTGGAAACACAGTTCATTCCTTTTTGTTTTTCCTTTGCTTCCTGATTGCCGCTGAGGAGGAGCTGAACCTGAAGATGGAAGAAGTATCATTGTTTTGACTTACTGTAAGATAACTATGGTTTTGGTGAAGGACTGTTTGTTGTTAGAGGAGTTAATATCACTGTTTGGAAGAAGTATTTTAGTTACATCAAGAGTAAAGATTATTTATTTTTTCTACTATCAGTGTTGTAGAGTTTGTGTGTGATTTAAGCAACGTCTCTCTTGCTGTCCGGTGTATTGCACTATTCCGCCTATTTATTTTCCAACGGGGGTGTTTTTTACCCCAAACAGTTTGTAAACTGTAAAGTCGTTTTCAGCTCAAATCAGCTTTTAAAAATCCAATAGGGATAGGAACAAAGAGCTGGCCCCAATCCAACCTCTTATATGCTATAGCTACCCAGCAGACCTGAGAACAAAATCTGGATGGTACTTTTGACCAGTTTGCTGAGTACTAACAGCTCTCTGTCCAAAAACTATCAATATCTGTGAAAAAGACCACATGGTACTTATGAGACATGAATTCAGGCCAACCTGTTAAGTTTTTCATCACCTCTTGCAAAGATGTGGCGAAGGCAGCAACATCTGAGCTAAAAGAATATCAGAGAGAGAATCTTTAACATATGGATACGCTGGCATGTTTAAGAGCAGAGAGTCAATGAAGCACATTCAGTCCTCTTCATTCATGAAAATGTGAATTAGAGTATCAGCTTGCACAAAATGAAATTTATTTGAAATATGTTTACTGGAAAATACAAATAACTGAACTGGTGCTCTGGGATACTTGAGCAACACCATCAAAGCAACAGAACAATTAAAAATATGAAACTGTTCACAATTAGTAAGAACGAATATGTATCAAAAAGTCATATTTGGAGAATTACAATAAAAGAGTGGCATGAGAAGGACACCGTACATATACAGTCATAAATAATGTTGATCAAAGTATTTATAGCATGTTTTCATAGGACCAAATACTTAGTTAATATTTTTCATGGTTGAAGGAATTTTTGCCAGTGTAGCTTGTCCAACATTTGCTCATTTGCTTGGGTTCCTAAAAAATATTAAAAAGATTTTAGTACATCAACAGATATTTCTTTTATTTAAACAACTTAACAGTGAATACATCGGAATATACATAAATAGTATTGCTTTAATAAGGTAGTTATCCAATAAAATAAATAAATCAAGATTAATCTGATGAACCCCTTTTCTTGATATATCCAGGCAGATTTCTGGTGATTGCTGCATTGTGTTTTTTTTATAAATATTTTTATTGCATTTTTTTTCCATGCATGTCTCTATCACATGATTAACAGGATTTGTGACATTATCCATACAACTGGAATCAATATTCAATACATTATATACAGTTTATGGCCAAACTTTCTGACCCTATGTATGCTTCCCTGTTTTCAAGGTGCTTGCCGATCAATCCTTTTGTGAAGGATTTAGAATCTTTCCAGATATCAATATTTGATTGAGTTTTTACAGTTTTATTTAATTGTTTAAGAGACATCCATTATGGCTGCTTTCTTTATTCCTTTGTGCTCTAGAGTAGTAAACATTACCTTTTTTATTTCCAATCCCTCTCTCTCAATTCACCATATCTGCCTTTCTATAATGTCTTATTCTTTTGTAATATTATTATTATTATTTACTTTATTCATAAAACATGAAACTCAGCCAACTGAACATTTAAAAATGCATTGGAAATACTATTGACTGGTGCTAATGGTTGATACAGTTTGCTGCCAGCATCCTAGGTATCCACCAAGTATCTTCTTAGAATGTAAGATGTTCCAAGTAGCGCAGTTTTTTGCAGTTCCGCTGGTTATTGCAGGAAGCTGCAATTTGCTGATATATTTAGTAAAATTTTTGGACATGGTGCCAAGTGCCCCGATGACAATGGGTGTCACTGTGACATGCTTCATCCATAGCTGTGTAGTTTCGATGGCCAGGTCGCGATATTTCATTATTTTTTCTAGTTCTTTTTCTTTGACTCTGGCATCTCCAGGAACAGCGATATCTATAAACTGTACACTTCGGCCGTGATATCTGGTGTGTTGTGCTCCAAATGACGATCTGTTTGTATTCGAAAGTCCCACAAGATCTTCACCCTCTCATTCTCGATAACCTTTTCCACTTTGTGTTCCCATGACTTTCTGGATACATATTTTTTACATAATGACCAGTGGATTAATTTAGCAACTCGGTCGTGTCTAGCGTTGTTGTTGTTGTTGTTGTTGTTGTTATTATTATTATTATTATTTCCCTTTCATGCATCCTCCATTGACTGGATAGATGTATGGAGAAGAATGCTGATTGGGTTAAGGTAGAAGCAGAGGGCTTTTCCCAGCATCTTGACTCCTTGTCTAGCTAGCTATGGCCAGAGAACAGACAGTGAATATTTACTTATTTCATTATTGCTATGTTTATCTCGTGCCTTTACCCCAAGGGCAAAATAGCATTTCCTCCTCTAATTCTCCCCCCTCAACAGTAATTGGTTCGGGCTGAGCTTGAGCTGAGAGAGAGTAAGAGACTCTAAGTCATCAAGTGAGTTTCCAGGAATGAAGCGGAAGTTGTAAGTGGATTTCTCCATTTGCAGTCCAACCTCTTAACCATTATACAACTCTGAGCTCTAACACAGATGTTAGCTCAGCTGCCAGTGGATGATGTTTATTTATTTACCATCAATTATTATATCCCCTACTCAAATACCTGTAGACAGCAGGTACACCTGAAGATATTTGTTTTGGTATTTATCAATCCCCTTGCTCCTATTATTCTTAGTAAAATAATTTAAAAAAGGAATCAAATTTAAAATATTGCCTGTAGGCATTATTTTAAATATATATTTTAAGGAAGATGGCTGGCTATCACCGACTATCAGTTTGAAAATGTATCCACTTGTCGCCCCCCCCCCCCCAAAATAAGATGCGGTGATAGGAAGCATTTAAGGATAATACTAAAGCAGGAAGCCACTTTATCTGTTTCCTATCATCTAAATGGGTATTATTTGATTAACTTGACAAATCCTGGAGTAAGTACCTTGTTTCCCTGAAAATAAGACAGAGTCTTATTTTCTTCTGACCCCCAAAATAAGTACTTGGCCTTATTTTTGGGGAGGTCTTATTATTTTTGAGGTGCAAGAGTCAGCAAGCATGGTCACCTCATGGCTGCTGCTGTGTTGCAATATTTTTAGGGAGGTCTTATTTTAACGCATGCACGCAAAAGCCCGACTGGGCTTATTATCCGGGGAGATCTTATTTTCAGGGAAACAGGGTATTTATGAGAAGATCCAGTTCAGATAGTCCTTGACTTACAACCAGAACTGAGCCCAAAATTTCTGTTGCTAAGTGAGACATTTGTTAAGTGAATTTTGCCCCATTTTATGGCCTTGCTTGCCATGATTGTAAAGTGAATCACTGCAGTTGATAAGTTTGCAACATGGTTTGCAACATGTTGCAACATGGTTGCAACATCACTGCAGTTGATAAGTTTGCAACATGGTTGTAAAGTGAATCTGGCTTCCCCATTGATTTTGTTTCTCAGAAGGTTGCAAAAGGGGATTGCATGGCCTTGGGAAACAACAGTGATAAGTATGAACCAGTTGCCAAGCCTCTGAATTTTGATCACATGATCATGGGGATGCTACAGGGGTTGTAAGTGTGAAAAGCGGTCAGAAGTCGCTTTTTTCAGTGCCATTGTAACATTGAACAGTCACTAAATGAGCTGTTGTAACTCGAGGACTCCTTCTATATGCTTTCAAAATATTCATGTGGCCACCAGTGTAGAAAACCTGTCTCACTGGGAGCACTTAGGTGCCGTTGGTAATCCTGTGAATTATTATTAAATAATAAAAAAATGGAAAAAGAAATTAAAAAAGGAAAAAAAACCTACTATTACAGGATGGTAAAGGGCTACATCTTCCAGAGATAAAGGCATAGCACTAATGTCCTTCTCACCAACAGCAGATGATGTCTCATCTTGAATCCTATTGGGCAAAATAAAACTGGAAACCAATAGCTGTATTAGTAATTATATCTTCAGTTATCATCCATTTATCATGACGTCATGGTGTAAAGTAGCTGATAGAAGCATTGAGATTTGGTGTTCTGGACATCCTGTTTTTACATACCGTATTTTTCGGAGCATAAGACACACCCAGGTTTTGAAGAGGCAATTTTTTAAAGGTAGGTAGATAGAGGGATAGAGAGAGATAGAGAGGGAGAGAAATACAGTAGATAGGTAGGGAGAGAGAGAGAGAGTAGGTAGGTAGGTAGGTAGGTAGGTAGATGTTTCCAGGTGTATTTACCCATGTGCTGGTGAAGGAAATCACTGACCACCTTTGGAACAAATCTTTGTTTCTACAGGCACAGTACTTGACCAACGTAATTCTCATCAACCACTCTAACTAAACAGCTTTCCAAAAGGGGGAAAAATCCTTTTTGCACTGTGCAAACCTCCCATTTTCGCGAAAAATGGGCCTGTTTTTTTTCCCAAATAAAAGGCATGAATAGCCTTGGGGGGGGGGGCTTGCAGAGTGCTCCGGGGGGGGGGGGCAAAATGAGGAAAAATGCCCCTTTTTTCGTGAATTTATGGAGGCTTGTAGATGCTGCTGGGGGGCAAAAACACCCTGTTTTTTGCTCATTTCTGCCCTCCCCAGCCCCCAGGTGCTCTCTGGAAGGCTCCATAAGGGTATGCGCACAGCCATTTTGGTGAAGGGGCAGGTTTTCAGAAGGCAAAAAATGCTGTATTCGATGTATAAGACGCACCCAGATTTTCAGCCTCTTTTTAGAGGAAAAAAGGTGCGTCTTATACTCTGAAAAATACGGTAATAGGCAACCCTCAATTCACAAACACAACTAAAACCAGAATTTCTGTCGCTATTTGTTGTGGTCATACTGTGTGATGTCACATGACTGGCATCGCTTAGCAATGGCAATCTTGACACACCCCACTGCCATTGTTTAAAACGTTCCACCAGTCATTTGCTGAGGAGGACCCATCCCAATTGAAGCCATTTTTGGATTGGTTCCTTCTCCAATTCCCCGCACTAACTTATCTCCTTCCTACCTCTGCCCTTTGGGCCATTCTGCAACTTGCCTTGCAGGATGGTGAGCAGCCTCTGAACCACACAGATTTAGTGCTGCTTGCCATGTTGTGGGCTCGGAGAGGCATGCTGGCGTGCCGCAGTTCTGAATCCCAAGCCACAGAACAAAGCCACAGCCAATCCTGGAAGCCTCAGCCACCTTAACAGCATGACAAAAAGCCACAGGTTCTCCGAACTACTCAAAATTTCTGCTACTGGTTCTCCAGAACTGGTCAGAACCTGCTGAATACCACCTCGGCTCTACAGCCCCAGCTGACTTTCACCATCTTCTTAATCCCACTCCTGATTAGAGCAACCCCCCTTGCCCTTTGCAAGAAAGCTATTGATCACATGAGGCCATCTTTCCCAGGTCTTATGAGGAAGCTGGCATAGGGAAGAAAGCCAGGTGTGACTAGCAGTTGCTTTACGAAGGGCGATAGCAGGCTTGTTTGATCAGTAACAGGGCAAAGGTGAGGCGGGCAACAGTGGCCATGGAGTGTAGAAGACCAAAATGGCATAGACAGGAGGAAATTAGGCAGGTAGGGGGATTTGTAGCACTCCTACAGTCGTAAGTGAAGGTGGACTGCCAAGTGCCTAAATTTTGATCACCTGTAACTTCAAACAGTTGCCGAATAAATGGTCATGAGTCAAAGACTACCTCTGAGTTGCTTATACATTCAAAAAGCTAAAGTTAATCAGCATACAGTAAATAGATACAATAATACAATATAATAATACAATAGCAGAGTTGGAAGGGACCTTGGAGGTTTTCTAATCCAACCCCCTGCCTAGGCAGGAAGCCCTATACCATTTCAGACAAATGGCTATCCAACATCTTCTTAAAGACTTGCAGTGTTGGGGCATTCACAACTTCTGGAGGCAAGCGGTTCCACTGATTAATTGTTCTAACTGTCAGGAAATTTCTCCTCAGTTCTAAGTTGCTTCTCTCCTTGATTAGTTTCCACCCATTGCTTCTTGTTCTACCCTCAGGTGCCTTGGAGAACAGTTTGACTCCCTCTTGTTTTTGGCAACCCCTGAGATACTGGCACAAACTTTAGAATTTCCATCCCCAAGAAATGAGAACTATTAGTGTGCCTTTGGCATATAGTCACACCAGCCACAGGACCTCAGAGACGTCTTTGGACAGCACTGTCTCTTCGGCTTTGAAATGGAGATGAGCACCGCCCCAGAGGTGGTATTCAGCAGGTTCTGACCAGTTCTGGAGAACTGGTAGCGAGAATTTTGAGTAGTTCAGAGAACCGATAAATACCACCTCTGACTGGCCCCGCCCCTATCTATTCTCCACCTTTTGAGTCCCAGCTGATTGGGAGGAAATGGCGATTTTGCAGTAACTTTTCCCTAGAGTGGGGTAGGAATGGAGATTTTACAAAATCCTTCCCCTGCCACACCCACCAAACCACGCCCACGGAACTGGTAGTAAAAAATATTTAATCCCACCACTGCACTCCTAGAGTCGGGAACAACTAGCAGATATGTATGAGGGGAACCTTTACCTTTTACCTACTCATAGTGTGGATTACTCAAATCATTTCTAATTTAGAAATTAGGGTAGGTAATTTTGTTCAGCTTCATAAACAAATCACTAGTATATGAAAGCCAGCATCTTCATTGGCAATGATTCCCTAAAAACAGTAGATGGGTATTTTTTGCATTGAGCTTTACAGATATTATAAAACAATTATTAAATTTTGCCTCTCCCAAATTTTATACCACAGAGTAGGAAGCATATCCACAGGATCCATTAACAGGATGTAGCCAATCAGCAGCCTTAAAGACAAGAAAAACTTACCTATCAACATGTTTCTCTTGCTTCAACAACATTTTCTTTTCTTTTGGAGTTCTGAGCACTTTGGGAGAGTCTTTCTGATCCATTTCTTGCTGCTTTGCATGAATTAAACATGGAACCGTGTTTTCTTCTATTACCATCTTATTGCATTTCAGTCTGGAATGTTCATAACCATTTGGAAACAAATACTCCATCTTGAAATCACAAAAACACAGGGTTTCCCCACACAAAAAAATTAATTTGAAACATTTCACCCTATTGAATGTGAAATTGAACATTTAATATAGTTACTGTTTAGTAAGTTTGATGCAAATGTAAATTTATGATGTAGCAATTTTCTTGGAAATATCTGTGTTTTGATATTCTTTTTGTCAATGGATTTGTGCAATGATCAAAAGTATATGAATGCTACATTTTTATTTCTAGTTTTCATTTTTTTATTGTTGTAGTGTACTCATCCAAAATATCCATAGGAAGGTGCAAATCATGAAAAAGTATCTTACACAAAGATCAGATAAAGTAGCTTTCAAAACTTTTAAAACAATATATAAATCATACTAATCATATTGCTGTTAGAAATGTTACGTTTGCAGAAAAAGTGAATTTTTAGGGAGGCTTCTATGTCTGTCCAGTTTATTTACCTATGTCTGTCCAATACTGTGTTACAGGTTTCTTTCTAGGCATCTTTCAAAACTCACATACTTCAAGTCATAAATTTTACCCTTTACCAAACTTTCAAAATATTATTGGCACTGAGGTATAGACTACAACTGCCCGCTATCCAGGAATGATTGATCACATTGACGTGATTGGAAAATATACAGATAACATCAAATTTAAAATATACTGACTTCCAAAAAAACATTGCCAAAGACAGAAAATAGTGAAGACCATCTAGTGGGAGCTTTAGTCTGATGTCTTCATCAGAAATGAACATTCTTACCTTTCTCTTAGCATATAAATGGTTGAAAGATGAGCTTTTGAATTTTCAAAACCAAATTCTGAATATAAAATATCCCCATTAATACACTCTCATTTTATTTCTGGGAATGATTGTTTGTTATATTTGTTATATTTCATTTAACATCAGAGAAAACAACAAAAATCACTGGGAAGCATGTATATTAATGATAATCTACAACATGGCTACAAGAAACATGTAAATGTAAAACTTAACATAGAGAGAACAAGATTGATACTAACCAGATCATGGACACTTTGCTCTTTCCTGACATCTGAAAACTGACCATTTTGCTTTAGGAGCCTGTTCCAACAGTAACCAAAAACAAAACAAATTAAGAATAGAATCAGCAGGTGTGTCAAACTGGATTTCTTTGAGGGCCGGATCAGCATTGTAGTTTTCCTCCGTGGGGATGGCAGAGATGGGAGGGACGCCTCCTGAAGCACCCTGCCAGCCAAAACAGGGTATGGAGGGCACAAATGTCTCCCTGTGCCAGTTTTTGACCTGGACTGCCTCCTGAAGCACTCTCCCGGCCAAAACGGGGCATGGAGTACTATGCACAGCCCCCTGTGCCCCCTTTTGTCCGGCAGAGTGCTGCAGGAAGCCATCCAGGCTGAAAACGGGGTGCAGGGAGGCCACACACATCCCCCTGTGCCCAATTTTGGCTGCTAGAGGCATCACAGGCCGGTTCTTTGCTATTTACAGGCCTGCCCTGCAGGGCAGATTGAGTTTGACATTTTGAGTTTGACCCCCCTGCCTTAAAGGATAAGACACTTCCTAACTTGCTTCAGAAGCAATTATTTCAGGAAAATAAGAATACCAAAGTTTTCTGTCAGTACATTTGAAACGGGTCAAGAATTTCAGTGTCATCTGTACACTGTACTTCTATACATTTTTATTTATTTATTTATTTTATTCGTATTTATACCCCGCCCTTCTCCAAAAAGGACCCAGGGCGGCATACAGGAAATTAAAACATACAAATATAGACAAAATATAAAATTTAAAAAACTATTAAATTTCCCCTGTGCTAAAATCAATTTAAAATCCCCAAATTTAAAACTATCTAATAATAGTCCCAACGGAGGTTCGCTAGGCCGGCTTGATGGAAAAGGTATGTCTTTAGACATTGGCGGAAGAGGCAGAGGTCAGAGATAGTTCGTAATTCCGGGGGTAGGTCGTTCCAAAGAGTAGGGCCCGCCACAGAGAAGGCCCTTCCCCTGGGTGTCGCCAACCGGCATTGCCCAGCCAACGGCACCCTGAGAAGGCCCTCTCTGTGGGAGCGGATCGGACGAAGGGATGTAATTCTTTAAAAAGAATTTCTTGGCATCATCTTTTATATTAAAGAATCCTGAAAATATAATTAATGCAATGCAAAAAAAGTTTTAAAATTTCATTTCACGCTTTCTTAAAATCTGATAATGTTCTTGATAAGCTGAAGAGGGAAAATGTCACCTAAAACATGTATTACAAATGAAACAAATCAGAAGAAATATTGATTCTAACACTGTTACAAGGTTGCTTATAATTATTTTCATCTGCTCTTACGTTAAGACATTACTCACTTTCTCCAGTGTGAAATATTTTCTTATCTGGGAAGGATGTTTCAAATTGCCCTTTTCAATTCCCGCAGACATAATATTAAATATAGCTGGTATGGTTAAATCAATATGTCATATAATTTTTTCCCCTCAGGTTTATGCAAAGAAAACCAAACTCTATAAAATGAGCCTCTCCATAGCTATACTAATAAATAAATGTAGAATAAGTCAATTTATAATATGGCATATAGAAAACAAGTGGTGATGTGTCATTACATACAAAAATAACTTAATGCTGCCATTTATGTTTCTATTGATTTCAAAGACCACAGTTGTTTTCTAAGCACGATTTGGATATGTCAGATGCGTTTTTAAAAAACAAAGTTAAATACATTAATACAGTCAAATCTTTCTTTTCTCCCACTCTCCAAAAGAATAAAATACATACAAATGCCTCCTTCAATAGTCTTGCAATTCAACTTTCTTAAATTTGTTAGAACCAATTTGCAGGCTGCTATATCCTCATTTATCCCAGTCACTGCCTGCTGAATATGAAGAGCCCCACATTCTATGGTCATGACAACACATGCTCCTCTTCCTATCTTTGAAAGTGCAGAAATGCATTTCAACAATTGGGTTAGAGCAGAGGTTCCCAAACTTGGCAACTTTAAGACTTGTGCTGGCTGGAGAATTCTGGGAGTTGAAGTCCACAAGTCTTAAAGTTGCCAAGTTTGGGAACCTCTGGGTTAGAGTAACCAACTTATCTCTGGTTCCAAGATGGGGCAAAAGTCTGGTATTACTTGGCCAACTCTCACTGGGAAACATTTTAGACCAGGGTTAACCAGATGTGGTCTCAATGAATGTAATTAAGATATTTAAGTATTTTATGTGCCACCTGCTTATGTGCCACCAGGTTATTGACTCTTAGTGACAACATAATTTTTTCCAGGATGATCTGTCCACAGGGCAACCCTTCAAGTCTTCCAATGATGCACCCATGGCTATTGTAATTGAATCTATCCACCTCATCATCTTTTAATCTTTCACTCCAGTAAGATCTTTCAGAGCTCCAGCTATACTGTTAAAAAACATTGCACAGATTCTAAAAGTCACATTTAATACAAAACTTTTGTATTAAACAGAGGAAAGCGAAACCAGTGTTGCTCTCATAATTCTAATGCCATATACTGGTATTATAACTCACCTCTTTGTCAGTGCCGTTTTAATAAGGGAAAAGTAATACAAATGATTCAGACAATGAAGATACATTTCATATTTCGTTCTTTTATCTGATTCCTTCTGTTAATTAAAAAAAAAAGTCAGATTTGCACTAATCGGCTTATTTGTTTCTGGAACCCAGGCTTTATCTTAATGTCATTTATTAGGGAGAAGATACAAACAATTTATGTATTCACTTTATTCTCCTGCTGACTGCTCAACCCCCACTATACAATTTAGATATTTTTCCAAAATCAGCGTGCAGTGCTGAAATTCAAATGAAAGCATCCCAATCCAGCTTCTAATGGAGCACATCCTATGAATAAAAGTCCTGCCTACTCCATTGTTAAACTCACTATTTGGAAGGTCTTTCTAACATTCCATTAAAATCTGTCCTTCTTTTAACTTAGAAAGATGGTGCCAGGTTCTGCCCTCTAGAATCAAAGGCAGTTTTAGTTTTCTTCCAGGTGACATCTTTTTAATTACTAGCTCTCACATTCCTTATCAGCACCAACATATTTCCCAAAGACTACACATTTCTAACTCAATCTCTCTCCACAAGACTAGTCCCGATTGTTTTCATTGGCGTGTGTTTTTGTGTGGTGTGTGTGAGTGAGTGTGTGAGTGGGTTGCAGGCGGTAGCCGTGGTAGGGGAGTACTGAAGCCTTGACCGGAGCACCGGATACCATTCCGGTACGGTGCTCCGGAGGGCCCACCCGCCTGCTCGAGCTCCTTAATGGTCTTTGAAGGCTTCCATGCTTCCATGCACGTGCAGCTGGAGCATCGCAGAGGCTCAAGGAGGCGGTAAGGTGCATACACGTGCTGGCCTTCATCCAGACTCTAACATTTTCAATTTTTGGTGCAACAAAACTATTATGACCATGATTCCATAACATTAAATATGATGGTGCGCTCTTATTTTTGGGGTAGCAAATTCATCTGCTTTTCCTGTTCTAGGTGAAAAACAGTGTTGGAAAAAAGCTTTAAATATCCACGAAACAGATTTCAAAAGAACAGAAAAGGGCAGCCAATGTAAGGCAAGGTTTACAGCCCTAACAGGGAGATAACCAACAGCCTCTGCTGTGCATAATTGATTGGGAAGCTTGATTGTACTCTCCTGCAGCCTAAGGCAAGAGAATAAAATGCAAGTGGGAAATGGCATTTTGAATAAAGACAATGTTGACACAAAGCTGGAGCCAGCCTCTATATGATTAAGGATACCTTCCTAAAAGCACCTTTCTCCAGAATCCAGTGACCTTTGGCCTTCTTTACAAGCAGAGCTATATTTTTCTACTTTAGGTAAGAGCTCAGTAGGATCAATTGCTGTATCCTGTTTTCATGAGTCCTGAAAGACCTGGGTTAAAGGTAGGTCTAAGGATGTTTGCAGGACACTATTTTGGACTGTTCTTAGCAAAGTTTTAATGGTACTAGGCCCAACTCAAAGATGACCATCTCTGAGGGAACAGCGAGCTTGAAAAAGCAGCTAAGCCCCAAAAGCTTCAGATAAGAGTGTGAAACCTACCCCTCCCCTTGACTTTGTAGTTCTCTAATCACCTTAAGTAAAGAAGACTTGTGAATCTCTTTGGCAGGGAGGAGCTGATGGCCCAGTAGCCTACCCTCCTTGTGTAGACGCCTTCCACCCAGCCTTCGTTACAAAATTATCATAATAAAAGGGAGTGCTTCCTTTCAGTTCTCAGCTTGATCTTGAAACTTCAGAAATTCTTCTTCATATTGTAAAACTTTGGCTTCTCTCCAGGTGAAGAATAAAAATAAATAACTCCACCCCCACCTCCGTACACAACACATGCATATATACAAACATAGCCACTTCCATCCCACAGTTGCAATTTGGGGAATAGAAGGATGGGGAAGGGGGGGTAGGACAATGCAAACCTGGTGAAGAGGAGCTGAAGAACGTGCCACCTGCTGAGACTTCAATGGCTCCCCTTGCTTTCTCCCCACATCAGAAAGCATGAACTGCAGAGAGGGAGAAGGAGAGGTTTTAAAAATTCCTATGAAATTTCAATCAACCTTAAGACGTGTTCCTCTGTAACGTATAATAAACAAACCATAAAACGGGTTATTCCCTATAACAGGGGTCCCCAACCGTTGCAACTTTAAGTCTGAAGGACTTCAGCTCCCAGACTTCTCCAGCCAGCTTTGCTGGCTGGAGAAGTCTGGGAGCTGAAGTCCTTCAGACTTAAAGTTGCAAAGGTTGGGGACCCTGCCCTATAACACATAAATATAGTTGTAGATTTTATTGGCATTTATTGCAGCATAAAAACTAATTACATGATACAATAATGATCAAAGGCATTAAAAAAAACACTGCTTGGTGATAAATTATCTGGCCTTCTACTATATTGCATTTAATAATACTTTTAAGTTTTGCTAACTGTATACTAGACTATCGTCTGGTTTGGGAACTGATGTTACTGTACTTCTTTTTGGCCGAAATGAAAATTGCACTTACAATAAATGACAAGTCCTATTTTATTTGTTGGGTATTTACATATGAACATTATAAAATGTTCACTATGTTTCTAAGTTTTTTCCTTCTTTGAATATTTTTGTGTTCCAAGATGGAAATATTCAGGCCATTGACTCAGCAGGACAAATAAGACTTTATATTAATTGGTGTTTTCTTATTAATACAATATTTTAATTCTATCAGTTTAATTTGGAAGAAAAAAGAGATTCAGAGTCCTGATCTAGACTCAGTTTCCTGATTCAGACTATAGCCTTGGACTCCTACTTACAATTACCTCTTGAAAACTTGGTTTATAGGATATAACATATTGATCTAAATCAGCTTTCTCCAATCATGCACCTTCCCAGACATATTGGGATGCAGCTCCTAAAATTACCACACAAACTAGAGAGGATCAGTGAATGCACAAATTGCTAAATATTATGCTCCTTTATAAAGATTCAGATAGTCCTTGGTTAATAATGCTAATTGAGGCAGGAATTTCTGTTGCTAAGCAATGTGGTCATAAAATTCAGTCTCATGTGATCACATCACTTAGCCACAGCAATCCTAGCAGCCCCCATTGCTGTCATTAAGCGGATCACACTCGGTTGTTAGGTGATGACTCACTTCGATCCAAGCCATTCCCAGCTTGGTCCTTGAAGCCTAAAGCCTTAGTAAGCTGCAGTAAGACTGCCTCCTCTTGAATTTCTCCCATTCACCTATTAGTGCATCTCTCTCTTTATGGCTACCCTGCATAGCGGCACTCCTCAGTGGGGGAAGGGTCTAAGTGCTGAAGTAGAGCTGGTCTCACCCAGCTGCTGCCCCCCACCCCAGACCTCTACTTTAGCCCGAGCATTGCTGCCATTGCAATCAATGCTGCCCAGCTTCAAGATGCAGAATCATAGCCACACCAGTGCCAAGCCTAGCTCTAACTTCAGCTGCCCTGCACCCTGCCAGTCTTGTGCTCTGCCAGCCCTGCCTCCCCAAGTTGACCTTTGCCAACTTATTCCATCCTCCCTTCTAGAAGTATCCTTGCTTACTGAACATCTGTTCAGCAACTGCTCAAAGTTGTGAACAAGTGGTACCTACAATCTGTTCTTGAAGTTCCAGCTATTAACTTGCCTTCACAATCATGGGATTGCAATTCAGGTGCTTGGTAACTATTTCACACAATGATTGTGGTGCCTTGTGGAACTGACAAGTCAGCAGGGAAGGTTGCAAGTCACTCTGGTAATTCCCCATCCTTGGCCTTCCTGCGCATTGTGCTGCACCCTCCCTTCCTTGGCTTCCCTACACTCATACCTTGCCACATCTGTTAGGCCTTCCAAGTAAATGAGACAGGAAACAACTAGATGGGCCAATTCTTCTTTATTATAAGCCTCAATTAATAGAATCTTGCTAGGCTAAATTAATAGAATCTTAAAAGTCTGAGGACTCAAAATTTCCACCATCAATAAAATAGTCTTTAATTCCCAACCTATACCCCTTCTATCTTCTACATGTTCATGTTCTGATCTTAATCCTACCTAATTTCCTCTGCTCCTGCATTAAAAATTCCTGTGCATCGACTTCCTGTTCCGGCTTCTGGCGGCGACGGACGAGTCCTGGGACTCGTCCGCCGTTTTGTTCTTTTTTCGGCCCCAAACGGGGCGGGGTGCACCTTTTTTAGGGCCCCCCCCCGTAGGATTGGCTTGCCTGGACCTTTCCTTGCCTGGCGGCGACCGGGGAGGTGTCCTTGTCTTCGATCTAGGAGGAAGAAGACATGCTGCGGGGGGCTTGGTTCCCTTCGCCAACGGAGGATGGTAACAAATAGCCGATTTGGAGAGAGCGGGAGCGTTCGAGCCGGATGGCTTTGCCGGGGCTTTGGCGGCGAGGTGGAGTGTAAGTGACTTTGACTTTTTTGCTGGCAGCTTTGACTAAAAGAAACAATGGAGGGGGGTGTTTGTTAACCCCCCCCCCCTCGGATTTACAGCAGCGGCGTTTGGAAATGGCTCCTCGAATGCGAGGAAGCGGATATTTCTCATCCGGACTTTGCTGAAGAAGTGAAAGTCCCTTGCGGTTTGTTTCTAGCTACAATGTATCTAAGTCCGGCTTTATTGGAACAATTTTCTCTGCTGCTTTCTCCTGCTGGCTTCCAGACTGGGCGGGGAGAGATGGCTTCCCTTTGTTCCTAAATGACTATTCTTTATGGAAAATTTCCAACATTCCTTTGTGACCTGGACTGTCTCTCTCTACCAATGGAGGATTTTTGTGATTAATTGATTCCTTCCCTGGAGTGCCTTCTTTGTCTTCATAATTGACTGTGAAAATTGCTTTTCTCTCTGGATTTTACAACTTTCTACAACTCTGATTTGAACTTTTTTCTCCGGACTTGCTCCAGCGGCCGCACCCAAAAAACGCCATCTTAGTGGCACTGACTTAAACAGCTCACCATGGCTTCTAAAAAGCAACCAGAACAACTAGGCATTGGAGCAAGAATGACAGCTATGGAGGAAGTGTTACACTCTTTGGTACTGGAAATTAAAGAGGTTAGAAAAGACCACTGCAGTTCTAAATTAGAGCTATTGGAGACACAGAAGAAATTGATGCAGAATACACAGAAGACTGAAGAGTTGGAAGTGGGGCTGGCTGGGGCAAAGGGAGATCTTAAAAATGTTAATACTGAAATTGGAGATTTAACTGGTCATATGTCTAGGATGGATTTTGAAAGGATGTCATATTTTTTAAGATTTCAGAATATTCCGGAAGAATCTGGTGAATGCCTTCCTGATCTTATGAGCACAATTTTAGCAGACTATTTACACAAACCTAAGGAAGAGATCAGGGGGGACATTGACCTGGCTTATAGAATAAATTCAGCATATGCCAGGATAAATGAACTACCCAGAGAGATACATATTAAATTTGTTAGAAGGTCTACCAGGGAGGGAATATTGAGGGCGCAGAGAGAGGGCCCGTTAACATACCAACAAAAGGAAGTCACTATCTTGAAGCAGATCCCGAAAAAGATTAGAGAGGTGAGGAGGAAATATTCCTTCTTATCTAAAAAATTGTTTAACCAGGGGATTTGGTTCAAGTGGGTGATGCCAGAAGGGATGTTGGTGTTCTGGGAAGGAGGAAGAGTAAGGATTAAAACAGTTGCTGAGGCAGAAGCCTTTCTTAAAAAATATTCCTCTATCCTGGGGGACGAAACTGGAGGAGCGGAGGGGGCCACGGCCCCGCCCACTGGGGGTCAGGGAGGAGAACAAGAAGACACAATTGCCAAGAGACTTAGATCTAAAAAATGACTTTTTTAATATAGTATAACTTTTGTTCGGATGTTTGTACACGATTGCTAGCCTAGAATTTGGAATTTACAATGATGTATGCACTTCTCTTCACCTTGTAGTACCACTGAAATATGTATTATCTATGTTTTGTTAAGAAGCCCCGGAGGGGGCCAACGATCTCGACGTGAAAGTTCTCAAAATATTTTCTTAATTCACCTTACCCTACCCTACTTAAAAATTTGAAAAACTCAATAAAACTTTTTCAATTAAAAAAAAAAATTCCTGTGCATCATAACATCAAATGCGGGTTGCGAAAGCTGCAGAGCAAAAAGAAGGAAAGGAACTTTGTCCCATTAAATTCAGTGAGAAAGATCTGGAGCTGTTACACTCTTACCCACTGAAATAAAGGAGCATCACAGTTCATAATAAACTGGAATGTGAATAGAATGCCATTTTTATTCTTGGTTACGTGCACAGACATGGCATATTTCAAATACAATAGCAGAGTTGGAAGGGACCTTGGAGGTCATCTAGTCCAACTCCCTGCCTAGGCGGGAAGCCCTATACCGTTTCAGACAAATGGCTATCCAACATCTTCTTAAAGACTTCCAGTGTTGGGGCATTCACAACTTCTGGAGGCAACTTCTGTTCCACTGATTGATTTTTCTAACTGTCAGGAAATTTCTCCTCAGTTCTAAGTTGCTTCTCTCCTTGATTAGTTTCCACCCATTGCTTCTTGTTCTACCCTCAGGTGCCTTGGAGAAAAGCTTGACTCCCTCTTCTTTGTGGCAACCCCTGAGATATTGGAACACTGCTATCATGTCTCCCCTGGTCCTTCTTTTCATTAAACTAGACATACCCATTTTTTAAAGTGGTGCATAAAGTCATAGATGAATAAATACCCTTGGGTTTACAGTTTGCCTTTCTGCTATAGGACAGGGCTTGCTAACTCAAAGCCAGGGCAAAGTTTGTGGTAAGCTTTTTCAGCCACAGATTCTCAGCGAGTGTATAGATCCTCACCTTCATGCATTTCCTCCAAAGCAGAAACCCCAGAATTGTGGTAAAATTGAAATAATTAATGAGCAATGTAATTTAGTTCATACATAGGGAATATTTTAAACTGCATTAAGTACAATTAAAACCGATCTGTCATTTCCCCTCTTTTATTTTCCATTCTAGGCAAACTTTTTGGAGTGTGGCCCATTGCATGTCGCTCAAGGATGTCCACGGAGGAAGAGACTATAAAAAAAAGTGACAGCTCTGTGATCAAAGTCCTCCCCTGTTTTATGGGCTTCATACGATTGTGGCTATCAAGGTAACTTTTTCAATTCCACCCTCTGATGCCACCGCTTGATGCCATTCAAACATTAGGTTTCTTAAACCATAGATCTTAATTGTGAACCAGGTCAGTAGGTACCTAGGAAATATTTTAAATACAATATTTTATTTAGAAGATTTATATGGCTGCCCACTCATTTTCATTAATTCTGGGCACCTTACAAAGAATATGTGAAATGTGCTTTGTTCCAGGTTAGGGATGAGGTTTTGTATTTATTATAGGAAAGATGCTATTGACAAATTTCATTTTTTTCGCCAGGTTTCAAACTAGTATGTCATTTCTTTTTAAATATCAGAAACCTCTTTTTGAAGAGAACAGGTAAAATTCAACTTAAAAGTTTAACTTTTTGCTATTTTTTTTTAATATGCTCCAAATTGACACTATTGAATTAATGTGCTCTGGCATGAAAGTGGAGCAAATATTCAATTTTCTTTCACTAGATTCTACACTAAAGTGCTTTACAGTAGCTCAGTTGGGCTCATTTTATTTGGATGATTAGCATCATTATAAAATACTTTTTTCCAGTTACATGTTCCAGTAACTGTTATGATATCTGCAAAAAAAGATATGTATGCTTCAGTGAACACTGTTTGTATAGTATTTCATCAATTTTAAAAGAGTCTCTAAAGGGTTTGTGGTTTGCAACTGCATTTAAAAAAAAAAGATATTTATTGTTTAATCTTTAAAAAATTAGACTGATTTTCTCCTTTTCAACACAAAATGGAATTATCCCATGGAATTTAAAGAGATTTAAACATTTATGCAATTTCCCACATCGTCCTGAATAATTCAAAAGCTTAAATTTGATAGAACTAATAATTTATTGCAAAGGCAAACTATGGAAAGTTATTTGTTGCCTTAAAAACCCTCAGCGCTGGATTTCCTGCCTTCTGGGTGAATCCAACTTTACTTGTAAACATTACACCAATGTTGTCCTTTGCTCATGATGAAATGCAGGGTTAGTTTTTAGTTAGGAAAATGCTATTGAAAAGTTTCCCTCAATCTCAATTTCCTTCCATCTCTACTTATATGGAAAAACATTTCCACGCATAAGCAAAAAGAAAGGGGAGGGTGGGACCTTACTGCCATCTTTTTCTTTTCCTGCAAAAAGGCTGCAGATATCTTAATGTACCTGAGACAACTAATTAAAGAAGGAAGTGGTCAAAGTCATTCTTCTTTGTAGACTTCAAAGGTGATCCCCTCGCCTTCCTCCTCTTTACATTTTACTGTCTGCCTCTCCACAGCTGTCCGCTTACCCTGAGAGTTTCATGGCGTCAAACCTGCCTCCTTCTGCTCCATAAAGTGACAGTCTTGGTTTGGTGGAATGCAGGTGTAGGAAAGGGGAAAGATCAAGATGAGCCTGCTAATGATTTCTCTGACACCCCATGCTGGGCTGCTAAAGAAAGAAATCTATGCCCACTTCTCTTTGTTTGGTCAGATATTCTAGGCTCTGCTGCCTTTCCCTGCTGCAAAGGAGCTGGGTTGTTTTTTTTTACAATAGGGCAAATGCTCTACGCTAAAAAGATGGCATCTTATTCAAGGTTTGAAAACTCTGAGGCTTTACTTAGATACTGAAGTGGAGAAAGGCAGCACCAAAGGCTTCTATTTTCTTGATAACTTCACTCCGCAAATGCTTCATTCAGGGTTAATTCCATTGCAGCTTAGATGGGTTTGAAGAATGGAAGAAGTCAAATACAGTACAATAATACAATAGCAGAGTTGGAAGGGACCTTGGAGGTCTTCTAGTCCAACCCCCTGCCTAGGCAGGAAACCCTATACCATTTCAGACAAATGGCTATCCAACTTCTTAAAAACTTCCAGCGTTGGAGCATTCACAACTTCTGGAGGCAAATAGTTCCACTGATTAATTGTTCTAACTGTCAGGAAATTTCTCCTCAGTTCTAAGTTGCTTCTCTCCTTGATTAGTTTCCACCCATTGCTTCTTGTTCTGCCCTCAGGTGCCTTGGTGCATAGTTTGACTCCCTCTTCTTTGTGGCAACCCCTGAGATATTGGAACACTGCTATCATGTCTCCCCTAGTCCTTCTTTTCATTAAACTAGACATGAAATGAAAATCTGTTTTCCCACGGATGGACACCATATATATATCTTACTTCCGGGCTCGTAGAAAATTAGGGTCAAGAGTTTTCATTTCATTACTATAAATGTTCACTAGACGTCCTCTTGATTTTTCGGTTTACATTCAAGTAAACACAACGAAGCTAGATATGGGTTGTATATAGGATAAGAAGATTCGAATTTTCCTCCATCTTCTAGATATCGATTTTAAAAAGGAAGCAAAACAGCCGTAATTGAAAACCCACTTACTAATCACTAAGTCCCACTGCAGACAAAGTTATCCTGCAAGTAAAAAAACAGTTGCACTGCATGTGTCTGTGAAACCAATGGAATATATTAGCCATGATTAAGTAGAGTTTTTCCTTTAGTGGAAAGGTAACAACCACCATTCAGCTAGGATGGTTATATTTTATTCATACTGAAAAATCTAATCTTGCTGTGGATGGCATGCTGAACTAAACTAAATCAGGGAGAATTAAATTAGCCTGATGTTCCATTGGCAGTATGTTCCTCTAAACCAGGGATGTCCAAACTTGGGAACTTTAAGACTTGTGGACTTCAACTCCCAGAATTCCCCAGCTGGCTGGGGAATTCTGGGAGTTGAAGTCCACAAGTTTTAAAGTTCTCAAGTTTGGACATCCCTGCTCTAAACTAATAATGAAAAAAACCCAGGCATTTAAAATATTTTCAAACATTCTTTTATATCATATGTTTTTATAAAATAAAGCGCCATTGAGTTTGTTTAAAGAGACTAAAGGGCATACATTGCAAATGGTGAAGATTGCTTAATGTGTTTATATGTCCTATCTAGAAGTGAACACTTTTAATAAAATCTCAATGTAATGCAATTCAAAAAAGGATTCTAAAGTAGTTCAAGGCAGAAAATATGTAAATATCAGTTTTGGTCGCCACGATGTAGAAAAGACGTGGAGACTCTGGAAAGAGTGCAGAGAAGAGCAACCAAGATGATTAGGGGACTGGAGGCTAAAACATATGAAGAACGGTTGCAGGAACTGGGTATGTCTAGTTTGATGAAGAGAAGGACCAGGGGAGACATGATTGTAGTGTACCGATATCTCAGAGGGTGCCACAAAGAAGAGGGAGTCAAACTATTCTCCAAGGCACCTGGGGGCAGGACAAGAAGCAATGGGTGGAAACTAATCAAGGAGAGAAGCAACTTAGAACTAAGGAGAAATTTCCTGACAGTTAGAACAATTAACCTCTGGAACAGCTTGCCTCCAGAAGTTGTGAATGCCCCAACCCTGGAAGTCTTTAAGAAGATGTTAGTTAGCCATTTGTCTGAAATGGTATAAGGTTCCTGCCTACGCAGGGGGTTGGACTAGAAGACCTACAAGGTCCCTTCTAACTCTGCTATTGTATTGTATTGTATTGTATTGTATTATCATAGTGTAAGTCCCACAATAAATTTAATTCCATTAAAAAGAGAAAAAAACTATCAGTTTCTTCCCCAGCATAGCTCAAAGTGGGTGCAATTTATATTGTTATCCTATCCACAGTAGTTCTTGCCTTTCTTCAGTGTACTGGATGTGACACCTGGTACCAAAAGTTTTTTCCTCACAAAATTCTACAACTTATGCAGTGCAGGTTTACTGGATTTCAGCTCCCATAGCCTCCAGCTAGCATAGCCAAAAGCCATTAGGACTAGGTATTATAGGAACTGATCCAACACATCAGTAAATAGATTGGCTCTATGGAGGGAAAATACAATACACCAAATCCTTTATTAACGGAATAAATTTTTCCTTCACTAAAGGAGTCTGCTCTCAATTAGAATACATTTTCCACTAAAACCAATCTGTGAGGATTATCCAATTCCTCCTGGATATTTCTGCTGCTTGCTCTCCACCACTGATCACATGCTCAATTGTTTGGTGGGCTGCAGAATTTACATGCACTGAGCAGCTTACAACATCTTGCCAATGACATAATTACAAGGCTGGGAATTGGGATTTAGATCACACACATAGCTTCATTGCAGTGCGTAGCCTGCATAATTATGATATAGAAGAGTTCATTTTAAAAGCTTAAAGGTAACCATATAGACCTCAACTTACAGCCATTTGTTTAGTGGCCATTGCAACAGCACTAAAAAATGACTTATGGCAATTTTTCACACGACTGTTGGAGTATCCCCGTGATCAGGTGTCAAAGTTCAGGCGCTTTGCAACTGGCAGGTATTTATGACAGTTGCAGTGGCCTGGGCTCATGTGATTACCTTTTGTGACCTTCTGACAAGCAAAGTCAATGGGGAAGCCAGATTCACTTAACAACCATATTACTAACTTAACAACTGGCGTGATTCATTTAACAACTGCTGCAAGAAAGTTCATAAAATGGAACTTGCCTAACAATTGTCTTTCTTGGCAACAGAAATTGTGATCGTAAGTTGAAGATTACTGTATTTGCACCAGCTCTGATTCTTTTCAGGTTTTGCACTTGGAAACAGTTATATAAATTATCATACTTCCACACTAATTTCCTGAATCCTGTAAAGCAGGTGTTAATTCATTTGAGAAAAGCTTAGCAATGTTTTCCCACATTTTAACCAATATGACAAGCTTTCCCTTTTGATTTTGTTCCCTAATTTGATCAATTATTACTCTATCACAATGTGGTATCAAATAATCCTTGTAACATGTTACTATTTGTTTATTACATGTATAGGTTTTGTTACTATGGATCAAATTACAGAGGTTATTTTCAAGGATTTAATTCCAGCCAAAAACTGCAGATAGCAAAACAATAAGTGCTGAGATGGTGAGATTTGGGGATTTGGGGTGGTCAGTTTTTGAAACGCATGGATCATCTTATTGTTTCCTGAACACTTCCTCCCTATTTCTTCCACAGAGTTGGCCCGTACAATCTATTTACTTCTCCTTCCTTCATATTCAGTTGCTGCCACAGAAGGTTCCAGGTGGCTTCCTTGAGATCACTTCTGTCATCTTCAGAGCAGCTCACTCAGCTGGGGGTGGAGGATTTGGGCCATGAGCTTTTCAACTGGTCTCTGCTAGGTGCATCACTTTTAAGGTTTGGGGCGTCTTCTTAATTTCAAAGCTAGAATTAGTACACATACCAAGACTGTGTGAGAGATGGAAGGGACAGAGGGAAGCCACTGTAAACCACAGGGGAAAAGAAGTTATTTCCTCCATCACTGGTAGAGCAAGCTGTTCTGAAAAAGGCCAGATGCTTTGAAGAAGCCTCTCAACAAGACCCCAGATAGAACAACCACAATTGAGCAAAAAGGAGAAAATGTGCACGTGAGCTAAATTTTAAATTATGTACTTTCTGTCCACTTGCCGTTTTGTGCATGTACGCTGAAATCTAGTCTCCACTTATCAAACATGGCTATACAAACTACAGGCAGTTCTTGATGGTAACTGGTGACCATTCCAACTTGCAACTGACTTGAAAAAGGGGACTTATGTAACCCAGATTTGAAGTTCTGACTGTTGGGACCCATCTAAATTCATTTGCAGCAATTGGTCAGGCCCATTTATGACTGCTCGTAGAGTACTGTGATCACAATTTTATTATTATGGCTTTGCCAAAAGCTGGCACTTTCTCCCCGTTTCTGGCAAACCCATACTATAGGTAGCCCTCGACTTACAACCATCCGTTTAGTGACTTTTCAAAGTTACAACAATGTTGAAAAAGTGATTTATGATTGTTTTTCACACTTACAACTGCTACAGCATCCCCATGGCCATATTATCACAATTCGGTTGCTGAATTTGGCAACTGGCTCATATCTATGACGGTTGCCGCGTCCCGGGATCATGTGATCACCTTTTGTGACCCCAGTTTCAAATGGTAGAAAGGGTCATTTTTTCCCTCTTACCTTGGAAAACATTTGTTCCATTTGCTGTTGGCTTTTCATCTTCATTTTCGTAGGAGTTGATGGGCAGCAAATATCCACAGACTGCAACAAAAGAGCTGCAGTGTGCTGTGAAAATTAGGAGGGGGACAATGAATGATTATTTTTTATTCTTGGAGAAAACTAGAATAAAATGTATTCATCCAGCAACAAAGAGATCATTCATTATGAAAATACAAACTTGTTTAAGCCCTTCAGCTGAAAAATAATAATTAAAAAATGAATAATCTGTTCACAAATACAACTATTCTAATTTTATGAGCACCAGGATAAAACATAAGTTTATATACTATGGTGCACTTCATCAATTTTGTTGGTTCCTACATATTTGTTTCCATAGTATTAAAAATGCAACATTAACATAAACCAACGGGACTGTATACTCTACTAAGTACTGACTATTCTTTATTAGTGGGTTTTGGAAGAGTCTGGATCTGTACAGATGTAATGTTCAAATATATATTTTCAAGTGGAGGGTTTTTTGGGGCGGACTGCATCTAGTGCCACTTAAGCAAGAAAACTTCCCTTTTATAATTGCAAATCATTTTTAGCAATTATCCCACCTAATTGTCCAGGTTAGATCTGAAATGAACATAGGAGAGTGGCATGGGAATGATTACTTAAAATCATTATTTCATTACAGTCAACACAAATAATTGATAAAATGCAAAAACAAATTGAAGCAAAAATAGGGTTGAAATTAGCTGTAGTGTTTCTTTTGCACCAAGGACAGTAATAAAAGTTATACTTAAATTCATTTATTTACCGAAAACAAACTTTCCTAAACTGAGATCTTCCAGTTAAGAGGTTTGGGACTCTAATGCTCTATCCACCCAGTTATTCACAATCCTCAAAAAAGGGGAAAAAAGCTCTGAAGTGAGAGTAATTGACTTTTATACCACAACCTCTGGAAAGTATCAGATTCCCCACTTTTAGTTTATTGCTATATTACTGCTCCAGTTACTGGGGAATATGACAGCCAAACTTGCAAGGATTGAGAATGAAACATAATCAGTATTTCAAGAACTGCAGATGTTATGAAGAAGTAGGAACAAAGGAAACAAAAGGGATTTATAAATATGTCATGCAAAAAGATGAAGTGCATTTCAATTCTCCTCTTAGACCTTATGAATATAACCTGTGAATCCATCCTTTTATCCCATGATGCCATCGCACATGGGTGTAAATACAGTTCATTCACTGGCCAACTGAATGAATATTTCAGGACTTTGGAGAATGCATGGTAAACTAAATAAATTAAAAAGGAAGAATAAACCAAACAAGGTTTCAGGAGTCGTCACTATTTTAAAACAGTGACACCTGTGAACATTAAGTTTGCTTCTATTTCAGAGGAATGTCACAAAAATTGGTATTAAAACAATATATTGGTATCAAACTTGCAGAAAAGTTGTGTAGCTAATTTAATCCAGTCCATTAACACATTTTCATAATTTAAAAATTTGTAATCTGGAAGTTCTAGAAATTACTTTGTTAAAAAAGCAGCAACATTTGCAAAATTTAAATTAATTGGAAACTGTTTTCCAAACACATTAGTTCATCGGGACTTCTCCACCATGTAAAAGAAGTCCCGATGTCATGGAATAAGACAGTAATATCTATAATTCCTAAACCGGATAAAGATCTTGAGAGGATCGAGTCCTATCGACCTATTTCTTTAATCAACCAAGATGCTAAAATATTTACAGCTATTATAAGTAATAGATTAAATAGTTTTATAGATAAATATATAAGTTATAACCAAGTAGGGTTTGTTAAAGGTAGATATATGAGTGATATAATTAGAAGAGTATTGAATATTATAGATGTAGCAGAGAATAATGGAGATGAATTAGGTATAATATCGTTAGATATTTTTAAAGCTTTTGATTCTGTACAATGGGATACTATAAAAGTAATTATCGAGGCATTAGGCTTTGGTAATAAATTTATACATGTTATTTCAAAACTGTATCAAAAAAGCAGTGCAAAGGTAAAGGTGAATGGAATAATGACGGAAGAGATTAAATTGGAAGCAGGCACGAGACAAGGATGTCCCTTGTCTCCAACATTATTTTTGTTAGTTATGGAAATTTTGATTAAATTGATAGAAGCAGATGAAGAGTTGGAAGGTTATAAGGGATATAAGATAAATTTGTATGCGGATGACACTTTGATTATTTTGAAAGATATAGAGAGAGATTTAAAGAGGATAAATAAACATTTGATAGAATTTGAAGAAATGACAGGTTTAAAGGTAAATTGGTCAAAATCTGAATTACTAATGAATAAAGATGGTAAGGAGTGGGAGAGTATGCAAGAACAATTTGGGATAAGAGCTAAGAATACATTGAAATACTTGGGGATAACACTTTCACTTAAAGTTAGAGATTTAAAAAAAATTAATTATGAGGTGATGCTGAAGGAAGTAGAAAAAAAGATAGATAAATATAAAGAGATAAAGTTGTCTTGGTTTGGTAGAATTGCAATGTGTAAAATGATGTTATTACCAAAGTTTAACTTTTTATTTGAGATGCTACCATTAAATTTGACAGAGAAAGATATAGAAGAATATCAGAAGAAATTAGATAAATTTTGTAATGGTGGGAAAAGACCAAGATTAATGAAGAAATTGTGGTATCAAAATCAAAAAGAGGGTGGATTGGGAATTCCCAATCTACTTAATTATTATCGGGCATATAATATTAGAACTGTGATAAAAATACTTAAAGGTGGAGATGGTCATTGGGGAGATCTGGAGTTAAAAGATATTAAGAGATTTGGGTCTATATGGTTTTTAGATAGAGCAAAAACAAAAAAGACAATTAATAGTTATTGGTTAAAAGGGTTGAGTAAAACTTGGAATAAATTTGTTAAAAAATTGATTCCGGATATAACGTTTTTGGGAAAGACAACTGAAAGTTGGCCGATTAAAACCAATATAAGTCGGAACAAAGTAATTGAAGATGAAAATATAGGAAATATAGTAGATTGGTTAAGAGCCTTAGGAACTGAAAGTAGGAAGAAAAAAGTAATTCAAAAATTGGAGTTAAATTGGTTTGAAAAAATACAGGTAGAAAAATGGAATATGAAAGTAAGGGGAATATGTAACATAGATAGAAGTAAAACTAAGTTTGAAAGTTTAGTATCTCAAATTATTAAAGATGAAACCGGGTTAAAAGGACTCGTCAGTAAGATATACAGGATTATAAACTTTGATGGAAATCCACAAATGGTAATGAAAAAGAATTGGGAGGAAGATCTAAAGATTAAAATATTGGATTTGGATTGGAATGAGAATTGGAAGAGTCGGATTATGAGGACTTTATCTATAAGGATTAAAGAACATAATTTTAAGGTTGTTTGGAAATGGTACTGGACCCCACTAAGATTATCACTGATAGATAAAAAAATGAATGATAAATGTTGGAGATGTAATACGGAATTGGGAACTTATGAGCATATGTGGTATAAATGTGTGAAAATTAAAAAGTTTTGGCAGCAATTAGAAGGAACAATGTGTGAAACCAAACACATTAGTTCAGAAATCTAAGATTTCTATTAAGTCACAAAGTTGATTTTGCCCAAGCAGAACATCTACTAGTACAAACATCTGTGTTACAACAGGCTGTTTAGTTTAAGCACAAACCAGCTGAACAAAGAGAGGACAGCATATTACTCTTCCAGAATCTGTGGCACATGTATTTTACACTTCTATTTTACACTTCCATTGTAAACAATGCATTTCTGTTCTTTCTTCTCACACACAGTCATGGTTTACAAATAGAACTAAACAAAATGCATGTATTTACTGATTCCAATCCCAAAAAGCACAAATCTAGTAACAGCCCAAACTTGACCTCAAGTATCTTAACTGCAGAATAGATTAATTAATACATCTTTAAACATCTTTATTATGCTTGTATTGCATCTTTCAATTGAAGCATGAAGTTTGTTAGCCAAAAGAACAGCAAACATCTGAAGGCTTATTAATAAACTGTTAACATCCCTGTTAAAATGTTTTTTTTTTAAATCATGATCTACATGCTTCTAAAAAGTTAAATAAAAAGAGATAGCTAAACAGGTTCCTCATAAAAAAGGCAGTTCCTTGGATAGTCATTTGCTATTTTAAAAGATTAAAACACTGGAGACTGGGAGACAATTGCCAGAGACAATTGATCACCAATGCAGTTTCATTACAGGTGTGATTTGATTACCATATTATGCACGAATGAGCAGTCTTACTACTGCAATTTTTACCCAACAAAACTTCTGGATACTCTTTATTTTTCTTTAATAGCACATACTGCAGCATTCTGCTATCATGATGGAGCCAAATCATGAATAAATGTTGCAGGATCTAATTGATTCATGAATAAGTGCATGACTCTGGGGTATGAAACTGTATTATTGTCTGTCTGGTCCTTGGCACCCCATGCTCAGGATCAAGAAGCACATCTGCTCAAGATTGAAACTCTGCTCTTTTCAGAAGGAAAAATCCAATCCCAATCTCTATCTTATCTGGATTTACCATGGTTGCAAAACGCATCACAGCCTATTCAAATTACAATCTGACACTAATCCAACATTCTCACTTAAAAACATGAAAGAAATGCCCATGAGTAAGGCAACAGCAATTGCCAGAATAAAACAAATCACACAATATACCTTGAAACATGATTGGGTCTTTTTTTGAAAAACTCTTGTTCTCTGAGCACACGTGGATTGCATTTCCACGGTAGGATAAACAACAGTGCTAGGTTTGTCTCTCGTCCCTTCAGATTCTTTTTAGTGGCAGATTTTTGCACTAAGCAGTCAAAGTGTGCCAGCACTGGAGTGAGCCGATACTATTGGTGTTAGCTGCAGCATGCTGATACATCCTTGAGAACTAGCACATCATTAGTAATACCTTCACAACTAAGGTCAGATGGCACACAAAGCAGTATATCCTTAAGGCAAGTATGTAGAAAACATTTAATTTAAGCTCTTTATCCTTGGTTCTCTTGAATTGTATATAGAATATGCACACATGTATCTAAGCATGTATGTGTGTTGTGTGTATGATGTGTGCACACATACATATACACATACACACAAGTTTACATTTGATACAGACTAGTCAATTGGAACCATACTCCATCTCACAATGTTGCTAGAAGCTGTCTATCAGTCCAATTAAGAATTGCTTTACAATGAAATTATTAATAGGCACAAGGTAAAACATAATGCTTGTCCATATACAGTTTTTGTTTACACTTTGTCATACAAGCACTATAAAATATTTTTTTAAAGTTGTCAATATTCTGCACAGAAATGTGAACTAGAGCTGATATCTTCTGTCCACATTAAACTCATAGACTGGGATGATGAATTTTATAATCTAACTCAAATTTACATTTATATTAAGTTTTGAAACTTGTAGTCCAATTCAATAAATTTCTTGCATCCCTTATTATCATTGCAGTCAATGATAATAAGTCAATTATTGCTATTGCAAAACAGATCTCCCCCCCATAATTTTGGCTAGTTGAATCCTTCCTCACCATCATTATCAAACTATAGTATATTTCTATAGCATATCCGAGATTACTATTAACAGATTTACAGAAACACATCAAAATTGAGAGTTACCAATTTTGTGAAATGTTAACTATAAATATTGACTGGGTGCTCTTGGAAACAAACTGTTATACTTCAGACTCTGATCTATTTTGGGAAACTATCCAATTGTGTTGGAGCCAATAGATGAACTGGGTTATTCTGGATTTCGTTTCAAAAGCTCTGCAGAAAAATAAGCTAGGGAAGGCTATACCAAGAGACAACATATAGCAAATTAAAATAAAATAGTTATTAAACCATCGTTAAAAATTAGGGCTTCTTTTTAAAAAATGTGCCTTAATTCTGAAAAAATGTTGTTTCATATGTGTGATTATCAGGCATATTTTTGTCATTTCCCATCTTATTCCATTTCCTTTCCAAAGTTAAAAAAACCCTCTGCTAACTTGCTTCTTTGTCCAATTATGAAATATTATTGAAATACTGTATATAACTAATACAGTATGAAATATGTGGAAGTATTATCTCTAGTTTGCATTTTTATCCATTTTTATTATTTGCAAAATTACTTATACCAAAGAAAAGAAATCAACTATGTTCAAACTCTGTAGGTATAGTAGGTTAATTATCATTAGTTCAGAACAAATAATTAAAAATGTTAAATCTTAGTAGATGAACATATAAAGATGGATAATTAAAAAATGCCTCATTTCTCTTAATTATTTCCACTAATGTGTTGATTAGTTTGAAGAATTTATCTCTCAGGTGATAACCTGAAATGCATCTGATTTTAGTTCCAAAAGACAGTGGCTATTCAAATGTATGAAAAGGTGCTTTTTCATTCCTCCATTTTATTTCTCTCACACATATGTGAACAATTTCCCTTGATTCACTCTGCCTCCCAGTAATAAGGATTCAGTCAAGATATATTTATTTTAGGCCAGGCAAACATGGGTCCATGTGGCCTACCTTTGACTGGGGCGGGATGAAAGGCAAGAAGGGCCTCCTAACGGTTTGGTGACATCTCCACTAATCCTCCCTCCTTTGGGGAACAATTACAGATGTCAACTAGAAGGCATCCCCAGGAAAATTTCCAAGGCATATTCTAAAAAGTTTTTGCTTGCAAACCCAAAGTAAAGCATTTTGGTATCGTTCTGAATGATAAGAGTTCATGGAGTCGCCAGAGACAGATGTCCCTATATTGTCATAGAAAATGCTTTCCATGTGCAGAGAGATTAGATACATTTGTCAAAAGAATTAGACCAGGAGCCCCCAACTTCAGCTCAATAACTCCTTCAAAAAGTTTCAAATTGTTCAGTGATTCCCAAACATGTGGGTTGATACTGACCACTTTGGAAAACCTTGGACTAGACAAATATGAAAGATTAAGCCTGCCATGCATTACAATGATTGAATAGTAGTTTAACAATCTGTTAACGATTTATATTTCACCACAGGCTACATGCTTATAAACACCAGGTCTAGTGAGGATGCAAAAGAAATAATATCTTCAGGCTCTATAGCTATGCTCCTCAAATCATATAGATAGCATCAATGATCCCCCCCCCCTCAATTCAGCTACCAAACTCTTTCATAACTGGCTTGAGACCACTCAAATTGAATGCAGAATGAAGGTTTCCAATCATTCTCTGGTTCAGACCCTTCTTTTGTCCTGATCAAAGGCCAAGGGTAACTTTCTCAAATCTTACCTTGACCCAGTGCTTCTCAATTATTTTCTGTCATGCCCCCCTAGGAAGAAGAAAACATTTTGCGCCCCCCGCGCGACTGTAAATAGTATCATTTGTCTATAAAATTGTTATAAGTACACCTCTGCATAACACTGTATCCTTATTAACGTATAAGAGAATAAAAAAAGAAAGAAATGTCGATCAATTTACAACAAAGAATAGCTTTATTAACTGTAGCAGAAAATATTTAAAGTGCATTAGAAATTTAAAAAAAAATTTAACGCGCCCCCCTTTATGGAGCCTCGCGCCCCCCCTGGGGGCCCCGCCCCACTATTTGAGAAGCACTGCCTTGACCTTACATACAACTGAATAGTCATGAGGAAGAAAAAGTACTGTTAATTTCTTTCCTATGTAGCTTAAAACCTATGGCAATCCTCCAAAACTACTGAAGCAGGAATGAAACGGATGATTTGACCCTTTCGTCTTCATCTGTTTTAATGTGTAGATTTATTAAAGTGTTAAAATACAAAGAGTATTTTTTTTAACAGCAAATGCGAAGGAGGTAGAAAAAAGGAGAAAAAAGGCAAGATGATAAGAAAAAAATCTTATTAATTTAAATATATATTGCATTATTATAAACCATACATTATATCCCCCTTTCCTTCCATCTGTATCCCCATTATTGGTCCTAGTTACATTATTTGAACTTTACATCAAATATTAGTGATTTCTATTTAAATTTTAAAAATGGTATTCCAGATATTTAAATTTGCTTTGCTTTGTGATACAGTATATGCATGGAAGTCATGCAATGAACCATTGGTTCATTGTAAATTACTTCTCTCAAATTTTGTATCCATTTTATGATATAGTTTTAATATATTAACTCTCTATGTCATATTCAGCAACAGTTTATGTACCTATCTTAAGTAACAATTTCAGGCTCTGTCATATTTTTCAAACTCCCTCATCTTTTTTGAGATCGCTTTTAATTTCCCAGTTATTTATAAACACATTAATCATGGTGGTTTGTCCTTTTTCATTGTAACCTACTAATTGTGATTGCTTTTTTGTGTGTGCACAAAATGAAATTTATACAAGTGTATTATTGTCTTTTTTCTCTTTAGTTTTCCTCAACATAATTTCACTCTACCATTATCATAGATGTAATGCTAAATAAATTTACAGATCATCTTTGTGAAAAGGGGTCATATTTTTTGGCTATAAATACCAGCCAATCCTGAATTTGTTGTGATGTCAGAAAATAATTCAGGACAAATTGGTAGGATCCTTAAGTGAGATATAGATTTGTTTTGCTTTATATAATGTGGTCTAAAATGAACAAAACAAATCATTTACCTACACAAATCACATTTTATTAGTTGAAACAAATGGACATATTGAAGACAAGAGCCTCATGTTACATTCGAGAATCAATTTTTTAAAAAAATATATGCAATACCTTAGTAAAGTGATCCTCAAGTTTTGCATCATCATGATTGGCTTCCTAAAATGAAAAATGAATTTGAATAACCCCTTCATAAAAATGATGCAGTTGGTGTTAGAATTTATTTATTTATTTATTTCAATTTGTACAAGGAAACAAGTAGGAAAAAGATATGAAAAAATGGCAGAAATAAATAGATAAAAATAAGCAAAACATAGCCATAAACACATAAAAAGAGTACATATAAATGGGACAATAGGAGAGGGACAGTAGACATGCTGGTGTACTTAAGCATGCCCCTTTAGGGACCTCTTAAGAAATGCGTAAGGTCCACGGTAGATAGCTTAAGGTAAAGGGTATGGGGGTTAGAGGAACTAACAACAGGATCGGGTAGGGCAGGGATGTCCAAACTTGGGAACTTTAAGACTTGTGGACTTCAACTCCCAGAATTCCCCAGCCAGCTATGCTGGCTGGGGAATTCTGGGAGTTGAAGTCCACAAGTCTTAAAGTTCCCAAGTTTGGACATCCCTGGGGTAGGGTGTTCCACACATTTACTATTCTATTGCTGAAATCGTTTTTCCTGCAATCAAGATCAGAACGGAGTTGGGCAAGAGATAAATAGATCATATTTAATAATGAAAATATAACCCACATCTATATTTATTTATTTATTTATTGGGCTCTTAAACTTCTATACCAATTACCACTATTGTGGCCTTGCCCTTGCAACATGTACAAAGCCCAAATGGGAATGTCCACTACTTATTTTGCCTACAAAAACCAGATCAGGTTAAAAAAAACACCTGCCCAACTGTTTATCAACTGCATTGCTCCATTTGAGTTGTTTGTAATATTAATTAAAAGTTTATATTGGGAGGGGCCTGCTTTTGCTAACAAAATTAAATAAAACTGAACAGTGGATGTGATTCCCTTTCACCATTTCTTAGAAACCTAACTATATATCTTCCAGCAGAAGTTATTTCAAAAACCATACACCTTGAAAAATCCCTATACAAAACTAGCTTTAGATGATACCATCTCTCTGCTGCAAATTAGTTGCAATTGGTTGGCATTTTAGAGATACATAAATATGGAGTACTAAGTCAAGAGCAAATGACTCACTGGGTCTTTTTCACAAGAAACATTTTGTAATAGCAATCTTCGTTTACTCTTTATTGCAGCTTTCTCTAAGCAAGGACCTAATAGACCCAATATATTAGAAGGGACCAGATTAAAGAAAGCCGCTCATTGTATGAAACTGAATTAAGTAGTCGAAAAACAATTTCACAACTGTTTTGTTATTGAAAAGACCAATTTTCCTAAATTAAAGCAGAGCATTTAAAAATAAAAAGATTATAAATAGATTTTTAAAAATGTACTTACTTTTTTCAGCCTGCTGTTTGGAAAGCTTTTAACTTGCTGGAGTGGCTTGATTCCAGTTGGAGTAGCAAAAAGTAAAGATTTAGCAGCGGACACTAGAGGTTGAAAACAGAAAGTAAACATTGAAGCTCTGATGTAAATAGCATAACTAAATTTATTTTCATCAGCTGAAACAAAATTATCATCTGAACATTTCCTCTAATACGGCCATTTCATTACAAATTTCACTAGTTGTGTTTTTCAATGGGACCTAGGAACCATGCATTTTCTGTCACACCACTTGCTTTCTGGAAAACCAGAGATTAGATTAGCCTCAATCTGCTGGTCTTTTGTGAAGTGTTGAAGACCTAAATGTGCTCTAGGGCTTGAGGCTTAGAAGTCTAGGTCAGGGGTCTCCAACCTTTGCAACTTTAAGTCTGAAGGACTTCAGCTCCCAGACTTCTCTGGGAGCAAAGCTGGCTGGAGAATTCTGGGAGCTGAAGTTCTTCAGACTTAAAGTTGCAACAGTTGGAGACCCCTGGTCTAGGTGGTTCATGGAAGGATTTTGTTGATTGTTTTCTTCGGGTTTTCTCTTAATAATAATAATAATTTTAATTTATGGACCGCTCTCTCTCCCCGAAGGGACTCGAGGCGGTGCACAGGGGATTTAAAAATACATATATAAAAACACAAGCATAAATACAATTTAAAATGAATTAAACTTAACCCTGTGCTAAAATCCCAGACCAACTAAAATTAGACCCCTAAAAAACCCTAATAGAGCAATTCAGTTACCCCAAGCCGGCCAGGCAGAAGAAATGAGTTTTTAGTTTTGGATGGAAGGAGCGGAGGTCCGTAGTTGTTCTAATTTCGGGGGGAAGGTCGTTCCAGAGGGTCGGGCCCGCCACAGAGAAGGCCCATCCCCTGGGCATCGCCCACTGGCATAGCCTAGTGGACGGCACCCGGAGAAGTCCCTCTCTGTGGGAGCGAATCGGCCGCAGGGATGTATGGGGCAGTATGCGATCCTGCAGATAGCTAGGTCCCGTGCAATGGAGCGCTTTGAAGATGCTCACTCTTAGTGAGCAGTGTAAGTTTTTTACTCTTTGTTATTGTTTGCTGGCTTGTTTGCTTTTATGCACTGTTAGATGCTCAAAGTTGCAATTGTGAGATAGCTGATCATAAGATTCAATCAATCAATCAAATAAAAAATATAAAGTAAATGCATCTAGAGGGGAAATTTTTGAGAAAATTATGACAAAGATGAGTGAAATGAACATATTTCAGGGCTTTCCTCGTGGCTGTGGCTATGTACAGAGTAAGGAAGATGGTCTTGATGAAAATATAAGCAAGAAAGTGGCAAGGGGTAAAATATTATTTTTAAATCCAGAACAGCCAAATAATGTTTGGAAATGGCTCTGACAGACAAAATGTTTGCGTGCAACGAACTGGCTGTAATGCCGGGAGCAACCCATCCCTAAACCAACGGGAGCTCACGCCGTTACACAGCACTAGGGATTCAAACTGCCAAACTGCTGATCTTTCTAATCGACAAACCCAGCATCTTAGCTACTGAACCACCATGTCCCCTGCCAGTATCTATAGTCCAACCCATGTTTCTCATCTCCTTGGTACCACTTTGCAGGGAGATTATGTGCATTTCAAATTAATTTATTATTTATTTAACTTGGCTCTAATCTTGCATTTCAACTATTGTAAATGCTCACAAGATCTTCTAAGGGGCAATTTTCTTATTTAAAATATTGGTCAGTAAAAGAATAAATAAAATAGGTGACTGCTTTTCCTGTAGAGATGAATTTTATTCCATTCTCAAGAAATTATGAAGATACTCAGCTTCTTGCTTTTATATCAGGAAGCTTGTCCTTGATCTTTGGACCAGGAACATCTTCCCAAGCAAATTTCCAGAAGTTTTCATAATCTTGCTGGTTCTTTATGATTCCAAGTTTAGTTAGTTCATTCTGCAATCCAGTAACCTTAAACAAAGGAATGGAAGAAAAACATTTCTTTAAAATGTATGATTAGTTAAGGAGCATCCATATGAAATATAAGATTTACTCTATCAAGCACCAATGTCTTTATAAATGAGGCAATGCATGCTAAGTGGAAATGGAGGTTCTGGAGTTGTTGGAGTACATTGTGATTTCTGCAGAAACTACATAGTTTTTCAAAAATAATATTGAACACTTAACCCATAATATATCTGGTTTTTCCAAAAGATCCTGCCATAAAACTACTGCAATCATATTAGAACTGCATTAGTAGAAGAATATATTTACTGCCAAATAAAAACAAAACAGTCCAACTAACTACATATTGTTCAATGATTCTGAAACCTGATCTATATGTACTACCACCAGTGATCTACTATAGCCTCTCCTATTTAAGTCCCCTTGTCACCTCTTTCCCTCACCTCCCTGATAGTCAGCTAGTTTGCAAGCATGGATTAGGAGCTGAGAACTGGTTCACTGAAGTATACAAGTGATAATACAAATAGTAAGGTGAGTGCTAACATTCTGAGGACTGATAGTAAACAGAACAGATCTACCCACCCACCACTCCAAATAGAACTCTGATCTTACAGCAACATTTCAAAAAGAAAAGTGAATATGAAATAAGATGAGTTCCTAAAAATGTGTTGGCTATCATCATTGTGTTGGGGCCTGAAACTCAAGGAATTTCTTTTGAAGAACACTCTTGACCAGAAAATTTGTGCTATGAATTGTTATGATTGCATGGGATATATAAAATAATTCAAGTGATAAATAAATTTTTGGATTAAATGTTTTTCTAGATAATGTAGTTCCCAAAGATACTTTTAAAAAGAGGTTGAGAAGACATACAGAAATGCAACCAAAATCATTATTTTATTCTCAAAAAAGTTAAGTGATGTTTATTCTTTAAAAATGTGAACGAGCATAGACACAAAACGAGAGAATTGGTTTAACCTGTGGTCCCTCTTGTTTTTGGCTGTTGATTTAGCAGTCCAGGGCCACAGAAAGTTTCAGACAAAATTTTATAGTAGAATCAACTGTTCTCTCCTATATGCCCACAATGACTGAATAAATGCTAAAAAATAAGGTTGGCTGTCTATAAATCAACTTTGCCCGTTGTTGTTAGTTCACTTTACAGAAAAATTAATAGTCATAGAACTCTATCCTATCAGTACCCAGACTGAAATATGTTTTTCATGGTTATGAGTGTTTTTGTATTCTAAAGGTAAGATCTGCATCTGAGAAAGATCTTAAAGTTATGCAGATTATGAGACAGGTCCTGACGATAAAATGCATTTTCACAAAGTGCTGTGAGTGACTACTTAGGATCTATTTGTAATTCAGAAAGCAACACATTTCCATACAGACAGACCACTAAGAGGATCAGCATAAAACCCAGAGACTTGTTTATTTCTTTTGTTAATTCCATAGTTGTTTGTATTATAATTTAAAGGTTAATCTTAGTAGTTTTATAGAACTAGCGCAGGGTAAAATTATAACCAACTTACAATTAAGTGCCTACCTTACTAATTGTTAACTAACAAATTGGGGGAAGAGGAGGACATACTCAAAATATGGCAGGGAGATTAAGGCCGGTGTAGATGGGAACCCTTTAGGCTATGAATTTCTAATGACAACAATAGGAAAATTGTAATCATTGGAAATTTATACAGGAAGTATGATTACTAGCTGAGTAAACAATGGGTTTTTAATGCCCAGTGTTTGTCAGTGTAAATTGAGCTGCTTTTCAAATTAGAACTTCTAGAAGAAGGTTTAGAAGTTACTTTTGAAATGGATAAATCAAGCTAGATTGACAAGGTGCTTTTATATCATAAGGCTGCTAGTGATATGAACAGAATGAACTGTTAGAGAGTAAAGGAGAAAGGGAAGAGGGCCAGGAATGTTCACAGCTGACTCCTTAAGCAACCATTTGACTGTCCTGCAGGAAAAAGCAAACTCTTTTTGGTCCTAGCGTATGCATTTGATATTTTCTAAAACACTTCAGTGGCAACCACAAAATTAAACGTGGGTGTCTTACCCAGTAGCTGTTTGACTGTGACACGGACTCCAAGTACTTTGTATCATGAGACAGCTTGCAGAAAGGAAGTTTACGACGAGGGGTACACTTTTATCAAAGAAGATTTTAAAAAATAGTTAATTTCTCTCCAAATAGCTGGGAAACAAAGCTCAAAACAAATGACAAGTAAACATTCAGCCACAGGAAGCCATTAACCACAGTGGGCACCAATTAGAACTCAGCAGGCATTCTTAAGACCGCCTGGTGCTCCTCCCCACCTCTCCCGCCGCACTCCCCAGCTTTGACCGAAGACTCACAAACACAGCCTTAGGAAACATCCTCTCTCATTCACTCAGCAATTTGTATTCTGGCTGATAGGCTTATAAATTTGTTTGTAGTCTTGTTCAATCTCCCTTCAAGTCTTCAGAAGTCACAAACTACCATCTGGCCAAAAATTAATTAATTAATTTATATTTAATCTTTGGAGAAAATATCATCTAAGTTGTAGTAGTTCCTTTCTCTTATGCTATTTATTTGGCGTTCAATGATGAATTCTTTAATATAATATTTTAAAATAAATCAATTATTCGTTTTAGAGAATCCTCTTTTCTTTCAAAGGCTAATCCAAGTTCCAAAATGGTGGTATGACACAATTCTCATAATTTGGACTACAAGCTACTGTCCGGAAATTAGAGGAGTGTTATAGAAAAAATAAGTTTCTTTGCTGATTGTTTGGATTTTTAAGTCTGCCAGTATGTTGTAATATCTGAAAGCAGACTTAATCTAATTTACTTTAATTATGATTATGAAGAACACGATTTCATCAACTAAACAGGCATCCAGCTACAGGCAGGAACTTTTCTCCCATTTTTTCAGCTCTGGGCGTCATGAAGGATGTTGAGGTGATAATAGCAGGGTGGATTAATTTGAAATGTTTAATCCTACTTTCTTCTACTTTTAAAAAAAATATGTCTAAGTTTAGGATAAACAAATTGCAGACCCCCGTTTCAGACACCAGAAAAAAACCTGATTAATTCAAATTAAAAACCAATATTTTGAAACGTCCAGAAGAATTGAGGAGAGGTCCATGTGAATCTGAGATTCATCAAGACATATGGATATAAAAGGAAACCATTTTTTTCTTTAAAGTCTCAACTGGGTAGAGACTGACTTCTGGTCCAACCAGTCCATTATTAGTAACAGTGATGGCAGGAACAAATCATACTCACCTCCAACAATATCTTTTTGACATTTCATTTGCAATCTATCATGTTTTCAAGCTACTATTCAAATGGCCTTTCGAACCACAATAAAGGAACAATACTGTCCTCCCATATCTTGTTATAGTAAGTACCCTAGGCTGCAAAATCTTCGTGTGCATGATACATATAAAAACAATACACTTCATATTTCATTTCATATATATGTTACAAAAACATGAACAATCAGAGGTGGGATTCAGCTGGTTCTCTCTGGTTCAGGCAAACCGGTAGCGGCATCTGCGGGAGGCTCCGCCCACCCACCCTGACATAATGTGCTTCATCAGAAGGCTGCGCATACACGCATGCTCACATTTATGAACCAGTAGGGAAGGTAAGCAAATTCCTCCTCTGTGTACTATCATATTAATTTCAAAATGAAACGTCCATTTATCAGAGTAGCGCTAACACTATCAAAACTAGACACTTCTTAAATCACAGATTCTGCAATTAGCTATTTCAAGTTGTTCTATTTATTAAAATAAGCATTTGGTTCAGTTTATCATTTCATAACCTTCCTTGTTTTTTAACTGAGAATTCTACAAATCATGCTAATTATTTTTTTAAATAACTAATGTGGCCGTTAAATTTAGGCATTGATTTAGTGGCATTAAAAAGGAAACTCCTATTATCTTATTAAAGGTAATTCCTTTTGAGACAGGTCGCTGTTAAGAATACAGCAGATTATAAAGCATAAAATAAATCCTTATAGGGAACATGACAGCCCTTTACTGCTGCTTGATTGTTTTAGCTATCTTCACCTTTTAAACCTTTATAGTACCAATAAAATTACTGAAATTCAAATATAAAGAGCAGTTGCATTTCCTTATCATTTCAAGTCAACGTAGATTAGCTTTATTGTGACAACATATATCCTCTCCTTCCGCCAAGACAAATAGATTTTTTTTTAAAGCTGCATAGATACTACTATGAAGTATTTTGTTTTCTTAGTTTACATAGCTTCTGACAGCAGATTTAATAAGCTTTCTAACAGAATGCCATTCTTGAAGAATGAGAGTCCTATGTATTTCCTAGTGGCATGTTTAATCCATTTTTCAGCTTCTAACACAACCTTTCCTGTTAAGCAACTGATATCAACTGGCACGGCGCTCAAACCAATTTCATTGTAATTTTATTACAGTATTATTACAATGACAGTAAAGATTATTATTATTATTATTATATCAATTCTTCATCATTTTAAAGTAATTCCATAAACAGATTGTTCTTTTTAGTGGAAAGATAATAATAATAATAATAGTTTCAACTAGTTGAAAGATAGTTTCAATCCTTCAAAATTTCTCTAGATCTGAACTTAGTACCATAGAAGGGTCTCTTGGATATATGCATGCAAACAGATATACAAATTTATGGGGTTGTATGAAAACCTACTTAAAAATCTTAAATTGTGAAGACACAGAAATGGACATTCAGCAAAGCATGAAAGATGGAATCCAGTGCTGTAATGCAATTTGCCTGGTTTTGACTTAAGAGGTAGAAACCTAATCGCCTGGAGTTTATTCAGTAAAACATACTTAAAGGAACCAGGATTAAATCTTTGTGTAATGTGTGGCCTCAAATAATTTTATGTGATAAACTGACAGAGAAGAATTATACTTATTGCAGTTATTATTAACAATACTTTTATATGGCTCTTCCATATTGTAGACAATTTAAACTAGGATCATAATAATGAAACGTTTGGCATTATATGAGAATTAAAATCAGCAATAGTCAAGCAAAGTTAAAAAGGAAAGAGAAGCATAATTATATATTTTTAAAAACCCTTCTGAATTTAAACCTGATTTGATTTCAGTTGCAAATGCAACGTTGACATAGCCACACACATCTCAGCTGGGTTAATATTCTAGAGCTACAATCTAGAGCTAAATTTCTTTCACCTTTGAAGTTAACGTCAGGGACAATAATGGACCAATAGGAGATTTACAATCCTACACTTTTCTTTTTTCTTTTTTTTTAATTGTGTCCAATTCTCAGAGACTGCCTGGATAAGGTTCTACAGCTTTCTTGACAAGGTTTTTCACAAGTGGTTTGCCATTGCTCCCATCCAAGGACTGAGAGAAAGCGACCAGCTTAAAGTCACCCACTGGCTTTGGGCCAGTGGTGGGTTTCAAATTTTTTAGAACCTACTCTGTAGGTGTGGCCTCTTTTGTGGGCGTTGCTTGGCAGTCACGTGACAGGGTGGGAGTGGCCACCTTTTAAAATGCTAAGCTCTTGCTTAGCAACCAAAATTTTGGACTCAATTGTAATGATAAATTCTTTCTTTCTTTCTTTCTTTCTTTCTTTCTTTCTTTCTTTCTTTCTTTCTTTCTTTCTTTCTTTCTTTCCTTCCTTTCCCTTCCCTTCCCTTCCCTTTCCTTTCCTTCCTTCCTTTCCTTTCTTTCCTTTCTTTCCTTTCTTTCCTTCCTTCCTTCTTTTCCTTTCCTTTGGGTCACTGGCAGCGGCGGGCCAGATTTACTTCCAGGTACGCCGGTAGAACCCCCTCTCACCGGTTCTCTAAATTTCACCAACCGGCTCTCGCGAGTAGGTGCGAACCTGCAGAAACCCACCACTGCTTTGGGCCTATGTTGGGGCTAGTCTCTAATTTTCTAGCCTGGTGCCTTAACCACTATATACCAAACTGACTCTCACCCAGAGGTGGATTGCTCCTGGTTCGGCCCGGATTGGGAGGATCGGCAGTAGTGGTGGTGGGAGGATCCGCCCATCCGCCTGTACACGTCTGCGCATGCGCAGAAGCATTGCGCGCATGCGCAGGATCACATCCGAACCGGTACTAAAAAAATTGGCAACCCAGCACTGCTCTCATCCTATGTTTTAGCACAGCATAAAAAAATAGTAGGTTTATTTTAAGCATTTTCATAATTATTCCCCCCAAATCTATTCTATTCATATCAGTTAAACTTTGCTACAAATGATTGATGTTATCTGAGGTATATGGGCTTTAAAATGTTTTCTGCTGTCCACAATTCTACATAAATATGAAGCTACATTCACATTCTGAAAATTAAGGTGAACTATCTATTTGTGAAGGCTATGCATTCAGTTTCACTATGTTTGGAATAGTGGAGTGTCAGAAGTCTTGAAGGGCAGGGAAGCAATCCTACATACAAGCGAAAAGGAAACTTTGACACTAATAAGGAAGCTGATTTGGTTACAAGTTTTGCAGTCCTTCCGAATATAGTGGTCTTTACATACACTGGGGGTATTGCAATAAAACTGAGTAAGGCTACGTAGCAAGCAATTGCATAATACAAGTAGCCCTCAACTTACAACAGTCTGTTTAGTGACCGTTCAAAGTTTTATGGCACTGAAAAAAGTGACTTACGACTGTTTTTCACACTTATGATTCTTGTAGCATCTCCATGATCATCTGATCAAAATTCAGATGCTTGGGAACTGACTCATATTTATGACGGTTACAGTGTCCTGAGATCCCCCCAAAATTAGAACAACCACGGACCTTCGCTCCTTCCGACAGAAACTAAAAACACACTTCTTCTGCTTGGCCGGCCTAGGGTAATTCAAATTGTTTAAATTGTTTTAGGGGTTTGTAGGGATAGTTTTAGTTTTATAGGGGTTTTAGCGCAGGGCCAGTTTAATTTGTTTTTAATCTTTGTACTCTGTCTTGTTTTAATTGTATTTTTAATTCCCTGTGCCCCGCCTCGAGTTCCTTCGGGGAGAGAGAGCGGGTTATAAATTAAAATTATTATTATGTGATTATTTTTTGCAACCTTCTGACAAGCAAAGTCAATAGGTAAACCAGGTTCACTTAAGAACTGTGTTATTAACTTAACAACTGCAGTGATTCACTTAACAACTATGGCAGGAAACTTCGTAAAATGGAGCAAAATTCACTTAACAAATGTCTCGTCTAGCAACAGAAATTTTGGGCTTGATTGTGGTTGTAAGTCAAGGACTGCTTGTAGTTCATAACTAAAAACTCTTCTTTCTCCTTTTTTTCTAATAGCAGTTGCCTCAAACACAACGGTCCTTTTTTTATTTCTATACTGTGGGTTTGGGGTTTATTGTTAGTTTGCTGCACAATACTTGCAAAAGCCTCTTTCTTAAAAACACAATTTAATTAAAGCTATAGGCTGAATCCCCACAAGTTAGCTTACATAGGGACTATTAACAGAAAGAAAAGGTGAACCATTAGAGTACAAAGAAAAATTTAAAACACAAGCATATTGGCATGAATTGACAAAACAAATTTTCTTTGAAGTTCAAAGACTGTGGGCCTTTGATATTGGGCAGCCTGATTCTTGCATATTCATTTAGATTTCTACAACAAGTAATTGAAGTGTATCCTTTTATTGGAGTAAAACATTATTTCGTAAGGTGAAATTTTATTTTTAAATGAAAATGGTTATTTTTGAAACAAGTCTGGAATGTTAAATGTTTCGGTTATTTTTCTCTGGGCATTAACTTTAATTTAAAAAAACAAAATTAAAGGAGTTTCTTCATGAGTCATATGGTCGTAAAGAGAATTCATTGATGGATTTGTTTGTTAAATATGGAGAACTGTCCTTTAGAAGAGGAAATTCTTTTCAGGAAGTTGTTCAGAGAGAGAGAAAAAAATTCAGGATGAAGCCAGCAAAAGGTGTGAAGGATTTCCCTTTGATTTCCCAATGTGTGTATTTGGGTTGAGACACAGACTATATTTCATGCACATATTAATAGCATGCTAATAAGACAACAATCTCTACTTTAACATTGGTTTGAGGTTCAGTCTGGTATTTTGAGTCTTAAGACAGAAGGAGTCTTGCTTTCTTGTAGGACCAGAATGAGAAATCTGAAAGAAGAAATCTTCTGAAAAAGAATTCTTTATTTAAGATTCATATCTGTTTAATTCCTCGCCCAACATGAAGTTTTACTTCAATCAGATACAGCCATGTCAGAATACTAATGTGTGTGTGTGTGTGTATATATATATATATATATATATATATATATATTTATATTTGTTTGTTGTTTGTATATTTATATTTATTTTTCTTCTTTGGACTTATTTGTTGTCCAAAAGAGCTTCTCCAAAGTTTATTTCCCCAACCCTTCTATGATTTGCAATGGCATACGTAAACATCAGATGAAGTCCAAAAGAGTACTTCAGACCAATTCTCTGCTTTTTTATTTCTTTAAGTTTTTGAGAATTTGGTGTTTTAAAACCATAAGCTGTGATTTCCAATTAATTTTTCTAACTATTAAGGAAACATTAACTGATTTAGATTTATCTTCTGCTATACAAAATATGAATATTCAAATTCAAAATATTTTAAAAATAGTTTTCATATGTGTATTTATTTTCTTTCCCTGAGTTTGAATTTCTTTCAAAATAATTTAATTTTTATGTTGAGGAAATAATAATTATTCAGACATTTAAAAAAACCATATGCACTAAATGCATATGCCACTTCTTTTTCAAACTGATATTAAATTTTTGGGAACCTAAATTGAGATGAACTGTGATATGTATTTATGTTTGATGTTTATACATTTTTAATGTATGTTGTTTGGGCTATTATTATACTAAACCGTTCCAAAAATTTTGATTCCCCCAAAACCAAGGAATTAGTGGGAAAAGCAAAGGTAGCAAACCCTATTAGAAATAAAAATCTGTAGAAATTCTGAATTACAGCAATGTATTATTGTAGGTTCACGAAGGAATCAAACTAGAGCTATAAGAAGTTCCTATGCAATCGTAGCCTTGTTCTGCCATAGAATTTATTTAAAGTAGCTGTTTGAAACTACCCATTAAAAATTCAATGTATTTTCAATAAAGCAATGCAAATGTCAATTAAAATGATAAAAGCGTATATGAAAACACTGTTTCAACCTAAAACCAGCCATTAAAGGAACAATTGTTTGCTAAACCTGATATACTTTACAGGTATTTTAAACACATTCAAGACTATTAAAATAGTTATTTATTTCAAGAAAGACTACAATGTTAATTCGGACATGAGACATTATACTGCACAGGAAAAATGGTGATGAACAACTTAGATAATAAATAAATTAGACTACAATTAGGAGAGAAATGGTGGCTATCGGTAACCCTCTAGGGCATTCAAGGACATCAGAAGATTGTAACAACATCAACACAGATAATGCAATATATCTGTGAATTAGAGGGTACCACAACAATTTATACATAAAGTATTATACCGATCTAATATATCCGGAAATATAAACTAAGTCATAAAGTATTTTTCTACTGATCCGCTGGAATCCTAAAAGCCAGTTTAACATATATCCAAACATATGTACTGTATATGCCAATGGAATTGCTGGACTCCAGAAAGGTTTGATTCCTGTTCTTAGCCTTTAACACATCCTATTGTCTATGCACTTAGAATTCAACACTGTCTCATCTTAGCACATAACTTGAAGTTTCAGAAAATATTTGAAAGCAGTTTTTCCTTGCATGGAATTGACAACAATGTGTTTCTCAACAATTAATTTTCTGTTGGCAATCAGCTAACTTGTTCAGCAAACTATTCTGGCTATGCCTCACACACATTATTCTAGTTTGCAAAATTGTAGATATTGTATTCACACATAAAATATTTGTAATAATGTCCACATATACATTTTAATGAAAGCTCTAAAAATATGCATAATTAAAATATGAATTTTCTAGTTTCCTTCTCGATTTGGCCATCCCTCCCCTCCACCCAGCCAGAACATGTACCTTTTGTTCTTTGCGCTTAAGTTGTTGTTGTTTCAGATCAAATGCCTTGATCTGAATTCGTTGCTTTAGCACTTTCTCATTCAATAAAGTCTTGTAACGTTCATATAAGATATTTCTTATCTTGTAAAGATTCTTGTAGGTTTCAAGATGATGCTTGATTAAAAGGATAGGAACCATTATAATTGGACATTCTTTTAGGAACAACAAATACCATGAATGTTCAACTTATACCAATACCATAAAGAGGCTCCATAGATATTCCAAGAGCTATGCTATGGACAACCCTAATTCTTATTCTCTTACACTTGAGAGTGCTTGGCTGCACAGTGCATTTCAGCAGTGCCACCTTGTGTTGCATTGTTTAATTACACTTTGACTAGCCCTAATACGTGAATGTGTAAATTTCACAGCAATATAATCTCTATCATGCTCACTTTAGGTTACAACAATAATTCAACTTAGCCCAACTAACATGAACTCATAGTCAAGCTGCATGCTAAATAGATTGCAAAATCACAACACATATATTTCAACAGTATTATTACACCAATATTTCAACAGACACAATATTTCCTTGTAAAATTTGCTATTACAAGTACTATATCCATTAGGTTTATAAGACAACATTCACGTTTCAAAAGATATAATTAATTCAGTAGGATTAATATCATACACATAATAGCTTACATTGGTTTCTAATTCCATATTACTGATGCATTATCTATCATTGTGCTAGTAAATTAACGTGTATTACACAGTGAATTCATGTGCATTATGCTTAACAGTTGCAGAATGAAAAGACACTCTTTTTGTACTGGAAGTATTAAACACTGAGTATTATGAAGATTCACCAACAGATGGTGCTATTGAGAGCCAACTCAATAGAGAGAATTTAAAAAAACAATCCCCAACTCAAAGTGCATGAAAATGCAAAATCTTGGAATCAAATCTCATTATCACTGACTTCATAAAAGATAAAGATTCCTCTCACACATATGTGCTAGTCGTTCCTGACTTTAGGGGGCGGTGTTCATCTCTATTTCAAAGCCAAAGAGCCAACGTTGTCCGAAGATGTCTCCATGGTCATATGGCCGACATGACTAAACGCCGAAGGTGCATATTACTTTCCCACCAAAGGCGGTCCCTATTTTTCTACTTGCATTTTTAGATGCTTTCGAACTGATTTCATAAACACATCCGTATACTTTCCCCAGCAACATTATAAGCTTTGTGTCTTTATTTCTGAAATGAAGCTCTTACTTTTTAATAGTATTATCAGTACTATTTTCTGGGGATATGAAATAACTCCAGTACAAGACGATAGGGGGAAAAACTGTGGTATTTGTAGTGTTTCAAAATCAAGTATTTAAAAAATTTGATTCTTTATTTCTCTCTTGGGTCTGTAACTCTAATCCTTATACATTCAGTATATAAGCAAAATGTGTAAACCAGGGGTGTCTAACCTTGGCAACTTTTAGACTACTGGGTTTCAATCCCAGAATTCCATAGCCAGCTATGAATTCTGGAAGTTGAAGTTCATAGGCCTTAAACTTGTCAAGATTAGATACCCCTGGTGTAGATTTCTTTGAACTCTTCAATAACTGAAGCTGTTCCCACCTTTCCACATTGCAGTTCCTATAGGGACCAGGAAAACTGATGTACAGCAGAGCCTTGATTAATGTTTCTTTTTCTTTAAATAACTTTTCTGCATTCCATCCTCCTTTTCCATCCACATTGCATCCATTACATCAGGGGTGTCAAACTGGTGTCTTCACATGACGTATCGCCATTCCTAGCCCCTTTGCTAAACCAGGCATGGGTGTGGCTAGCATATGACACATTCGGCCCACAGGCCAAGAGTTTGACAACCCTACATTACATCAATTACACTTCAAATAGAACAGTGGTTGTGGGCCAAGAACATGTAAAATTCATGGCTAATGTGTAATAGCCTTTATTGAAACCACGTTCAGAGTTCTTTAGATATTTTAGATATGAGCCGTGCTGGTGCAGTGGTTAGAATGTAGTATTGCAGGCTATTTCATCTGACTGTCCACTGCCAGCAGTTCTGCAGTTCAATTCTCACCAGCTCAATGTTGACTCAACCTTCCATCCGACCCAGATTGTTGGGGGCAATATGCTATCTCTGTAAACCACTTAGCGAGGGCTGCAAAGCACTGTGAAGCAGTATATAAGTCTAAGTTCTATTGCTATTGCTATTTTCCAAGGCATGTAATATCAGCTTATCAGCAAGCATCTCCCATATGTTGGAACAAAATGACATATGATGGATCTTATAGGCCATCCAGGGAAAATGTGTTCTTTCTTCTTCTTTTTTTGCCAAGAAACAGCTGAGTAGTTTGCCTTGTGAGTTTGGATAGGGCATTAAAGCATTTTCTCAGCAATGTACAGCAGGCACTTTTAAAATATGAAGCCCCATGTTTTGACAATTTGATGCCCTCCGGATATGCTGGATCCCAATTTCCATCATCTCCAATCAATATATAAGAAAGCTAATCAAAAGCATGTGCCAAACAAGCGCAGTTTTTAAAATTGATCAAAGCTGTGACCGAGATAGCAAAGCAAGGTTATTTGTAGAATCAGCCACTCAGGGAAATATTTATTTATGAATTTGTTTATCAATCAATCATATTTAAAATGCCAAAATATACTTAGTGGAGAAAAAAACATCATTTGCATTATCCAAGCCCATTACCTTTTCCAGCAGAGCTTGTTTGATGAGTTCATCCTTTTCTTCCTCGCTTAAAACGCGGCTGTTGTTCCTTATTGGCTCCTTTTTGTTTTTTTCTGTTTTTTGCCAATTTGCTCTGTTCTGAGCCAAACAAAATAAAATCCCGTAAGAACAGTAGGGTGTCATTAATTGCTGTTTTAAAGATCCTTTTAACCTATGTGGGGCTGCCAGTTGCATTTCTTAACTTGATCGCACTAAAGAGGGATAGAGTCAAGATCATGAGAAGTATTAGTACCCCTTTCTAAAACCTTAGTAAGACCACACCAAAATACTGCATGCAATTTTGATTACTACATTACAAAAAAAAAAAGATGTTCAGACTTTGGAAAGAGTGCACAGAAGAGCAACAAAGAAGCCTGGAGACTAGAACATATGAAAAATGAATGGTTGCAGGAATTAGGTATATCTAGTCTAGTGAAAAGAAGGACTAGGGGTAACATGATAGCAGTGTTCCAATATTTGAAGGGCTGCCACAAAGAAGAGGAGGTCGACCTATTCTCCAAAACACCAGAAGGCAAGATGAGACAAAATGGATGGAAATTAATCAAGGAGCTAAACAACATAGATTACAGTGATGGTGAACCTTTTTTGCCTCGGGTGCCAAAAGCACGCGCTTACGCACCATTGCACACACTCGGGTGCCCACCTGCATAATTTCATCCCCCATGCCACACCCCCTGTGCATGCATGCGTGACACCCCACCCTGCTGCCCCCCACATGCATGCACAAATTTCTTGGAGCCTGGGGAGGGCAAAAACGTCCCCCTCCCAGAGGCCCACCAGAAGCCGGAAACAGCCCATTTTCCAACTTCCGGTGAGCCCAGTAAGTCCGTTTTTCACTCTCTGGAGGCTTCAGGAAGCTTTCCTGAAGCCTCCAGAGCAGGGCTCCCCAACCTTTTTGGCACCAGGGACCGGTTTCATTTAAAAAAAATTCCGCGGACCGGTGGAAGCCTCCAGTGGGTGAGTCGAGTCACGTGGGCCGTGCGCGCGTTCGGCGGTCACGTGCAACTGGGCGGGAAAACTGCCAGGGGTCCCAGGTGAAGGATCCTCGGCTGGGGCAGGGAAGGATGGGCTGCATCCTGGGCAGGAGGGCCTGGCAGCCCCTTCTCCCCTCGCAGGGATGGGTGGTGCCCCAAACCCCCCCAATGCAGGCAGTTGTCCCTGTCCTGCCCCTGGGGAGCGCCCCGGCCAGCCGCCAGGATAGCAGAGCATTTGCTACACTTTCCTAAGAGTTGTACTACTCTCTTCTCCGCTCACTCTGGCCCGGTTACTATCAAGCCACAGACCGGCACGGGTCCACCGCCCGGGGGTTGGGGACCCCTGCTCCAGAGGACAAAAAACTGCTGAAAATCAAGGTCGAAAATCAGCTGGCCAGTGTGTGCATGCGTGCTTGAGCTGACAGGGCCACACTTTGTGTGCCCTCAGAAATGGCTCTGCATGCCACCTGTGGCACATGTGCCATAGGTTCGCCATCATGGACCTAGAACTAAGGAGAAATTTCCTAACAGTGAGAACAATTTATCAGTGGTATGGCTTGCCTTCAGACGCTGTAGGTGCTGGAAGTTTTTAAGAAGAGTTTGGACAGCATTTGTCTGGAATGTACAAAGTATCCTGCTTGAACAGGAGGTTGGACTAGAAAAACTTCAAGATCCCTTCCAACTCTATTATTCTGTATTCGAAATAATTAGGAAGGCCATTGGCATAATTAGATAGGGCCCATTCAAATTGTAATGCTGATAGCCTAACTTGGCTTGTGATACTAAGAAGTAGTGATTGCAAAGGACTTCATTTTTTCCTCCCAAAATCTGTTGAATGGAAAATAACAAAACACATGAAATATCTGGAATATAACCGAGTCAGCAAGGAGCCAGGTGAATTTTGTATATAACTCTAATGACACCAATAACATGTTTAAGACATTGGGTTCAAATAAAATGCATTTTAAATGGAATCATTAATTCTGGAGCAATTCCTTTAAATTATGAAACTTTTTTTTAATCTGACAAGCAAAACAGTTTGCTAAACTAGAAATTAAACTTCATATAAAAGTGTCTTCTCAGCATGTGCAAAGATTATGCAATAACGTATAGCCAAAAAACAATGTAAGTACTTAAGGCAAGCAAAAAGAAAATGCTATCAAGACAAATTATTGTGTTATGTTCTTTCAAATGTAATCGTTTTCCTGTATTTATAAAATACTGCTTTTTGGATGAGAACCAACCTGCTTAAAAAGAACATTGCTCAAGCTGGCAAAAATTTCCTGCACATTGTGTGCAATTCTTTGCTACCTAGGACACACTGCAAACATGCGTAATCCTGGCAATTCCCAGAAAAATCTACTTGTGGAAAGCCTCAGAGTTTAAAAAAGCCACCAAAATACCAAGCAGCCTCAGACACAACAAAAGCAACAGGGATGTGTGTGTGTGCATAGAAACCTTTGGGCAACTAAGGCATTCATTTATTTCACTATAACAAATATACACTGGAATTATAAAATGTCTATAATTCACTGTATGTAATCCTTATTAGGTAAGGGAACAGGCTTTTAAATCCAAACCAGATGGATGAATATTCTTAAAACAAGGAACCTGCATCAAAATGACAAATAGTGTTGTTGCAGCTTAAATAATATTTAGATGTAGAATTGTATAGTGCCAGGAGCAAGATTTTTCCACAGGGAAAGTAAAACTGTAATATCTTAACCTATTCGCTGAGTGTGTCCCCTTAGATGTTTAGTTGTATTGTCTGTGATAATTGCACAGATCGTGCTCAAATTACAACTTTAATGGAACATGGAATGATGCTCATAAGTCATGGCAGTCATTAAGCGGGTCACCACATGACCGTGTTTTACAACCTTTGTTGAGGCAGTTGTTAAGTGAACTTTGCAGGAAACCAGAAGTAAATAAATCATGGTCATAAATCATAATCATGAGTCTGCAGGGCACTGCAAATGGTCACATATGTAGGCTGGTTGCCCCAAATGCAATCACCTGATTGGGGGATTGTTGTCAAAACTTTGAAAACAGATTGTATGTGACTTTAGGGAGATCTCTTATAAATTTGAAGGGTTGCTAAGTGACTGGTCAGAAGTCAAGATCTACCTATATTGCCAAACAATCTTAAGAATCTGCTATTTATTTTCTGGCTGTTATCATTCCCACCCACTAGCGGTAAGTTCCTACTGGTTCGAACTGGTTCGGCCGAACCAGTAGTGGTTTGGCGGCCTGAGTGGTGTGATGTTGCCATGCAACCAGACAGAGCTGTGATTGGACCATGTGACTGATTGCTTTGAGAAAGTGAAAAACTTTTACTTTTAATTAAGTGAAAATCGCGGGAACCATCAGAGTCAGTTTTCATCAGATCTGTGCTAATATGATATATCCAATAAAGCTATTCTTTGAAGAATCGACCTGCCTTGGAGTTTTGCTTGCTATGGGACTATTACTTGGAACCCTGACACTGAGACATCTCCTCAAGTTATTTTATTGGCAAGGGTTCATATCCACTTATCTGACTGTTGCCTCAACAGCAGTTCTTTTTCGTCCTGTCCTTAAAGGCCATTCCCTATGTCCTTAACACAGTGCATACATAGACTTGCACAAACAACCAGGGATAGGTTTCAAAGCAGCCACAAACTTTTCAAATAACATGACTGCCTTAAATTTCAAGGAGAGTTGCTTTGCATATGTGAATGAATTTTAGGAAGAATCTGTTGCAAATATTTTGCATGTCTGTAGTATATTCCTTTCCTCTATATTAGTAAAGTTTCCTGCCATGCTTTTTCCTTTTCTCAATTCCTCCCTTTCTATGGAAACACCTGAAAAGAATTTGTACTCATATCTGAACTTGTGTTCAAAACCTATTGAGATTTTGTGAGTGAATATGAAGTCGAAGAAAAGGGAGTAGGGTGAAAGAATATAAGACATATATCACTGCCCTCTTAACCATTTATATTTCTAGAATATAAAACAAAGGTTGTTTATCTCATGAATTCCTCAAATCTCAACACACAATGTTCATAATTCATTAGCCAAGTAATAAAATTGATACATACAGGTGAAACTCAAAAAATTAGAATATAGTGGAAAAGTTCATTTATTTCAGTAATGCAACTTAAAAGGTGAAACTGATATATGACATAGACTCATTACATGAAAAGCAAGATAGTTCAAGCTGTGATTTGTCATAATTGTGATGATTATGGTTTACAGCTCATTAAAACCCCAAATTCACAATCTCAGAAAATTAGAATGTTGTGAAAAGGTACAATATTCTAGGTTCAAAGTGTCCCACTCTAATCAGCTAATTAAGCCATAACACCTGCAAAGGGTTCCTGAGCCTTTAAATGGTCTCTCAGTCTGGTTCAGTAGGAATCACAATCATGGGAAAGACTGCTGACTTGACACTTGTGCAGAAAACCATCACTGACACCCTCCATAAGGAGGGAAAGCCTCAAAAGGTAATTGCAAAAGAAGTTGGATGTTGCCAAAGTGCTGTATCAAAGCACATTAATAGAAAGTTATGTGGAAGGGAAAAGTGTGGAAGAAAAAGGTGCACAAGCAGCAGGGATGACCACAGCCTGGAGAGGATTGTCAGGAAAAGGCCATTCAAAAGTGTTGGGGACTTTCACAAGGAGTGGACTGAGGCTGGAGTCAGTGCATCAAGAGCCACCACACACAGGCAGATCCTGGACATGGGCTTCAAATGTCGTATTCCTCTTGTCAAGCCACTCTTGAACAACAAACAACGTCAGAAGTGTCTTATCTGGGCTAAAGAAAAACAGACCTGGTCTGTTGCTCAGTGGTCCAAAGTCCTCTTTTCTGATGAGAGCAACTTTTGCATCTCATTTGGAAACCAAGGACCCAGAGTATGGAGGAAGAATGGAGGGGCACACACTGCAAGATGCTTGAAGTCCAGTGTGAAGTTTCCACAGTCTGTGTTGATTTGTGGAGCCATGTCATCTGCTGGTGTTGGTCCACTGTGCTTCATTAAGTCCAGGGTCAATGCAGCCATCTATCAGGAGATTTTGGAGAACTTCATGCTTCCTTCCACAGCTGAGCTTTATGGGTATGCTGACTTCATTTTCCAGCAGGACATGGCACCTGCCCACACTGTCCAAAGCACCAAAACCTGGTTCAATGACCGTTGGATTACTGTGCTTGATTGGCCAGCAAACTTGCCTGACCTGAACCCCATAGAGAACCTATGGGACATTGCCCAGAGAAAGATGAGAGACATGAGACCGAACAATGCAGAAGAGCTGAAGGCCGCTATTGAAGCATCCTGGTCTTCCATAACACCTCAGCAGTGACACAGGCTGATAGCTTCCATGCCACACTACATTGAGGTAGTAATTGTTGCAAAAGGGGTCCAAACCAAGTACTGAGTACATATACATGCTTATACTTTTCAGAGGTCTGATATTGTCCTAGGTACAATCCTTGTTTTATTGATTGCATGTAATATTCTAATTTTCTGAGGTTGTGAATTTGGGGTTTTCATGAGCTGTAAACCATAATCATCACAATTATGACAAATCACGGCTTGAACTTTCTTGCTTTGCATGTAATGAGTCTATGTCATATATTAGTTTTACTTTTTAAGTTGCATTACTGAAATAAATGAACTTTTGCACGATATTCTAATTTTTTAATATCACCCTTTTTTTTTTAATGCAATTATTTGCAAAGACTTTACAAATTTTACTATTGTAGAGATCAAACATGGTTTGATGTAGAATGGCAAGCTGTTATATTAATATCTGTAATATACCAAAGAGGTATAGAAGAATTCATGTCTAATAATTTAATGGAGTTAGATGTCAGATCATAGTTATTGCTACTACACTCATACATCTGCTATATCTTTATTATTCATAAACAGGATCTGAATCCATCCTTCCTCCACACTTTGCAACAAATGGCTATATTTATCACCTTGTTACTATGGAAATATTATATATGACATATGCTGACATCTTGGTATTTTAATTTTCATACACTGTGTATTTCTAGCAAATCCTTCTTCCAAATTGATCTGCCACTGAAAGACATTCATTAATTACTTCAAAGTGCTCACCAAGGACCACTTTCCTGTCTCCGTGCACATTAAAACTTTCCAAAGATTACTTTAATTGTTCTGAGAAGCCAGGAAAGATAATATTAATATCATTCAAGATTGATTGATACCATTAGCTTCTACTCTTATGGTACTGCAGCCCACAGGTTAGGTACCCCTGGTCTAGACCATGGGTGCCCAATCTTTTGGCTTGCCTATGCTACACTGAGTGAAGAGGAATTGTCTTGGGCAGCATATAAAACATATAATATATTTAATGTGTATAAATCACATAATAATGTTAAATGTTTATGGTCTTGTAGGGCCACATTAATAGTTGACCAGGGCCACATGCAGCTTTCAGCTACAAGCTCGACACACCTGGTCTGGAGTATAGATACAAACATTTTGTTAAATCACCAAATTTCTCTACACACATGAATTTTGTACTACACAACCTGAGTGTCAGAAGTTCCCTTTTCCCATCCTACGATTTCCCAAGTTACTCATAATACTTACGTAAAATAATGTTTACTATGCTTATTTAATTTTATTGCATACCGTACTTAATGCATCATGCTTCAGTGCTTACTTAATGCTTCAGTGTTTACTTCTGAAGCACTTCAGAAGTGCTTCCAACTGAGCCTTTTACAAGACCCAGTTAAACCACAGAATTTTAATGAGGTCCCAATGTAATTATATTACTAATAAAGCCACCTGTAATGGTAGGTGGGAAGCTCAGCAGACAGGACGCAGAACAATAGATTGGACAGCTGGCATGTAAAAGATAATATCTCGGCCCACAGAAGGAACAGAAGCATGAGAAGCACCCTCCCTAGTTTTCTGGAAAATAAAAGGAAAAGAAGGGGAGAAATACTTTCAGTCCTGCAAGAGTCTGTTGATGTAACCTTATAATCAAGAAAGAGCTTAGACACATGGTTGAACTTCTGGTCTGAGTTACTTTGCAGGGCTAACATGCCTTCAACTGTTTCTTCATCTATATATATAAAAGTCAAATACCACTCCCTCTCCAGAAGAGTAAAGTCTGCAAACTTGAAATTTGGCATGTATGTTCCTTGGCTTCTAGGTGCTCACTAAGAAAGTATTTTTTGAAATGACCATCAGATCATCAGTATTCCTTATACGGTATTATATTAACACGTGTTGATGCTAAGGAGTTAGACATTCGACTCCACCTACCGAGTTGTGGGTTCCTACCAGTTCGGGCTGGTTCGGTCGAACCGGTAGTGGTTTGGAGGTCTGGGTTGCTGGAACTGACAGCGACCAAGGCCTGCCATGCCTCCCAAACCATTCTTTGGGTGGCGCTGTAGGTGCCGCCATCTTGTTTTTTGCTTCTGCGCATGCATAGAACAATTTTTATTGCACTGCGCATGCACGTGCAGCATGCATCAAGCGCCCACACACCCACAAGCAAACCAGCAGTAGTGACTGCCAGAACCCACCCTTACCCCTCCTCCTCGCTAGACTGGGTGTGGGCGTGGCCAGTACGTGGCACATCAAGCCTGCAGGCTTTATGTGTCAGTTTATCAAGCCTGATCACATAGTTTCATAGCGAAGTACAGATATCCAGCTGTTATTGCATAAAATTCGGTAAGAAACAGAACAAGCTTCTTGATCATGTAGATACACAGATATGTGTCTAAAGCAGAAGGAAGGTTTGTCCAAAGAAAAGGAAATTAGATTTTAGATCTGTCCATCCCTAAGCAAGATTTTTAGAACAGGCTGACCACTGATGGAATTCAAAACTTTTTACTACCAGTTCTATGAGTGTGGCTTGGTGGGCCTGGCATGGCTAGCGGGGTGTGGCTTGGTGGGCATGACAGGAGAAGGATATTGTAAAATCTCCATTCCCTCCCCACTCCAGGGGAAGGTTACTGCAAAAGCCCCATTTTCTCCTGATCAGCTGGGACTCAGGAGGCAGAGCATAGATGGAGGTGGAGACAGTCAGAGGTGGCATTTACCGGTTCTCTGAACTACTCGAAATTTCTGCTACCGGTTCTCCAGGACTGGTCAGAACCTGCTGAATATCACCTCTGAAGCTGGCAAGTTTTCATTTTCCAGCCTGAAATCAAATAAATTGCTACTTCGCCCTGCATTTTCAAAACATGGTATACATTTGGCTATTTGCAAAGCAAACAAACAGAAAACTCCAAGTCTGAACACCAGCTGTAAAGAGGTCACTGTAACTGCAAAACTGAGTACCCCTGTTGCATTTAAATACCAACTGCTAGGGTGAGGGTCCAAAGATAGCATGCTGATAATTTTACAACCGGGCACTTTTCCCAGTGGCTGTAACCATGGGTGCATGTTGCTGTGGTGGCTGGAAGGAAGGCATGAGAGGGACACGGGTTTTCTAAACAATACCAGCAGCCAGGCCCCATGAGTAGGGCTCTGAAGATAATGTGTATGGGGATAAGAGAGGGAGATGATCCTACTCTAGCAAAATACCCTTTCCCATTACCCACACAAAAGAGGAAGAAAATAAATAGCCTAGCCTTTCTTTCTCCACATTATCCACAAAGCGATTTAAAAGAAAACAAAAACACAGGCTTGCACTTTGCAGAGCCAAGCAGACTGAGGGGACCGGGGGGGGGGGGGGGACACGGACGGACGGACGGGGGGCAGAGAAGAATTCTGATGATTTTTTACCTCAGCTCTCTTTGCCCATATGGCTGCTATAACGGGGTACAAGGCATTCGAACTTCTCTTAGGAGTTAGAAATTGCCCTCATCAATCCTGCCTGTGTTTTTAAAGATTCCTTTGTATTTACCTAGTCATATGCATTAATTAATTATTAAAACTAGAGCGGTTGCTGAAGGGGGACCTGCAAAATCATCACGTTGCTTTTCCCCTTCAAGGACCTGCAATAATTCCCAATGTCCAGGAGGGCTAGTGAAGAAGGAAAAAAAATATGTTAATGGGGAAACAGATTTCCCACAAACTCTGCAGAATTTAACAATTACAAAAGGAAAGATCTTGCTTTCTGCAATTTTGCCTACATTAAAGTCGAGCCAGGACCTATCTACAACAAGAGACACAAAGTCCCAGAATTTAGAATTGCTGGAATGCCCTAAATTGACTAGAAAGTGAAGCTGCTTCAAGAAATCAACCAAAGAGGAAGGAATATATGTTAACCATGAGGATTGTAGAAGTGGAAAAACCACATTAGGTACTTGATGGTGAACATCAGCACATCACACTAACCTTAATTTAATTTAATTTAATTTAATTATTAGACTTATAAACCGCCCCCTCTCCCCGAAGGAACTCGGGGCGGTGTACAGGAAAAAATTAAAAAACCATATAAAAACATACAATATATACAAAGTTAAAAACGAATTAAATTAACCTGTACTCAAATTTAAGAACATTAAAATAGAAACCCTCCTAAGCTAAAATTCCCTAAATCTAAAATCCATATACGTATTTGGCAGATGTTATGTTATGAGAGTCAATACTGTTTACGCAATATAATGTTGGAAAGGAGCTTTTAGGCTATCTAGTCCCACCTTCTGCTCAATAGAGGAATCCTGTTTTCTTAGACAAATGGCTGTCCAAACTCTTTTTGAAATTATATTAATTGAATTTAATAATTTAATTTTAAATTCCTGCTTGAGTCCATAATGTGAACTCTGACCTGGTGAAGAAGGCTTTCAGTTAAAAGCGATTTGACTCTTGGTGACTACAGTAGTCCTCAATGTATAACCATTTGTTTAACCACCATTTCAAGTTACAACGGCCCAGAAAAAGGTTATTTACAACTATTCCTCATACCTATGACTGTCACAGCATCGCAATGGTCATTTGATGAAAAATTGGGTGCTTGGTGACTAGCAAGCTTTTACGATGGTTGCATCATCTGGTGGGTCACCTGTTCACTATTTGCAACCTTCCTGGGCTCTTCCAACAAGCAAAATCAATGGGGGAAACCTAATTCGTTAACAACTGCTGATTTGCTTAATTACCATGGTGATTTACTTGACAACATTAGCAATAGAAGCTGTAAGATCAGGCACAACTCACAGAACAACCACATCACTTAGTGACAAAAGTTCCAGTCCCGATTATTGTCATAAATCAAGGGTTACCTGTGTATCTAATAAGCTGTACATGGATGAAAGAATTAGAAGTTTAGCTTCCAAGCCCACCAAGCACTGCTCTCTCCTAAAGTATTTAGATTGTTATTTTTCACAGTGTTTTTCCTTCCATCAGGGCCACTGATTCTAGTGAGAATTGATGACAGCCAATTCACTTTAACTTTTACAGGAAGAGTACGTAATGAAGTTCACCATGCAAATTCACCATGGAAAAAATATTGCTATACATGCTATGGAATTTTATTATAAAGGGAAAAAGAAGACAAAAGTTGAAATACAATTGTTTAATGGTCACACTGCAAAACCTCCATTACCTGATTCTGGCAGTTAAGAGGTAAGTAAGAGTCCAAAAGTGGAGGAAATGTACTTTTCTTATAAAGCTGAGAGGAGCCTGCCATACTACACTGACGTTTTTCTTGAGAGCTGTTACGAAAAAAACCTGCAAAGAAATGTAAACATGGAAAACACAATATTACTACATAAGTTAGATTGTAACACTGCTGACCTCTTAAATCAACATTAGGCATTTGTCTAAACGCTTTGTTCCTGACCAACACATTGTTCACCTAAGCAACGTATTACCTGAGCAACTCAACCCTCTGAGATCTGCACAAGCACCACCTTAGATGAAACAAAGGAAGACTTTATTGCTAGATTTTACTGAATAATTATAATTCATTAGACATTCCATATCAATCCCCTTTATGTAATTATGTTTTCCATTTTGATAAATATTAAATTTATATCAGGATGTAGAATTTGCTGTAGAATTCTTCCATCAAAGAAGAGTTTTAAAAAACTCAGGACCAACTGAAGTATGATCACACAATGGACAATTGTCTATTTTTCTGACCTTAATCCATTTATATTAACAGATTAACATTATTTTACTGGGCCATAGTTTGTCCAGATTCCATGAACAAACCACAATCGCTTAGAATTATATACTGCATTAAGGCACATAATCTTAGCTAGACGACTATTGAATAGCAGGAAAGGGATGCAAAACCTCTAATGAACTTTTGCAGTGCAGAATTAATATAGTAGCAGCACATTATGACAAGTTTAACAGAGCAAAGCAAATTATACCTTCGTTTGTAAGAAGAACTTGTCCTCTGTCTCTGTACCAGCTTTTTGGTTTAGGCTTTAACATCATACAATTACAAACACTTGCTGAAAATCTCGAAGCTGTGAGATTTCTAAATTATGTTTCACCACTCAATTTTGTCACCTCATTCTTCCCTTTTCCGCACCTTCAAACTATCTGTTGATTTACAACACAAAACATTTATACAATGTAGAAACATTGATTGAATTCATTTTTAGAAGATCACTGAGCAAGTATTTTCTGTTCTGTGTAAATACATTATGGTAGTTATTGCTCTCATTAAACAGCTAGCTTTCAAAAATAAGTCCAACTTAATTAATTATTTGGCAGGAATGGAATCGGGAATAAGCCAAAATGCAATTTACTTGTGTCTGAGCATAGTGTTCAATCGTGGCTTATGCAACAAGGTATTGTTAAGGCAAAGCAGATGTCTTCGTGTGATGTGTAAGCCCAGCCTACATCTCAGAGTGGGATAGATAAAGGGCATTTGATTTCTTTGATTGAAAGAAATGAAATGTATTTTCAGTCCTTGGTGCTCAGTTATTTATATTCACTCGCCCACCCTTACCTTTATTTCCAAGTTTTAAAGATATTCAGTGTAAGGAAAAGAAAAATGTAAAAGAAAATGTAAATAGGGCTTGGCATAGTTCCTCTGGTTGAGCTTGACACTTTGCAGGGCTGCTCAGTAAATGGAACTACCAACCAATATATAGGTCTTCATCACTGCTCACAGGGCAAGGCTCTTATGTTGTAGCTTCTCCAAACATGGGTGCAGCACAAGTGAGCAGAGTAGGGAGCTTCTGAGTCCTTGGTACGCTGGGCAAAAGCATCCCATTATGCCATACTCAACTCAGGTTCTACTTTACTCTTGAGCAGAGGAAAGGGGAGGTGGGACATCTAGGCAAGTAGAACCAGAAACCATGCCCAGCTTCAGCACAGCTCGTGCTACCAAGGGCACTAAAATAATATCTGACACATTACTAAGACATGACAGCTACAGCTTATTGAATATGTCACCACCATCTGCAATTGCACAACATGCTAAGATATAAACCATAACACATAATTTATTTAATAACAGTGTAGAGCAACATGTCCTTGAATTTTTTCAAGGTTTTGAGTTTTCAATGAGGCTTCTATTCCACAGAATTCAATAAAGGTCAAATTTGAAATGAGAGAGTAGACAGTTCAAGAAGATTAATGACCCTGATGAATAGGCACAAAACAATGTAACATTCATAGAATGTTACCTTGCTTTCTTCTGAACTGTACTTCTGAACTCCAAAGGGATCTCTTGGGTCATAGCAAACCACTGATGTTTTTTTTTAAATTGGTGAAAGACAACAAAAAGATATACTGACTATCCAATAAAATAATGGAATGTATTAACAGTGATCAAAGTAAGGTGAAAGTAAAACAAGAAACTAACAAAGAAAAAAAAGAATTGCATAAAATCAATATAGGATTAATCCAATCTTCCAATTTAGTGGTAAATTTAGCCTTATAGAAATCTAATTCTCCATTCACTCAATTTTAGATTATAAGGAGAGTTCACAAACGGATACCACATATCTTGAATCTAACCCTTAAAATCAGGAGCATACTTTTCTTTCCATTTACATAAAATTATTATTTCTGCTGAGCTCCAAGATCTGCAAGGCTAAAGCTCTGTGAACCTTTACAAACAGGTTGCTATTGACCAAAGCAATATTCATGTCTCAATCCCCAATGGGGCTAGGAGAGCTCTTTTCAGGCCACCTTCCTCTGATGGAACTCAATTCAGTAAATCCTTGAATTCAAATTAAAAGTGCTCAACAATTTTCAGTCAGCCATGCCAACCACCTAGTGCCTTAAAAACCTTATATAACCCTAACCCTAATGTCTAGCCTGAAGAGAATGGCTTGTAACTCATGAAGTCTCAGATGCTATCTTCCAGGGGTTCATGGTCCTTGAAGAATGGTGTTCTCAGAACCTGCTGCCAGAACCTAGAAGGGGCCATCCAAAATGAAGAAAGCACTTTGCAGAAAGTCCAGTTTCCTTCTGAAAGTCAATGTCCTTCTGATCTTGGCTGTCCCAGGGCAGCCTTTGAGAGTATTGATGAGCTCAGGTATACCTTGTGGAATTTTCTCTATTGCTCACCTCCCTGCATAATATGACACCAGGCAGGACAAGTTGTTGATGATGAAGGATGACATATCACCATCCCCAAGTCCTCTTTGTCACAACAATGTGGATCAGCATGCCCAAGAGCTTCCTTGTTAGCTACCTTTGACATGGATCACTCAGTATACCCAGTAGCTGTTGATTTCAAAAACTCTAGGCTTTGTTTGCATGCAACCTCTCTGGCTATATGTGGGCGAAATGCATATGTTGGTTTAGTCCTGTTGTGGGATCCCAAATGGTCCAAGAAATGCATCCACAACAAATCCTGCCTCAAAGGGGGCTGACTCTGACTTTTCTTCCCCGCCTTCTCCCTAGAAAAGTCACCCGCGCCCGTGGCCCTCTGGCTTGTAAAGCCTATGCGCTTCCACCGAGCCCTTCTAAAGACGGACCCACACCCACACTCCCTATCCCCACGCGGTGCGGCTTACCCTTCGCAACGGAGCACGGCGTCGCTCGATGCACAGGCGAAAGCGCCCTCGCTTCCGTTTTGGCAACTGCAAGGGCGGGTCAGCTTTGAGCGCCACCCTTGTCTCCTTCCCACCCGCGGTCCTGCGGAGCGGATGGCGACCCCTTCCTCTGACTTTGAAGGGCCGGAGAGGTTGCTTCTCTGTTTTTTCCCTATGAAAAGACGGCCTGGAATTACTGTGCGGAGAAAGCCAACAATGGCGGGGAATGACTGTTCAAATGCACAAGAGTTCTTGGAAAAGGTCCCCTGAGGGGGATTTTTAAAAAAAAAAAGTTTTTCGTGGCGTCACACCGGTTCATGTTGATTTTATTGTTTTAGAATGTTACTATTTTTGTCACAATGTACACGGATCGAGCATTTCTTTTATTTATTTCACCGATATCTGAAATTCATAACTCTGGCTACCATAAATAGAATTGAAGAAACATTTTGTTTTCTGCAACTTCTTCTTGGTTATTTCTAAATGCCCACATCCCAATCCCATAAATTACAAAAGATTAAATAAAGCACATTCCTAAATTGTAGAAATGTGCATTATTTGCATGCTCCAACAGAGAGATAGTTTAATGTTAGGGATTTAATATCTCCTTCATTTTAGATGTATTTATTGAGGAATACATCTCAATATTTCTAATAAAGCTAGCAGTAATTAAGTAAATAGCCAGAGTACTAACTGCAAGGGAATATCCAAACAGTTAAAGAATTTTCTTCCAGCATTATTTCTGTTTTCTCCATGGATAAGGGTATAAAAGAGGAGTAAATCACATAAAAGTAACCTAGTGGTTTTTATTTTACTTTCTACTAATAGCTATATATTTTTCCATGGAGACACACACCACCCAAGTCCTATTGAGCTGCTTCATTGTGACAGGGAGTACTCCAAGGAGAAACAAACAAATAGTATTTGGAGTTTGTGCCAACAGTATATATTTCCCAACTGGATCACTCACTATATGAAGCTCATTCCAGCTGCCTGCTAAGGCAAGTGGGCACCTATATTAGGCAGCAGTGATATAGGAAGATGCCAGAGGCCATGATAATGGCAAAGGTATCAATTATGTGAGAGAAAGTAATGGTATTTTATACTCCTGTATTTTTATCAAAAAAAACAAACAAACCACCAATGGGTAGAAAATATAGAATGATTGCTTGGTGATGGGCTCCTCCTGCTTGCTACTGAGGAAGAGCTGATGATCTTTTAGAGTGCTGATGGTGCTTATGACAGAGCTAAAATCTTCAGGATGTCAAGTTGCTGATGTTGTCATATAAGAAAATAAAATCCAAAGCTACCAAGATAGAATTGTAGTTAGGGACATGGAACATAAGAAGCATAAACATAGGAAAAACCAACCCTGTAAAACAGGGGTCCCCAACCTTTGCGACTTTAAGTCTGAAGGACTTCAGCTCCCAGACTTCTCCAGCCAGCTTTGCTGGCTGGAGACTTCTGGGAGCTGAAGTCCTTCAGACTTAAAGTCGCAAAGGTTGGAGACCCCTGCTGTAAAAGATGAAATGAAACAACTACAAATTGACATCTTAGGCATTACCGAATTGAGATAGATGAGATAGGACACTTTCTGTCAGTCAAAACATGAAAAAAACTAAAAAACAGCATTGCTCTTATAGTTAGGAAGGGTATAGCAGGAACAGTACTTGGGTACAATGGAATCAGAGACTGAATAATATCAATTAGACTTAATGGACAACCCTTTAATATGATGGTCATTTAAATTTATGTTTCAGAAGCAAAGGTTGAAAAAGGAACTTGTCATTGAGTCCCATCCTAGAAGTGAAATCATTTATGAATTTGGAAACTGGACTTCCCAATCAGAAAACTAACTCTCAGAATAATCCCACATACAATTGCTCTGATTAATCTGTCTGTCCAAGGGTAGATTTACACTGTTTAGAAGGAAACCTATAGGATCACCTTTTAAACAAAATTTGGAGAGAGAACTCAGGTGCAGAGCTCTCTCCTGGATGGAGTTCAGTTTAAAATTGAGAGAACAGACAAGATGTGCTGTTTGTGGTTGGAAACTGGAATGCCAAAACTTGAAACACAAGAAGAAAATGTAGTTGGAGGGTAGCAAATGAAAAGAAGACCAATTTATCAATTTCTCCCACACCAATGGGAGTCGCACCGATGACACTACCATGACCCTTTTGGGTAAATATGATATGTACTTTTGAACACAAATGCTGTGTCCAAAGCCAAATCTATAGAAGGGGTATATATAGTATATAAATAATTGCATAAATATGAATATATGCTGCTACAAAAACACTTTAAGACTTTGTTTATAAGAACAATGCCACACTAAAGTGATGCCAGCTCCAACATATTTCTAGGTGTTCTGGAGTCACATACATATGAAAGGGGCAGAATGGCGTGATGCTTTTATCATTTTGACAAAAGCAGATTCTATAAATTTTTCTAAAGCAAGGCTGTCAGAAGCTGAGTGTAGCCTGCAAATGGAAATCACATGACCGTGGGAAACTCTGACCATTGTAAATGTGTGTGCCAGTTGCCAGGTGTTTTGGGGATGCTGCCCCACATGACCCAGGGGATGCTCTGTCTGTCCTAAGCTTGAGGAAAAGTTGTAAAAAAAAAATTCTGTGCTAAATTTGAATGGTCACTAAACAGGGAGTTGCTAACCAAGGATTACCTGTGCAGTTTTCACACTCTAATTTTGACAGAATATCTCAGGCAGGGCCGTGTTAGTTTCTGCCTGTATACCCATGAAACACTATAACTATGCAAATTTTGGGGAAATTGTTCATTGAAAAAGGAGTACCAGTCTTTTCTGGATAGGTTGAAGCAGGTAAGGTAAACAATGAACTGAGAAGTTCCAACAAGCAATTCTCAACAAAATGATAGCTTGTTTTGATGTCTTTAATCCTATAAGAGGGACGCGGTTGCTCAGTGGCTAAGACGCTAAGCTTGTTCATCAGAAAGGTTGGCAGTTCAAATCCCTAGCACCACATGAGTGAGCTCCCATTATTTGTTGCAACTTCTGCCAACCTAGCAGTTTGAAAGCATGTAAAAATGCAAGTAGAAAAATAGGAACCACCTTTGATGGGAAGATAGCAGCGTTCCGTGAGCCTTCGGCATTTAGTCATGCCACATGATCTCGGAGAAGTCTTCAGATAGCGCTGGCTCTTTGGCTTTGAAACGGAGAGTAGCACCACCCCCAGAGTCAGGAACGACTAGCACATATGTGAGGGGAACCTTTACCTGGACTAATCCTATGCAGCCAGTAGATACAATTTCAGCTCTAAAAATTCATTTTACCTGAAGATACCTACTATTGTAATCTATTTCATGCATCAGTCATTAGAGAAATTTAGGCTTTGCCATTTCTGACTCCTGAGGGCCCACCAATTTCAAAGTCAGTAATGTTTAACTTCCTCTCCTCCACTGAAAGAACAACAAAGTTGTGAAGGGGACAATGCTCTTTATTTTTGAAAATAAATCCCAGTTAGTGGGCCTCTGTATTAGTTCTTCTGTTTGCAAGCATCAATAACTTCTAACTGCTATAACTTACAACTTGAGCCATTCCATCTAATCTCTACAAGAATAATCTGGAAAATGATTACCCAATTATTCCACCATATACAATTGACAAGTTCTATACAAAATGTTTTTGTAATAAACTTGCAGAGCACATAATCCCAGCATGTACCTTCCGCAGAATAAACAACTTTCAGATTAGCTCACTTGACTGTTGATCAGTGTAAAAAACTCAACACCATCTGGCTGAGAAATATTTAAGTTCTTAAGAAGTTCCCTTTATACTCCATTATCAACTAGAGGCTGGGGAAGAATTTAGATATTTCTATTGGCCTTCTCAAGCGGATAATGCTTCTGCATGGGAGCATTTTTATGCAAATCAAATGTAAAAGCAATGAAGAATTAACTCTCACATTCCCATCAAAAGAAATCAAGCAGAGGTCTGGGTTTCTGCAATTAATTTTTTATATTAATCATTGTGGCTCCTGCCATTTGAAATCTTATCCCTCAACCCTCACCCATGTCTATTTAACTGTATTCCAGGCTGGCCAACTGGGGAATTGTGGGAGTTTGAAGTCCACACATCTTCAAGTGAGAAAGGTTGGGAAACACTATTCAGATGATAACATTATTTTAGCATATGCCGCTGGCCTTTGCAGATGAATAGGAGCAGTAGTGTCCCCTTTTTCCTTTAAGAATGACTTAGAAATTAAGTATGCTAAAATAAAACTGCTAGTTTCCATTAAAATCATTTTATTCTTTCTGATATTTGGCAAATAAATGGTAAATCTATTGAAAAAAATCAAGTACTTTAAATATTTAGGTATATAACCATCTAAATTTATCTTTCTGGATAAATTGAGCTCTCATCAAAGTACAAACTATCCAATGAAATGAACATATTGATTTAAAGAGAATATAAGCCTCTTGCTGAAATACAATGTATGTATGTATGTATGATGTATGTATGTATGTATGTATGTATGTATGATGTATGTATGTAGTTGTTTTCACAACATCCTGTTAGGGCCCCATTAAGGGAGGAGACATACTGTTTCCTTTTCTGCCTTTCGGCTCATCACCAGAGACCATCTAGACAGAAAGCCATGAGTTCCATTGTGTGATTTTTTTTTATTATGTGTGTTAGTTTTATGAGCTGATCAATAAATAAATCAGAGATCTATCCTGGTCTCTCTGATTTATTTATTGATCAGCTCATAAAACTAACACACACACACACACAGGTGCAATTTTAACACCTGACTTGCCAATCGTGACACCATTAGTTAATTTTCTATGAAAAAGTAGGATATTAAACAAAAACACATACGTCTCACAAAATTTTGCTGTTTATTCAAATAAATAGAAATGTTGCAGGTTTACAAAATCATTGTGCTATTCTATATTTACAAAGTACTAATAAAATATTTTTGTTCAGAACACTTGGAATAGAGACAGCATATTTCTTTTTGTCTCTGCTGTGCGAATGAAAGGTAATTCACAAACTTCAGAGTCATCCTCGGAGCACATCCAGAAAGTTGAAATAAATCATGGAAAAAGTTTTTTGTTTTCAGTCTTCCTTTAACTCCTCTGGATCTCAGCATGCATTCAGGTGCTTCCCCCTTTTTCTGTAAGGTGAACCTCTTCTAAACATATTTGGAACTAATTCAAATTACACAAGAGTCCTTAATCTTTACAAAGGTTAACAAAATAAATCACTGTGTTATAACAAATTGAACAGAGACGATAAAAATTGAACACTCATATTTGGCTGGTTTTAGTAAAACCTATATACTTCACCATTCTCACCTTTCAGGTTCAAACATTTATACTATCTTAGCAAAGAGTAACACACAAATGAGTTGCATTTCTGTGTCTTTTTCCTTAACACTATGCAATGATTTTTTTAAAAAACGCTGGGTAGATAACACTCATCCATTCAAGAAGTGAAGCAGATTTCCAGAAGCAGAGGTGAAGCGAGGATGCTCTTTTGGCAGACATATTTGACACATATCTTGGGAGACAATGGTTAAGCACCTTTCTGATGCGCTATCAAGCCAAGAGATGGTGTTGACTGGGGAGTGACAATCCCTTCAAAGTACATTTTACATAAAGCTACCGTAGTACAACGTGAGGCCACCTTGCTGCCTTAGCAACCGCTGGTTATTAGAACGGCTGGGCTTTCCGCCTGGGTGTTTCCGAAGAAAAGGCACAAAAAAGAAAACCACACCCACCTCCCCAGGAAAGACAGAGGCCGAAATCCACCCCCCGTACACTACAGTACGACCCATAAGTAGAAAGTGAGGTGTTTTTTCCCCCCCCTCTCTCTCGCGGGAATAAGCTAGAAAGCAACCGGAAAACGGAACGGTAAGCATTTGTATTCGCAAACGGTGCTTCTCCCCCCCCCCCCCCAGAAGAGCGCCGTGCCGAAGGGCCACCACGCCGCTTGTGAAAGGCTGAGGAACCACAAGTCCGGCCGCTCAAAGGGTGCTCAAGTGAGGCAGGGTGTCCATCTTGCCCGCCCGGTCCCGGGCAGCGGCGCTTTCCACACCGCGGAGCCACTCGGTGCACTTGCGCACCAGCCCTTCGTCGGCCGCGAAGGCTCCGGGGTCGCCCGCCGCCTCGTCTTCCTCGTACTCCACGTCGTCGTAGCGGTGGCGCTCGTTGAGCAGCGACACCTGCAGCAAGGCGCGCAAGTCCCCCTCGGGCGACGAGGTTCCCGCCAGAGGACACCTGGAGGCGTCGGGGGAAGCGAAGCGGGCCACCCGCCCTCGCGGCCGCTGCTTCTCCAGGCTCCGCCGCTGCAAGACCCGGATCGCCTCCGGGGGAAGGCTGAGGGAGAAGCGGAGCGAAGCTTCCCCGCGGCCTCCCGGCGCCGCGCAGAGGCTCTCGCAGGAGCGCGTGCCAGCGGCCGGCGGCCCGGAGCGGCCCCGGCTACGAGACAAGGCAGCGCTTAAGGCTGCCGCTGCCGCCGCCGCCGCCCCTCCTTCGCCCGGCGGGGCGTTCCTGCTGCCTTGGGCCGCTTTGCCGCGCGGCAGCTGCTTTTGCAGGGAGGTGCTGGGCCAGGAACTGGAGAAGCCGGCGGGTCGCTCGGAAGCCACGCCGCGCCCTTTCCGAGGAGGCTTGCCTGGAGCGAGAGGGGCCGTCGCCAGCACCGCCACCGGCTTTCGAGGAGCCGCCACGGGCGGCGACGGCTGGTGTTGCTTCCTTGGTTGCAGTCGGGGGGCAGCCGAAGGTGGCGGCGCGATGGGAGGCAAGGACATGGTGGGGGAGACCTTTTCTCCTCCTCCTCTCCTGCGTCCGCGCTCAGCTGGGCATCTCTTCAAAGACTCGCTCGCTCCAGCGGAGTTGCTTCCCAGCCTTCGCGTGCCGCCTCGGCTCCGATGCTCCCGGTGAATGAGACACGCGGCGGGTTGGACTCTAGAGGAGGAGCCGAGCGAGCGGCGACGGGCAGGCGAGGCTGGAGGGCTTTGATTAGGGCTGGCCGCAGAGCCAACCCGCTTCCTCAGGATTGAAATCCGCCCCCTATCTGGAGAAGAGAGAAGAGCCGAGGCGGTTCTGTCTAGAAGCCGGGCCCTTTTTTAAATTTAAAAAAAAATCAGCTCCTCGATTGCCCTCCCCCCAACAACCCCCCCCCCCCCGCAAAGCTGTGATCTACTGGGAATCTGCCCCCAGTGGATTTTGCTGTGGGCTTAAATGGTCACTTCCCGCTCTAAAAAAAAGTGGGACTTTTCGATTAGTTGATGCTGCTAGAAGCTCTACAACTTTCTATTCAAATTTCTTACTATACAAGAAGTATTCACCTATTTCATTGAAACACGAACCTCAGGTTGACAGTAGCCTATAACAGCCCTATTTGCTTATAGGTTGCGTGCTAGTAGCCTAGCCCGCTGCTATAGTGAGACGTGTTTCCCAAACAGAGTGGATTCAGCAATCTACATCATTGAAGCCTAACCATTTAAGGTTAACCACATTTAGCCAATGCAGTGGTTTAATGCTGCTTAGTTAGGTGTGCTATGTAAGCAGACCACAGTGAAGTAGATTTATACTTAAGGTTCCAGTGGGACAGCTGTAGAATGGCCTCATGTGCTATGTAAATATATCTTAAGTTCAGGCATAAGCCACTGTTATTTCCTTAAACTGGTTTTGCATTTATTGTTTTCCTTGTCACCACTGACAACAAAAGAATTATGAGGTTTCCTGTAAGAAATCAAAATCTCTTCCTTATCAGCCTAGAAACCAAGAATGCAAGACGGATGAAGGAAGAATCCCTCAATCACTCTTTCCTAGAAGGAAAATACTACAACTTTTGGCTACAACTTTTACCTTCCAAACTAAAGTCTGTTTTAAAGAAACAGCCCAAGGTTAATTTTTTTCATTGTTATGTGTTGGCAGGCTAAGTTTCAAAGCTGTTCTGCCAAAAGAATAGGTGTGGAGGTTGGAGAAAGTGGAGGAAGAGAGCAGATACCAGAGCATAGGGAACAAAGAGAGGATGTGCTGGAAATTATCCTTATCAAGGTCAGTATAAACAAACTCCCCCACCTGTCTGTGCTGTCTGGTTAGGATCTGGCTCATTTGTCAGGCATTAAATAGATTGGGTTCCTCTCTTGAAATTCCTCAGGTGAGGAAAGTCTTTCCCAGTCTTTTCAAGTAGGGAATTACCTGTTTGCTGAGGCTGGGCTGCCCATTGAATCTGCTGGTGTGAAGAAGAGGAGCAAGCCCCACTCTGCTGCTGCCTGTCCCATCTTTCTTCCTTCTTCGCTGGGTTTCATATTTTATTTTGAGAATTTACTTTTGAGTTCTTGAATTGAACTACTGGCAACACCAAAGAGTCTGTGTTTGTTTTCAGCTCCTCACCTGGAATGCTTTTTACAAGGCATTTTGCCATACTGGCCTATCACTCACTACTAGTGTGTATACCGTATTTTTCAGAGTATAAGACGCACCCAGATTTTGAAGACAATTTTTTTTTAAAAAGTAGATAGGTAGAGGGATAGAGAGGGAGAGAGAGAAATACAGTAGGTAGGGAGAGAGAGTGAGTAGTTAGGCAGGTAGGTAGATAAAGTGATATGTGTGTGTGTATGTGTAAGGTTTTCAAGCTGATCAATAAATAAATAAGGGAGACTAGGATAGATCTATTTCGAGCTTTTTAGCTCTCATCAGCTAGTCATATCCTTACTGGGATTTGAACCGGGGTTGTATTACATGTTAGGCAGATGTTTTAGCCACTAAGCCCAAAGACACAACAAAACTAATAGCTTTCTGTCTAGATTGTCTCTGGTGATGAGCCGAAAGGCAGAAAAGGAAAGCAGTATGCTTCCTCCCTTAATTGGGGCTTAACAGGGTGTTGTGACACAACCATATACTTATCCTCCTGTCTAAGCTGATCAGGAAGGGAACCTGATGGCTTAAGTGGCTAAGGCTGCTGCCTAACATGTAATACAGCCCCAATTCAAATCCCAGTAAGGGTATGGCTAGCTGACGAGAGCTAAAAAGCTCGAAATAGATCTATCCTAGTCTCCCTGATTTATTTATTGATCAGCTCAAAAAACCTAACACACACACAAATATATGAGAGAGAGAGAGAGAGAGAGAAATACAGTAGGTAGATAGGTAGGGAGAGAGAGATTGTAGGTAGGTAGGTAGAGAAAATATATAGAGAGAAATACAGTAAATAGGGAGAGAGAGAGAGAGAGAGAGGATAGGTAGGTATATAGGTAGATGGAGGGAGGGAAGGAGAGTGAGAAATATAGTAGGTAGATAGGGAGAGAGAGTAGGTAGATGTTTCCAGGTGTATTTATCCATGTGCTACAACACCTAAAACTTTGTTTCTGCTGGGACAGCACTTGACCAATATAATTCTCATCAATCCCTCTAACTAAACAGCTTTCTGAAAGGGGAAAAAAAACGTTTTTGCACTCTGCAAACGTCCCCCAAATGACCCGTTTTTCTCAAATAAAAGGCATGAATAGCCTTGGGGGGACTTGCATAGTGCTCCTGGGGTGTGCCCCCCCCCCAAATGAGCAAAAAATGTGAAAAAAATTGCATGCATAGCCTTATGGAGGCTTATAGAGTGCTGCTGGGGGCTGGGGGAAGGGCAAAAAAGGCCCGTTTTAGGCTCATTTCTAGCCCTCCCCAGCCCCCAGGAGCTCTCTGGAAGTCTCTATAAGGCTATGCACGGCTATTTTAGTAAAGGGAAAGGGTTTCAGGAGGCAAAAAATCCTGTATTCAATGTATAAGACGCACCCAGATTTTCAGCCTCTTTTTAGAGGAAAAAGGTGCATATTATACTCTGAAAAATACGGTAATCCCTCTGAAAGTGGAACAAGGAAATGGGAGTTTTAGTGCTATCAATCTTCATAATACATGGTGGGAGGAAATTATATTACTAGATAATGTTATTCATTTTGTAGTTTAGATCATTGTTTAAACTGCTAAATTTCTAAAGCAAACCTTCTGTTCCATTCAGACATTAGCCACATAATTAAACCTAAGGGTTTTACATGCTATAATTTTTGAGAGTATATAAGTAGACACTTACTATTTAAAATGAGCAAAATGTAAGCATTAACCCATGTTTGCGTCCGACCAAGTAATTTAATGGTAGTTCTAATAGCACTAACATAATCTACAGAACATCTCAACCATAAATACCATTACACTGTATAATTTTAAATATTTATTTTAATCATTGATTTAATATATTACTCAAATTAAATGTGTTTTAACTGTCACAGTATAAAAATTGGCATTTAAAATAAAGGACTTAACACAAAGTTTCTGAATTTGGAAAAAAAACATTTCTTATATAGTCTCATTTCCCCCCCTCCATGCTGTCTCCACTGTTAATCATTTCTGAAGAGCTATAATATAGTGTATTTCTTCATTTTACAATTTAATAGGATTTTGAAAAATAAAACATAATAGACAAATTGGAAAGAAAAATATAAAAAAAACAAGGCAGATGTATTTACATGCATTTTACCTGAAACTCAAAGACTATATCATTTTGAGATTAAATCATGTTAGCAGCCTTTCATCCAGCAATTTTAAGACCACTGAATGAAAAATATTTTTAGAATAAGCATGGACTGAGGGGTTTTGTGATGATGGTATCATTGCCCTGCTTCTGTACTTTTTTAAAAAAAGGTTCTTCTGCTAGTTCAATTTAATCCCCATTGTGAAGAAGGATGTCACTGTTTCAAGACCTGAACCACTTGGAGTAAATCTAGGAAAAATGATGTAGGTTTCCAAACACTGGAAAAAGTTCTCCTTCTCTTTAACTTAGGCAAGAAGTGAAGCATTTCATTATAGCATCCCTTTAAAAGAAAAAGAAAAATCACTGTACAGTTTATAGATACAATGTCTTATTTTTAAGCTTTACCAAGTGGTAGACAAGTTAACTTCTAATTTAAAAACCCTTTTCCTCTATCCTTGATGCATGCAGAATGATACAATTTCAGACAACCGTTGTGTAATTTTACAACCAAGCATTCGTTTTAATAAAAGTCAACATTTTACAGCAATTGTAATGGCAATTTTAATTTTCTTTTGCCTTCAAGTACACTACTTTTATTCAAGGAATTTAATAAAATCACCTGAAGTTTGAAACTTGGCAGGCCTCATACTGAAAACCAATGTACTAGATACAGGTAGTCCTCAACTTATGACCACAATTGAACCCAAAATTTATGTTGCTAAGCGAGACATTTGTTAAGTGAGTTTTGCCCCATCTTACAACCTGTCTTCCCACAGTTATTAAGCGAATCACTTCATTTGTTAAGTTAGGAACATTGTTAAGTGAATGACAATTTTTAGTTAATAACACAGTTCTTAAGTGAACCTGGCTTCCCCATTGACTTTGCTTGTCAGAAGGTCACAAAAAGGGGAAACTGTTTGGTGTCGTGGCGAGAACAGCTGGAAACAGCAGAGCTCCACTGAGCTCCGTGAAAACCAGCAGGTAGCTGCTTGCTGGGAGACCCTACGGGGTCGAAGCCACCCTGGAGGGGTGGTAAAGGAAAGAGAGGTACTTTGTCAACCACGAGGAAACCACAATTTCCTCATCAGGTCTGAAGAAAACTCTCTGGAATGGCAGCAGGGATGACGGCCATTTTTGACAAGTCACAAGCTGTGACAACTGGGACAATAAGATTTGTGCGGGAGCGGTTTGTGGACAGAGCATTGAAACTGGGTGAAACAACTTCCAACTTTTATTCTAGAGACCTAACTCAAGTAAAAGAATTTAAAAAAATAATCTCCAAACATTAAGAAAGCAGTGATTGGATACATGGAGAAAGAGAAAGATTGAAGGCCCAGATGTGAAAGAAATACCTAATAGAAACTTTAAAAAATAGAAAGTCTGGAAAAGATGTAACAATACTTTCCTTTATTTAAGGAAAATCTTAAATAAAACATATACAACAAAAAAGGGTCACAAAAAGGGATCACGTGACCCGGAGACACTGCAAGTGTCATAAATATGAACCAGTTGACAAGCATTCAAATTTTGATCACATGACCATGGGAATTTTGTCATAAGTGTGAAAAATGGTCATAAATCACTTTTTTCAGTACTGTTGTAACTTTAAAGTCGAGGATTACCTGTACCTGCTAGTCAGAATAGATCTGATTAGCCCCAACATAAGATAACTGAATACTTTTTAAAAATATGGTAAAACGTACCTTGCATATGGGATGTATGACAGACTATACCTAAGAGAGGAAGAAGAGAAATTATGTTTTAGCATCCTTTTGCAGCCATTGACAAAGATATCAGTCTATTGTAATAATTTCATATAATTAACTATTCAGCTTATACTTTCAAATAAAACAAAATATATGCTGCTACAATATTCCTAATTCTACCTTCCATTTCAGATTTTGTTGTAAGTGTAGGAGCAGAAAACAGTAAATAAATGTTATGCTATTGACTTATATATTTCCTAGAAGGAAGGCTTAGTAAATAAAGATTTATTCCTCTCCATCAATCAATTGAAAATTCAGTATGCATATAAACATGAAATTGAAGTTGCCCATTGGGCCAGGGGACAGGTCTTGTAAGTTATGGCATCCATTCAACAGTAGGAACATTTTCTCTTGGGGGCCCCTGCTCTGCAGGCATTCCAAAAACAAGGCAAAGAGCATTTGGCCCTTCAGTTAAATGAAAAGTGACTGTGATGCATTAGTTTCTGGCTGATTTTTGTTTTCTCTCTCTGTTTCTAATGAATTATTTTGGGATTTCTTACACCCTGACCAATCCCATTTGGATTGGGATGGGCTTTAAATATTGTACAAGGAATAATAATTACTGTTAATAAATAAAGATTGATCCTTTATTTATGGTGAATATCTGAAATGCCAAGTTTTTATATTATGATCATTACTTGTATGATATGTTTCAGCGTGTTTAATAAATGTATCCTTTTCAAAAGAAATAGAAGCAATAGTTATATACACCAGCTAGAAATGGTAAGACACCCTGCTTAGCATGAAATGTTCCAGAACATCCAACAACCCCTATGTAAATATATACTGAAGAAATGTATCAGTAATAGAAGAGTACCCTTTAAGCACTTTCTTGTTAGGGAATTTCTCTTTATTTATTTGTTACATTTATTTGCTGCCCCTCTTGGCTATTCTGGGTGGTTTAGTACACCTAGTACACAGTAATACAATGGAAAAAACAATAAAAATGAAAACATAATTGCAAAGCAATGAAACAATAAAAATAAGAGCTGTGCTGGTGTAGTGGTTAGAATGCAATATTGCAGGTTAAATCACTGCTCACTGTCAAGGAGTTCAACCCTGACTGACTCAAGGTTGACTCAGCCTTCCATCCTTCCGAGGTTGGTAAAATGAAGACCCAGATTGTTGGGGGCAATATGCTGAGACTGTAAATGGCTTAGAGAGGGCTGAAAAGCATTATGAAGCAGTATGTAAGTGCTATTGCTAAAAATAAACAATGAAAGTACAACTATATAAATTAAAAGATGGTGGGGGGGGGGGGGAGAAGGAAGCATAGGTGGAAGATGGAGTCAGCTAATTAGTCTAGTAGCCACCTCTAGACTTTCTAGAGACTGTTATACTTTCAAAGCAATTCCAGAGTTACCCAAAACAATTTGAAAACCATTTTTATACATCCTTTAGTTCTAATAATCCACAATGTTTCAAGTCACAACCACAAATCAAGGTGACTACACTATTGGATTTACATAGTTTGTAATAATAAAGAATTGCATGGCTGTAATAAATTATAGGAATTCAAAGAAAGCCTTACCAAGTCATTGCCAAAAACTGCAAAATGCAGAACAGCAGGGCTAACCCTTTCTTTTGCCACTAAGAAAATGAGGGAAAGAACATGTGTTGAATTTGATGGCATTTTAAAAACAAAATATGGACCTTCTATTTCTGATTGATAATTAAGTGAAGCAGAAGGCCACATAATTTCACTTTTTTATTAGAGGGAATAAACAATATTAAACAAGGTCACTCATGCATGCAGACTTAAATGGCAATATCACTCAAATCTATGCCTATTTAATAGAATAAAAAACTGGGGGAAATTTACATTTGTGTAATATATTAACTGGGAAAAATTTACATGGGTATAATATATTAAGCTAGGCAAAGTAAATCTTAAATAAGACACTAGCTACAGCTTCCAAAGCAAGTAAATTCATGCAGAAAAGTACACAAAGTTTGATTAATACTACTTACCCAAAATGCAGCAAATAACGTGAGCATCAAAGAAAGCTGCCCAAGACAAAACAAGAATGAGATCAATGCATATATAAGTAGGATAGGGTTTGTAGTATTGTTAGTCCTCGAACTACAACTGCAGTGGGGATCAAAATTTCTGTTGCTACGTGATATAGTCATAAATTGTTAACATCCCATGACTGCGTCGCTTAGCCCTGCAGTTTCCGCTGTCCCTGTTAAGTGAGGATAGTGGGGCATTAAGTTAGTACCTCCTTGCAGCTTCCTGCTGGCTTTCAACAATCAAAGTCTGTGGGAATTTCCAAATCCCTGGCAGCTTGCAAGGAAGCCAGCAGGCAGAGGCAAGTGATTTTGCTTATGGGAAGCTGCCAGGGAAAGTCAGAAATCACGATCATGTGACCGCAGGATGCTCCAACCATTGTAAGTGCAAGCCAGTTGCCATCCTGTAGCCACAGGTGTGGTAGAATGGCCAGACCATTGAGGACCAATCATAACCCCTTGCTCATACACTGCCTGAACATTTATTATACAAGTTGTTAAACACGTGTTCTTGTATTGTCCTAGAACCTACAAAAGATTCACTGCAATTCTCAGAAAGTTTTGCTACTGATCAGCAACTCTGTCTCATCATCTGGAGAAATTTCCTGAAAGGGCAAATATATATCAGTCACAAAAGATATTACTTAATGAATCAAGTAAGTCCAGTCATTCTGATAATGTTAATGAAACTGACAAACTCTTTCTAAGCATCAATATGCAACCAGAAGCATCGGGGGAGAAGGGACAAGCGGGCAAGTGACAACACATGCAGTGCAGTCCACTGCTTATACGTTTTGTAATTTTGGTGTCATTGTATTTATGAATGGACACCGATATCTAGAACTTATAAAGTTTCTTTTCTTGATTTTAAACAAGCATAACTTACCAGCATAACGATGGTTACAATTAACCTTGTTGGTTCAAACATCTTTTTCAGCTGTTTCAATGGACCCATCAAGAAGCAAGTACTAGTGTGGAAAAACAAAATAATTAAAAAAAAATCTTCTCAGTCATGGCTATAGGCTAGGGTCACCCAGTCTCTTTGTGTCCACTTATAACTATAACAATTGATAGAACCCAATGTTTCTCCTTCATTCCACTCTTTATAGCCTGTCCAGCTCCGGATGAAAATTATACGGAGCAAATGTTGAGAGTGTATTCAGGAGATGGGGAGAGGAACTGTTCCCTCCCAATATCTGAGTTGAAATTACATTTATTAATTAAAACGTACCGTTATGTGCCTTCTGCTAATTTTTTTAACATCTGGAAATTGTACAGAATAAATTTCAAAAGAGCCCAGTTCTATATAGAGAATTATTTGCACTTGGCAAGTAATGTGGAAACACACCAATCTCATTAAAAAAAGAGAAGACTACAAAAAGATCATACCTAGCTAAAGCAGCAATATTTCCCAAGGTATAGAACACTGCAAAGAGTTTTATTCCACCTGGAAGCCAGAGCAATCCTGTCCCCTGCAGATATACAATTAAAAAAGCCAACCATGAGGTTATTTATAGTTTTATCAAACCAGAAATCAAGACAAATTATTGAAGCATTATACTTTTCTGATAAGTGAACATCCTGGGGTCATCAAGAGCTCTGAGGTCTTAGTGGGCAGAAATGAAACCAATCTTTATTGAAAAGAACTAAAAAAATATTAATGTATTAAGTCCAATTTACAAAATACAGGTAGTCCTCAACTTACGGCCACAATTGAGCCCAAATTTTCAATTGCTAAACAAGACAATGATTGAGTTTCACCCGATTTTGTGCCTGACTTCTTGCCACAGTTGTTAAGTGAATTACTGCAGTTGTTAAATTAGTAACATATTTAACATCGGGCTTCCCCACTGACTTCGCTTCTCAGAAGGTTGGAAAAGATGATCATACAACCTCACACTGCAAATACATGCCAGTTGGCAAGTGACTGATCACATGGCCATGGGCATCCTACAATGGTTGTAAGTGTGAAAAATGATCATAAGCCACTTTTTTCAGTGCCATTGCAAGTTCAAATGAATGGTTATAAGTTGGGGACTACCTGTACATACAAATTGTTCTCATTGTAATTCATGATTTTGAGAGAGAGATGGATTTTAATATATCTGAAATTTCAAAGAATGCCCTGCATGTATAGAAACAGGAATATTATAGAGAACCACATATCCACAATCAATTAAATCTTAAAACTGTGTCTGACTGAAGTTGATTCCTTAAAGATAACATGAACCCTGAAGCAAAGCCCTCTGCTCCTTTGACCCTGAATCTCTGTCAGCCTCTGGGGATAATTCCAGCCATTAATCAGAGCGGTTAGATTAAAGTACACCCAACTCTAGCACTGTTATCTTTTCTGCTTCCCCAGAGTTTGCTTTAGTTGAAAAAAAAAAAAAAGGCCAAAGCTTTCCCCCCAAAGCTTTAGGAAGAGCAGGAACATTGGCCTTTGGTTAATGGCACAGAAGCCACCCCCACCCCCCAAAGGTACATCTGACTGAGATGAAGGAAGCTGTAATCAGATTAAAAACATTGCATTAACACAAACTGAAGGAAGAATAAATACAAAACAAAGCAGAGACTAGTTACTGTACAGTAGTTTAAGAGGAAGAAAGCAGCACCACCATTCTGAAAAAGTCTGCTATCCAGTATTACATGAAATACTAATAAGAAGTGATCAAATCAGTTTCTGTAGCTTGATTGATGAAATCAAGGTTAAGTCTGCTGCACATAATTCAATTAAGAATAATTTGGAGCAACTCTGTGCGTGTGTGTGTGTGCATGCGCACACACATACACACATACAAGTTATATATGAAAAAGGAAAAAAAATCTTGTACTCTGTAACTTATGATCTTCAAACATATTGGCCTATAATCTTTGACACTCTCAAGCCACCATAAATAGCATTATGTAAGATTGGATTTGTGATCCAATACATGTAGAGATCTTGAAGGCTGCCGATAAGGTTACAAATGTTCTCTTCTGACTGCTTTTTACATACCGTATTTTTCAGAGTATAAGACACACCTTTTTCTCTCAGAAAAGAGGCTGAAAATCTGAGTGCGTCTTATACACTGACTACAGCATTTTTTGCCTCCTGAAACCCTGCCCCCTTCACCAAAATAGCCATGCAGAGCCTTATGGAGGCTTTCAGAGAGCTCCTGGGGGCTGGGGAGGGCAGAAATGAGCAAAAAACAAGCCGTTCTAAAGGTCTGCTATCCAGTATTATATGAAATACTAATAAGAAGTGATTAAATCAATTTCTGTAGCTTGACTGATGAAAGCAAGGTTAAGTCTGATGCAGATAATTCTATTTAAGAATAATTTGGAGCAAGTCTATGTGTGTGCCTGTGTGTGTATGTATGTGTGTGTGCGTGGGGGCTGGGGGCTGGGGAGGGCAGAAATGAGCAAAAAACAAGCCGTTGTCCGTCCCCCCCCCCCGAGCTCCCAGGAGCACTCTATAAACCTCCTAAAGGCTAACCATGCCATTTTTTTGACAAAAAATTGGTCTGTTTTCGCAAAAAATGGCCCATTTTTTGTGCCCCCTCCCCCCCCAGGAGCACTCTACAAGCCTCCTTAAAGGCTATCCATGCCCTTTTTTGTGAAAAACGGGCCATTTTTGGGAGATTTGCAGAGTGCAAAAACTTTTTTTAAAAAATTTACCTTTTCAACCTTAGTGCGTCTTATACTTCAAAAAATACAGTAGATGATATCCGACACAGAAAATCGGCAACCCGGGAAAAGCTAGTATTTTGATGTGGCAAAGTACTAGAGGCTACACTGCATACTTTTTCCTAATGTATTGACCAATCATTCTATACCAACTCCATATATCAATTCAACATTTGCCCAAGAACAGAGATGAAATATAATTAAAGGGGATTTTTTCCCTGTGTTTTGTGAAATATTTACTTACAAGGAGAGAGCACGAAATGCCGCTTATAAAACATATTGCAAACCATTTCACGCGAGTATTAAAACTCAGGGATGATCCATCAAGGACCTATGGGTGAAGAAAGAAAGAAGTCAAGATTTTAGTAGGACAGAAATTTTTACTAAAAAAACAATACCAATGCAAACATCAAAATGCTCAAATAACTATAAAAGGTAGATGCTCTTAAAGCCTCAAGTATTCTTCCACTTCACAAATTGATTTTAAAAATATACACTAACTTTATATTAGATATTTATTAATTTTTCCAAAGACAAGTTTGCATTATGACTTTAAATGCCTACAAAAATTAAATGAAGAATGAATCTGGGCATATTAACAAACACCTTAATTATGTAAAATAAATGAAGTAACCAATTAAAACAACCACTAGATATTATATATTTCTATTTGATTTACTATGGTACATGAACAAAATACAGACTAGCAGAATTAAAATGTTATTTATTGGTGATAAAAGTGCTTTTTCACATTTCCATTTCTAAAAATTATTCATTATAAACATTAAGAACAAATGGATCACAACATAATATTTAGGCAGGCACCACTTTCAAGCATATAATTTGTTTTTCAAATAATTCTTTTGATACTTTTAAGAGTATATATAGAAATTAAATAGAAAAGGGGACATTTTAAAATTATACACACAGCATATCTGTATACATCCAAATCAAGTCAATTATTCAATTATTGATACATAAAATACAAATGAGAACAAAAATTTAATTCCATTATTAAACTAAGTACAAATGGTCAAAACTTAATTTTTACCTCACTTTTAATGAGCATATGGGAATGTAATTACTTGAGTGAATACACTGTATATTATCATTATCATCATTATTATTATACTACAAACTATCTAAGGACTTTAGAAGAAAAAATACACAAATAATATACATTAAACAAAAACATATAAATAAATTATCCATAACACAATAAAAAGTAATGAAATTCATCAAACAACCAAATTAATATTGAATCAAGAACTTGACTGCCTTTCAGTCAAGTTCTGCTTATAGCAGCTTCTGGAAATAATCAGAATTGGAGCCAATTAAATATCCACTGGAGGTGTTCTAAAGGACTTGTGCAACCACTGAAGAAACACCATTTTGCCTTGGTCCCCTCACTAGTCATCATTAATAGTTTCTCCCAGGTATGTCAAACTGGTTTGACCTCCATTACCAATGGGAGAATGCAATCCTGCAATTAGAGGTGCAAAGCCATTCACTGCACCCAAAAGCTTGTTGGAAACCAGTGCAGGGCCCAAATATTGATCGAATATGATCCCTGGGCTCTAATATTCTAATTCAACTGCAGCTTCTGAAAGATCTTCAAAGATAGCCCCATACAGAGCATGTAGCAATAGTCCAAGTGAGTGATAGTGAGGACATGAGTTGCTTTAACAAGATCCTTCCACTTGATAGGATCAATAGCTGGTCTAGTAGCATAAGCTGGAAACCCACTCCATCCGCAGCCATGGCCACGACCTGCTGTTTCACAGGAGCTCTGGGTTCACAGGAACCTCCAAGTTGCAGACGTACTCCTTCCAGGTAATGCCATGACAATCAAGAAAAGTAATCCATTCTCTCCCATTCAGAACTTCATAACCTCCAGGCATCAAACAGGATTCAATATCACAATCTGGCCTGGGGCAGCAATGTAAAACCGGGACTCAAATTGCTGGACAACCTCCCATTGGCTTCATGTAAATGTAAAAGAACCAATTTGTGGTATCCTAAAGCAGGGGTCCCCAACCCCCTGTCCGTGGACCGGTGCTGGTCTATGGCTTGATAGGAACTGGGCCGCAGTGAGGGGCGCAACTTTTAGAAAGGGCCAGAAAGGAGGGAGGAGGGGGCAGCCCCCTGGGCAGAGCGCACACCGGGGACGGGAGAGCACAGGCGTGGCTGCTCGTGCCGTTGGGGGCCTGAGAGGGGCGAGTGAGCCGACTCACTCCCCTGCGCGCATCTGCCGCCTGTTCCCCCGCTCCCCCTCTACGGCGGCCGAGCCATGGCCACTGGTCCGCGGAATTTTTTTAACATGAAACTGGTCCCTGGTGCCAAAAAGGTTGGGGACCCCTGTCCTAAAGGATGTACCAATTAAACTGCCCTCCTCAGGCCCAACTAGAACCGGTCTCATAACTTGCAACACTTAACCCAATCCCTAAAAGCATTCCAAAAGGGTACAATGATTAATAATGAAGGTAATACATAGATCTAAAAGGATCAAAATGACACACTTCTGCAAGCATATCCTAACAAAGATTAGCTATTTATTCAACCAATGCCAATTTTTTTCAAGAGTTCAGAATTTTCCATAAACATGTTTTAACAATTACAAGACACAACAGATTTGTGTTCATTTCCATTTATTTGTTTGGGTCTTAATAGTTACTATATATGCACATAGAAATAACTATATTATATCAAATATATATTATCCATGCAATATTAATAGCAGTGTACAGTTTAATTATCACACAGAGAAAAATTAAACAATTAATTAAAACAAAGGAAAAATCAGGTAGGTGTAATTAATACAACTTTCTCTGTGATTTGCAAGGCAGCAATTCCTAAAGAAGAGAACAAGCACACACATACATACAATTTTCAAAACTGTCACAGTGACTAAAGGCAAATGATTAGACATGGTTCCCCTTATCCATAGTAATGAATGGGAAGTTTCAAACTGTAATAGTATACAGCTTACCTTTTCCAGTCCAAATCTTTATCCTTGTATAGGCAGCACAAAGAAAAGAATATTAAAAATTTAACAAATGTTCATATAGGAAAGCTCTTTTTCCTGAATAAGATCTACACATTTCTTAATGTTTAGATACTAAATATATATATATATATATATTTAAATAAATAAAATAAATAAATCTAAGAAACGTGTCTCTCCCCCCCAGTGCAAATCAGCAGAGATTGGACTGAGGAAAGAAATATTTACTTAATTGTAGGAGGGAAGAGAATTGCTACAACATAGTTTAGAATACAGTACGTTAGGATCCAATACTAAAATACCGTATTTATTCGACTATAACGCGCACCCGTGTATAACGCGCACCCCCTAATTTTCCATTAAAAATCGGTATAAAATTTTTATACCGATTTTTATAAAGCATGACTGACGGGCTCCACAGCTGAGGGGCGATGGAGCGATGCCGTTCCACCCTAACCGCGTCCCTTTCTGTCTCCGCTTCTCCTCAGCGTCCCTTTCTGTCTCCGCTTCTTCCCCGCGTCCCTTTCTGCCTTCCGCTTCTCCTCAGCGTCTTTCTGTCTCCGCTTCTTCCCCGCGTCCCTTTCTGCCTTCCGCTTCTCCTCAGCGTCTCTTTCTGCCTTCCACTTCTCCTCAGCCTCCCTTTCTGCCTTCCGCTTCTCCCCAGCGTCTCTTTCTGCCTTCCGCTTCTCCTCAGCCTCCCTTTCTGCCTTCCGCTTCTCCCCAGCGTCTCTTTCTGCCTTCCGCTTCTCCTCAGCGTCCCTTTCTGTCTCCGCTTCTTCCCCGCGTCCCTTTCTGCCTTCCGCTTCTCCTCAGCGTCCCTTTCTGTCTCCGCTTCTTCCCCGCGTCCCTTTCTGCCTTCCGCTTCTCCTCAGCGTCTCTTTCTGCCTTCCGCTTCTCCTCAGCCTCCCTTTCTGCCTTCCGCTTCTCCCCAGCGTCTCTTTCTGCCTTCCGCTTCTCCCCCGCGTCCCTTTCTGTCTCCGCTTCTTCCCCGCGTCCCTTTCTGCCTTCCGCTTCTCCCCAGCGTCCCTTTCTGCCTTCCGCTTCTCCTCAGCGTCCCTTTCTGCCTTCCGCTTCTCCTCAGCGTCCCTTTCTGCCTTCCGCTTCTCCTCAGCGTCCCTTTCTGCCTTCCGCTTCTCCTCAGCCTCCCTTTCTGCCTTCCGCTTCTCCCCAGCGTCTCTTTCTGCCTTCCGCTTCTCCCCAGCGTCTCTTTCTGCCTTCCGCTTCTCCTCAGCGTCTCTTTCTGCCTTCCACTTGTCCCCAGCGTCTCTTTCTGCCTTCCGCTTCTCCTCAGCGTCTCTTTCTGCCTTCCGCTTCTCCCCAGCGTCTCTTTCTGCCTTCCGCTTCTCCTCAGCGTCCCTTTCTGTCTCCGCTTCTTCCCCGCGTCCCTTTCTGCCTTCCGCTTCTCCTCAGCGTCCCTTTCTGCCTTCCGCTTCTCCTCAGCGTCCCTTTCTGCCTTCCGCTTCTCCTCAGCGTCCCTTTCTGCCTTCCGCTTCTCCTCAGCGTCCCTTTCTGCCTTCCGCTTCTCCTCAGCGTCCCTTTCTGCCTCCGCTTCTCCCCAGCGTCTCTTTCTGCCTTCCGCTTCTCCCCCGCGTCCCTTTCTGTCTCCGCTTCTTCCCTGCGTCACTTTCTGCCTTCCGCTTCTCCTCAGCGTCCCTTTCTGCCTTCCGCTTCTCCTCAGCGTCCCTTTCTGCCTTCCGCTTCTCCTCAGCCTCTCTTTCTGCCTTCCGCTTCTCTCCCCCACCCCACCGCCGCCCAGAAACCTGAATTTATTTATTCGAGTATAACGCGCACCCAAACTTTGAGTTCTTTTTTGGGTACAAAATTTTGCGCGTTATACTCGAATAAATACGGTAGTCAGCTCTGGACTCACATGACATCCTGGAGTTCAAGAATGAACTAATTAAACATAATGTATAAATAAACTAATAAAAAACACTCTGTGGTTGCTCTGAAATAAAGATACATTTATACAGTATGGAATAATTAAGAAAGAATTGAATACAACACTGATATTATCAAAATGCCTTTGTATAATTTTTTATTGTAGCCACACATCTGGAATTCTATGCTATATGAAGTTCTGGTCACAGTAACTCAAAAGCAATATTGCAGAATTTTAAAAGGGACAGAAAATAGGAAAGCAGTACAGAAATACAACAGCTCCCTGAAGAAAAATTGAAACTGAACCAATAGGGGCAAGATAGAAATGTATAAAATATTCATGATATGACACCCCCCCACCCACCCCCCGGTTTCCCCCCAGTATTGGACTCAAAGCTTTCCAGTACAATTGAATGATGGCAATTAGGAAAGATAAATAAATAAATTTTGCACTGCACTTAAAACTAAATATCTCATGATCATAAGATAATGCTGATAAGATTTTAAATTTATATAAAATATCTGTCAATATGAATTACTGAGGAATGTGAATATCAGGATATTATTACCTTCATATTTAAGAGGATGGCCCCAAATGAATTAATTTTTTATTTACATTATGCCTTTCTTCCATGGCACTCAATTGTCCCATCAATACATGTAAAGCAGGGGTCCCCAACCCCCGGGCCGCGGACCGGTGCCGGTCCGTGGCTGGGTGGGAGCCGGGCCGAAGGGCCGTAGAGGAGGAGGGAGGAGGGGGCAGTCCCCTGGGCAAAGCGCGCGGGAGAACGCAGGCGGGGCTGTTTGCGCGCTTGAAGTGCACCTCTTCTTCCACCCTTGTCGACGGTGGGACTCCTGGGGGGGCAGGGAGAAAGGGACTCCGCAGCAGTCCTCCCTACCGGCCGCGGATTCCCTTCCTCCCTGCCCCCACAGAGCTTCCCCAACCGGCATGCCAGCTACTCGTCTTCTTCCAGAGGCTGCGGAGGTTCCCCCCCCCCTCCCCACGGAGCCTTCTCAGCTCCTGGAAGGAGCCTGACCGAGTGCACGAGCGACCAAGTGCAGCGGTGGCCGCCCGGGTGGGGCAGGCTAAGGCAAGTGAACGAGTCGAGCCGGGCTGAGGAGACTCCGCGGTGGGGGGGGGGGGAACGGAACGGGACGACGACAGACCAACAGAGAGGCATAGACACAGAGAGAGACGGGGAGGGAGGGAATCAGAGAGAGTGACACACACACACACACAGAGCGGGAGGGAGAGAAAGATAGACAGAGACACAGAATGAGTGATTAAGTGCCTGAATGCGAGACACACACACACACACACACACACAGAGTGACAGAGATGGGCGGACGAAAGAGAGAGAGACAGAAAGAAAAAGAGAGAAAGGGAAAGGAAAAGAAAGTGGGAGAGAAAGAAAGACAGAGAAAAAGAGAAAGAAAGAGACAAAGGAAAGAAAGAGAGAAAAAGAGAGAGAGAGAGAGGGAAAGAAAGAAAGAGACAGAAAGAGAGGGAGAGAGAAAGAGGGAAAGAAAGAAAAAATGAGAGAGAAAGAAAGAAATAGGGAAAGAAAGAGAAAGAAAGAGAGAAAGAGAAAGAAAGAGGGAAGGAAAGAAAGAGACAGAGAAAGAGAGAGAAAGAGAGAAAGAAAGACAGAAGGAAAGAAAGAAAAAGAAAGAGAGAGAGAGAACTTATGACCACAATTGAGCCCAAAAGTTTGGTTGCTAACCAAGACGGTTGTTAAGTGAGTTTCACATTTTCCAAATTGGCCACGCCCACCCAGTCACATGACTGCTGAGCCACTCAGCCGGTCCGCAGAGTTTTCTTTAAAATGAAACCGGTCCCTGGTGCAAAAAAGGTTGGGGACCCCTGATGTAAAGGATTCCCACAATGGATCTCGCTGATGGTATTTTTGAATATTTGAGTATTTTATTTCAATCAGCCCTGTTTAATTCTAGAGGACTCTAGGGGGAAAGGGACACTTACATTAAAGTTACTAATTCTTGGTAAACACCATGCATCATTTATGTTATTGCTTATACTTTAATTCAGAAATAGGCAGAAAGGCAGGCGGGAGCTTGCTACTAGGAAAAGATGTTGGGCATTGATAGGTGGCAGGGAAAATGTTATTTGAAGCTGTCCAAAAGGGGGGGAAAGACAGATCCAATAAGGTTGGCAATGGACAAAACTATGGAATAGATTAAGCAAACAATTTGTGAGTATTTAGAAAGCAATGCATGACAGGAGAAAGCATTAATTTAATAAAAATAAATAACTCCAGTTCACTTGAGCTCCATTTTTGATAAACAATCAGTTGATCACAGGAATTGTGGTTGTCTGAAATATTTCTCATGGAATTTTTTATACAGAAAATATCAAAATATGGGCTGGACCATGCTTATCTTATTTTCCTATTCAGCTGTGTCTGATTCTTGCAGATTGTCTGGAAAAAGTCCTGAAATTTTCTTGGCAAGGTTTTTCAGAAGTGGTTTTCCCTTACCTCCCTAAGACTGAGAAAAAGTGATTAGCCCAAGGTTGCCCAAATGGCTTGGTGTCCAAACAAGGATTTAAACTCAGTCTCCTGGTTTCTAGCCTGATGTCTTTTAACAACTCCACCAGACTAGCTCTTTATGTTATCATTAGGTGGATACAAAGCTGTTTGAATAATCATACCCATTAAGTGCTTGTGAGTGGCTTGCATCAACCTGGAAGTGATGACTGCAGGGTTATAATCTGTGCAATATTGAAGAGCATATATTGTGGGGAGCTATGTTAGGTAGCAGCACATGTGCAATTGATATTTGAATGCTGGACTGGATGGGCTGTGGCCTGTTCCAGCAAGGCTGTTCTTATGATAGATCAAAAGATAAACAGGAACCAGCACTGTGATACAGTTGCAAAAATGCAATCCATATCTACATTAAATAAGTAGAGTGGCAAGACCAAGATAAGCCATTGTTCCTCTATTTGTGATGACCATGCTGCACCTAGAGCATTGCATCAAACTCTGGGTATCCTATTTAAAAAAAATGATAGGAAACATCTATGCATGCAGGAGATAACAGTCCAGATGATAAGAGGCCTGAAAGGAAAGCTTGCCAGAAATGGTTGGGAGCATTTGGTACTTTTAGCCAGAAGAAGAGAAATGTCTAGTGAAACTTGATAGTTAAGTTCAGGTTTTGGAAGAACTAACATGTGAAGTATGAGTAACATTGTTCAGAGTCATCCCAGATACCAGGACAAAAAACAATGTACTTACAGTACAAGGAAGTACATTTCATTACAATATCAGACCAGAACAGCTGTTCAACAATAGAACAGATTGCCTTGTGATTAAACAGAGACTGGATAGAGATCTATCAAAAGCTGTGCTGCACTTTCTGAAGCATTAAATTTCAGCGCTCTATATCACAGCAGAAACTCATCAGGAGGACACTCATTGGGTGTCCTCCTGGATGCCCGGCTGTCCATGGAAGATCAAGTGACAGCCGTGGCCAGGAGGGCGTTTTACCAGGTTCGCCTGGTTTGCCAGTTGCGCCCCCTATTGGATCAGGACGCCCTTCGCACAGTCACTCATGCTCTCGTGACATCCCGACTGGACTATTGTAACTCTCTCTACATGGGGCTCCCCTTGAGGTGCACCCGAAGACTTCAGCTGGTCCAGAATGCAGCCGCGCGAGCAATAATGGGTACCGCAAGGTATACCCATGTAACACCGCTCTTGCGCGAGCTGCACTGGCTACCTGTCGTCTTTCGGGTGCGCTTCAAGGTGTTAGTCCTCATCTTTAAAGCGCTCCATGGCTCGGGACCTAGCTATCTGCGGGATCGGATTCTGCCTCATACATCTTCCCGGCCCATTCGCTCCCACAGAGAGGGACTTCTCCGGGTGCCGTCCACTAGACTTTGTCAGCGGGCGACGCCCAGGGAAGGGCCTTCTCTGTGGCGGGCCCAGCCCTCTGGAACGACCTTCCCCCCGACATTAGAACAACTACGGACCTCTGCTCCTTCCGTCAGAAATTAAAAACTCACTTTTTCTGCTTGGCCGGCCTAGGTTAGTCTCTACCTCAGGGGTTAGGGAATGTTAATTTTAAAATGGGGATTTTAGTACAGGGACAGTTGATTTAATTTGTTTTTATTGTATTTATTTATGTATATATTTTATGCTGTTTTAATTTTCCCTGTGCACCGCTCCGAGTCCCCCTGGGGAGAGGACGCGGTATAGAAAAATAAAATCTATCTATCTATCTATCTATCATCAGACTGACAACAGCTTTCCAAGGTTTCTGATGGCCACCTTTCCCAAACATGCTTGGAAGGCCTAAAAATCTGATAAGCCCTGAAGCCAAAGCAGAGACTCTGCTCATGGCCTTCTGAACAGAACCAACCTACATCATAAAAAGCTGACAACAGATTCATCCAGACCCACCACCAACTGTATCTGCCATAATGGGAAAAAACATTTTTGAAGATGAACACAAAAGCCGTTAAAGTTTACAGACCTCTCCCTCTTGTCTGCTAAATAATACAAGTTCTCATTTTCATTCAGCAGGCAATAGCTTTCCTAAAACACCTCCTACTTCATTTAATCAATTTTTTTAGCTCTATTGCTTTTTTAAAAAAATATGCTTGCTGGCATTCAGATGGGTAAAAAGCAGTTGTGGCTTGAGGAGCAAAGAGACCCTTTTATCCAGCTGCTAATTCAGAGCAGCCTAGATGGAGCATTTCCTAGCCTGGCGTTTCCCCGTGTACAAATGCCATAGTGCGCACTGAGACAACCCCGCCAGCAGGGAATGATGGAGGCTGTGATCCAGGCCAGTCTGAAGAGACTCCATACCCAGCGGCGCCGTCCGTATTGCTCGCAACTGATCCTCCATTTGCCTTCGCGAGTTGCTTGCTCTCTACTAACGATAGGCAGGAATAGCAACGCTGCGTCAGTCCTGAGGAAGCGGGGCAATCCCGCCAGGGCGCCCCGAAAACCCGCCCAGAAACCTCGGAGGTAAAGCGGGAAACACCAAAGGACTCTCTCGGCTTCTCCCCACCCCACCCCACCCCAAGCCCCATGCCACACCTGCGCTGTCAGGCCCTGCTCCTCGTCGTCCTCTCCTCTCAGCACCCGCCGCAGCTTCTCCATCGCCGCGCCAGCACCCGCCGCGCCTCTGAGCCCTTCAAAAAGCAACCCTCCCTCAAACCCCGCCGAGCCTGAGCGCTTCGGTTAGAACGGCTCCTCTCCTCTCTAAGGAGGCGTCAAAGCGGAAGCTGGGAGAACGGAACCGGAAGTCACGGGAAGGGGACATTCCTGTGAATGGATTGGCTCGCCTCCTTTCTGATTGCTGGCGAATGCGGTTTCTGGTTTCTCCTAGGACAGTGTTTCCCAACCTTGGCAGCTTGAAGATGTCCGGACTTCAACTCCCAGAATTCCCCAGCCAGCGAATGCTGGAATATCCTGGAATAAACTGTCAGTCCTGCTCCCCGTGTATGCTGGTTGAAGAACGGCCGCAGAATACTTCTCCACGAATAAGTGCTCGGTTATTCGACTCTTTGTGATAGTCAGTGCTTCTGAAGCCGCCACTCTTCCAACAAGCCTCTGTCAATCCGGCTACCTGCCCAAAGTAATGCCAGCAAAAGTTTAACTTGCTGAGACAAGCTACGTTGCAGAGTTGGAGCTGCTCCATGCAGGGCTGCTGTTTCATAAGGTCGGGCTTGAAAGGTGCGGTTTGTTTGTCAGGCGACCCAAACTATGTAACAAAAATGGGATTGTTTATGGATCGTCATGGTTGTCCCACAGGTGCTTTTTCAAGAGGCCCTTGGACTTTCTAGTTTTTTCTTCAGCTCTGAAGAAGCTTCTTGAATGAGAAGCAAAACGTCTTCAAAGAAAAAAACCAGAAAGTCCAGGGGCCTCTTGAAAAAGCACCTTTAGGACAAAAATGGGATTTCAATCCTGCTCGTTATTGATGGGGCAAAGGGCCAACCTGTTCCTTCTTAAGTATGTGTTATAAACATAATACATACTGTGTAAAGAGTCGGTTAGAAGCTGGCGTCTAAAAATAAATAAACAGAATAAACAAATGCCTTCAGTAGGACTGTCACAGAATGGGCAGAATGTAACAATAGATCGCGTATTATCAAGACGACAACTTGCAACCCTGGACTTTCTGCATGAGAAACAATATAAACTAAGCATAATTTCACAGAAAATCTGCATTGACATTGCCCAATAATGCCCCATATTCAGAACTTCACATCACCTTTGTTTTTCACTAATTCACCTAATCCGTCATAAGCAGCAAAACCAGTCTTTTCTATGTGAATATGTATAGTTATAAATATATGAATACACAGCCTGAAACAATTTATTTAAAACAACTTTTTTCAAAGTTACCCAACACTCATATTCCTTTCTGATATTGGGACCCCAATGGCCCAATCAGTTTTCTCTATTGTCTCGTCTTATGCCAAAGCTACTTTTTCAAGAGGCAACTGGACTTTCCATTTTTTCTTTGAAGACACTTTGCTTCTCATTCAAGAAGCTTCTTTAACGCATCTTGCTTCAACCTATCCATTCATGTATCCTAACCAAATATCCCCATCCCACCCCCACTTCATTCATTCAGAGCATTGTATAGTTTTCCCCTACATTTCTCTGATTCTTTCATTCCATTGCACTCTGGAGCGTAATTTATATTAATCACCAACCCATAAATTCATAAGCTCACATATGACACAATCTAGATCAACATCTTTCAATCTTGACATCTTAAAATTGCCCTGGTTATGAGTCACTGATTGCGGTAATATCAATTCATAATTTCTGATTTTTATTTTTCTGCCTTTAAGTCAATTTCTGATTCCTAGCAATTGCTTGAACTGGTTCCTGCAGTTTTCTTGTCACTTTTTCAAAAGTAGTTTGCCCTAGTATAGTTCCTGGATTTGGGAGATGGTGACTGGTCCAAGGTCACTCAGTTAGCTTTTTTGCCCATGATGGGACTAGAATTCATGGTCTCCCAGTTTTTTGCCCAATGCCTTAACTACTATGAAAAACTGGCTCTCTAATTTCTGACATATTGGTCTTTTCCATTCATAATTAAACCTATATGGTTTTAGCGCAGGATCAATTTAATCCATTTTTAATTTTGTATTTTGTATTTTGTCTGTGGTCTTATTTGTATTTTTAATTGCCTGTGCCCCGCCTCGAGTCCCCTTGGGGAGAGAGAGCGGGATATAAAATTAAATTATTATTATTATTATTATTATTATTATTATTATTATTATTATATTTTTGTTTTCCTAAATGCATTCCACAATATCTGGCAATTTCATTGGAAATTTCATTTATGGCATTCGTTTCCTTCCTATTGGTTTTCTCTTTTTCCTTTCAGTCCTTGATTTATATTTTTTATTATTTACTTGAAAATTCTTTTCAAATTTTCCCTATTCCATCATCATGCTGCTCTAAATATTGATCTCTCTGCCATCATGGAGTTGAACAATTGATAATTCATATGCTTTTTTTTTTTTTTAGAAAGGTAGAAAAGCCTTTGTCACACTCATTCCACCTGTAGCTTTCTTCATTGGGACGTGTCACTCTGAGCATATTTCGCTGACATGCCACAAGTGCAACCAGAGTACCAAGAACTTTATCCATAGGGGAAGAAGATATATGTGGTATGCAGCTTTGTGTATTCTTTTTAAGACAAAAGGAGTAAAGTTTGATAAATTTGCCTACTTTTGTGACCCATTTGCATTAATAGGAGGAAACAAAAATCACAATATGGCTGAATAATTTTATTTCAGGAAATGAGTTTTCTATATTAAAGCCATTCCACGGCTATATAAAATCTGGGGGCAATCACCATCACATATTGCTGTGATTCCCAACATATAGGAATAGTCTCAACATCTTGTAAAGTGAATTAATCCATAAATATATTTGGGAGTGCATTTAATTATCTGTATAATAAAACTGAACAAAATTTCTATACAACCAGAGTACATCCCAGGAGCTAGTTTCTGTAATTCAGAAATCACCTCATTTTTGCATAATCAAATATCTAGAATTAATTGATTCTCTTGTTTTCCTTAAAGAAAGTATGTAAAAGTAAAAGGTAAAGGTTCTCCCATACATGCGTGCTAGTCGTTTCTGGCTCTAGGGACAGTGCTTATCTCCATTTCTGACTCGAAGAGCCAGCACTGTCCGAAAAGGTCTCCATGATCATGTGGCTGGCATGACTAAACACATAGGCGCACAGAACACTGTTACCTTCCCATCAAAGTGGTCCCTATTCTTCTACTTGCATTTTTACATGCTTTCAAACTGCTAGGTTGGCAGAAGCTGGGACAAGTAATGGGAGCTCACTCTATTACCCAGCACTAGGGATTCGAACCACTGAACTGCCGACCTTCTGATCAACAAGTTCTGTGTCTTAGCCTTGGGCGTGTAATCATGCTGGCCAAATGACCATGGAGACATCTTTGGACAGTGCTGGTTCAGCTTTGAAACCGAGATGACCCCCCCCCCCCTAGAGTCAGAAACAACTAGCACATATGTACAAGGGGAACTTTTACCTTTATGTGAAAGTAGCAACTAATATAGTTGATATGTTAAAATATAATTAAATGCACTTTTGCCATATCATAATGATGCAAAGTTTTTTATTATATATCCTGGAATTTGATCCAAGGAAGCTTATAGTGAATTAATAGATTGATTATTTTTGAAACCTCAATTTTGTGACGAGAATTCTGTTTACCTGTCTTCTTTTTATAGAGAAATATATGCAGTTTTCTATCATTAAAAACAATTATTCTGAAAAATCTGATAGTTTAGGGAATAGTAATTGCTTATTATTTTTATACCCATACTCTTTTCTATTAACTAACAGAACCCACATCGACATAAGTAAATGATAGCGCGTGTCTATTTTCTGTTATGTTAGTATGAAAATTGAAACACTGTATTGAGAAAGGAAAATGGATCTCATTTTTAAGAAGTTCTACCTTAAGAAGTACCGTTTTCTAAATTGACACCATTAAAACTATAAATTGCTTCAAAGTGGTTTATTGCCATTAGAACATTCATGTTGTAATTTCTCCCCATAGGGAAGGTTTACTGCCCCAAAGTTGTTGAAGTAAAATAACATTATTAAAGACAATCTATATATAGTTCATTACAATTGTTCATAAAAATCACAACAAAGAGGTCAAATTAAACCAATAATCTTTCAAAATTATTCATTCCTATATGCAGTTTTTTTGTCTATGTGTTAATGTGTATCTGCAGATGAATGCAAAAATAGAATCATACTATTTATTTTATTTGTTACAAATAAGAATGTTTAATTGGGCTCTTAAAGGAGATGCTACTTATACCACAATGGGATGTAGCACTGTACTTACTTTACTCACAGGTATGTGTGCTTATAAAACATCTGGACACTGAAAGAATGCTTACATACAAAGAAAAGATGGTTTTTTTTTACCAAGCCAACGTAGTTGGGGACACAGAGCTTAATCTTGTATTCTAATGTAAAATATACAGTAACTATGACTCAGGATACAGTTTGTTCGAATCCACTCATAAATTAATTGGCACTTCACTGCCTTTTTTATTTTTTGATAAAAATAATTTTAGCTTCAAATGTCAAATATACACATTAGCAGATGTAACATATTCAAACTATTAGCCTCACAAGAGTTAATTGAGGAATCCATTTTCAACTGTTTATATGGAGAATTGATAACCCATCTTGACTTTGTAATTTTTAAAGAATGATGCTCTCAAATAGTTTACATTGCTCCAATGCACTTATAAAGAGGCAGAATCACAATTTCAATACATTTGTAAATCTGACTGCAAAATAACAAACATTCAGTTTCCAAATCACATTTTATTAAACAATTATACCTTTTCTTGTTTTTCTTATATTAGGTTTTTTTATTTCAGAAAAGTTGGTACATATTTGAGTTGAATAATTTTGTAAATATTTTAAAAAAATTCTTATAAGGCAGGAAAGTGATCTAATTTATGAACACCTGTGCAATACTTTGTATAAGGGAAGCTAAAAAAGTTAACAAAGGATACTGAATGCTAGCATTAATATTTCCATGATGGTGGTGATGCAAAAAAAAAGAGATGATACAGTCCTTCCTTGCTTATATTCTGTGAAGAGCAGCAGCACCTTTTCAATTTTTCTCCATGAATCCAATATTCAATTATTTTTTTGTCATACTGTCAGGAGGAATAAAAATAGAAAGAAAAGGATTAATTCATTGACACAGAAGTTAGAGTCTAGAGATCATGTAAGAAATGTAAAAATATTTGAACATTGTACTTATACCCTTAATATAAAAGAAATAATCAGTGTACTCACTTATGTTTGATCAACCTTCCTCCTTGAATAAGTTGTGCAATTTCATTAGTGAAATGACAAGCAAACAACAACCAGTTCCTGGGTTGCACCTTATATGCAAACCTCATAAAAGTCAAAGAATAGCAAGTAAGTGCTGTAAAAACAAAGTTAAAGATTAAATGACTTAATGTTTAGATTTAGAGCAACATTCACTTTTGGTTCTGCAAGTACCATGTTATTGCATACCCAAAGAATCTCATTTTACATATATTTTACTATCTTAAAACAAGATATTTCAAGATTATTAATAAAAGCTAAAACTGTAACAAGTGTTATCCTTGAGGAGTGGGGACTATTTTATAAACCCACCCTGGCATCTAAAAGAAATATGAAAGGCTCACATTTGGCTCCTTGAATGGAACCTCCATATTTTAGGAACTGGGTAATGGAACATTTGTCTCTTAGCGGACAAATAAACTGGGTGCCCCATGACAGACAACTGTGTTGTTTTACATGATATCAAGTAATTAAAGACAATAAACTATTCACTGCTTTCATAGATCTCAGTGTGACGCTCGATTCTTTAAAAAGAAACATGCTGTGAAAGAAATTGATCATCTTAAACATGGAACCTAGACTCTTACTCCTGGTTAAGGCCTACTCAAACACTCACCTGAAAGTGTGTACAGGTGCAAATAGTTTGTAACTCACAGTATACCTACCCATAACATATTAGATAGGGTTGTATTCTAACTTAAATGCTTTTTAACCTCTATGTCAATTATATTCCAGGATTCGTATATGCTTCAGACACTTATATGCCAAAAATCCATGGTGAATGTATTAATAATCGCTCCATGGCTCGGGGCCTAGTTACTTACGGGACCGTCTCCTGCCACATACCTCCCTACGTCCGATACCCTCCCACAGAGTGGGCCTACTGAGGGTACCAACCGCCGGGCAATGCCGGCTAGCGGTGCCCAGGGGTAGGGCCTTCTCTGTGGCTGGGCCGGCCCTCTGGAACGACCTACCCCCCCCCCGAACTTCGCACAATCACGGACCTTCCCCTCTTCCGCCGCTCACTTAAAACATATTTATTTCAACAAGCTGGTCTTGCGTAAATGGTATTGATTTTATAACATAACTTCTGTCAAGGACATAAATGGATTTTAGATTTAGGGAATTTTAGTTTAGGAGGGTTCCTATTTTAATATTTCTAAATTCTAGTACAGGTAATTTAATTCGTTTTTAGCTTTGTTATATATTGTCTGTTTATATGGTTTTTAATTTTTTTCCCCTGTACATCGCCCCGAGTCCCTTCGGGGAGAGGGGGCGGTTTATAAGTCCAAATAAAATAAAATAAAATCAATATCCTTTTATAGGCTAACAACGTGATTGCCATGGAGCATTCTCAAGTAAGTCTGAGAAGACTGTTGCAAAAGCTAAATACCTACTGTGATTTTAATTCTCTAAACATCAATACAACCAAATCTAAAGTATTCCTTTTTGCTAAAGTATTTAGCAAAAATGTGTGAAACATAACTGACAGTTGGATGTGGAATTCATTGAAAAGGGTGATTTTTTTCACCTATTTAGGAGTGGCTTTTACTAACATGGATCATAGGCAAATCATTTAAAAAGAAACAGTTAACCAGGGACCTTGGCCCCCATCAAGAAAGTAATTAGGGCAAAAATAATTTCAATAATTTTTTTGACCTTACAAAAAACACTTCACTTCAATTTCCAATCCATTTTATAAAAAGCATATTGGCAACAGACAAGAAAATGCTAGTGCACAGAGCAGAAATAGGTATCCATTCCATACACAGCCACTCAGCTATTAAAAGTTTTTCTCTACTGGTAAAGGATTCACTCAGTGGAGTCTGATAGGCTACCCAAAATATGTTTAGCTGAAAAAATAAGTATGGGTCAGCCTACCTCCTGGGTAAGCTGACTTACCAAAGTTATTTTACAGTTTTTCTATCCAATATTTACTCTCCACTGCCTTCCAGGCAAAGTAAAAATTTTAAACAGCGAGTCTTAGATACGGTATCAGTACCCAAACAGACATGAAGTTCTTGGCAAAAATGGATCTTTGAATTGGTTGACTAAGAATAAAAATACTTTTAAAAACAACAACAACAACCCCTCTCAATGAGTTTGAAGCCATGCCTAAGAAACCTATTATAGAGCAAATTTTGAGCTGTTGGATTCAGTGACTAAATATGGGCACTGCTATCATTGGTCATATCTTGAGAGGATATAGTGATCCCTCATTTTTCGCGGTTAATGGGGACCGGAACCTTCCGCGAAAACTGAAAAACCGCGAAGTAGGATTCGCACCGTAAACCAATCACGCGCCTTTATGAGAGCCGATAAATCCACTCGTACTCTCATTGGTCGATTTTTTTTTTGCATTTTTTTTGATGAATACTGTACTGTACAGTATTTTTGAAAAACCCGCGAAGCACTGAAGCCGCGAAACATGAAGCCGCGAAAAACGAGGGATCACTGTATGTGCAGTGGCCCAGCTAATAAAGATATTTCTCATGTTTTGTTTGATTGTCAACAGAATATCCATTGTGAGCTTAGGAATTTGAAAACCTTACTTGAAAGAACAACCCACTGGGACTTAAATTGCATACTGTGATATTTCTTCCTGGTCTCCAATGTATGCATTGTTAGCAGAAATGTTAAATTAATAGACAACACAATTTAGCTAAGAATTCATTGCTATTATATTTTCTTTTTTATCTAGTTTATCCTGGAAACAGATCTTGTATTTTACCTTTATTTTCTTTGATAAGATTGAAGACTAATCAATCAATAAAATTGCAAGTTCTGCACATCTAGATAGTTTGTTAGCAATTTAAAGAAATACTGTTTAAAACTGGTTAATTTCACCACTTGCCAAATGTCATTCGGCCACTGATGATTTCTGGTGATTTCTTCATATCATTGATGGCAGCAATGGGAAGTCCCCAGTTGGCAACAGGTCCCCAGAAATGCTATAATAAAGGCA